>OY978223.1:15251291-15996291 GCA_963854785.1 Vaccinium vitis-idaea
AGAGAGAGAGAGAGAGAGAGAGAGAGAGAGAGTGATGAAGATGTGAGAGGATGTAAGTCTAAGGTTGGATCTCTTTTGTTGTCTTATATTTGTGGGTGGGTTAATGTTTGGTTAGGGTTATATTGGAAGGATAGATCTGTTTGATGGCTGTGTTGGCAAGACTTTGTGGGAGTTGGATAAGTCCTCCCTCCTGTACAATTTAATAATCCCTACATCATCCTGATTTTCTTGTCCATTTACGTGCGTACGTTTCATTCTTCAATTGCCTATACCTTTCAATCTGTAATGTTTTTTACAATTATGAAAACTTTATTTAATAGAATTCATCAAAAACTATCAAACGGAATTCATATTATACATATCACATTAAATATTTAAAAATATAAATAATATTTTGAGATGTCGTAAATAGTGAAAAGTGAATTGGGTAAAAATCTGGGTAAAGAGTAGAAAGAGAAATGCTATGCGCAAGGAAACTTAAAGATGTTAATTCATATATATATAGATTAGAGCATTTGGGGTGTCTTTTTTGTTTTGCAAATTGTTTTGGGAAAATCCGAGCCGTCCAATGTGTTCAAAAGGTGTTTTCCAAGGTGTACGCGGAAAATCTTCAAAAAAAAAATACCGGGAAGGACTTGATCCAAGCAGTTTTTCGCAAAAACTGTATATTTACAGTTTTACAAAAAACTGCTTGGATCAAGCTCTTCCCGGTATTTGTTTTTGAAAATTTCTCGCGTGGACCATTGAAAACACCTTCTGAACACATTGGACGGCTCAGATCGTCAAAAAAATGCTCGGATCATGGAGGTCCGGATCCCGGACTAGAACCGCGTCCTATATATATATATATATATGTATATATATAAAAGAGGCATTCCTAGTAAGGGGCTCCCTTATAAGCTACGATGCAGAATTTTTCGTTTGGGGTCGATTTCGACGACCCGAACCGTTAGATGTGTTTAAAATGTGTTTTTAAGGTCCTACGCGAGGATTGTTTAAAACACCTTCTGAACACATTGGACTGCTCGGATCGTCAAAAAAAAATTTGGATCATAGAGGTCCGGAAACGGGAGGTCCGGACTAGAAGCCCTCCCTATATATATATATATTATCGAAAACTGCTCGGATCAAGCCCTTACGAGTATTTTTTTTTTGGACGAATCCTCGCGTTGGACCTTAAAAACATATTTTAAACACATCTAACGGTTCGGATCGTCGAAATTCGATACCGAACGAAAAATCTCGCACTGTAGAGTTTAAGGGAGCCCTTATTGGATATTTATTGTATATATATAACGGGTGCCTCTTAGTGACTGGCTGCCACGTGTTAGCCTTATTGGTACAAGAGGGCGAACCGGTCGAACTTTGTCATAACTTCTCACGTGTGAATTGAAATTGTGCAGTTCTTGTTCCTATATGTAGGTTGATACTATTCCAAGCTCACAGACTTGGAAACTCGCGAAAATGTCCAACAGAAAAAAAGTATAGGCTATTTTCGCGCAATCACAACTACAAGAGGGGCGAGGTTCTTGTTCCTATACGTAGGTTGATACTATTCTATTAATGTCCACTTACGTGCGTGCGTTTCATTCTTCAATTGCCTATATCTTTCAATTTGTAATATTTTTACAATTTTGAAAACTTTATTTAATAAAACTCATCAAAAACTGTCAAACGGGATTCATATTATACATATAACATTAAACATTTGAAAATATTAATAATTTTTTGGGATGTCGTGAATAGGGAAAGTGGACAAAAAAACTCAAGACGTAGGAAGTATTCTGTGCATAGACGACGGTAATTTTATGGTAAAATAATCCGGTTAAATAACTAGTACTTGTAGAACAAAAATGATAAGTGTACAACAACCAACTCTAACAAGTCTTCAACACACTCACATAGTGTGTGGAGCACGCACACACTTGAGTGTGAAATGTGTGTGGGATCCACACACTATGTAAGTGTGTTAGAAACTTATTGGAAACTTTTGTTGTACATGTATCATTGTGGTAGATATTTGGGTAAGTATATGTGAGTCAAAAGACTCAACTCTTGACCTCTACGAATATAACTCGTAGCGCTCTAACATATATTGGATGAATTTCTTAACTTCCGGGGGGGGGGAGGACAAGTCGTGGAAGAGTATGCATGAAAAAATATAATATCACAACATTTTTCAGTCCTAATTTCAATTCCTAATTATTCATAAAACTGACTTATTGCGCGCGTTTTAAACCAATTCTTGACTTAAACCAATTTCTAACTTAACCCAAACAATCTTTTCCATCCATTCCCTTTAGCAGTGAATTTTGTGAGTGATTTTTGTGTCATAGAATTAAATTTTTTGAAATGATTCACAAAAATAAATTTGGTAAGATAAAACTGGACAAATTGATGCTCGTTTAGGACTCGGAAAAAAAAAATTGGGTGCAAATAGCCACACATCCAGGTCATCCAAAAGTATATTGGACGGTCCGGATTAGAACACTCTTTCTCCTTTCCTCCACCCACTTTTGAACGGCCCGGATGCTTTGAAGGAGCACCACGTCAGATGCTACCCTCTCGGCATCCAAAATTTTCTCAGGACTCGGACATGATGAATGAGACATTGGAAGGTTCTATATATTTATACACGAGTTGTAGATGCAACTGTCTATTGTATATTTGTATGTCTAATTATTAAGTGCTCTCAGAGTACAGTCACGTGGTGCTTCGAAGTACTCCAAACACTACACATTTTTGTGAGATCCAAGAATGAGTGTTGGAATGATTAGCACAACGCGATTGTACTCCTGAACTACAGAATAAATACTCATATGTATTCTATTCTTTTCCTAATGAGAATCGGACAATGCTACCCGTACCGAACCAAATGCACAGATAATGTACAGAGGGTGCACAAGGACCCACTTTTAGGTCCCACACGAGTGATCCGAACCGTTCATTATTCTTAGAACAAATTTCCGAGGGCCCCCACAAAATTTCAGCTCAATCGGACGGTTAAAAGTGCTCGAACCAAAGTCCCACCGTTTCAAGCACTTTTAACCGTCCGATTGAGCTGAAATTTTGTGGGGGCCCTCGGAAATTTGTTCTAAGAATAATGAACGGTTCGGATCACTCATGTGAGACCCAAAAGTGGGTCACCGTGCACCCTCTGTACTTTTTCGGTGCATTTGGTTCTGTACCCTTATCTTTATGGAATGAGAATCCTCCACTTACTGTCGCTGTAAATTTAGAAAAATACTCCGGCGGACCACGGAAAGTGGTTAAAACTCCACCACAATGATTTGGCAATGATTTTACCTTGAAATGAAAGAAACATGGACAATTGTCATTCATATGAGAACTCAAACAAAAATTCTGTTTAGACAGCTATTCCATTTGGCATTATTTAATTGGTCCGAAATTATTAATGTCAGCAATTAATATTTATAGCATTATCCATTTCCTTCCTTCCTCTCCACTCTGTTTTCCTATCAACTTTTGATCTTTTCCCCAGTCATTTTAGACTTTGTTTTTTGGTACCCAGGTTGCTATGATTTCATACAGGAGGTCTAGATCTGTTTGCTCTCAACTCAGACAAATCCAACAATTTTTAGAGACTTGTGAAAATATGTATTGAGTTCGATATTAATTAGATAGAAAAGGATAAAGATCAGGTTTAATATAATATTGGATGATGGATCACTTACAGCTTTAAGTTTTTAAGCGATCGAGTTTGATTTTGATTTTGCTTTTATTTATAGTGTGGATTAAAGAAGAGGATGGCTAGAAATATATACCACATAGCCCAGCCGAAAAACATACGCAAAAGGACAATACTAGGCGTACATACACTTTTGTACATAAAATGTACAAATGAGTTGGTTTGGAACTATTTCGGGTTGCACACGGATGATCAGAGCCGTTTACATTGTTCAAAATAATGTTTACATGTACCTCATTGAAAATCAGCTTAGTCCGAGTCCGATATCGCTAAATGCTCGATTGAACCAAAAATTGGATTAACGGATGGAGCATTTATTGATATCTGTTTGAACTGATGTCTGACGGGGAACAAGTAAACATTATTTTGAAAAATATGAACAGCTCTGATCATCTGTATGTGACTTGAAGTGGGCCCAAGCATTTTTGTACCCATATTTTTTCCGTTAAACAAAGTATGTTGAACGAGCAAATAATAGATCCTGAATGAAATTCATCGTCCGCATAGCAACAAGTAAACTACAGTGTTTTTTTTTTTTTTTTCTATTAACCGAATGTCCGAGTCAGCCTACGCGCATCTCAACTAATGCCGGAGTTCTGGAGACAATAACCGGGCATAACTTCCAGTGACCTTAAGAGATTGCTGGAACAAGTAAAATACGATTAACGATATCTTTGTTCCCAAAATTCAGTGCTCTTTGTATGGATGTAATAACAATAATGTGTTTGCGTTGATTCGTTTACTTGCGACATTCACATCATCGTAATGCAATTGAATTAATAAGTGAGAAATTTTAGGTTTAATTAAAGATCACATGCCAAAAACTAGGGACAAGGGGTTCTTGTTGTGCACTAGGTGCATGGCACCATGCCATGCACCCTATCCGGTCATTTGTTGTGAAAATGAACGGCTTGTATCAAATTTAAGCAATAACTCTCATATAAAGTTAGATTTGATTCGAGCAGTACCTTTTTGAAATGGATGGGTACATAGTACAATGTCATATACCTAATGCATCGCAGTATCCCCCAATCCAAAAACTCGGTACGGGCAGTTTACGACTGGGATGCAACAGTAGCCTCCCCACATGAACGAATCTTACCAATCTCTTCAATTTTTGCTTTATCTCGTGCACTTTTTTTACCTTTGAAAAGTTATTCAGTACCCCGGAAAGTTGTTCAGACCCTTTTATTGAAATCATTTTGCCGTAAAATTTCGGCTACCTAATAAAAATTAAAGGAGGGTCAAAAGAAAGAAACATTAATGTCCCTTCATCTCCTTTCCTCTGAGTGGGTGACATTAGGGTCCATCTAGTTATGCAAAGCTGGACACGTGCCTTATCCCCCCGCCTCCTCCGGCTACCTATAAACTCCGCCACATCTTTCTTGTCCTTATGGTAAACGTTTGATAGTATCAATTAGGGGTGTCAGAGCATAGGCATGGCACGTTTAATAGCAGCACGACACAATTTGTATGAGTTGGCTAGGCTGGGCCGGCACGGAAAAGTATCAGCATGGACACAAGCACGAGTAAAAATCAGGAATATATCTTATTTTAATTCTTGATCGACTTAAGTCAGAAACGGGCTTAAGCTGACTTTTTAAATATTATATTGTGAGATAAGTACTCATAGAAATCAATTTTGAAAATAAGTCAAGAATAGTAAAACAAATTTATAGTAGCAACCTAAAATTAGGGATACTTAATTCAAAAGGACCCAAAAAAAGTTTTTTGGAATCAAGATACGCAATACTTAATTTACACAGTAGTACAAAAATTCAACCACATGACCACTTTGCTTCTCCCACCCATACTTAATTTTCTTCTTATAATCTGTAAAAATTGCATTGATCAATAGTTAAAGTATGTGGCAACCTAGTTGAGAATTGGGATGTTCATAAACTATAGTGACACAACTCTTACCTATTTACATCCAGTGTATTATGGAATTGCAATTATCAATAAAATATTTGTAATTTTATTAATTTTTTGTTTGATGTTATTATAACTATTTGAAAAGTTTTACTGTCTAATAGATTTGTTTCCCTTCTTTACAATGCCCGATAAAAAAAAATTAAAAAAAAAAAAAACGTCCAATTGAGCATGGGCACGGCACGACACAGAGTTCGGTGTGCCCGTGGGTTAGGCCAGGCTGAACATACTCAAAAATGGGCCGGCACGGCACGGCATGACTAATAAATGCACCAGGCTAGGCGCAGCACGAAGTACATTTGGCTCTAAACCAAACAGTCTGGGCTGGCACGACACGATCTATTTGACACCTCTAGTTAATGAGATGAGCAACTATTCTATAGCATTGGGCACTGTCACGTGACGCACCACCTTTTTCTAGTGAGATTCATACACTTAATACTGAATTCTATAAAAATGTGTCGGCTGGAGCAGCATGTAGCGGTGCCCAAGACCATAGAATAATTGTACCACTTCTAATTAAATGTTTTGGCTTCAATTTTTAATACTTTTTTACTTTACTCCCTTCCCACAAAAGATTGTTAAATTTTCTATTCAAGAACTTTCAAATTTTTTTCTGTAGTTTTAATTTTTAAATTTGAATTAGTTATTGATAGGTATAAATCGACGACAAATCAGACACATCCCAGCACAAAGAGTAACTGCGGTGATCAGATAAACCACCCGAAAGAGACCGTGGGCGTGTGGGAACCCAACGGTTGCCTCGCGTCTTTACGAAGATGAGCCTAGCTACCTCTGTGGCTAAATTAAGTATCAAGAAAAGGATATTCTTTTGACAATTTAGTTGAGTTTACATGCATTTCTGTCGATCATCTAACCGTCTCTAGCGGACGACTTAATTAAAATCAGAGTAAAGCTTCGTTTGGACAAATCCATAGAAGTTCATTAACACTTGAAAGATTTCAAACTTGAAATCTCAAAAGAGGAAACAAACCTTAGAGTTTTCAGGCTTTGAACACGAGACAATTCATTTAGACTTTAGAGTCATCGAGACAAGAAAGGGTCCTTTTACTGTCAGTTCAACGGGCTGACAATATGTCAACAAAAAAAATAAAAATAAAAACACGTCTCAGTGTAGTTTTACGTTTTTTTATACACTTCAAACTTTGAGACACTGTTAACACATTCCAATATACTTTTTAAGCCTTAATGATAGCATAATAAGCTGATTTAAGCATTTTCCTTGTGATATTTGCTGGATTGTATTAAGACGGAAAAAGTATTGGATGACTCCAGCTAGGGGTGCTTCTTGTCCCCGTACGATGTATTTTTAATTTTCTACTTATATATGAGTACCATTTCAACCCCCCAAAAAAGAATGTAGTCGTGAAACATTAACTCGTAGGGCATGCAATAACTCCCCAGACGGAAAGACCATCTTCATATCTCCGTTTTGGGAATCCGGGGGAGGTGTTGTTCGGTGCATGTTGTGCGACAAAAAGACGTAGCTTTGTTCATTTTCTTGACACACTTCAATAGGCCCTGTTTGGAGAGTTAATTTTGAGGTTCAATTTTAGGGGATTTAGGCTCTTTGGGGTAAGATATAGTGGTTTTAGGCACTTTGGGTTTAGGCGCTTTGGGTTTAGGGTTTAGGCACTTTGTAGTGGCTTTTTCCTTCTTCCAAACAAGGTCTTTGGAAGCTTCAGAGGTGTGCCAAAAACAGTGGCGACTCCAGAATTTCGAAAGTGGGGGTCATTATAAACATCAAATACCTTTACCAACCATAAATCAAAGAAAATATCACAGTTTGGCAACTAAAAATTTTGTTCCAACAAAAATCACATTTAAAACTCAACCTAATGAACCAAAGATATCATAAAAAAAGCATAAAACAGTTTTCTCTGTTTACAGTTTTCGCCACATACAAAAAAAAAAATTACACAAGCTTCTACAATTGCATTCGACGTGGTCTCGACATACTATCAAATAATCCCTCCATCCCAAATTGTTGCTTCTGCTTCACTTTTTGAAAGTTGGGGAATTATCCAGTGGTGTCAACCCTAAATTTATGGGGGGTTCATTTATGAATTTCCTGAAAAAAATTAACATAGTAGTAGTATTTTTTTTTTTCCGTCGTGGGGTCGGTTGACCCCCCTAACTCCTATGTGGAGTCGCCCCTGACCAAAAACCACATCGTTTTACCGCACAACACCTATCGCACAACACTCACCCTGGATCCCTATTTTGGATTCCGTATCAAGAGGAAGGGTACTCCAACACTACAGGCATCGTTAATTAATGTGACAATTCCGGCCAATAAATCACCATAACTAAAAATGATTATGCCTCTTATTTCTTGTACTTCAATAGTAATCCAACAAAAGTGATTATTAATGTTTCACCGGCAAGATTTTCTGCTACAGGAGTTTGTTAAAAATACACCATAAAAAAGGAGAATATATACGACAGTACGCCGCCCCAGTACATGTGTTTTTTAATACTTGTAACGTGCGTACGATTTGGTATTTGTTACGTATCGTTTTGGTCAAGTTACGAACCGTTATGAATTTAAAATAATTCACTATTCATGACAACCTTGTTACACGTACGATTTTGGTCTCTATCACGAACTGTTACGGATATTTTTAAAATTCACGTAAATAAGCACGGGAACATATATACCAAAAAGAAGGTAATGAAGTACCAGAATCATACATAAAGGACCATAGATTTTTTCAACAAAAATAAATACTCCATAATTAGGTGATTGGGCTTGTATACTTTTTTCTTGTATATTTTGTTCCGTTTTGTTGGATGTTGTTTGTACGTGCAGGGGAGAGAGGAGGAGATATAACATGGTTTGACCGCATAATCCAGAGAAGTAGCAGCAGCGTAGTGTTGGGGGGATGATTTTTGGAGGGTTGTGTTATGAAGGTGGAGAAAAGACGCGTGTGATGCGCTGACATAGAGGGGTGGGGCGGGGTGGACAAGCCCACAGAACGAGCTCCGGGAGACACTCAGACTCTCTCTCTCTCCTCTCTCCCTCTCTCTCTCTCTCTCTCTCTCAGACTCATTAGCCCCCTCGATCACTTGGAACTGATGATTAACTGTTCATTCACGAGAGAGAGAGAGAGAGAGAGGAATAAAGCCCCAGCTAGCGTTTGTTATGTCTGTTTCTGGATTCTCTCTCTCTCTCTCTCTCTTTCTCGTTGGTTCTGAAACTGATGATCTCTCTCTCTCTCTCACTCCCGCATGACCCGCGGGCCGAATACCCATGAGATGAAAGATGCTCTTTGTCGGCTGCTCTCTCTCTCTCTCTCTCTCATCCCAATTCAAGCTCGATGTGGTCCCCGTCTCACCTGTTTAAGATCGGCCTGAAATGAACACCCTCTAATTATTCTCTCTCTCTCTCTCTCGCTCTCTCTCAAAATGCATACTCCCTCCGTCCGGATTTGTTGGTTCACAAACATACTTTTTCAAGTCCGAAAATGTTTGTTCATTTTCAAAAGTTGAAGGCTAAATTATGGAAAAGTTACACAAAAAGTAGTGGACAAAAAGTAATGGAAAAAAAGTTGGAATCCCCAAAACGGACCAACAAATCCGGACGGAGGGAGTATATTCTAAGCACAAAACTTTGCTACTCCATCAATCCTAAAAACATTTTCAAAAAAAAAAAATTCAATCCTAAAAAGAATGTCTAAAAATACTATTCGCACCTCTTCTAAAACTATCTATAGTTTTTATTTATAATAATTTGTATATGAAATTTGAATTTTGTTTGATAGATCTCTCTTGGTTTGATTAAACAAAAAATTTAAAATTGTAAAAAGTATTATATAAGTTATCAAATATAGAAGAACATTTGAAAGGTAGGGGTGTACAAGAAAACCGAAAAAAATCGTTAAAGTGGGACCGACTGGACTGAACCGATTTATTTGGTTTGGTTCTGTGGTCTAATAGATTGGTTTTGGTTCCAAAAACAATAGAACCGTATATTACGGTTCGGTCCTTGATTTCATATTTACAAACGTAGTTCGAACCGAACCGGACTAGACCAAACCGGACCGTTTATTCATTATATAACTTTTTTTTAAAAATGGATATTAATATTATCCTCAAAAATTGTAATATCGTTGCATCTGTATTCAAAGCTGCCAAGTTACATATTTCGCCAATAGGAGTTTTATTTGTACTATTTTCTTCTAAAAATGAGAGGTGAGGGGCAGTTTAGGTTTCTGCGAGCTCTAGAAGTAGGAGGATTCTGGTTCCTTCTAGACTACCTCAATGCAGGATCTCTTCTGTTGTACTAATTTCATATTTCGCCCTTTATGGAGATGAAATTTTCTTTGCCGATCAAAAAAAAAAAAAAGCTGCCAAGTTACATTTACAGATTCCACCGCCCCAAACCCTTCCACTTTTTCAATAGGCGAAACCCTTCCACTGCCCAAAGCTCCTCCTTCCCAGAAATTCTACAATGTTAGCTGTATTAGAAGTTCTTTTTAAGGGCTCCAAAGTTTTTTCATGGTTTAGAATCGGAAACCAAACCAAACCGGACCAATCTAATGGTTTGGTTCGGTTTGGTTCCATAATTAGAGGGCATTTGACATAGATCGATTACTTTGGGTTATGAATATTTTATAATCATAATATGTCAAGGCATTTGGTGAAAACATAGATTATGAACCTGTAAATTGAAAGTATAATCGGACTACTGAAGTATGGATGAACAATTTTGGCATAAAATTTTAAGAACACAATCCCATATTCGTTTGGTATGAAATGGATAATCACTTACTATTATTTTTGTCTCCACCTAATGGTTTAAACAGTTGGATTGGATCCAAAGTTTCAACATGGCATCACTGCAAGGGGGCTTGTTTTAATTCTAAAGTTACAAATAAACAATTCACACCCTTTGATGCCGAACTAAGTAAAACCATTGTTGTACGATGATTAGCCAAAAGAAGTTACGCATGACATACTCAAACACGGCTGCGCGTGAGGAGTGATGGTATGGAATAAAATCTCATAAAGCTTAACTGCATATACAGTGATTATTGTAAAACTTGTTTTCGAATGAAAAGAGAGATTATTGAAACATCTAATAATTTCAGCTACTAGCTAGCTACCTGATCTTCTCTCATTGAAATGTTTTTTAAAAAAAATGGGATCCTGCTACGGGTACAAACCATTTTGTACAGAAAATGTACAAATCGCTCTCGGGGACCCACTTTTGGGTCCCACACGAGTGATCCGAACCGTTCATTATTTTTAGAACATTTTTCCGAGGGGCTCCACAAAATTTCAGCTCAATCGGACGGTTAGAAGTGGTTGAACCAAAATCACGCCGTTTCATTTTGAACGAAACGGCGTGATTTTGGTTCAAGCACTTCTAACCGTCCGATTGAGCTGAAATTTTGTGGAACCCCTCGGAAAAATGTTCTAAAAATAATGAACGGTTCGGATTACTCGTGTGGAACCCAAAAGTGGGTCCCCGAGAACGATTTGTACATTTTCTGTACAAATTGGTCTGTACCCGTAGGAGTACCGTTAAAAATGTCTTTCTCTCGTACTGTATCAAATAATGTCTGGAGTAAGACAATAAATGTAAGTCAAAGTTGACCTTGCTAATAATTAGGGAATTGTCAATGGTACCATGAGCCACAGCAACCACAGGAGACTTAGGAGAGAAGTACGAGTTTAAGTATCAAAATCAGCTTTGATAAGACCTCTTATGATCTTGCCTTTTATATGACCTTAATCAACTCTTGCCCAAACCAAATAAATTATTGTTGGGAGAAACACAAAAATAAACAGAATTAAGAATAACATATGTACTAATCACATCATTGATCCTCAAAAGAGGACGTTTTTCGACTTACAGAAGTCAATGCCAAAGGGTGAAAGCATGAAAATAAAACTTACCACGAATCGAAATAAGTACAAGGAGTCGGCTATGTTCTGTGACTCTCAAATGAAATACAAGAACCTCGAATGTAATACCCAATATTAGATCGAAAACATGCCGGACCTAGAAAATTGAGGCGTTCAAGGAGAAAATGAGATATGAACGTAATTAAGGTCGACTCTGAGAGAATTCACCAAAGATAATACTCCGTTCGTTTTGAGACAGGGTAATCATTTCGTCTCCTTAATTTTTTTTAAATTCGTAAAATGGTAATTCATTTTGAAACAGATGGAGAATATTCCAAATTCCTAGGAACGAAAAAGATGGAGATATTGAGGTCAAATGAAGTTGTGAACAAATAATTAACCATGGGACAGTAAGTCCCATAATGTGTGATGCCTAATGATTTCATTGTCCACACAATTATACTTCTAATATATATTTTTTTTTGGGCATCAATTTCAGACCAGATGAGCTCTGGACTCTATGTAAATATTGCTGAGAAAATACCCATGTTAGAACTTGTGGGTCATTTTTTTTTTTTTGCCCCCGCGGTATGGTACGGTATAATTAGGGTTGGAATAGAATACGTGTATAAATAGTCCCTATTGTAAAACCCTGGACGACATATCTAATAACAAAGACTCGCTCTCGCTCCCATAGATGTGCTCGGTTTTGAGGAACCACGTGAATCTTGCTGTCGATTTCTTTACTGTTCTTATTCCTATATTGTGTATGTGATTGTTTACGCTTACAACCCATAAAAAAAAAATTCTTTTGGTTTCACATATCCTAGGCTCGCAAGTTTTTCCCATGAACATGGAAATTTAGGTCTTCAAAAAAGCTAGGCAGGGTCTTGCCTTGAGAAACTAGTAATAGAAGAAGCTGATGGAGGAGAGAGAGTAGAGAGAGAGATGATCAAGCATAGAAATTTTCAACAACTTTAATGCTAGGTGACTAATGAAAAGAATATTTTAAGGTTGTATCTTAATCAATCAAGTCCTTTTCATTATTGAAACCGATCCATTACCATCCAGTTATAAATAAATAATAATACATGTGAAGCAGACTCTTTGAGGTGGGGGACCAGTTTGGAAAGAAGAAAAGCCATTAATTAATTAAAACAAAAGATTAATTAAGTCTAGTCCCATGTGATATGCACCAATAGCAAAGGCTCGAATCTGGCACAATGTTGGATGCTGGTTTATTGTGATGAAAGGAGAAAAAAGATCCTATCTTTTTTGTCTGAGTCTGGCATTTTATTTTTTAATTAGTAAAATGCTACTACAATACATGAACCCAGTGTTTTTATCAGTATTATAAAAGAAGGTCTGGAAAGTTGAGTACTCAACGCCTAAGCACTAGAAGGCCCCTCGCCGACTAGCCAACTAACCCAACTAGTTGCCCAACAAGGCGCCGAGTACTCGGCCTAGAAGCTAGAAGGTGCATGGGCCACTGCCGCCCAAGGAGGGCCTAGCGAGTTTTAGAACCTTGGTTTTTATAGGTACATAATACAATAATTTAGTAATTACTCCTTTTAAATTGTATAAAAACTCGTAGCATTTGTACATAAATTCGTAACATTATTCTTGAATTCGTAGTTTTCGTAAAGAAATCAATAGCATTTGCACCTAAATTGATGCAATCAATATTTACTTCACAAAATTTGTATACTACAAGTTTTATTTTGATGTATGATTAACGTTAGTGCAAATTAAATTATGACTTGGAATACAGATGCTCTTGATTTTATTTTATTTTTTTTATAAATACGGTCAAAAATTTCTATACAAATGCTGTGGATTTAAGACCGTCCAATGAAGTAAAAATACCGTACGCACTCAAATAGGAGCATTTGTTACGGCACTTTCTCTTTTACAATTGTTTATTGTAAACAATATTGTAATGGGGGGTACTTTAGGGAATAAGCCAGCGACAAAAATGAAGTGCCCATGTGGGTGATGGTGATGGATATGGAATTTGTATTGGTCATCTTTTTAACTTACTTAATTACCCTTATTAATCGTTGAAGCCAACAATCTTTTTCCCAACTTACCCAAGATGCCACCTTCCTCATCTATGACCTCTAATATTAGGGACATTTTGTCGTGGGGTATTCGGGTTATATTCTCTCTAACAAGAGACATATGTATCCATAAGGATATAGTGTACGTAATTCGACCATTGACCGATCCAAATCTTACGAAATGTGTAATATTCCTTAAAATCGGCTTCTGATGTGAGTGCTAGGGTTTATGGGTTTTCACATCAGGGGCACCAATCGAAACGACATCAATTTCTAATTGCTCCGGCAAGATTGACGAATAACGGGAAAGATCGAGTAGATGTCATACTTCCGTGACCGATGTAAAAAGGTAGACAATTATGGTTCCAAATGGGTGTGCTTGATTCGAGGTCTAAAGACTGAATTATACGAAGATTATTTAAATATAAGACGGCGATCATAACATTAGCATGATACTATGGTAGCGTATCTATAATATATCATGCTATATATAACGAGTTGAATGGACATATAGTCGCTTAATGGTATCGGATGAATAACATGATCGACATTTAACACGATGGTGTGCCTATATTGTTATTGTAATTGATTGACCGTTGAGTTCATTCGATAGAAATAATAAGAAGATGTCATAAGCCATTTCTGCGAACCGTAACAAAAATCAACTTGCGCACACAACGCGAGTACCCCGGCGTCTAATTCTATATCAGCTCCTTTGTTGACTAGATAAGATTTTGGGTCGATTAAAAAGAAGGGTGAATAAGGGATGTATATATTGTAAGGGGAGATTAATTAAGAAGGGGGATTAGCTTATACTTGATTTGAGTAGTAGTTGATATGCGTGGATAAGAGTGGATTGATAATGTGATAAATTACTTGGTTGCCCTCATTACATGATTGCATTGAGAATATAAAATGGTTTGATGGGCAATTTGATCTTTTTACCAACCCGAATTTCACCTTCATTTAAAGAGGGTAAACATTACACTCAATCGTATTGGTTAAAATATTGTAGGTTTCACTCTTGTAATACACTTTTTGATAAAGATGATATTATCTTTTGATAGAATCCACACTATCTCAACCAATAGGAATGGGGTAACCACTTGGAAAGAGAGGGGGTAATCCAGCCATTACTTGGCCCCCGCTAGTGGACGGTGGTATTGATCTCCCAGGATTAGTTGAAGTGCACGAAAACTGGTCTGGATATCTAATTATAAAAAAAAATAAAAAAAATCCAGCCATTACTTTTCCAAGATTGTGAAAAATTTTGATGTTGAGGAAGTGATTTCGCGTAATAATCGTATGGAGAAGCATAACAAGATAACATCTCTTATGAGCCCTAATAAAATTCATATCCAATACTAGTTTATGACATTCATGCCAAACCAATTGTCATGAACTTGTGAAAAAATTAAAAGCCAAATTAACTTCATAATAAAAGAAAATATTTAAATTTAGTGATTAATAAAACAACAACTAAACCTAGGTTTCATTAAGGAGAGAGAAAAAATAATAATCTTTGGAAAGTGAGCGCCGATATTTTAAATTAGGGAAACTCGATATTTATAAAAGAAAATTATGCGTAGTTAGTTTCTTCGTACTTGGTAAAAAATATATATGGAGAGAAAACTGTATGTTCTATTATGTACGGAACTCACTAGTTAATATGAAACTGCGTATATATAAAAATTTCATGTCAACAATTAAAAAACCATTTTACTTATATGACTTATCCGTTTTGTTTTTCCTAGCTTTCTTGGGTTGTATTATACTTTTGTTTATGCATGCCTGTCTCGGCAACCAATGTGTTTGCCTTTCTTCCTAATCTTCAGCCATTTGAAAAGCCTTACACAGATAATAAACAAGTACTTGTTTTTTAACTAAAGAGCAAAACCAACTTTGAAAAATGAGGGGAAAAAATGGACATGATAAATTTTTATACATATAGTTTGGAGAGAGAGAGAGAGAGAGAGAGAGAGAGAGAGAGAGAGAGAGAGAGAGAGAGATCACGTTATACTAATTTCTAAAATTGATTGTTGTTTTTATTTTTATACCTCCTATGGTGTCCCATATGTTGGTATTGTGTTTCTCTATTTGTACATCACTTTCTGCATTCTTGTGGCCATTAACAAAAGAAAATTTTTACAGCCTGATTGTGTATTCACTAATTGAGCTTAAGAGTAATTCGAATAAATTGCAAACCTATTGCAGTTTGGACTTTGGTGTTCAACTCTCACTCGCCGGCTATCAGTTACTGTGTTGAGTCTGTCCATCTATGATATTAGTCCGATTTAAGATGGGAAACTACCATGACATGGTTGAGATCGATTTTCCGGAGTATAGTTAGTCTATTGAGCCGAACTACGAGTTTACCGTGCCGATGTCTTATTGGGTTGTCCTCAATTTTGCTGCTGCATAAGGCCCTTTTTCTTAAGATAGCAAACTGGGGGGAAAAAAAAAAGAAAAAGATTTCTTATTTTTAATCATAATAAATAATGCTAATAATATTAAGAGTATATAGTAATAATTAGGAAAGGCAAAAGATAATAGTAATGGAATAAATACTAGTAGTAGTGAAAATGTTGAAAGACCTAAGAAGACTTACGCTGGACCTGGCCCATAATGAATTCATGTTCTCTAGGTATGGGCCTTTTTCTGAACCTGGCCCAAACAAGCGGTGTGTTTTTTTCTTTTCTGTCCAAAGGTAGATCCGTTCACGAATGTCGTTATAATTCAATATGAATGCTGCCTTCATTAACAACTTTAGGTATTTTGATTGTTCCGTGTGTATTAAACGTGTTTGAGAATAAACTTTGAATTGCTAAAGCTACCCCGCGAGAGTAGGGAATTGCTGTTCCTTTATGTGTGAGAGTCCGAGAGATGAGAAGTTTTTCGGTGCCGAGTGGGCGCACTGCCACATGGTGCCCGTCGATTCATCCAGACAGTCCATTCGTGTTTTGGATGGCCCAAATCTGTTGAAGTGAATTTACTCTTCAAAATTACAAAAATGCCACCGAACAACCCCAACAGATCTGAGCCGTCCAAAACACGGATGGACCGACAGGCACCACGTGGCAGTGCCACTTGGTGCCCGCTTGGCATACATAAATTTTTCCTAAGAGATAGTCATCGTCTTGCTACTTGCGTCCAAACTTTCCTTGCTATAGGGAATTCTGACTCATTTTTACACCTTAGCCTCTAGTTGGCCGTCCTCAGTGCACCTCGGAGGCAGAAGGCAGAAGGAATGCATGTTTCATCTTTGTTTTCAAGAATGGATGTCACAAATTTTCTACTATCTTGTGTTTTGTTGTACGAACTTATGAAACTCATGTGACCAAATTGATTTTGTGGCTTTCTAGTGTTGAGTTGATCAGCAATTATGCACAAGTAGAATGACACATGGCTATTGGGCTCTAGCAATTTAGACACAACCAAAATACCCCATTCTATATACCAAATCACAGCGCAAGTAAAAAACAAAAATACTGTGGATGTGGAAGATTTTGTATCAGTACATATAAAGAAAAAAGGTTCGTGTGAGACCCACGTAAGTGATTCAAGCCAATCAACTTGACGTGATAAATTTATTACATTTACATGCAGTGGCGGAGCCACATGTAGACCAGTGTGGGCCTGTGCCCACGCTGGATTTTTGGGAGATCTTTTTTTTTTTTTTTTTGTATTTTTGTAGAAAAATATAAATTGGTACATCACCTTTAGTTTTTTGATACAAAAAACTAATTAGTGTTCTCGGGACGTCATTACTTGGTGTTATAATGTAATTCTCCCGCGCATATTTACGTGGGACTCAAGACTAAATATATGAATTTTATCAGAATATGTGGTGAAGGCCCATAAAAAAAAAAGGTGGAGAAGAGAGTTATGGCATCACATGGTGATGCCTTAGAGTGATTGAATGACTAATTACTGACAAACAAGTCTTAATTCGCTGAATTTTTGCTTCGAATCTATATGTTTACGGACCCTAGACCTCCACTTACTCGAATCCCAGACCTCCCCTTGGAAGCCAAGGAGTACAATCAAATAGGATAAGAAGCACATCCCTCCATAAAATGTAAGTCAAGCGAGACTCATTTCAAATGAAAATTAAGACACGTTGGCTGTGTTTGGTTAGATAGTTTAGTTTAGTTTTGATGATGTCAGCAGGTGTAATGAGTGGAGAGAGATAGAGAGAAATGAAGGAAATGATGATGTCATCAAAACTAAAACTAAAACTAAGCAGGGAAACGAACAAGGCCGTTAGATTCTTTAAGAACAGATTTTTTTCATAACAAAAGTATTGAAGTTTATGAATGTGTCCTCACTGACCCAATTTTCTGGCTACACCACTATTTACATGGTTAAGATAGATTTTCCGGAGTTTAGTCAGTCTATTGAGCCAAACTAGCTATGAGTTTAGCGTGCTGACGACCTCTTGGGCTATCCTCAATTTTGCTGCTGGATAAGGCCCTTTTTTCTTAAGATTGCAAACTGAAAAAAAAAAAAAAAAAAAAAAAAAACTATTTGTTATTTTTTAATCATAATAAATAATGATAATAATATTAATAGTACTATAATAATGAGGAAAAGGAAAAGATAATTGTGGTAACTTAGTAGATCTGAAAAACAGAAACTTGTGAGTCTGTGACCCTATTGGCTTTTACTCGTTGAATTATTGTTTTCGCGTTCAATTTTCTCAGAGTCCGCCAATCTTTGGTTTTGCTTGATGCAGTTGGACATTTGTTGCCCCTAGTACTGTCAATAACCAGTAACCACCTTATCTAGAGTTACGGGACAAAGCATAGATGTGATCCCACTAAGTTAACCAGAGATTTGCTTGGATTATGACATTCAATATCTATCTCTACATCTGTCCATAGACACATGAAATTTATATACAGGGCATTCATTGAGATTACAGAAATTTGGACCAAGGATATACAAGGCTGATATCTCCCCCATATGCATGAGTGTTGTCATCTTGTCGGAAAGAATCATATGATTATGGTATCCTTCAGCTACCCTAAGTCGCTAACTAATTATAGTAGCTGGAAAATTGTATCCCGGCCACTCACCCGATTTAGAATGTACTCCATCATCATTGCATGGGCCAGTTAATACACTGAGAAATTCTGTGGTTATTATATATATACCCATCCCTATCAGAATCTAAGATGAGAAAAACATCCATGACAACGTCCTCGTTGCTAAAGTTTTACAGTGTCAATATGGATATCACCCGATTATAATGCCTCCTTTAATACGACAGAGAATATGATGATTTGTGAGAATTCTGTCGTAGCAAAAGCTTGGCGCACACATCCTCTTTAACTGAAAAGCTAATGGACACTTTCACAGTGATTATATATTTCACTCGCTCGCCTATCACCTGCTATATAATATAAGACGAGATTAGTATTGAACCTGCTGTCGTTGTTACCCGGCCTGCTGATTTTTGCATTGAACTTGAGGCCCATTGCTTGGTGAAACCTCGAACCAGTCAGCATGAATATATTTCTTCAGATCTGTACTTATCTATTTCAAAAGGGGGACAATCTGTCCCAGCCTCTTACTTAACTTGCTCGTCTGTGTCGTTTTATTATCCCATTATGCTAGTGGTGCCCGATAATAATGAGGGGATTTTGTTATGACTCTCAGTTTATCCTTTGTTTTTTTCCTTTACCATGTTGCCCAGTAAATTATTGCGCATAGAGATATTTGTTCTGTAATAAGTGAACTAATACAGCATTTTATAGTATCCAAAACTGGTAAGTTAGGAGGATCGAGGTTCAACCATATAATACTTGAAATCAAGGACTAATGAACAGGTCTTCTTGGGTTATCGTTGAGCAAGGCCGTATCCTCTTTTCTGATTTATTGCAAATAAATAATTTCTTCTTAATTATCTCAGATTTCTTATTATAAAGGTGGGTGAGATCGATCTTCGTTTCGCGAATAGCACCTTGCTTACGAAGATGTAGTGAACAGCGAAGGGTAATACCTCAATGAATGTAGAGATGCCGGACTGGTTAGGCTAAAGCAGCTCTCCATTACCACCAGTGCAACACTCGGCACTTAGTGACTCTATGACATCATGCACTAACGAGTCTAGTAGTCTATCAACGTTATCAGTGGGAAGTGAGGATGATTTTGAGTAAAACAAGCTCCTTTACTTTTGATATATAATAAAGGAAAGTACTAATATTTGAGGTCCACTTAGGGTTGTGAACTAATTTATCAGAGTTGTATCCGATAAAACGTTACTGATTTTTTCAAACTTATCTTGCAATCTGTAGCCGATCTCAATTGATGGGATATTTAAGACTCGGTTTGGTTAACTTTCCAGTAAGGAAATATTTACCTCATCTTTATCTATATCTCCTTTCTAGTCATACCCTTCTACCTCGTCGATATATCTACAATTGAGTGGATACGAGCATCAAATCTGTATTTTTTCGGATATGTTAGGCGTGACTGCAATGTAAGCATGTGATTGGGTATGTTCTCATTACTACAATCCTTGTGCGACACCGATTCTATTCCTGGTATATTATTATTCCATTTATCTTAGTTTGAATCATACTGATTTTCTTGATTATGATTTGATTCAGTTTCTGCAGCTTTAAAATAAAATGCTCTTTTTCCTTACTCGTGGATTCCTCCACTACAAGTAATTGACCCAATCAAAATCAATCCATGTAGATGTTCATGCATTCATTCGTATCTCTTTTTCCAGTACTGCATTGCATTTTACTGTATCATGTTGAAATCTTCTTATTGACTTTGAGCATTATGTGACACAAACTTGACCCTCTCTCTCTCTCATGCGCGCACATGAATATCACAGACTTAATCACGGAGGCATGATTCTAGGCCAAGGGCACACCAGAAAAACCAAATTTTTGGGGCACTCCCACATTTTTTGATAATAGCCTTGAGTAGAACTCTTTTTGACCCAATAAAAAAAAAAAAAAAAGGCCCAATCTTACTTACAAAAGGGCATAAATAATTGTAATGATCATTGTGCCTTTAGACTACATAAATCTGGACTATAAAAATCCTTGAAAGTAATGCATATACCTAATCCGGGATTAAAACCTGGTCTTAAGTAACCTAAACCAACTTTGAAATTAGGCCTTCTACCTCAACCTCATTTAAGCCATCCCCTGTGCATGCCATTCTAGCAATTTTTTCAACAATAGTTTGGTTCATTAAAAGGTTGGTAGAACTGAGAATCCAAATGTTTAGACATTTTTAATGGTTTTCTTCACGTGTTCCACCTTTTAGTAGAACTTTATACTGTTTTGGCTTTCTCGAATTGTGATTGTTACTGAAAAAATTATTTAAGTTTTGTCCTCTTAGGGCACAATTTTTAGTCCAAACTTTTGCGCCGGCCCTATCCGTTATAATAAAAACAGACAATACCCTCTTAGAGTATGAGAGAATAGATGTGATGCTTTAATAAACGGGGAGCAAGTGGAATGTAAAAGTGTCCCGTAAAAATAAAAAAGCATGAATAAATTAATGAATAATGGTGGATCCATATATGACTGCCTTTCCGGAAATTTTCCTACATTTGGTGCATCTATTGAGTGTTGCAGTTTCGTATGGTTAACTACTAACCAAAAAACACTTTAGTCAAGTACAAATCAGCTACAGTATTATGGAATGGAAGTCTTCTCATATCCCACCACAAAAGCTCGTTTCGCCATTTTAAGTCCTTACCAAGTGCCAAACATGGCTGAGACAAATATTATGGACGTTATTTGATATTGCTTGTATTTTCCTTTTGGTCGGTGTTCCACGTTGAACTTTGTGATTTGCCGAGTAACAAGGAGTAGCATTGTCATGAGGTATTGACCTATCAATGTTTTAAATACCGGTTTTGCGACACGTAACGGTAACGGTTTTGGTGTAACGGTTTCGGTAGTATCGAACGGTACGTAATGGAAATTGGGTGTAGCGTTCATGAATTTTTAAAAACCATTTTAAATTGGTTAAAAAACCCGTAACGGTCGTGAACCGGTCCATAAATCGGATACGGGCCGATACGTAACGGGAACTGGCCAATACGCATGCGATTTTTCGCTCTCACCGGAGTATACCGGGGTGTAACCGTATTGGAGAGGCCATAAACCGTTACGTAACAGCCGATACGCTACATAACAGCCGGTAATTAAAACCATACCGTATTGCTTAAGAACTTTTATTCGGGGAGCTTTTTTTTATTTGTACTCAAAAACTGAGTTTTGGTTCTTGTGACATTTTCTGATGGTTTTAAGTTAGATACTGCAGCTCACCAGATACACTATGACGTACACTTTGTAAATTTGCGCCAAAATCGGATAAGTACATTCGAATGTGCTTAAGTTTAGGAGCCATTTTTCGCTTCCGGAGGACCCCTTTTCCACATGACCCACTAATAAAGGTATTTGCCGATATTCGTTGAAATAAAATCGCGTCTCTTTTCTCCCTTCATTCCTCGTTTCGCTACGAGCAAGATGCTCACGCCTTCCGGATTCTAAATTATTAGGAACAGAGAGAAAACTTTAGTTTGCATCCGAGAGTGTCCTACAAACTTTTATAGTCTGTTCAGTTTTCCAATAATCAGTAGCGTGTAATATTTGGAATATGTAAGAATTTGTACACTCCCCTTGATGTGAAAAAGGAAGGAGATATGATTCAACTTTTTTCAAGCTTTAGGTCTATTACTAATGCGACTTTCTCATTGTTTAAGGAAGTACATAAACTGATACTTAATAGTATCCCACCACTCAAGGGTTCATTAAACAACACAATCTTTGAAGTATTTAATTTTTGAAATAACAGAGAATTAGTTAAGTGGGTTGACGAATAAATACGTACGTTTTGACTTGTCGATGTAAGAGCTCTACTCACGAAAATACTCCCTGCAATACTATATGGTATACTCAATGGAGAGGTCGAATGGTATACAATATAAATTGAGATTGGAAATTTGGAAATTTCTGTGTGGGAGAGTTTTTATTACAAAACCCATCAGTCATGGTTAAATGAATCTAACAGGTTGTGAAATGTACAATTTTAATGTTTGAAGCAGAATTGCATGCCGCGGATCATGGAATGTTTTTCAAAATTTTGAAAATAAATCAAATTGAAGATTTCGTAACTTGATCTTCTAGGGAAGACATACACAAATAATGAACACTACAAATTATATGTCTAGCAATGAGTTGCGCTGAGTGATTTTTATTTGTTTACAGAGTTCTTGTATAATTTGAAAAATAATACTAGTATCCCACAAATCAAGGGGGTGATTAAACAAGAAAAAATTTCGAGGTATTTTTTGGAATAGGAAAGAATCAGTGGCCACTTGTCGATGTCATCAGAGCACAAAAATACACCCAACGATGGTATATTTTCGAGTCACAAAATACGTAAAATGAGCTGCAAAATTTGTAATGGTGTAATATTGTACACTCAAAAATAAAATGAGCAACAAAAAATGCATAAAATGCATAAAAAAATGAACCACAAAAGGGCGTAAAGGGGTGTGTCCTGAATACCTTTTCGTGATGAATATATAAGTACATAATTGTTAAACTGCCCGTCGACATTGCATATTTCTCAATCTCACGTCACAATTTCTTGGATTATGCAAATACATTTGGTAAGGTTTGGATTCACAACTTACTCTCATTCTTTTGAAGGTGATTAAGGGGATTTCTCATCTTTCTGGCCATCTGCCATCATTGAGTATTTCTAAATCAATATCAAAATTTCTTGTTTTTTTTATTTTTCGTATTCGGTGTATGGAATTCCATTAACGCGAATGCATGCACGCACGCACACGCAAACACAAAACAAAATGAAAGAAAATAATAATAAGAGGACTGGATGGAGAAGATGATTTAAGAACAACACCCCTATGAAAAAGTACTAAAAATTAAGTACCTTAAAGAGATTTTGCTAAATCTTACAAAGAGTGACAACCTATTGAGCAAAAGTAAGCACAAATTATATCACTTGTCATAAAGAACTACATCAAAACAAACCAGAAAATATTGGTTCCCTAGTCAACAAAAAATCGACCATTTGGAAACAAACGTCTCCATCCGGGCGTAATGCCCACTGATTTGGGAACCTCAAGAATCTGCAAAGTAAAAAATCCCATACATCTATACATGCAGACAAGGACGGAGCCAGGATTTTACTTTTGTAGTGGCGAAAAAATGTACTTAAAAAATAAAAAGACAAAATACATTATGAGAATGAAAAATTAAAAAAATCTAGTGGTGGCTAGTCAATATAATTCGGGAATAAAAATTTATTTTCTATATAAGAATTGCATTTTTTTGAAAACCTTGTGGTGGCGGCCGCCGCCACTTGTCCCCCTCTGGCTCCATCCTTGCATGCAGATATATGTGTACTCACGCAACTATATAGTTACTGAAAAAAATATATATATATTAAGCAAAGTCTAAGTTTAAAACTAAAATTGAGTGTGTGGAGTAGTAATTGCTGTAAGGGAGTTTAAGATGCTAGACATTCTGTCATATAGCAGAAATGAAGCAAGTGATATTTCTACTGTAGAGAGGCCAAATGATTGATACAGAGAAACTTCTAAGTTTTTTTCTTGGGCCTTTGAAACTTTATAATTTCCTTGGAAAAATTATGAACTTATAGCACTAAATCTGCCAACAATTTTCTATTTTAGCTGCATACTTACACCAAAGTATTTGTCAGAAGATACTTTTGCGTAATCTTGCAGCTGAAATTGCACGGGAACGGACACTTTTCAATGCATAAGGTTCGACCTCCATAACGAAGTCTTTTTATTGACATGAGCAGTATAAGTCACAGCCTTTGACACACTATCTCTCTCACGCGCGCGCACACACAGAGACACGGATGAAGGTTCAGATATACTCAATCAATCATTGAGGGATGATAAACCAGACAATCATTTAGGGTACTAGGGGATTAGATATGATGCCTCTATAAATGGGGAACAAGTGGAATGTAAAGTGCCCGTAAAAACAAAAAGGCGTCAAGTAAAATGAATGATCGATATTGGTGGATCCATGACTCCCTTTCCTGTAATTTTCCAATGATTGTTGCATCTTTTGATAAAATGGAGTTTTCCTATGGTTCAAGTCTATGATTGTTAAATTTTTTGGAGGGTTCCAACCTAAAACCAATTGGCAATAGGTAGAGTAACCTCAAGAAATTATTAACCAGGCTTGAGTGGCTTAGATGAGCAATGTGGGATAATTTAACACTCTCCCTCACGTGCAGTCCGGATGCACGTGGAGGTACGAATTGAGAAGATTAGGAGATTTGACTCGAGCAAAGGAGACTTGACCACGGATGCACGTGGAGGTACGAATTGAGAAGACTTGGAGACTTGACCACGGATGCACGTGGAGCTACGAATTGAGAAGACTAGGAGATTTGACACGGGCAAAGGAGACTTGACCACGTGAGATGAGGCCACCCAAAACCTAGCTCTGATACCATGTTAAATTTCTTAGAGGGTTCCAACCTAAAATCAATTGGCAATAGGTGGAGTAGCCTCTAGAATTTATTAACCAAGCTTGGGTGGCCTAGATAGGCAATGTGGGACAAGTCTTTTAACACTCCCCCTCACATGCAGCCCGAATGCACGTGGAGCTGACAGAGCCCGAACGCACGTGGAGCTGACAGACCAGGAGTCGAAGAAGCGACTCGGGCAGAAAGATGAGATTGACGAAACTCTCCCACGCGAGATGAGATCACCCAAGACCTTACACTGATACTATATTGGCCTTGTTCGTTTTTTAGTTTAGTTTTAGTTTTAGTTTTGATGACATCATTATTTCTCTCATTTCTCTCTCTATCTCTCTCCACTTATTACACCTGCTGACATCATCAAAATTAAACTAAACTATCTAACCAAACACAACCATTAGATTTATTGGAGGTTTCCAACCTAAAACCAATTAACAATATGTGGAGTAGCATCTAGAATTTATTAACCAAGTTTGAGTGGCCTAGTTAGGCAATGTGGGACAAGTCTTTTAACACTCCCCTCACGTGATCACCCATAAAAAAACAAGAAACAGTAGAAATGCATAAAGTATAAGAAGATCAAATACACTAGTGTAAAATTTCATATTTGGTTCAAGTCTACAAAAGTTTTTTTTTTCCCCCAACTGCCAAACATCGCGAGCCAAATATTATGGACATGATTTGATATGTTTAATCCTGGAACTTTTTGCAAATGACCCGCTAATAAACCGCCGATATTCGCCAAAAAATATCCCTCTTTTTTTCTCTCTTGATTCCTCATTTCGCTACAGAGTAAGATGCTGAATGCGTTCTCGATTATGATACTTACAAGAATGCATAAACTTTATAGGTTGCATCCGAAGGTCCTACAAACTTTGATACTCTGTTCGGTTTTTCTCATCAGTAGCGTGCAAAATTTGGAATATAGAAGAGTGTGTGTACTCCCCGTGATGCATTTGGAAAAGAAAGAATATATGATGCACTATTTTAACTTTTCAATTCACACCAATACAAAAAGCCTTTTTTGCATTCTCATCACGCACCATACACATCCTGCACCACCGTATTGTCTCTCTTCCTTAATTGGCAGTTGCAAAAAGGCACCCTTTCCCTTCCCCATTTTTTAGAATCACATCCCCTCACGAAACCTATGCACCCAAAAAACCCCATTGTTTACCCTTTTATTTCTCTCTTCTTTTTTGGTTCGATGGTCAGGAGTGTCCGGGTCAGCTTACGAACACCTCGGTTAATCTCCTCCTCGGTTCAGTCAAAAGCAGGTCATTCATGTCAGGACTAAAGGATTCACAATAAATTACTTTGTTGTGGTCTGACTCCAAAAATTGAACCTGATCAATTGCGTGGAGAGCAAACCCCGGAGTCATCCCGGAAAAAAAGTAATTTGTCGTTAATCTTATCTACTCTTTCATTAATTGTGCTCACCTTCTCATCTTTCAATAAGAAAACAACCCCCCACCACTCCTCTGAAACTACTCACCAAACAATGCCTCAAATGGCATCAACACTAGAAGAGAATACACCTGAGAAAACCCCTTCTATTCCACCTCCACCCTCCTTTTTCCCACAGAAATGGCCTCCACGCTTCATTCGCAACACCCTTTCAGAGCTGAAAATCCAACGACAGCTTGCGGTTCCTTTGGTGGCGATGAACTTAATGTGGTTCGCCAAGATAGCCATAACGACAGCATTTCTAGGCCGCCTCGGAGAGCTTCAGTTGGCTGGTGGCACGCTGGGGTTCACCTTCGCCAATGTCACCGGCTTTTCAGTGTTGAATGGGCTGTGTGCTGCCATGGAGCCCATATGTGGTCAGGCTCATGGAGCTAAGAATTTTAAACTCCTCCATAAGACCCTTCTCATGGCTACTATCTTGTTACTAGTGACCACGGTTCCCATCTCCTTCCTGTGGCTCAATGTTCACAAAATCCTTAATCATTTCGGCCAACGGGAGGAAATCTCAATCGTCGCAAAGAAGTACCTCTTCTATCTCCTCCCTGATTTGGTAATCACATCGTTTCTTTCTCCTCTCAAATCCTACTTGAGCTCGCAAAGCGAAACCGTGCCTATTATGTTGAGCTCGGTTGTGGCCGTAGCTCTTCATGTGCCCATCAACGTCCTACTTTCCAAAGCTAAGGGCATTGAAGGAGTTTCCATGGCAAACTGGATAACTGATCTCATAGTTGTGATTCTATTAGGCCTCTATGTGTCAATCACACAGATTTTTAGCAAGGGAGGAAGGTGGAAGGAAGGAGGGTGGCTCGAGCAAGGGGCTCGAGACTGGATCAACTTGCTCAAACTCGCCGGCCCGTGTTGCCTGACCACCTGCCTCGAGTGGTGGTGCATCGAGATCCTGGTCTTGCTCACCGGTCGGCTCCCCGATGCTAGAGAAGCGGTGGGAGTGTTGGCGATAGTGCTAAACTTTGACTACTTGCTCTACTCCGTTATGCTTTCACTATCCACTTGTGCGTCCATCCGTGTCTCAAATTTGCTCGGTGAGAACCGGCCGGGCCCAGCGTACTTGTCGGGGACGGTGTCTTTGGCCCTGAGTATAGTTTCGGGCTGCATCGGCGGGTCTGTAATGGTTGGCGCCAAGGGCCTCTGGGGACCTTTGTTCAGCCATGATAGGGGGATCACGAGAGGGGTGAAGAAGACAATGTTGATCATGGCTTTAGTAGAAGTGGTAAATTTCCCGGTGACGGTCTGTGGAGGAATAGTCCGTGGGACTGCCAAGCCGTGGCTGGCTATGTATTCCAATCTGGGAGGGTTCTACTTGCTGGCTTTGCCTTTGGGAGTGGTTTTAGCATTCAAGGTCCATCTCGGACTCGGTGGACTACTAGAAGGGTTCTTGGTTGGGATGGTTGGTTGCTTACTTCTGTTGATGATGTTTGTTGCAAGGATAAACTGGGATGAGGAAGCCGGAAAGGCACAAATACGTTCCGGTAAAATTGAAGAGACTGTCGATGAAGATGGAGACAACAAGAATTACGCAATCACCTGAGAATTTTGAAAACTTCACCCATGAGCACATGATACATATCCAGTTCTGTTTTAAACTAAGTAAAGATTAAGGAACTATTTTTCAAAGGAGAATTCAGCCATTGGATTCATTCCATGAAATGCGTCCACCTAATACAATTTAGACCGTCTCGATCACAACTTGTCAACTTGCAGCCAGATCACGGAAAAGCAAAGCTTGTGTAAACAAATTAAAATCGCGACTATAAATTTTAAGTTGTGGTGTGAGATTTTCAGGGAGAAATGATACAGTATGGACTTCAATAACTTCACCCAAATCTCTATGAATAGCCCAGAACAGAATCTTCTATCAATGTAGCGTTGGAGAATTTTCAGCAAGACGCTTAATCATCGCCAATTCCAGGTTTAGAAATTAAAGTCTCGAGCTGTTGGGCTTTCTCGTCATTGAAGCCAAGGGAAGCCATTATTTTGTGACCAGCTGAGTCCTTTTCAGACCACACACCAAGAAGCAGATGTGCAGACGTTATTTCCCCACTTTCGCCTGTAGGTCACATGAATAATAACCAGAAAGAGTTTTTATATTTCTGGGATGGCAATATATAACAAGATGCAAAATCTTGGGCTGAAATATGTGATGAACGAATTCCTTCTAAATAGCTTCTGAAAGTGGGCATCATTGTGAATCGGCTATACACAAAAATTCAAGTCATCTTACAACTTTGTTAAGAAAATTAAGTTATATTTGAATGTTTAGCTTAAGAAAATCTAAAATGATTCACCATCACCAGTAGTAGGGGCTCCCATTTCCATCAGCTGTTGTGCTATAGACCTTGTGCTGTATGTGTTATAGTCCTTTTTTCTTGTCAAGCAAACTATCAACTCATTTTCAAAGAAACAGGAGTGTCCAACAATATTGAACTTAGTAGAAAAGTTGGGCAGTGCAGATGAATTTTTGTTTCCGAATCCTTGGTAGAATTTAAAGAATCGAGTTGTCCAAATGATGTCAAAATTAGAAGCAAATAAACTATAGGCATGCCGAATATCATAAACTTTATTCTGCAAATTGGTTATTGCTCCAATGAAGAACACGTCAGTCCGTCACCCAATACCAAATGAATTTTACTACTATGATTGAATATAGATTTGAACTTAAAACCAACAATGTTCAAAGTTTTAACTAATTGACCAATACGAATTGCTTGAGCTTGTAATAACATGCCTTCACGAAACATATAAAAGCTATGTGAACCAACTGAAAGAAAGCAAAAGCTCCACAAATTGAGTAGAAACTGACCGGATTTCAGCTTTTTATCGAAAGCCCAGTCAATGGCCCTTTGAGCTGATTCAGTTAGAGGAGGGCGCTCCATAGAGATAGTTAATTTACGTTTTCCAAGTAACTTGGTAGCTTCCTCACGCACTTTGAAAAGTGTAATCCCATTTGCCAGCAGAAACTTTGAAGCCAGGTTAGTTGCTGCCAACAGGAGAAAAGGAAGATAGAAAACTAAGGTTTAATATTGATAATGCTTGCAAGCATTAAGAGAAAACTTAACCACAGGAAATACAAAAATTGAACAAGAGATAAATCTATAAAATGTTAACAGTTACAAGAGTTGTCCTTATAACAGTTATACCAAGTGAAGTAGTAATGCATTCCTCTAGATTCAAGCACCATAGGATCAGATGCTTCTACAGTTGGCACCCCTAAGACCATGTTCGGTTGGGTTCTCAAGAACCCAGGTTTCACTATTTCCCGTGGGCCCTTTTCTCTCTCATTTACATTTCTAGAAATACTACTCTAGTACATACCTTGTGCAAGATGGGTCCGTGGGGCCCACTTCGAAGACCCGCACAACTGATCCAAGCCGTTCATTAATTTTTAAAATAATTTTTTGAGTCACTCCTAAAAAATCAGCTCATTCGAAAAACCATAGGTGGTTGATCCATCTTCTAATTATTCATTCACAATTTAGAATCCTGAATTCTGACAGAAGTTTGAAAGATAGGTAGACAACTAGATCAAGTACTTAAAGTTATACGATTGACCTAATTTTTTTCTAGATGACTCAGAGAATAATTTAGAACTAATGAACGGCTTAGATCATTTGTGCGGGTATTCGAAGTGGGCCCCACGGACCCCATCTCACACAAGGTATGCACTAGAGTAGTATTTCTAGAAATGTAGATGAGAGAGAAAATGGAGGGGGGCCCACGGGAAAAAGTGAAACCCGGGTTCTTGAGAACCCAACCGAACATGGTCTAAGAGGATCTATTGCAACTAGGCTGGAATTACAGCACTTAAAACTGTATTTTTAGGAATATGCGAGATTTTTAATGAAGGAAATGTACTTCTCTTTCTTTGTTTTGAAGGTTGTTGGGCACATCAACAAGGAAGCATGTCTAACACAAAACTAGCATTGATGTTCATATTGCCACCTGTGCTGCACAAAGTTCAGGCTGAAATCATGTGTACAACAGATCTGGTACACTATAATGTTTAGATAAACGTTTTATTGTGATTGATTTTGTGATATATGATATTTTTTCCAATAGACGGGATAACTTGTTTAGTCATAGAAGCATCTGCAACAGAGGGCTTAATCCAAACGTATCTTTAAAGCATCGGACAGTAACTCCAAACAAGAATGATCATTCTTGGCGTAGTTGGATATATTTGTGATTAAAGCCTCTCTAACTAATGAATGTCTACCCTCCTAGTGTTTGGCAATCCCATAGACGTTTTACTTTTGTGGAGTTGTAATTTCATTTCCTAATTGGGTTGTGATATCTTAATGGTAGCAGAGAGTTTCTGAGAGTTGGCATCATAGATCCCACTCATGGATCTCAGATTGAAGCTTCTAAAGAGAAAAGTCAAAACAATAACCGAAGCTTGAGTCTTGGTGACAAGGGCTGGGTACCTATGTAAAGTCCTTTGGTGGGTTCTAAAGGGCAAAGGCATGGATCTGCCATTAAGGACAAAGTATCAGTGTTGACAAAATATGACAAGGGTATGGATGCTGGATTTTTTCTGGACACTACCATTTTTTGGAGGACACAGCGCACACAAGGAGGAAGAACATGGGAAAGTAGTGAAGGGTTTTTCATGCATGAGTAAGATCCTACGAGTTGATTTGCAAAAACAAAATAAGAAGAACAGCAGCAATTTCCATGCAGATCCTGATAATTCACATTGTTTGGTATTTTGTTTTGAGATAAGTTTTTGGGATAAAAAAAAGTTGTAAGAGTCGCGTATTTTGTCGTCTTTTAGGAAATTCCTTCGACCGCATTCCTAGTTATGAAAAATGAAAAGAGGTCTTGAATCTAATCAATACCATTCCATTATATTGACAATTTCAAAAAACTTTTAAATAATTTAACATACCTTTTAGCTTTTTGAAGAGGTATGTTATATACATCCAAAAAGTAAAAATAAATTAAAATTTTGATAGAACCGAGTGCCCGAGTGTTAGGCTGTAACCGAGTGCCCGAGTGTCCAAGACGGGAACTTGATATATTTAAAAAGGTACATGTAACTCGGGATTGAACTTCTAGACAAAGTGATTCCATGTACTGCAGAGAATTTCAAGAGACAAGATTGGATGTTTGGCGGATCTGTGGTGATTGGGTTATCAAAGCATCAAGCATGGAAATGTTGTACGTGGATTTGTAAGAAAATCTTAAACTCTTATGGTGTGGACTCATGAACTAGGTTAGTAAGGCCTCTCGTAGCCTCTCGTAGCCTATAGTGCTTGCCTCTCGCCCCGGTGGTATTTTCCCAACTAGTAGTTTTTATGTATACACTTGGTGTTGATTGTTCGCTAACTCTTAAATCACTTGATTCTTCACACAAATGTTGGATTAGATTCCTTCTAGTTGCAAGTTTGATAGTTCGGATTTTATAGTAATTGGTTTGCTGAGCCAGTGTAAATTCTACTTCAGGACTTGTTTGTAGCATTGAGCGCCTAGTGTTTGCTCATTAATCAAATTGAGTGATTTGAAAAATCAATCGTTACAAGTTAACCCCGATTATTGAGAATTCGTTTTCATCACCGAGAATAAAAAGTACCTATTTTATGCATCTTTCTTAAGTTGTTCTAATCTATATCACACTCTTTCACAAAAATTCTAGCAAATCCAAATAGACTAACTGTTGGAACGGAGCAAACTAGAAGATTGAAGTGACCAAATTTTCTTGTTCAACAGATATCTCTTCTTGTTCACTCTCAACAGGAATGCATCAAGAAAATTACCCTTCCCAATAGATCATCATGGCAGGAACTCATTTCTGCCTTTCCCCACTCCGGCCCGAAATCCAACTTTGGTGGGCTTACAAAAATGAACAATAAGCATTTGGAAATAAAATAAACCTTTAAAACTGGACAAATAGCTGACCTTCATACAATATCCCCAAGAGAAGAGCTTCTGTCCCAGTCTCTGGGGCGTACAGCTTCCTTGCTTCCAATTCAGCCATAGCAAATGACTTAATAGCCTTCGAAGACCATCTACAGTCAGCCCCCAATTCAAATAATCTCAACTCCAAACGATACCCACATAAATTACACAACTCAAATATTCAACAGACACCAAAACACATGTGAGCAAAAACTCACTTGGGTAGTTCCTCTGTAGGTGAAACCCTCTCTGGTTTACTGCAATGACAAAACATAAACCATCTGAATTCCATGTCTTAATCTACCTATTACAATAGGTCAAATACACATGTTTCTCCTCCATTTTTTTAGAAGTCTGGGCGAGCCTGCGCGGCGCAGGTCGCACTAATCCTACAGCCCTCCCACAGCTATTTTAAAAGCTTACGCGTGGCGTGAGGTGACCCATGAGTTGCTGGCACAGAGAAGCGAACTATACATACCTACACACACATATACATATACATATATATATATATATATATATATATATAGAGAGAGAGAGAGAGAGAGAGAGAGAATTACGCAGTGGGGAGGCTGGATAAGGCCGTAGCATTGATGGCGCGATGCTTTGGGAGTGAGATTCTGATTGGGGAGAGCTTGGAAGTGCCCAGCCATGGACAATTTAAGCTTTTAAGGCTGAGAAACTGAGTAAGAGGTGGGAAAATCGAATTGGGTAGTCTGCAATCGTGGTGGGAAGCTCGGGTCGTGTTTGGTGAGAGAGAGAGTGTGTGAGCTGCCATTTTCTCCAGAAAGTAGTGTAGCAGTTTTGGGTTAAAGAATTTTGGGATCGAATTTGCCGTTTAGGATAGGGGGAGGAAGGAAGATGAAAACGAAACACGAAACGACAGCTTGTTGACAGACCGATTGTCTGTTTGGGGGGCCCTGTGCACCAATTGGACAATGGTTCAAATGGGTTGGGCTTTTACGTAATAGACTACATGGACCTTTTCTAAATTGGATTGGGCTACAAACTCTAGACATTGCGGATCATGGACGTTTAGAATTAGAGGACTATATATCTTTTTCTTGAACTGGTAAGAAGGACTATATCTAAGAAAGAAAAAAAAAAAAAGCGTGGAAAACTTCACTTTCCTCGAAATAGATTGTGCAAACAAGTCGAGCAGAGCTTTGTATTGTTCGACCTCAACTCGTTTGTAAATGGAGTCGAGCCCTTAACAAGTAGAGCCCAGTTTATTTCCTAAACAAACCGATCATATACAAACGAGTTGAGCTTTAGAATGTTTAGTTAGGCTCCTTTACGTCGCGAGTTTGACTCATTTATTAAATTGAGCTAGACTCATTTATTAAATGAATTTAGCTGAACAAGCCCTCAACAAGCCGAGCCAGTTTGTTTGCATTTGCACCCCTTGCCACCATGCCCTAAAAGAGCCAAGCGAGTTTGTTTGCACCCCTTGCCTTTATTATATTGCGATTGTATACTAATTTTAGAGCAATAACGCAAGTTAACAAATTTCCTCATAACAATTTCATAACAACATATCGCCCTGTTTGGCGACCGTATTAGGACCCAGATTTGGGGGTCGCCCGGATTTGTAATCCTGGGCCCACCCTAAATCGGTGTTTGGGAAGGCATTTTTGTACCGGGACTAGAGACATTATTGGGAGTACATCTCCCCCTTCACCTTCGTTGGCCAATGATGGCCTTTGCCCTGTCGTTACTAAATCCACCCTGATTTGGTACTTTCTCTCCCTCTTTTACCCCTCCAAATCTAGGTCAAAGGGGGCGTGTATCACCATCGTCATTCTTCGTTTTCTCGTGGCAGACGAAACAGAAGAGAAAAAAGAGGAAGAGGAAGGGTTCGATCGTGCGACTCCATTGCTCCTCTTCCACATCGTGTTGAAGCTTTTTTTACTGAGGTACAGTTCAAACTATTCCTACAATCATCTTGTAGGTTGGATCTGTGGGTTTGGAAATGAGTTTTTTGCCCTAATGGCTCATTTTCGAAATGAGAGATAGCCCTAACTTGTGCATCTGGTTTGTTTGTTTGCCCTCCTTTCATAGTGGCCCTAATTTCTGACATGATTATGCCCTAATTTGTGAGTAAATTTTGCCCTAATTTCTGACATGATCATGCCCTAATTTGTGAGAAGACTTTGCCTTAATTTCTGACATTAGATTTTGCCCTAATCTGTCAATAGTTTGATGTATCTGGGTGAGAATAGTTTGCCCTAATCTGCGACACTGGTTTGCCCTAATTTCACAACAGGGTTTGCCTTAATTTGTGAGGATGTTTTGCCCTAATTCCTAAGTTTTGTTTACCCTAATTTCAGACCAAATTTTGTGTCAAGAGTTGACCCTATTTTTTGACACTAACTTCTTGTAATTTATGATTTGAGTTGGCATAATTTATGCGGAGACTTTTTGAGTATTGGTTTTACCCTATTTCCCCTATTTGTTGGGTTCAACCGATATATCACGAATTCGTGTGAGTTTGCCTAATTTGAAAGAAAAATTTGTTTTTGAAACAGATGGCAAGACTAACGCAACGTGAACAACGGAAGAAGGCAATGCGTAAGGCTTTGATAGGAACATTATGTTTCATGAGAGTAGTGAATACTACTCTCATGCTTTACATGTTAATTATGGACTTGATGAGGGTTCGACGAAGGCCCCATATTCTTGTGAACCCAAATGTTTACCAAAATCAAGTTGACGCACTTAATAGGTTAGTACGTGGTGATGACAAAAATTGCCATGACCAATTGAGGGTAAATAGGCATACATTCATGAGGTTGTGCCATTTACTAGAGGAAAGAAGCTTACAAAACTCTAGGGACGTCACACTTGTGGAAAAAGTGGCTATATTTTTGTGGATCCTCAGGCACCATAAAAGAATAGGCCAACGAAGTTCCAATTTGTGAGGTCCGGGGAAACAATTAGTAGGCATTTTAACGCAGTGCTATTGGCGGTGTTGCGACTTTACAATGAATTGTGACATCATCCCCAACCTGTTCCTGCTAACGAGCCGAACCGTAGGTGGAAGTGGTTTGAGGTAAAATCACATTCTCAATTGCATATAAATGTTGCCCCTTCACTTTCTTCATTCATTTTAAACTTAGTACTAAAATTTGTGCCTAACAGAATTGCCTAGGGGCGCTAGATGGTACCTTTGTACCTGTCCTCCCCCCAGCCGAAGACAGAGCACGCTATAAGTCAAAGAAGGGTGACTATACAAGGAATGTCTTAGGAGTTTGTAGTCGAAACCTGCTATTCATATATGCATTGTCTGGTTGGGAAGGGTCCACCACAGACTCAAGAGTTCTTCGCAATGCGTTAGTGAGGCCTCATGGGTTGAGAATTCCACAGGGTACGTCACTGTAATAACTTTAGTTTACACTACATAGCTCCACAGTTGTCTCAACGTAATAACTGCTTGACCGACCGGGTGAATATGAATTAAACTAAAGACACGTCCCAAGCGTAGAACTCTCGACCAGTGTAGCATAATATCCGGAAGTACCGGAGTCGAACCACAGAGACGGACGAAGGGTGTTTGACTCAAAAGTGTTGAATTCTAGTTTAACCTGGCTCTTAGGTAGCCACCCCTTGTGCGACTCAATTGATTTATCAACTAAATGGATGAAATTAATTAACTATGGATTTAAAAGAAGAGTACAGCCGTGGGAACTCCAGCGTCCGCGAATAGCCCTAACCAATGTTCACTCGGATCACAGTTCCTTCAAATAACCGATTTTAGAAAAGGAAAAAGTTCCCTAACGAATGCACACCACCTGTCACCAGTTTCCGTGTGCAGTCGAGAGCAAGGCTCCGGATTCCTTCGCCCCGCTTACAAGGACTCCAGCGATGCCCGGGATTTGTTCGTTAGAAAAAAGTTTCGTATCCCAAAATTGCTTAAAAAAATTTAATTATGTCAAACCCGAGGTGAACATCGATTAGTCTAGCCACGGGCGCCTTCGCCCCGCGGCCGCACTCTATGAAACTACTCACTCATGCTTTCAACGGATGCAGCAAACATATACTCCCTCCGTCCGGATTTGTTAGTCCACAAACATACTTTTTCAAGTCCTAAAATGTTTGTCCTTTTTCAAAAGTCAAAGGATAAAGTATGAAAATTTTACTTTTTTGCCCCTTTTCTAAACCTTAAAATAACAACTCAAAAACTAATTTTTTAAAATAATGTGTTTACATTTTTTAGATTTTTTTGCACCGTATTAAAGTTCTCAATGAGATCTATCAAACAAGATCCATATTGATAAAAAAAATAATTTTTGTAATTACATTATTTTTTAGTTTGAAAATTGCACAGAGTTTTGCAGTGAATTATTAAATTAGAAAGGGGGGAGTATTAAATGGAGGGATTGAGGTTAAAATAGGAAATTACCAAACTCAAAAGGTAATGGAAAAAAGTTGGAATCCCCAAAACGGACCAACAAATCCGGACGGAGGGAGTATTTAGAACTAAACATGATTTTAGCAATTGAAATAAAAATAAAACACGATACCACAGGTTTGCGGTAAGAGAACGGATTCGAACACCAAGGAAGATTAAGAATTCAAAACTGGAAAACTTGAAGAACTTGGATTAAACTTGAATCCGAAATAATCCTGAGAACAGCAGCCAAAGTTAAGAAAATAAAACGTAAGTTATGAATTGTGTAACCCTAATTTCGAGTTGTAACGGGGTATTTATATTAGAACCCCCGTTATTACAATTAAAATCCTAAAAGAAAACGGAATCGCATCGCACGAAGACCAAAACGCCACCTCTTCAAAGCCAATTAAGGCCCTCGGTAGCGCTACACCCATTTCTAGGTAGCGCTCCCGAACCAATTACAGCCGTTTGACCGGTTGACCTCCCTGTTGACCGTTGACCTCAAAGCATCTCGCTAGCGCTACACCCATTTTGTTGAGCGCTCTCCAAGGTTTTGTTCAGCTTGTGAGCCCTGTTGTGCCATTCCCGAGCGCTCCATCAAATTCCTGTAGCGCTCCCGATGATACTAACCACTTCTCGAGAAATTAACTTCACCACTTAGTATCCACAGCCTTACTTGCTCACACTTTCCGTCGCGGCCTTTCCAAGTACCTCTCATTAGTGCCAAAATATCTCAATTTCCTGCAAATTAAGCACAAATACAAAATCCAACCACGTGCACACATTAAATGGAAAATGAGGATTAACCGCACGTCTAACTCGCTAATTCTACCCTATTTAGGCGCTTAAATTCACGAATTTCGCGCGCCTATTAATAACATATAAGTCAATGTGTTTTGTAGGTCGTTACTACCTCATTGATGCCGGTTACACTAATGGGCTGGGATTGTTGGCCCCTTATAGGGGTCAACGATACCACATTAACATTTGGAGGCAAGGACACCAACCCCAAAGCTGGGAAGAGTATTTTAACATGAAGTACTCAAGCGCTCGAAATGTGGTTGAGAGATGCTTCGAGGTGTTGAAGATGATATTTGTAATTTTGAGATCTTACTCGTACTATCCCATTAGAACTCAATGTCGCATAGTGACTACTTATTGCCTTCTCCATAACCTTATCAAGCGAGAAATGGCAGTGGATCCGGTTGAACAAGAATACACTGCTTGAGAGCAGGTGAACGTGCATATAGTCCCACCAGATGACTATATTGACACCATCGAGCCAACCACACAATGGACCGAAATGAGAGATAACTTGGCTACTGAAATTTACAACCATTGGTTAGCTAACGGTCCGGCCGGGGAGAAGATTTTAATTTAAGCATTTTTTTTCCTTTGTTGTAATGTTATTCGTAGACTTGTTCTCCCATTTCAAACATTTTTCCCTTTATTAATTTTTTCCATGTAATGACTAATTCGGTGGATTTTATGCCATGTATTCAAAGTCTTATTCCATTATGTCATATTTCTACACTTTTGTTATGTGAATATTAATAAATGTATGAACATCAGCTTAACCTACCCAATGGTTTCTCAACAAACTACTCAATCGAAGCCATCAAAGGCCAAGGGGAAGGGTAAGGATAAGGAAAAGACCAATGAAAAGGAGAAACAAACTCGGAGGCTATGGACTGTCAAGGAAGAGGAAGGCCTCCTTCTATGCATGCTTGAAGAGTTTAAAGATGGTGTCAAATGGAGAGCCGAGAACGACTTCAGGTCAGGTTTCTTCTGGGCTGTGGAGATCCTATTCGACAAGATGTTTCCCGGGACATCCATAAGAGCAAATCCAAACATTGAGTCGAAGGTAAAAAAATTGGAAGGAGAAGTATGGTTTGCTTGCCGATATGCAAAGGCTAAGTGTGTAAGCTCCAAAAGGCGGCATCTTTTTTTGAGGTGGCAATTCCATCTGACAAATCACATTTTTACATGTATCTCTTTGATTATAGAGTTGTAATTTTCTTAGTAGAAGTCTGTATAGGATTAAAGTGGAAGGAATCTATTTATAATGTAATTTTTAGTGTTTTAGTCGTTTGTTGCCTGATCAATATGGTGCATTTAGAACAAGAAGATCAATCATGGGATCAATCGGTTTCTTAGTCGGGTACCTCCAATTTAGTACAGGTTGCAAGGTTGCACAGGTCGTGAAGTTTCAGAGCATATGGTTTGATAGAGGGATCAAGCGGGATTTTAATAATGTGCAAATGTAAGTGAAGAGTTTTTATTTTCTTTTATTTTTTCAACTTTTGTGGGTCTTGCCTTCATATAAAGTAATGGACTTAGTGTTTTTGGTGGGGCTTTGGCAACATGCAATGCATAATACTAACAAGGGAAGATTAATTTTTTTTTAACGTAAACTAAACGGAAGTTCTTTATATACGTATTCATAAAGGAAGTTTGGTACCTCACCACATAGGATCATTTTTACTTTTACATTTTCCTTTTTACTTCTACGTTACTTTCCTTATGCTTATTTCTTTATCTTTCCACCGATTCCAATTCCTCTAAAAAATTGATCAAAAAAAATTCCTCTCAAATAGATACCCTAATCTTCCTGCTCCAAAATTATCTCCAATCTTTCCAAATCAACTCCTAAGCCACTATCAATTTCCTCTTCGGTTATGGCATATGTAATCATTGTTATCTTTCCCCGTTTCAATCATCCTAAATTAAATCGTAACCTTGCTTACAAAAACCCCAAGTTGTCTCACTTCTCTCCTGCGCGACCACATGGTTTCAATTTCTCTCTTCATCTTTGCATTTGTGGGTTTAGTAGTTCACTAATTTACAGGTATACTCTATATTCTATGGAACTCGGCATCTCCCTTTTTTGTTCCTTCGTCAATTATATCACGCTTAGTCCACTGTTTTGGCTCTCCACCCTTTGTTTTTCTGTGTTAATGGTTTCGATTTTCTCAATAGGATTCTTTTTAGCATATTTATACATATAAAAATAAAAAATAATAATAAATAAATAAATTGAATTTTGCTCCATTATTAATGCTTTGAGTTGTTCTGCATGTCTTTCTTTTGTGTGTTTTTCAGTTTGCAGCATGTCGTCGCGATGTGCTGCTTCCAACCAAGGTGCTAAACACAAACGAGCCAAATGCCCAGCCACCAAAAATCCCTTGATGCGTGATCGGTTTTGTTCAATTGCTGAACAATCACGGTATCATATTTTTTTTGTGACTAGCACAGTGCTCTTTGAGCATCCTGTTTCTATTCTGTCTTTGTCGAAATACTCTTTTCCTCCTTGACTCAAAAATAAGAATTGGCTAGATCTTACTAATCTCAAAGGTTCTGTTAATCGAACCTTAGTAAGGGATTTCTATAGTAATATATATTCCTATGATGAGCAATCTGAAACTTTATCCTCTTTGGTTCGGGGTATCATTGTCACGGTATCCCCGACTATTTTGGGAAATTTCACTGGTCTTAAACCTTTAACAGAGTATGTTTATCCCCTCTCCCGCTCTCACCCTCGTCATTTTGATATGGTTTCTAAGCGTTCGATTTCAGATGTCGTCACTGGTTTCGGTTATAATTGGGATAAGGGTTCGTCAGCTAAGGGGGAGCTTCGTCCAGATTTTTGTTTACTTAATCTTTTTTATTGTCATCATGTTGACCCCACATCCCACTCTTCTCAAATCTCGGCTACTCCTATAGATTTGTGTCGTGTGGCTTTTAAATCTATTGCTAAATTTGCTCGTCCTAATCCTCCCGCGGGTGTGCTTCCTTTTGGGGTTCTTCTTTGTCGTACCTTCTCTCATGAAAACGTTACTGAAACCTCTGAAGATGATATTGTACCTTCCTCTGACTTTGCAGCAATTATTGATGCAAGAGCTTCTACCTTGAGTTCTGCTCATGTTGCCCACACTGGTGGTGTAGACAATATTGTTCTTGTTGATGCTAATGCATCCAAGGCTGCCCCGGATCCTCATCATGGTCACTGTGGTTCAAATACTTGCTTCCAAGGGCAGCTGGATGAACTTGTGGCTTCCACCCGTCATCTTGTTGACACTATGTCTTGTATGGAAGCTCGGCAGATTGCAATGGACGCTCGTCAAGTGGCTATGGAACTGTGTTCATGTCATACTTTGGAACAACTAAGGATCGTCACATGGCAAACCAAATGCACTAGGGTGAGGTTAATGAGTTTACTCGTGCTGTGCGACTGTTTCTTAATCAGCATCCAGATTTTTGTCCTCCACCTCCTCGTCGTGCCTATAGTCACTGACTTTATTTTGGTAGTTCTCTGCTACTTCACTATTGTATCATTAGTCGGTAGTCAATACTTGCTTAGTAGTTATGCTTTTTAGACCATGGTTCGCCCTGCGTGGCTGATATTTTGCCTTTGTTTCGTAGTTATCTTGCTTAGTAGTTATGTTTTTGTTGGGTGCACTGTTTACTAGTTATTTTGCCTTCGCTGCCACGTAGTTTATTGGTTCCGCCGGACTTGGTGATTAAGTTTTCTCTCTGGTTCAGTATTTTTTGAGTTTCTCCCTTGCTATTTTGTTTTTGCACATAACTGATGTTGCTTATGCTATATTGTTTCCGCTAATCCTTGTTTATGCTATATCGTCCTTTGTCCTTCCAAGACAAAAGGGGGAGTAGGCTTATACTATCTAAATGTTTGAGTTGTGGTTGCAGCATACAGTTAAGGGACTTTTATACAGTTAAGGGATATGTTTTTTTTTGGGTAATGTGTTTTGTCATGGAAGTGCCAAAGGGGGAGATTGTAAACTCCAAAAAGCGGCATCCTTTTTTTTGAGTTGGCAATTCCATCTGACAAATCACATTTTTACATGTATCTCTTTGATTATCGAGTTGTAATTTTCTAAGTAGAAGTCTGTATAGGATTAGATCTAAAGTCAGTCGGCTGAAAAGAAAGAATAGAGCACTTTTCTCAAACCTACTAAAAACCTAGAGTATCGAGAGTGAATCTTGAAGCACAAGATCGATGGGACTTTAATCAAAGCTTCAAGAGGTTTCTACATCAATATCAAGTTCAAGTTATTTTCCGGTGGATTTCCGGAAGAACGTTTGGAAGGTTCAAGGATTCGAGGCAGTGGCAATCAAATACTGGGTGTGGTGAACTAGGAGTCGGCAACCGATCTTAAGTCAATTGCGAGGAGTCTCAATTGGGAGTAAGGTCGTTTTGTAACCACACAATGATTTTTATAGTGTTTGACTCCTTCCCGTGGTTTTTGCCCATTTAGGGTTTTTCCACGTATATCTCTGTGTTCATCGTTGTTCTTCAATTCATATTTATTTATTTTAATTTATTGGTAGCGAAATAAGAATTTCAAAGTGGTTTTAGTGGAACCATGACACTCATTCTATCATCATGGATTAGGAGGATGTGTGGGAGGATTACGTAAAGGTAAAATAGTCACGCATTTTTAATTTATACTTATACTTAGGCCGGAATAATTGTCCTTTTAATACACTGTATGTGTTTCAACATGTGCAGTTCCATCCCAAAGCGAGTGGGATGAATGGGAGGGCATTCCCCATGTTTTCAAGTTGGCAAATCCTTTTTGGGAAGGATAGAGCTGCCAGTGAATTGACGAAGGATCCGGCTGAAATTCGGGACGATGGTTCTGAAGAAAAAATTGATCAACCTGTCCACGAAGAATCCTTTGTTGGCACCAATGATTGCTACACTCCAAAGGTATGCAGATGGTGGCTTTGTGTTTGGAGGTCCTGCTTTCATTGACCTATCCGCTGGGGGTTCTCAAGCTGCAAATCCCGCCATTCCCACGAGCAATGCCAATTCCACCACTCCCACAAGCAATGCCAATGCCAATGCCTCCATAGCCAATCCCCCGCCGAAAAAAGGCAAAAAAGTTGACAAGGGTCGAGTCAAAACAAGCGGCACTTAATGAGGCATTTGGGAGTTACATGACTGAAAGCAAAGAGGTGATGGTGAAGCTTGTTGATGTGGTAGGATTTGAGCAAAGACTCTCGTACAAAAGACATGGGGTGTTTGGGGAGCTAGAGAAGCTTAATCTAGAAGTGGAGGATATGTTAACTGATAGGGGCGCAATATCTCAAGATATAAGCGCCTAAGTAGGGCGAATTAGCGCATTAGAGGCACGATTTATTCCATTTTTCACTTGATGCGGTGTTGTCTTGTGTTTTGGTATTGTTGTGTTTGTTTTGTAGGAAACGGGCCGGAGGAGCACGTAAAGCGGACACAAGGCAATCGGGCATGTTGGGACCCAAGCGAGGACGAGCAAACAAGCCAAAAGCATTTTAGAGGAGTCGGTATCGATACATGGATTGTCCTGTATCGATACCCGAGCGACCATAGCTGAACAGAATGTCTGGGTATCGATACGGCTAAAAGCCTGTATCGATACCGAGGGCCGTAAATGGGCCGTTTGACTTTGCCACGTGTGTTGACTTTGGGAGGGGATAAATACCTCGTTTTGAGGCAGAATTAGGGTTCCGAACTTTACATTAGTTTTATTTCAATTAGCAGCCGATTTTTCCGTTGGAGCCAATTTTAGGTTCTTACTACTTTCCGGGTTTCTTTTCCATTGAAGTTTCTGAAGTTTTGTCTCGAAGATTCAAGTTTTGTTTCCGGTAACTCTTTCTAGTTTACATTAACCTCAGTTTTTGGTTGATCTTTTAGTTTATTCCTTTTCCGAGTTATATGAGCATGTTTTGTGTTGAAATCTTGCTGTTGATTCAAGTTAATATGAGTGAGTAGTTTCATAAGTATGGTCGCGGGGTGATTAACACGCCGTGGCCAGGGACGGATTTGTTCTTACTCCGATTACACTAAAGAATGAAAAAGCAATTTTAGGTTATTAAAGAGCTTCCGTTGGACGAATCTGAGTCTCGTTTTCAAATATTTTTTGCGAAAACTGCTTGGATCAAACCCTTCCCGGTATTTTTTTTTGAAGATTTCCCGCGCAGACCCTTGAAAACACCTTCTGAACACATTTGACGGATCGGATCGTCAAAAAAATGTTTGGATCATGAGGTCCAGAAATAAAAAGTCCGGATAAGAAGTTTACCCTATATATATAGGCCAAACTTCTTATCCACACTCCCGGATTTAAGGAAAAAATGGGGTTTTTTTGTGTTGCAAATTTTTTTTGGAAAATCCGATCTGTCCAATGTGTTCAGAAGGTGTTTTCAAGGGTCCACGCGGAAAATCTTCAAAAAAAAATACCGGGAAGGGCTTGATCAAGCAGTTTTTCGCAAAAACTGTATTTATATATTTTTGCGAAAACTGCTTGGATCAAGCCCTTCCCGGTGTTTTTTTTTGAAGATTTTCTGCGAGGACCCTTGAAAACACCTTCTGAACACATTGGACGGATCGGATCGTCAAAAAAAAATTTGGATAAAAAGTCCGGAAATGAAAAGTTCGGATAGGAAGTGGAACCTATATATATATCGGGGCGGTTCCATGGACACAACGAATAACACAACATTTGACACAACAATAATCGGAGCCCCACGCTTACAATCGGACCTGTTCAAGTTGTTTAAAATTTGTTTTTAAGACTACCAGTAAAAAATCAACTCATTTGGATATCGGTAAAGGCTTGATCGATTCATTCAAATTTATCCTGTAAAATCTGACAGGAATCAACTAAATGAACTGATCAAGCCCTTATCGATATTCAAATGAGTTGATTTTTTACAGGTAATCTTAAAAACATATTTTAAATAAATTCAACGGCTCCGATCATTCGCGTGGGGTTCACAAAAAAAAAATTGTGTCAAATGTAGTGTTATTTGTTGTGTCAAATGTAGTGTTATTTCTATATCTAACACTAGTCCTACAAGTAGCTCCACTATATATATATAACTAACAACATCCGTTATAAGACTTTCTCTCTTCCTTCTCTCTAAAAGTTTCCCCCAACAGTTAGGGTTCGGTCTAGGGGGGAGGCGCCACCTCCTTCCCTCTTCTCTCTTCTCTCTTCTCTCTTCTCTCTTCTCTCTTCTCTCTTCCCCCTTCCCTTCTCCTCTCATGTTCATCCCTTCCCTCTGTTGTCTCTCTCCTTCCCGCCTCCTCTCCAGTTCGCCTACCGCCGGTTCTTTCTCTCGGTGGAATCGGTTCGGCATAACGGCAAGGTAGTCTGCATTTTCTGGGGTTAGTTTTGTTGTGGAGGCCTGGCCGTGCCATTCCTGGATGGTTCAGTTTTGCCTAACGGCATGTGGTCTCTCGGTGGTGGGTTTAGCGGCCTTGCGACGGTGGATCGTTCTTGTGAGGTGTTTGGGTGGGTTCTCTTTTTGGGCGTATTGCATATATGGGCGTTCTCGGGCCTTCGGGTTGCTCCATGGCGTGGAGGTTGTTAGTTGCCATGTTGTTGATGCTCTTACTCGGTCGTTTGTGGCCGTTGTGGGTGGGTTGCGGCAATGACTGTGGCGGCGGCGGTTCTCCTTTCGACCTATGGAGGGTGTTTGTTGCTGTGGCTGTTTGGTGCTCCTTCTCGGTTGTTGGTGGCCGTTTTGGGTGGGTTGCGACAATGGCTACGGCAGCAGTGGTTCTCCATGTGGCGGCTGTGGTAGCGTTGTGCTTTAATTCTTCCTTTTCTGGGCTTTAGGCCTTTGGTTTTGGGCTTCGGCTCTTTAGATGTGGGTTTCGGCCCTTGGGGTGCTGTGGTTGGCTTCTTGCCAATCGTAGTTTGGGACTTGGTTTTGGCACCGTTGTTTTTTCCGTTTCCTTGCCCCTTTTGATCATTGTATTTCCAATGATTAATAAAATTTTCGCCTTTCAAAAAAAAGCTCCACTATATATATATAGAGTCTCGATCTAGTCCGGGATCCCTAAGTCCGGAACTCATAGTTCCGGATCAAATTTTCATGATCCGAACCGTCCAATGTGTTCAAAAAGTGTTTTCAAGGGTCCACGCGGGAAATCATCAAAAAAAAAATGCCGGAAAGGGCTTGATCCAAACAGTTTTTCGCAAAACTGTAAATATACAATTTTTGCGAAAAAATGCTTGGATCAAGCCCTTCCCGGTATTTTTTTTGCAGATTTCCCGCGTGAACCTTGGAAAACACCTTTTGAACACATTGGACGGCTCGGATCATGCAAAAACATCTTTTAAAACCTTCAAAACACCCAAACACCTTCAATCCGGGATCCTTGACTAGATCACCGGTGTATATATATATATATATATATATAGGTTCCACTTCCTATCCGGACCTCCGTGATCCGAGCATTTTTTTGACGATCCGAACCATCCAATGTGTTCAGAAGGTGTTTTCAAGGGTTCACGCCGGAAATATTCAGTTTTTTCGAAAAACTGCTCGGATCAAGCCCTTCCCGGTATTTTTTTTGAAGATTTTCCGCGTGGACCCTTGAAAACACTTTTTGAACACATTGGACGGTTTGGATTTCCCAAAAACAATTTTTAACGTTAAAAAATTACATTTTTTCGTATTTACGGGAGGTCCTTACTAGAAAATTTGTATATATATATTACTATTTTTTAATATCTAATATAGTTTAAATATATTTATGTATTTATTTTGTATTTATTCTAAGTATTATGTATTCATTTTAAGTGTAATTAAATTAAATCATGTTGTCATTAAATTAATAAATTGTGGGCAATTCAGTCTTTTGCCCTTATATCCACCCTCCAAATCCCCTTTCTCAAAATACCATCCAAACACCTCATATAAAAATTCACCCTTCTTAGAACGTGGGCCCACCCTCATAACAAATCGACCTTCATTACAAATCTACCTTCAAATCCACCAACATTACAAATGCACCCAAAATCATCTCTGGCATCCAAACGGGGCGATACATTACAAGATTTTTTTTCCCTTACATCTTTTCGTATTTCTTGTTGGGTTGGGTTTGCATCAAAACTTGGATAGGTTTTGTGCAATCCAGTTGAATGAGCTTATGGGCCCAAAACTCCAGGGGAAGCACCTGAATGGACAAGTAAGGCCCATGTGAAAATTCGGTGATTCGAAATCGAGACTTATTAAATAGTGGCCAATATGGAAAACAATGTAGATAATCGTCTCAAAAGGATTGTCAGGTCCGTAAAATAAAAACTTAAGAAAATGTGTTTTACTAAGGTAATTCAAACTTTTCTTTTAAATTTAGAGACAGAAAGTTCGAATTTTTTCGACAAAAATACTTTATTTTTAAGTTATCGATCATTTTACAGATCAGATAATCTTCGACGGAGGTATAGTATTAAATAGGGAAACAGAGAAGTGGAACGTGGTCTAAAAATATACAAGTAAACGAATATAAGTGATGAAAATATGATGTGGCTGTGTGTAAATCTCTTTGTTTGGTTACCTACTTGATCAACTCTTGAAATTAGAGCTCCTAGGACACCCTAAAAACATGAACTGGTGGTACCCACTTACTTTAGACCAAATGGAATAGCAGTTATATTTTATTCATGTTAAAGACCGAAATAAGTGTTCATGTGCGTATCAATGTCCGACAAATTCATTTTCGACATGCAAGTCAATTAGATGAACGATTCAAATTATAATTGTAGACCTTCGATAAAGGACAGTGTTGGGCGTACAGAGGTCATGGTACAGAAAACGTACCGATTGCGTTCGGGGACTCACTTTTGGGTCCCACGCGAGTGATCCAAACCTTTCATTGTTCTTAAAACATTTTTCCGAATGGCCCCACCAAATTTCAGCTCAATCGGACGGTTGGAAGTGCTCCAACCAAAGTCCCACCGTTCCAACCAAAAAAATTTTGGTTGGAGCACTTTCAACCGTCCAATTGAGCTGAAATTTGGTGGGGCCCCTCGGAAAAATGTTTTAAGAACAATGAACGGTTCGGATCACTTGTGTGGGACCCAAAAGTGGGTCTTCGAACGCGATCGGTACATTTTCTGTACCATGGCCTATGTACCCGTATCTTTATCGTTAGATAAATTCGTAACATGACACTTTAGTGTGGTCACTTTGGGCTTTCGAGATAGTATCATCTCCGTTTGAATTGTTAATTTTATGCAATTTGCTGAGAATTTTATTCATTGAAAAGATCAAGTTGATCAATATCGGTAGTCAAATCTAACAACAAATGTTTTTCAAAATGGATGCCTAGGATGATGCTGAAAATCAACTGTACAGATAAACTTATTCAATCATTCATTATTATAAACGTCCGATGAACTTGATTTTAAGTAACTATGGCGAGAAATATATATACCCTTCTTATCCAAACCCTTAAAATGTGAACTTCGTCCGCACCTCATAGTTCCGAAGCAAATCTCAATGATCCGAACCGCTCAGTGTGTTAAACGTGTTTTTAAGGGTCCCCGCGAGGAAACAACAAAAAAAAATACCTGAAAGTGCTTGATCAAGATATTTTCGTAAAACTATTCATATGCAATTTTTATGAAAAACTGCTCGGATCAAGCTCTTCCCACTATTTTTTTTTTTGGCCAATTTCTTGTGGTGACCATTTAAAACACATTTTAAACACATTGAACGGTTTGGATCATGAAAATTTGATCGGGATCTATAAGGTATGGACGAAGTCCACACTTTAAGGGTGTGGATTGGAAGTTTAGTGTGTGTGTATATATATAAAGCGCCTCACCAAATTAAGTACATTTTTACTTCGTATTAGATTAGTGCACTACAAAAACCCGGACCTGGTGACCTAATAGTTTAGGGGTACACTATATGGGCATAAGTGAGGGATTTCAATATCCTACAAGTTAGATACTTATCTCTCCTATTGGATACTTTGAGCAAATTTAGACCATTGAAACACTTTTAGACAGCTCGAATCGCGCACTACACTCCTGTAGTGCAGGGGTCCCCGGTTCCAAATCAAACCCCTGCTCCCCCACAACAATTTAGCCAATCCCCAAGATCTTTGTGATGTACTTCACAATAATTGTGATTATGTCTTTTTGTGGGGGCTTGTAGGGGATTTCAAAGGAAAAGCTTTTAAGTAGATCATGGTCGATTAAAATATCTCTTCATTCGTTGAATGTATAAAGAAAAATGGTAGACATCGATGTACGTAAAATCTCTCTGCATGTGGACTCCTCCCCCACCAAATCTCTTAATGGTCGGTACCCATGTCAACTAATGTCCTATGAGCTTGACATTTAGATCTAGATCTAAGATACATGGTCTCACAAGGTCCCTCAAAAAGATACCATTTGACTTTGAAATGGAGCACAGAGAGAATTATTTGCACCCAAATTGTCAACTCGTTTTGAAATTTTTTTTCCAAATGTGAAGGAGGTTTTGGGGGGCAATGGGCTAAAAAAATTTGAGTTGATTGATGAACATAACATTGGAGGGGCGAAAGTGATTGATTGACATCTTGCAATCTATGCCGGTTATTTTCGCGACGATATGAATATATTAGTATAGGTTAATTAGATTATTGTGAGAGCCAACCTCCTACTTATATAGCAGTCGAACCCTAGACCTCACATTCTAAATGGGCAATACAATACCACTGGGCCAAACCTAAGGTTAATTTCTATACGTTAAATAGCTCTTTTTCGATAAATAAAATAGGGCAATGTGACTACACTCTGCACATAATAGATCCGCTATTGTGTCTGTCTGCAACACAGTGTTGGTGTTTTTATGATCAATACTAAATAGTACAGCTTTGGTACGAGAAAGTTGATTCCAAAAACAAAAACGCTACTTTTGTGATTGAAAAGGCTGTGGGAGGAACTATTGGGATTAATTCGATGTGTGAACAAGTTAGTCCGAGACATGCACCCTGCGTTACAAAAAGAAATATATATATATAATAATAATAAGTTGTGGTCGTAATGAGAATTGATTGTTACTCAATGTCATTTACATTGCCACAACTAGGCTCAAGATGGAGAAAGATGCCTAATCGAATCGTCTTGAAACGTTAAATGACTTGAGAGCTCAATGCTATCCTTAATGTTGTTTGTGGGTGTTTATGAGTTCTCAAAGATATTTCACTCTCTCCAAATTCCTAAATGTTTGGTCATTGCATCTTTTAGGTTGTACTCATCAGGTGTCTAATATCACTGCCAACTCCCCTAACCAGATTGAACAAACTGTTGTTCGAGTTTTTTGTGTCAATGTTTTTACAATACATTGCGTCTACCACATGCTGGAAAACACGAAGTTATGGAAACCAACACAAGGACACAATGCCAGAAAATGTGCGCAATACACACGAAAATGGTAAATCGTGGGCTTTTGTATGGGTCTTCGATTAGTGACAAAGAAATGAGAAGAAAAAGGGAATGGAGTTGGAGAAGAATTAGCTATTCCTTTCGTTTTAGTCCTTCACTTTATTCCCCTAACTCGAACTATGGTTCTCTCTTCCTTTGTCTTGCTTCCTCTACACCTTCCCGGTATTGATCCGAATTGTACCGGGAAGAAGATGGGAGTCCTCTATTCTATTCGTAAAAATCCCAACTTATTTCTCCTTTTTGAAAAGCCAAAAAAAAAAAAAAAAAAGGTGAACATTTACAAAACTAATTTTCATAAATCATCCAAAATAGTTGACCAGATTCTATGGCAAATGATTAAATTCGGATTTAAGGGATCATGGTTTAATAGTTTGAGAAAACATTTTTTACACCGCCGGTGTAAAACCACCCTTTTCCACCACGCCATATGTGGGTCCCACTGTGAGTTTTTGTTTTAATTTGAACCGTCAATCTTGTAGGGCCCATAGAGTATTGCATCTATGCAAAAAAATCATTTTGATCGGACATCAATAGATATATGAAATTTTTAATTTCGTTTGGCGAAATGGATGGTCAAGGACAACTTAACTTTAAAATCTATGATCACCCATTTTACAAAATAAAATTTAAATTTTGATATGCATGTCGATGTCCGATCAAGATGATTTTTTACAGGGATGAAATACTTTGCGGATCCTACAAGATGAATGGTTCAGATCAGCATTTAATTAACGATGAGGCCCACAAAAGTGGTGGTGGAAAATTGGGATTTTACACCGGCGGTGTAAAGAACGTTCTCTCTTTTCTTATAAGAATTCAGTATACTGCATGTTCTGTGGGATTAATCGGCCGGTTAAATGCACCCACGATAGCACATAGAATACAAGTAAGGAAAGCAAACAGAAAAACACGAGACGGAGATTTTTGTGTAGTTGTTCAATTGGATAAATGAATACATTCGCGGCTCATACAAATTTTCACTAGGTATTAAGTGAAGAAAAATATAGTTTGCGCATAACACATTAGAGTCGTAAGACTTAACATCAAATCAAAGTCCACAAAGACCTAGAGAAATTATTCAATGCAACAGGGGAACAAAATTACTTTGCACACGCTGCACGCAAGTCCGTGTACGTACGATGCACGGACGGTGCATCTTAACCGTCCAGAAGCATTTTCAACGGTCTGGATTTTATTTACTCTTTGACCAGTAAGAAATCAGGAACACCTTCGAACGAATCAGGAACACGCACTAGAATCTCACAAAACAACCCGATCCAACGGTCTAATCGCCTATCTCTGCATAAGCAGAGACAAACATCAACACACAACCATTAACTAAACACACGGGAAAAGGAAGCACACCATAGAAAACAAAAACTCTCCTAAAAAAAGAGAAGGAAATCATCACCGAAAAGAAAAGGAAACCTCCACGTCTTGAGTCTCCCCTGCAAGGATGGAGCCAGAGGGAGACAAGTGGTGGCGGCCGCAATCACAAGGTTTTCAAAAAATACAATTATTATATAGAAAATATATTTTTATCTCCGAATTATATAGACTCACCACCCCAAGATTTTTTTAATCTCTCATCCTCATAATGTAGTTTGTCTTTCTATTTTTTGCGTACATATTTTTGCCACCACAAAGATAAAATCCTGGCTCCGTCGTCCCTGCTCCCCTGAATAAGTAATCTAATGTCCAATATCACCATGTGGCCATTTACCCATTGATTGGTGGGGATTCCAACTAATTAAGAAAATATCATCATAGCACTTGTCATATTTTTACTCATCATTTTTCAACTAGTATAATATTATTAAGACAATAAAAAGTGTTAACTAGGAAAAATAAATTGGGGAGAGAGGAAATAATGAATAAGACGGCAAGACAATCTTCTGTTTCTACTTTCTAGCCCGAAACTAATGACACAGAAATATAAAGAAATTAAGAATTTTCTATTGAGGGGGACATCGTTTTCGATTGACGAGTATCAAGTAAATTAAGGAAGAAAGAAATTATCCAGCTAGCAGTTTATTTCAATATCGGTCGGAATTGTGGTGGTGTTCAGAAGAAGGATAGCTATAGTGGTTTGGTAAAATGTAGGGATGACCTCAATGTACTCTGCTGACGATCTAACAAATGTTTCATTTCCATCAATTTCCTTTTGTTGATCTAACTTTTAACGATCACTTTTAATTTAGTTTGGTGGCACTACTGTTTTCTGTTTCTGTTTTCAGAATTTTGACAATTTAAAAACAGAATATTGTTTGTGTGCCACTTTTACTTTCAAATTCTACTTCTTACTTCCACTATTTATGAAATTTGAGGAAGTTGAAAATCTCAACTTTCACTTTCTGTTTTTGTTTTCCCACTCCCAGCCGCCACCCCAACCACCACCCACCATCACCACCACCACCCACCACCACCACCACCCCACCACCACCTCCACCTCCAGCCACCATGCACCACCGCCACCCACCACCCCACCACCACCTCTAGCCACCACGCACCACCACCCACCATCACCGCCACCACCCACCACCACACCACCAACCACCTCCAGCCACCATGCACCACCGCCACCCACCACCCCACCACCACCTCTAGCCACCACCACCCACCATCACCGCCACCACCCACCACCACGCACCACCACCACCACCACCCCCCACCACCCCACCACCACCTTTAGCGACCACGCACCACACCACCACGCACCATCACCGCCGCCACCCACCACCCCACCACTACCTCCAGCCACCACGCACCACCGCCACCACCACCACCCACCACCCCCACCCATCACGGCCACCACCCGCCACCACCACCACCCACACCCCACCACCACTTCCAGCCACCACCACCACCCACCATCACGCCACCACCCGCCACCACCACCCACCATCACGCCACCACCACCCACCATCACGCCACCACCTGCCACCACCACCCACCATCACGCCACCACCACCCACCACCTCCAGCCTCCCGCCGGTACACCTCCAACCGACTCATAATTATGTTTTTACTTTTTTTTTTTTGAAAATAATTTCACACAAACATATTTTTTGTTTTCACTTCCATTTTACGAAAAACAAAAATTAGAAAACAGAAAACAGAAAACAAAAGTGTTACCAAACATAGCCTAATAGGTAGAGCTCAACATATCTGAAAGCACATGAGAATAAAATATTCGATACTCGATCATTCGTAGCATCACTGTACCTTCAATGTTCATTGCAGATTGGTCATTCATAAGCACGGGCTTAGTTTACGATGTATTTGGAAGTCCTCGGACAAATTAACGAATATTTCCCTCAGAGTTGACAAGAAAAAAACTCGTTAATGATTGGCCGTTTTGATTCTTGGGAACAAATTTGATGACTTTAGTACATCCTTTTAAAAGACTCCAATGCCTATATATATCGAACCAATCTATTTTTTTAGTGCGATGGTTGGTTGTTCACGGACTCGATGTCCTCATTATTTGTTGGAAATTTTATCATCCGTCCAATGAAAGTGTTTTTTGTCCAGTAATAGTGCATTCTTACCGATAAAAAAAAAAAAACACTTTTATCGAGCGGACAATATTTGTTTTTGTGGAGTCTGTATCAACAATGCATTTCATCCAACAGTAAATGAAATTTGAGTTGTAAAGCCTGCTATGACACGATCAAATCTAGACAAACAAAATGCTGAATGAGTCCTACCAGCTATGGGTGTGGTTACAAGCTAATTGTTAAACTACTTGTTTTAATTTAAATATTTCTTCAATCAGTGCCGGCCATGATATTCTCGAGGCCTAAGACCAATTTATAAGGGGAAAAAAATATTTCTATTGGAGAAGGAAAAGAGAGGCCTCAGAACCTGAACCATGTACCTATTGGATAGTGAAACTAAGGACTCCTATTTCCACTGGGCTAGCTAGCCAGTTTTTGTATAAGTGCTATATTAAGTATATATTATATATATGGTTATGCCTCTTTGGGGTCTAATTTTGGACCAAAATTCGAGGGCTTAATCGCCTGCCTCGTACGCATTAGCTCAGGGCCGGCCCTGTCTTCAATTTTACAAACAAATGAGAATAACGAATCATGCTACATATACAACCATTTTTACTCCAACCATTTACAACTCCCTCATATACATGTGGGGCCCACACACAATTATAGGTGTGGACCCCACGTGTATGTGAGTTGGTTGTAAATGGTTGGAGACAAAATGGTTGTACAAGTAGCATTTTTAATGCAAATTCTATCTATCGCTAATTGCAAAGTGAGAAGAAAGAAGGAATCACTCAATTTTCTTTCACGTGATTATATATAATGCAAATTCTATCTATAGCCATAGAAATTTACTATTGTTGTTGTTGTGAGTCTTTTTTAAAACTTCATTGAAAAAGTTCTATTTTACTCCAAAAAAAAAAAACATCGCTATCCTTTTTTGTTTGCCTTACAGTTTGATATAATATACGATATATATTATACATACAAAGGATTTCCAACACAGTTGGAAAAAATAAAAACTAATTAGAAAAGGAATCTTTGACAAACAGAATCTGGGGTTGTACTCAAAAGTTCGTCATAAGAAAGGGATGTAGAAAATTCCTTTTCTTGCACCGAAAAATAAGAAGATGAATAATCTTCCAAACATTTTTTGCTCCCACATTTATCGTTCCATTTTCCACTTATTTTTGTGTCGTGTCTATTTGATTTGATTCTATCATAATAAAAAAAAAACTATTGATATGTAAATCATTTATGACATTTAAATCGAAAAACAGCTACATACTCACACCACCTCAATTTGGACAATAAAGACAAACAAGGGTTAAGATCAAATGGTACACATACTAAGATTAGGATGCGGCATATATAAGGGTTTCTACCATATTGTGGATCATGATTCGTAATACGATTTAACATATTAACATAAAGAACTCATTTTATTGTCTAAAATATATAGCATCGTAGTAGAATGTACCATATTAAGATACAAAGTTAATCTCAATCAAGATAAAATATCATGATTCATAGAACATAAAAGATTAAGATACATAGTCAATCTCCATCAAAATTAAACAAATAATATCACAATGGAATATTAAAATTTATGGAGTAATAGAATATAGGGGACTAAGATACAGAGCCAATTTCAATCAAAATATAATATATAATATTAATTATTTTGTTTCAAATGCCGCTTGGTGTTCTGAAAGTGTCCTCTCAACATATTCCTATGTATGCAACTTCAATAATAAAAAAACATTTATGAGTTATATTAAAATAAAATAAAAAACTCGATCCATATACCTAAGTCAAAACATAAAAATAATAGGTACGCCAAATTGTTTAAGTCAAATGAATAGCGGATCCAACCAATAGAGGACACATTAAAATGCCTCTTGGAGTTTTGAAAGCGCGTCTTTCGCAAAATCTTACATATGCTTCGTTTAAAACAACAATTGTTATCGGCCGTAGCAAAGTAAGACTTCATAGAACCTGAAAAATAAAAAAAATAAAAATAGACATGCCTAGTTTGGCATATGTCATGATGTAACATAAAATGTTTGAATCAACTTATGTAATAATGGTAGTGAGGAGCAGTGTCATAGAATAAGCAGACGTCCGGCCACGCAAGAAATTCCCGACAAACGTGAGAATACACGTAAAACCAAGTCAGAGGATTGATGACAAAGAACAAAAGGTCATTTTCTACAATTACAGTGAAAAGGTTAGCACTCTTTCACAAAAGGAAAAAACAAAATCAAATATGGAGAACTTGCAAGCTTTCATCACCCTAATGTTTAGTTCAATCTGCAGGCCATTCAAATGGGGTTAGAGAAGTTGATCAAAAAGTAGTTTCCTTTGTTCGTTGGTCTTTCATGTTTATGCAGGCCCGGCCCTGAGATTTATGATGCTTTAGTCAAGTTTTGAAAATTGGATCTTTTAATTTTTCTATATAAATTATTTTTTCGAGATAAGATACAAAATGGCCTTGTGGTACAATGGCACATTGCTTGTAATGGTGTGGGAACCAAACGTCTTGGTTTCAACCTCGCCACCCTATTGTTCTGAAATAAATTTTTGTACAAACTCAAAAATTGTTGGCGTAAAAATGTAGGACGAGAGGATTGATATCACACAACCTTCCATATAAATGACATAATTCATTCCACTACACCACCAAGATCTATCTATTAATTAGATTCTTGACATACTTAATATTTAATATATCCCTGTATTTTGGGGCCCTAAAAATAAGTTTTTTTTTTTTGGGCCCCAAACCCGGGCCTTCCCTATGTTTATGTTTTGTGACTTTGATTTAAAAGTACGGTCTAATGCCATAACGTCTGTTGAGTTCTTCGAATTTTTGGAGATATAGGCATAGCTATTTCAACCGCAAAACTTTCTGAGAACAATCACTTTGTTCATATATTGTCAATTGTTAAGTCTGTCTTCATTTCTTTCATGCCCACAGCCCCACTAATTGTGGATTACGTGCATGTGTACCGTTAATGTTTATTGTTTGTGTTATAACTAACTTGTATGTTAGAAGAACATATACCACTTTAACCCTAGCCTAACAATACTTTGGGTGTGAAATATACGCTACTTTAAATTTAAATGAAAGTTTTAGCACTACATATATGGATATGGATACGTAGGATGGGTCCTGCTAACATGTGTCTAATAGGCACACAATAAGCACACAAATAAATAAAACACACACTTCAATATACCTTTTACACTTTTCAATACACTTTCACATATTCCTATACAATTTTTACACATCTCAATACACTTTTTTAACATTAACGTGTGCCCATTGGGCACACTTTAGCATTTTCCTTCTTTTATTAGTAGTAAAAACTTGACAGACCAAAACTAGCAAAGGCATTTCGGGGCTGAGATTTGGCCTGGCCTTTTGCTTAAGACTTTGGCTTATGACTTACCCTTGTACAAATTGAAGAACAACCTATCCTAGAGAAATGAAATCCATTGGTTAAAACCACCATGAATTAGCCTTCTCAGTTTTCTCATGTAACGAGAACAAAAATACCAAGTACACTACATCCAACCACAACTCAATTCACACCTTATACACATTTATAAGGTGACCACACGTGTATGTGAGGGGTCTTGAATTGGATTGTAATTTGATGCTTGTGAAATTCGGATCCTTGTGGCGTTGTGTATGTATATCATTTCTCATACCTAATGGACACAATTTTAATTGTGTGATCCGTGTTGTTCTTTTCCTAAGTATCAATGTTTTAATTATTCATGCAAAAAAAACAAACAAACGAATCTGATTATAAAAATAGATTGTTACAATCCCATTCTCCTCAAGTGTGGATAACAAGAAAGGATTATTTTGAGAGAATCACATGAGATGATCCTGAATCTAGCATCGTGTTGTATGACCTTTCATATTTGACTTTACAATTTGGATTATCTAAATCAAACAGGTGCGCTCTGTAACACCCCAATTTTTGGACGCGTTAATAAATCAATTTTTAAAAATTGATTAAGTTAATTAAACTGTGGAGACTTTATATTCATCTCAAAATCAATTGACAATGAGTAGAGTAGCCTAACATTATATTAAGTAATCACCCATTCCTCAAGCAATGTAGGACTATATTCCTTAACATCTCCTTCCACATGCAGCCGCATTTGAGGTTTGTCATATATAGCCTCTTTTTGGGTCTATCATCGTGCAACTTTTTTGTTAGTCTGTCATCGTGAGGTATGGATTGTGAATCTTTATAAGTGGTGGCCCGAAGCGTAGGGCTACGTTGGTTGAAGCATAGTAACTCGGTAGTCCGACGTCGAATCCACAAGGACCGAATGCGACCGGCAGAAAATTTGACTTACAATAGAATTTTGGCGTTAGGACGGTCAACTTTTAAGAGTGAATTGTCTGATGATTTCTCTCTTTACCTCTAAAAGACTTTGAAAATGAAGTTTTGACGAAATTAAAGGGGGTTTGGACTAGGGGTTCAAACCTCCCATAACTTAGGCCGTTAATGGTTTCTCGATTATAACTCAAGTGATATTCAAGGACACTTGATCCCACCCGGAAGATATGGCATTAAAACTTGATTTTCTCACAAAATGAGCGATTTGCAAATGGATATAAACTCAGTCATACATTTCATTGAACACCTAGAGTGTCATGGTTCAAAGTATTGTGTGTACCAAGTGTATTATCAACACCCAATCAAAGAGATTAACAACCCTAAGTTTAGACCAAAAATATAATTTTAATCCATTCACAAAACCCAACAAGAAGCCCTTAACAAATCTAAGTCATGGGGTGGTAATCACGCCATGGCAAAACCTATACTACTACTAGCACATATTGAAACAAAGCATTAAAGAAAATATGAAGGAAACATGAAATTTACTGAAATAAAGCACAAATTTGTATAGATGAACGAGTCATTTTCAACTTTAATGAAGAGCTTAAGGTTGAATCCAAAAGATTACACACTAAAAGTTAGAGAGAAGCTAGAGAAAACTAGGGAGAAGGGAGAAGGAGGTAGAGAGAGAAGGTGAAAAAGTTAGATAACCTAAAATCTGAGGTTTAGGGTTTTGGAGGCTTTTATAGCCCTCAAAAAAATGTGTTACAAAAGTCTAAAGTGCCCCCTAGGCTTAAGCAATTTTTGGGCACAAATCTGCCAAAAATAGTAGGGGGTACTAGTACCACTGGTTTATGGGGTACCAGTACCCAATATCTCTAGAACAGGGGTACCAGTACCAATGCTTTATGTGATACCGGTAACCGTTGGGTAGAAACTGCCCCTTATCCATTTGTTCTTCTTTTGACCTTTTAGTCTTCCCGAGCCTTGTCCTGAGCTTCATTTCTTGGCCTTCAAGATTCGGAGGCGGAGTGTCACGTGGCCTTGGGTACTCGGGCACCCCTTGGTTCAACTATGGCGTCAAAACACGCCTTATTCTTTAGTTTCTCCTGAAAATAACAAAAACACAACTATGCACAAAATTAATCGATTAAAGCTATGATAAGCAGGCGTGTGTGACAAAATTGAGAGAGATAAACCCGTTATTTACACTATTGATGGCTTATCAAGCACCCCTCTTGTTTGTCCTGCACTGAGGTCCTAAATGAATCCACTTAAGTTATGTACTAACATGTTTCATTTGTGACCATAACAATGGGTAAAGGTAGCCACCGATGTCAACCATGTCATGTCATTCCAGAATTTCGATCACACAACATTTCAGAGTCCCGTCGGGCGCCCTTAGCTAAGGGTTCCGCTAGGCTGCTCCAAAATAACGCATGTGGGTTCCTCTCGGGCCACTCCATTCCTAGAAGTCTAGGTAGGCTACCCACATCAATTTTGGGTTCCCATCAAGCTACTCTTATCCCAAGAGCCCTGGTAGGCCGCCCTTAACTTTCCATCTTTTATTATGAATCCAGTTGTCTTATTAACGTCTAACTCATTTCCCAACCACAAGATCTACCCAAGCCTAAGTCCAATCTAACACTTGATCAACCAATCACACATAGAAATTCATAAATAAATCGAGAACATCATAACATGATAAACAATCCATTCGTCCCACTCCTCTAGTGAAATCGTACAATCCTTGTGTAATTATATAAGTCTTGAGGACCAGTTTATAATTTATGAAACTTTGGGGGTCAATGTGTAATTATCAAACCTCTAGGGGTCTAAGTGTAATTTAGAGAACTCGGGGCTAATTCACACATTTGAATGAATATGGGGTTCAAGTTTAAATTGCAACTCATTTGAGGTCAATTGTAATAATGAGTAGAAAAATGGCAATATTGTAATTAAACTAGGTCTAAAAGTATTTTCGTCATTTTATAATCTTATCAGTCTGGGGTCAAAACTATAATTTTACAAGTCTAAGGGTGAAATATGTATTTTTATAATGTCTTGGGGTAAAATGGTAAATTTGTCAAGTCTAGGGTTAAAATCATAATTTTTCTAAGTCCAGGTGTAAAATAACAAGTTCACAAACTCAAGGGACAAAACTATAATTATAAGGTTATGGTGTTAACCCATAGTTTAAAAACAAATATCCATGTTATAATTTTCATAAAGTCTAGGGCCATTTAATAGTTTTACAAAACCTTAAGGGTTAGATTGCAATTTTATAAACTTTCAATGGTAATATGTAATAGTCCAATATTCTTGTTTACTAGAAAATTTCTAATGTAATAAAGAATCTTATTTATTTATTCATAACATTTACCAACAATCATAGTAGGATATTCCCCTTCCAAAAAAATGTCTATCTACAAGTTTTACATTTTAATAACTCCCTAATTAAATCTTATACTTTTATTATTACTAAAACTAATTAATAGCACCTTTGTCTAGTTAGTAATATAAATAAATTGTTTTCAAGAATTTTTTTTGTGTTGTAGTATTTACTAGCCATTATACTAGCTAAAGTTGTATTTGTATAATATAGTCATAATACTTTAGGTATTCACCAAATTTATAAAATTTATGAATAGCAAACAAATTAAATTTTACTAACAACGTGTCAATAATCATAAACATGAGGTATAAACGAGATTTGAATAAAAAAGAAGGTCAAAACGGAATTAAAACACATCACTTATGAAATCTGGCATGTACTATTGTTTAAACAGTGTACCGGGTGAATTTCACCCGTTGGATGCATTTTCTGGGTGAATTTATGTTTAAACAGTGTAACTCTCTCTCTCTCTCTCTCTCTACAAAGATTCCCTTCCATTGCTAACCTCTCTCTCTCTCTCTCTCTCTCTCTCTCTCTCTCTCTCTCTCTCTCTCTCTCTCTCTCTCTCTCTCTCCCTTAATGAATATACAGATATGAAGAGAGTGCAAAAATGGCTTGTTTATAGTGGAGAATTCCTTGTGCATGGGATACAAGTGTCAAGGTGAAGGGGCCGAGATGTTAACTCTTGCAACAATGGAGGTTGTAATTGGCTTGAGGGAGTGGAAAAGAGGGAGAAATTAGTTTGATTTCTCTGCTCTCTTTGCAGAAACGTGGGATAGCGATGAAGGGCATTTGAGAGAGCTTGGTTTAGTCACTTCAAGGCCATTAAAGGGTGAAGTAGAAGGTGATCAAGTAGGTGTATAGGGTTTAGGGTTTTTGGTGGAGGTTAGTGAACTAATTAGTGCATGTTAGCAATTAACTTGTGGCTAGAAATGTAGCTAGGGTTAGTATTAATCAACCATAGTTAATAGTTAGGGTGGTGGTCTACTTAAATTAGTGAAATAATTAGTTAATAATTAGGGTGGTGGTCAATATAAGTCAATTGTAGTAGTTAATCAAAATTAAATTTCAATAGATTTTTAATCAAATAATTATTGAAATTATTAAGATAAAAATAATCCTAATTTTTTATAAAAAAATTCAAAATACTACAGGCTCCCAATATTCTTCTCACATGAGGATGACAAAATTATTTTGAGAGAATCAAATGAGATTAACCAGAATTGACCACTCATACTTACACTATCTGTCGCATACCCTTTTTGAATTGACTTTATGAATCGAATTATCAAAATTGTACTCTAACGATCCTATTCTCATCATATGATATTTTTTTAAAGGAGACATGATATTATTCTAAATCGAACCCTCATAATCACACTGCGCACAAATGACCTTTTAAACTAACTTTTTCGTCTGTTGTTGAGAAATCCGTCTCAAAATGTCTTATGTCACTAAAAGCATCTCCAAGGGAAGTACTCCAAGGAGGTAACAAGCTTGCTACACCATTTTGTTGTAGCGCTCTCTCTCCCCCTCTCACACACACTTCAAGTGTGTTACTGTGTTGCATAGAATAGTTTTTTTTTTTTTTTTTTTCCCGTAAAGTTCTCAATGGTTTATCATAACATTAATGAAATCATCACATTACTTTGAAAAAGAAGGTCAAATTTCAATCAGATTTGCCTAATGGGAAGTTCCAACCAAGGCAAAAAGTTTGACTTTCACCACGAGTAAAAAACTTTTACTAACTTACTGGATTAACTTCAGGGTGTCGGATTTAGTTGAGGTCAATTTTACATAGCCAAAATTATAAGAGTAAAAAAAAGAAGGAAATGGTTATAATGCACATTCATCAAAGGTGTGTACCAAATGCACCTATTATATGGTTCAAATTGTGTCACTTCATTCGCAATCGTAACATTTTTTAGTTTTTCGTAACATTTCAGCAATATGATTCGTAACATTTTCTGTGATTTGTAACATTTTGGTGCGTCTCATAACTTTTATTAAAAAAAATTGTAACTTTTATAATAAAAAAAAATCGTAACTTTTGTAGGGGTGTATGATACACATCCAAAGCCTTTTCCAAAAAAGAAACAATCAACCAATAGCAACCAGATCGAGCCAAGATTTCGGTGAAGAATACGTATGAAGGAGAGGATCGAGCTCATTCAAAAGCTTTAAACTATCCAATTTGGAATACAAATTTGTTTAAGAAGAACTAGATTATACTCATTTTCTATAAGAATCCAATTAATTAATCCAAATAACTGAGGTTACAAAATGAGCAACACATTAATTAGTGAAACAAAAGCATCTAATGAACAAACCTATGAATCACATTTAAAACCAAAACTTTCAAGAAACACATGTAGAGCCACTAGAGGCCCTATACATATGTAGAGCCCTTTTGGGAGGCCTATTTTCCAATTCTACATTTTGCATTATCAAATTCTGGTTGCTTGGGATTGGGAGCCTGGCTAAGAATTCATATTGCAAAAACATATCCTTAAAACCATATAATGGAGACACAATTTGATAATTAGCCATGAAAGAACTTTTGCATTCTTAGGGGGTGTTTGGGAGCCTCATTTTCAGCTTTTCATTTTCAACTTTTTGACTTTTTAGAATTCAAGGGGTTGATTTTATCAAATTTTGATAAAATCTATTGGAGAACTGATTGGAATACAAATTGGTTTAAGAAGAACTAGATTATACTTATTTTCTATAAGAATCCAATTAATTAATCAAAACAACTGAAGTTGCAAAATGAGCAACACATTAATTAGTGAAACAAAAGCATCTAATGAACAAACCTAAGAATCACATTTAAAACCAAAACTTTCAAGAAACACATGTAGAGCCACTAGAGGCCCTATACATATGTAGAGCCCTTTTGGGAGGCCTATTTTCCAATTCTACATTTTGCATTATCAAATTCTGGTTGCTTGGGATTGGGAGCCTGGCTAAGAATTCATATTGCAAAAATATATCCTTAAAACCACACAATTTGAAAATTAGCCATGGAAGAACTTTTGCATTCTCATTTTGTATTCTCCCTCCGTCCTATTTTGATTATTCTACTAGGGGATTACAATTTTTTAAGGGGACATAATGATTGCTCCAAAAAGTTTTTCACTTTCCAATTATACCCTTCACTTCTTTCACTCAGTACTTTATTTTGAGAACAATGTAATCGTATTTCTAAAGCCTGGATTTCTTAGTGTAATATACTTAGGTTAATTTTTGAGATTTAATTCAAATTCCGCTGCGTTATTTAAAATAATTCTTTTAGACAATTATTCTATCTTCAAAGAATGATTTTTATTAACGTCTCCGAAAATCTGGGCATTACAGAATTCATCCAAATCAAAGACCCTCACTACTGTTTCCCTTCATTATTTTCTCTATATTCTATAAATATGTTCATGAGCATTAGCGTTTACAATTCATAAATGTCTAAGTGTTGAAAACTTAGGTGTTATGCTTGATGCTAGCAAATTTCTGATCAATTTCGATAACCCATAAAAAAATTAAAAGAGCACAGAGCGCGACGGTATCACAACGGGGGAGAAAACATGTTAACTATGTTGGCACTTGGACTCCCGACAAGGCGACAATCATATGCCTATTTGAGAGGAGCCAACCAAACAAGCAAAAGAGCCTAAAAACCAATATTACACGATACACATCAAAAGATATATTGCCAACACTATATAGTTACTGATAAAATTTGTCAAACTAACAACAAATAAAACAACGCAGCAATAAAGCATTGCAGTTGCAACCGAAGCTTTCAGTTCAAACCATAGCATTAGCATTTTTAAATTCCTTATGATTCAGGCTTATGATGTTCTTCCAACACTACAGATTATGTTTGCCGTAATAATTAATCTTGATTGAACTTTATGAAATTTTAATTTGTTCAACAGATCTTTAAAACATTTTTTTAATGCTTAATGACGATCTTTTTTAATGTTTTGCTTTAAACGTCTTTTGGAGTGCTCAACAAGGCAAAACTTTTATTATATTGTACATGAATTTAGCCGTGCAGAGCACGGGTTCACTATTACTAATTTTTTAAGGCAAGACAAGTAAAATAGCTGAAGGGTCTAGTTCCGGGTCGTATTGGTTCGCGAGGTGCGGAGGGTTACTGAGTTACATGCTAATTCTAATTAATCTGTCTAAACTAAACATTACACGAATTGAAACATTTTTAGAAAGTGAATTTTGCATACTAACATAATCATCGGAAATCAAAATTTCAAACTGCGGAATTAACAGTGCATTCGGAAAATATGATCTTTCTCCCTTTTACAATTTGAAATGTAAGCGGTTCGGTTCGGTCGGTTTTTATGGAAAAATCAAACAATGATTGAACGGTTTTAGTTATTGCGTATCGAAACCAATCAATACCACCAATAAATCACACCGAACCGCATTGTATGTAGTCGTTTGGTTCAGTTTGGTTTATCGATTTAAACTTTACATAATTGGGTCAATTCATTGTCATAAACAAAAGCAGCAAATTCAAAACCAACGATGTGTTCAAATCATAACTGAAAAAAAATCCCACTCAGCAAATTACATGGCAGTCACAGAATGTATTACTTATTAACTCGACCACAGAATGGATTAATTATTGGAAAAAACATTCTACACCACAAAATGGAATTTTAAACAATCATACTCTTATTCAACGATAACAAAAGATCCAACTCAAGCGTATATACATAGACCAAATTATAATTTTAAATGTTACTCCACAAAGCCTCTAGAAAAATATAGATCTCCCTTAAACCAATCGTAATTAGTGTTCCACTAACTTGGTTTTTTTGGTTTTTTTGGATGTTTTAATTTTGCAAAAAAACTAACTTGTTCCACTAAAAACCGGTTTTTTAAAAAACTATTTTGTCATTATTCATTTTTTTTTTGCATTCATTAGTTTTGCATGAAGATTTTGTGGTTTCTGGATTCCTCTCGACGATACGAATCTAACAAGTATAAATTTATGGTCAAAACTCAAATTTTTTTGAATAAAGCCAAAATACTTGGATTATTGGCTTTATCCAAGTATTTTGGCTTTATTCAAAAAAATATTTGGTTTGACCATAAATTTATACTTGTTAGATTCGTCTCGTCGAGAGGAATTCAGAAATCATAAAATCTTGACGCAAAACTAACGAATGCAAAAAAAAAATTGAATAAGGACAAAATTGGTTTTTTAAAAAACCAAAAAATGGTTTTTTACCCAAAGGAGGCTTAACTAGTTTTTTGGTTTTTAGTTTTACAAAAAAACTAACTTGTTCCACTAACTTGTTCCATTAAACTAATTTTTTGTATGTTTAGTTTTGCAAAAAAACTAACTTGTTCCACTAACTAGTTTTTTGGCTTTTTTGGTTTTAGTTTTGCAAAAAAACTAAGTGGTTTTTTGTTAGTGGAATGAGATAGTTTTTGAATTAAAACAAAACTGTTTTTTTTTTTTAGCGGAACGGGAAGTTTTGCTTGGATGAGAAACTAATTGCCTAATTGGAACATGAAATAAAGAGATGGTTATATTCAGTCGGTTTCGGTTTCAAATGGTTTTCAAATGTATGAACCGGTGCCGCAGCGCTTTGGTTCGGTGTTTCCATAATCAAAACCACCTAAACCAGTCGAAGGTAAAAAAAATCAATCTAAATCTCCCGATTTGGTTCAATTAAGGTTGTTTGAGCAGTTTAATCGGTATTTCGAACATTCCTACATACAATAGTAAATATCTCAAGCATATCTCGCTTTTGAATGGGCACTTGAGTACGAGTGGAGTTTAGTTCACCCTCCTTAAAAAAGGTGAACAAAACACTACCTCTTATTGGTTGCAATTGTGTGGAACCCACGCAAAGTTCCGATCGGATTATTTGTTCACCATCTTTTAAGGAGGGTGAACAAAATTGGATTCTCTAAGTTCCGAACGGATTATTTGTTCTCCAAATAGCAGACAAATATTACTCTAATGCTTGACTTTTACCATTTCTGGGTTTAAGATAATCAAATAAGATTCTCCTGAATCAACCCTCGTAATCACACTCGTGTGGGATGACCTTGTAAATTGACCTTACGATTTGGATCATCAAAATTGAACGATAACGATCCATCTTCTTGCGTGAGGATTGGAGAAAATTTATTTTGAGAGAATCACATGAGATTATCCTAACTGATCACTCGTATTTATACTATTTGTGACATAACCTTTTTAAATTGAATTTACGTGTCGATTTATCAAAATCAGACTCTAACGTTCTTATTATTCTCCTCATACGATCCTATTATCAAAATCATACTCTAAAGATCCTATTATCAAAACATATATCCTTTTCTCCTCATATGAAGATTTTTTTTAGAGGATCACGTGATATTAATCGTCAAAGATACAAAGATTTTTTTTTAGAGGATCACATGATATTAATCCTTGAAGATACAAAGATTTTTTGGGGGTAAATAAAGAGATACAAAGATTAAAAGAACCAAGGGCGTAACGGTGAAACGCCACACACCCGAGACCAAAGAGAAACAACGGAAGGGAAGAAGCCAACCAAACCAAAAGGGAACAAAGAAAAAGATCACCCAAGCCTAACACCCAAAAAACTACAAAACCCAGAATCCAACTAAAAACACCAAAAACCAGCCACCTGAACCAAGCTAACATTGAAACTCCTACTAAAACAAAACCAACCCACCAAACAACCATTAGACACCACAAGCGGATCAAAATCCAAAACAACCACGCCAAGAGGAGCAAAGAAGATCAAAACTCCAAAAAAAAGTTTACTTTTTTTTAAAAGGATCACATGAGACTATCCTGAATTGAAGACGCGCACAATCAAACTAGGTGTTGAAAATCTTGGAAAACAACGCCTCGAAATTGCCTTAAATCACTGCTTGTAATCTACCTGATCGATTTTCATATAATTTGGGGGGGGTGCATAGAATTTCCCTCGAAAATGTCTCAAATCCACTTGATCGACCATTTTTTGGATCAATTTTCTATTTTCATAGTAATAATAGTATCATTGAAATTGTTGTGGTGACGGTGTCCCTTCTCCATACTTGAGCACAGCCATCAAGCTGTTACATGCAGTAGTTAAGGGGAAATTCTATACACACACTTCTCTTTTCTCAAAATTCACACCAAACAAAATTTAAGGCGGCGCATGGGCAGAGCCAGCCTTGATTTTTTAGAGGCTTAAAGCGAAAATCAAAATGAGACCTATTTTAAAATCTTAATGAGTAAAATATAAATAGGTAAATTACACTTCCAAAAACAAATAGTACTACTATTCATCAATAAGAAATAACCCTACAATAACCAAACATTCCAATATTTCAAACTCGTCTCTTAAATATCACTAATTCTATAAATAAATAAAAAATTAAAAAAACCCAGTACTTGACAAGATTTTTGAATGCATCATCTAAATATCAATCTTCTGGCAGTTTTAGTAGCAAAAGTATTAATTACATCCAAACAATTAATCTTATCCACCTTCTCATATTCAATAGATAAAAGAGAGAGTTCATTCAACCTTTCTTGTAACATAGTTTACCAAAGGCAAATCTTAAGTTTGGGGCTTTTTTTAATAATGCATGTTTGTGACCTTTGTGAATTTGAAATTGGGTCTCTTTTGAATTTGAAATTGGGCCTTATATACAATTTACACTTTTCTTTGGTATTATAAAAGATACCTAAAGGTACTTAGGACTATTAAAATATGGGGAGCCCTAGAAATTCGTACTTTTTTGAAGGCCTAAATCGGCTGCAATGCTCGGTTTAGCTCAAGGCCGGCTCTGCGCGTGGGGCCCACCTTAGACCCATCTTAATTATCCAAATCGTCTCTCTCCGTCCCAAAGTAATTGTCTCAGTTGTACTACTCATACTTTAAAAAAACTATTTATGTTATGCATTTTTTAGTAGTTTTATTATTTTTAATTTTGTTTTATAATAGAACAAAGTTAACTCTATCAAACAAGATCCATATACCATATAAAATATATTCTAAATTAAAAAATATAAGTGTTTTTTTAAGAAGTTAAAATAGTGCAATTGGGACAATTACTTTGGGACGGAGGGAGTAAAAAATAATGTGTTGGTCATTCTCACAAAAAAAATTGGTTAATCAGATATCGATAAATATTTGGTTTGTGTTGAAAACAATGGATGGTTAAAAAATTGAACCTTTCCTTGTTTTCAATTGAAATGAGAAACTTATTGTTATTCGATCAACTTGCTTTTTTGCAGGAATGATTACAATTGTTTACTCCCTCCGTCATTTTTTAAGTGTGTTACTACTTCGTAAATCCAACTTATTAAAAAAATTATCATTACACATTTCACATCAACTTTACATCCACTTTACACGTTTCACCAACTTCTACCTCAACTTTTCAAAACGATCCTCCGCTTTTATCTATTTACTCTGTACACACTAAATTTTTAGAAGAGCAAAATAATAATTTGATAAACTTTTACCTATTAAGTTTTCAAAATACACATTTATTAAAAGACAGCCCAAAATGAAATAGTCGGCATTAAAAAGGGACGGAGGGAGTATAAAATAGACGGTTTAGATAATTAGGAGGTGTTCCACTAACTAGTTTTTGAAATTTTTTTCCAAAAATCAAAACAGGTCATCATCTCACAATACATCACATAAGAAGATGTGAACACAAAAATCAATGCAGTTTTAAAACAAAACTCTCTTAGCGGAACACTCCCTTAAGTTGGGGGCTACATGCTTTCTTAAGATTTTTTGCGTGGGGTACTTAGAAAAAAAGAGGGGGTGCAAATAGAATTTCCCGTTTTTGATACTACATTCAAATTTGTTACAAGAAAAATACTACTGTAGTACACTTTTGACCTTCTTTTTTTTTTTATTTGGAGGTCACACAAAAAATACAGGTTGAAGATACAAATGAAAAGATGGAATATTGGCCCAAATCACGTGCCGCAAACTTTGACTGAATCTTGGTACTATTGGTTCATTGCCCACAGGAAAAACCAAGGGACCACCAATTTTGAAACATGCCCTCCAGAGTCACACGGAGTGATCTGCGGCGCCGCTGTATCTTTAACACTAACCCTTTTCCCTCCCCCCGATCGGAGTGACAACAACACGGCATATCGTTTTCTTCGTCCTTTTCGAATTTGGCGCCAAAGTTACAGCTTAACGGTCAAAAGATACAAAAGCATGACAAATTTAGGCGGGTTCTCCAAAGAAGAAGAAGAAGGCGAGGGAGGGAGGGGTCCAGCAACCGACGTCTGAGCTGTCATTCACGTCTCTGCAACTACGGGGTGGGGCCCACATCCCCATTTTTTTTTGCTTTCTGCCTTTCTCTCCATTATCGATGTTGATGGCGATGGTCCCAGCCGTCTGATTTGGCGGGAAGATCTGAACGTGGTTTTACCGCCAAATGTTAGAAAGGCCAACCGCCAAAACCATCTGTAGTTTGATGGGGTCATTTATATATTTACAAATCAGAATCAAATGATTTTTTTTTTTTTGGGGGCTTTTGTTATACTTTTAACTACAAAATTCTTGTGTGAAATCTATTTATGATAGCAGATATATTATCCAGAAAAAATTACCAATTTTCATTAAAACATAAAAATGAATCAAGAATTCATGATTCGTAATTTAAAAAATAATTAGCTCCCAAATTAAATTTGAACAACAATGTAGTGTTTTCATGCTCAGTTTCCATTATGGCATTTTGATAATTTCAGTATTTTAGCACTAGTTATTCTGCTCACATATACAAGGCTGGTCCAAGAGGCCTGAACCTAGGGCACCCCAAAAAATCCAAAATTTTAGGGGCACCTTCATGATTTTTATACTAGGCATGAGTAGGAGTCTTTTTAGCCCAATAGAAAAAATAAATGTATTTTTTGGAGCAACATATATATACATACATACATATATGTATGTGTGTTGCACTTTGTCCATTTGTAATGTGAATATATTGCACTCTTTTTAATTATTTATTTGTTAAAAAATATTCAAGTAAAAGAATTTGGAGGTACCATTTATACCATTTATGAAACATGTGTCAAATACAATCAAATGAGACTTATATACCCCTGAAACCAAAGCATGTTTATTGTTCAATACAAACAAAAATAATTATATAGATAAATTATTCTATTATTGTTGTTTAATTATAAAAATATTTTGGACCACCACTTTGACGATTGGGCCTAGGGCACCCAAATAGCTTGGGCAGGCGCTGCACATATATATTACTACTTAGCGAAAACAATACTCACTTTTGACTACATCGGAAAGACGGTATTTTTAATGGAAACTCAACCTTAATGTAAATGTTATTGTAATTAACATATTGACATTCATAGAAAGCATATATTAATATCTTTGAATGTGCATTAAAATAAGTTCTAAATTTGATATTTTTTATTTTTTGTGAGCATTAGGGACGATCAACCAACACCGGTGTCCAGGTGAGGTACAAAAACATCTAGTGAATGAGATTCTAATGCTAGTATTGTCTCATAATGGACAATAGTATGGAGCTATGCCCACCCTTATTGCATAAAGAAATAATAATAAAACCAACTAAATAAATCCTCTAATTGATTTTTGCCATAGTTTGACCGTTGACGAAATTTCCCCAAAAATAATCTCCAACCCCATGCCAAATAGCAGGTGTTAGTCAACCCACATGGTATTGAATTGTTTTGAGCAATAGTCCATATTCTTTTACTATCATTTCTTGAGAATTTCAAGCCCGTTCAAATGTGAAGAAATTATGAAAAAACTAACTTTCTCTCATATTTTAGACTGTTTAGTTACCACAAAAAATACGTAACTTAAGAAAATGATTTTTCCGACATAATTGTATACTACTCTAAATCATTTCGATCAGTATTGGAAAGCTTATCTTTTCCAAGATAATCTTTCAGACTTGCAAATAAGACATCGAATTAGCTCATTTTAGACTTTATTTTGAATTCGTCCCCTAAAATTTCCAAACAAGTTAATTTATGGGAAATGATAATGCCAAAATCATTTTTGTTTGTGCCAAAACTATAGTGCACAAAAGGCTTATACCTTACACATGGTACAAGGTTTTTAAGCACTACATTTTTTGGACAAACAAAAACGGTTTTGGCACAAACAAAAATAGAATCATTTGTGCAGGACTCGTAAGTGAGCCTCGCAGCCTGTCTGTATCCCATCGGAAGTCGGTACAAGGTTGATCAGTCCGGTTCCACACAATTTTGCTTTAAATTTGATTCCTCGTGTTTCCGACAACTAATTCAGGGCTTATGTACACCCATTAACGCAATTATTATTGCATTTTATAATAGCACAGCCATGTTTCCGGTGGGCAGCTACTCGGGTTCGGAGGGGGCACACGATAACTTCTGCCCGACAAACATCGCCCAAAAACATCGAACGTGTTTTCTGATCAGCAAATGCACGTGATCCAGACAACCGGAGCCCCGCAAACTGTGACCCACATGCGGGGAGACTTTTGTGACAGCATTCCCTGCTTGCACGACACGTGGCGAAACTTTTTCGCAATTAAAGGCCACTGTAGCGGAAAAAATATTGACTCTGAAACGTTTGGTCCTTCACACGACTCCGTCAGCGGTCGCCGCGCCGTAGATGTGCGGGTGGTGTTGACCAATTGAACACTGCCACATGGGATCATTTACGTAATGAAAAGAAATATGCTTCCAGCAGTTCAAAATAAAAAAATAAAAAAAATATGCTTCCACGTCACTTCAGTAACTACTGCTATATGTCAATAGTATATCACAATGTCCGGGCCTCCTTTGGGTAAAAAATCAGTTTTTGGTTTTTAAAAAATTATTTTGTCTTTATTTAATTATTTTTTTGTATTCGTTAGTTTTGTGTCAAGATTTTGTGGTTTCTGGATTCCTCTCGACGATACGAATCTAACAAGTATAAATTTATGGTCAAAACTCAATTTTTTTTAATAAAGCCAAAATAGTTGGATTATTGGCCAATAATCCAAGTATTTTGGCTTTATTCAAAAAAATATTTGGTTTGACCATAAATTTATACTTGTTAGATTCGTCTCGTTGAGAGGAATTCAGAAACTACAAAATCTTGACGCAAAACTAACGAATGCAAAAAAAAATTTGAATAAGGACAAAACTGGTTGTTTACCCAAAGGAGGCGATAGGAAGATACTACCGTTGGCTTTTGTGTTCGATAAATTGTTTAAGTAAGTAGATAAAAAAAGGTATTTTTATTTGTTGTGACACAGTAATAATAACAATTTTTTATTTGGTCTCGTTTAAACTCTTACGCCTCATAAAAAAAAATGGTTTAAAAGCTTTGGAGACACTTGGGTTGATGCCTTAAAAGACCCTTCGATGATCAAATTAGATTTAGGTCGTAAACGCACCAATCAGATTAGGCTATTAGGTATTGAAGAAAACTATATATATTGCTGTCCCGAACTTTCTTCGTCACGAGAATCTGTGTAACCTTATAGTGTGCATATGCGGCGAGTGCATTGTACCGAAGTAAATAATTCCCATTTGTTATACTATACACCTTAATTCCGATCTTGTTGTAATATACTTCACCCAATGAGCAAGGCCTAACCTTTGAATTGTGAGGCCTACAAATACTCTGGATTGGATGTATTAAAAAATCCGAGATCAGGATGAGATAGGTCAGACTCGCAAAATCTGCCGGACGTTACCTCACATCAAAACAGTCGGGCATATTTATTCTGTACTCATTTATTGATACCAATTTTGATTTGACTAGTAGGATTCCGATTGCTACAGCAATATTAACTAAAAAATATCTCACCTAATGTTCAAGTTTAGCACTTTTTAATACCTAAAATTCAATGTGCATTGAACATATAGAACATTCCTGCTATGATGCAAATTTGATATGCACATTATAACGAATTTAATGTGCAGATTATAATTTACACTCTATTTCAAGTGCGAGGATTATTGTGTGATTACTAATTAACATATCATAATCGGTAATCCTACGGGTACAAACAATTTTGAAACAGAAAATGTACAAATCGCTCTAGGGGACCCACTTTTGGGTCCACACGAGTGATCCGAACCGTTCCTTATTTTTAGAACATTTTTCCGAGGTAATGAAACGGCGTGATTTTGGTTCATCCACTTCTAATCGTCCGATTGAGCTGAAATTTTGTGGAGCCCCTCGGAAAAATGTTCTAAAAATAATAAACGGTTCGGATCACTCATGTGGACCCAAAAGTGGGTCCCCGAGAGCGATTTGTACATTTTCTGTACAAAATTGTTTGTACCCGTAGCAGGATCCTATCATAATACCTACTGACATTTGTACAGTATATTCTCCTAAAATGCTCAAGACACATCAACATATCAAACTTAAAAGTATTTGAAAAATATTCCAAATCTCCTTTTGTCGTTTCCAAATTAACTTTGGAAACGCGGCATGATCTCAGGTTATGACAACCTGGCCTATGATGTGCTCATCAATTAAATACTATCAAAAATCGGAATCCGGGGAGATGTTGTGCGCCGTATTGTGCGACAAAACGACGTAGTTTTGTTCATTTTTTTGGTACAATTCAATAGGCCCTGCTGGTAGAGTTAATTTTTAGGGGATTTAGGCTCTTTGGGGTAGAATATAGTAGTTTTAGGAACTTTTGGGTTTAGGCACTTTGGGTTTAGGGTTTAGGAACTTTGTAGTTGTTTTTTCGTTCTTCCAAACAAGGTCTTTGGAAGCTTCAAAGGTGTGCCAAAAACTACATCGTTTTACCGCACAACACCCACCCCAGATCCCAAAAATCGAGTCACTAATTAAATTACGACGACTGCAAAACCACTAATAACAAAAAAATGATTCTGTGTACAAAGTTTGGGAACTTTAATTTTAATGCGAATCGAATATCCAATGGAGATTAAATAAATATTCCTATCACCGTTCAAAATATAAATAAATACTCCTATCTAAAATTAGCATGTTTCTTATGCGAACTAGCATAACAATTGCATGTGCATATCAAATAAGTACAATATAGGCATGAATAATGCTAATTTTAGATAGGAATTTTTTACACATGTTGGGCAGCTTCGATCATTTGTGTACGAAATTTCGAAATAGGTCTCACACAAAAAGGTGTGCACAATGCTCTATTTGCACTAACAAATACCAAAAGTAGAGAGTAGTGTTGGAAATCATAGGTGAAAAAGTGACTAGAAAAACTAAGGAGTGTACTATTTTTGTACTTTTGTCTAGTTAAAGTGTCATGTAGTGTTGGAGATGCTCTTAGGCCTTCTATGGCTAAATCCAAAAAATTGATTTTTTGGTTTTTTTCGTTGTCCTTGTTCAAATTTTTTTTTTTGCATTTGTTAGTTTTTGGTCGTTTTTTGTAGTTTCTTGGTTTGTCTCAACTAGAGGAATCTAAAAAGTATAAAATTATTCAAAAAATATTCGTTGCCCCTTTTCCGTCGCGCAATCGAGTATGGATAAAGATAAAATGTATATAAGTTTTGCTTTATTGTGATAAATAATAAAAAAAAAAGAGATCGAAACACCGCGTGGTAGAACACTGAAGAATCCCTCAAGATATTATAGTTAACCTTTGAAATAATAAAAATTCAACGGTTGGATTAAATGAAATTATCTTACAATATAGTAATAACTCTGACCGTTAATTATCGTACGAACGACTGTAATTACTTACCGAATCCGAAGTGATCACATAGGCATACAATTGTGCGAAATATTCCAAGGAACCGGCACGAATAATTAAATGACAGCAGAGAAGCTTCAAACGGGCGGTGTTGTCACGTGTTGGACGTCATAATTTCGGTCGGCAAATCTCAACTTTAATGAACAAGCCATCTACTGAGTAATTTTTATTCGAATAAAATATCTGGGGCCCACGACACTACGTGGATATCTTCTCCTCCGTTGATTAAGCATATCCCCACACTTGTAATCCTAGGCAACCCATCACTGTAGTTTATTTTTAGAGTCTAACGTACGCAAAGAACAATTTTGTTGCTTTACGTGGCATCCTAGCTGGACCTGATAAACACCACGTTGGAGGATCAAACGACGCGCGTCGTTTGTGCTGCACGTTAAAAAAAAATCTACAGTTCTTCTCAATTACACTATCAGTACCTATAGTTATTTCTAGATCTTACTTTTATGAGTTGAGTTTTCCCAATAATTTTTTTTTTTCATTTTACACTTGATAGAGACACACACAATTAAAACTACAGAAACAATAGAAGTAATTCACTAGTATTTTTCATTTTTAAACAGGACGGTTCTTAGACAGGACTGTAAAAAGTCTAAGATACTCTCAAAATCGACTAATTATTCTAAGGTCTTTGGGCACTGCCAGGTGGTGTCCCCACACACTTAGGAGTGTTTCACTAACCAAAAATAATTTTTTTCAAAAATTAAGACAGGTCATTTTCTCACAATATAATACATAAAAACCATAACAATCAATTTATTCTAAAAACACCTTTGACAGAACACCCCTTAATCACCGCACGTTGTGTTTGGTTCCACATGAATATATAGTGGATAGAGATGTTGGTTCACCACGTAGCGGTGCCTCAGGACTGTTGAATAGTCCTAAAAATTGATCGCGGAATATACATGTGTCATTTCAAATATTCGATGGATCAACCACGTAATTCCCTCTTTACTTATGGCACTGTAGCACAAGAGAGAGGAAGAGGGGTCAGAACGGGCAGTTATCCGGGCAGCATTAGTCACGCCATGTGAGCCCGGCAGCCCGCGCCCTTTGCTTAGAGGCGTGGTTTCCAAAATAAAAAGAAAAAACTTTTGTCCAATTAGAAAAATAATAAAACCCATTAAAGAATAGGCCTCAGGGCGAGGGATAAAAGGCGGGGCAAGAACAAGGCTTTCTTTGTGCTGTGTCCAAGAGAGGGTATCCAGAGACAAACGCCTCTAGAGAGAGAGAGATACGATTTCCTGCAATTCCGCCACACACAGAGAGAGAGAGAGAGAGAGAGAGAGAGAGAGATACGTACGCGCGAAATAGTACTGAAGCTTGGTAAGGATTGTTAATTGCGATTCTGTCCATCCTACCGTAACTGATCTGTGAAGAATCGTTGGCGACGTTTGATTCTGTTCGCTTCGTTGGTTGTTTGTACACCTCGTTTCGTTCGTTCTAGAGAGATTTTCAGGGGGTTCTGTTTGGCCAGCTTCGTTTGTTTCTGAAGAAAACCAGATGACAAAGAGGACTTTCGCCGCAGCACCAGCCGTGGAAGAAGAAGAAAACAACATAGAGTGGCCCGCTTCTTTGGATGAATACGAAAAACTTGTCATGCGCATGACCACTCCCAGGTCTCCTCTCTCTCTCTCTCTCTCTCTCTCCTCTTGCGTTTCGATTTTTGTGACTTTTTTGCATTCCGAATTTTTGGTTCGATTTGAAAACAGAACGATTTACTGTGTTTCGTCTTCCTCTGGACTATTTTGCTTCCAATTTTTCCCTCAAGAAATTAGGGTAACACTTTCCAATTCTAATTACTTTCAATTTCTTTCCAGAAAAATTCCGATTCGCTTTAATTTTCCCCATTCAAGGAAACTTTTGATTTACTAATTTCCTTAAAACAATTTTACCTTACTGAAATTAAATTACGACTAATTACTTTCAATTTCGTAATTTCTAAGTCTCCATCTTTCCAGAACTTGTCACGGGACTGTATTTGACTTTTCAAAACCTCGTTTAACGACCGCTTCTCCTCTCGGTCACACGTCAATTTCACACTCTCATTCTCAAATTCAAATTTCCGACCAAAAGTCTCTCTGACGTGTCTTCAACGTTTTGCTTTTGCAGAGTCAAGGTCGACAATGCCGGTTGCGCCACCGCTACTCGAATCATGGTAACCCTCACACGAAAGTTCTCGTCAACAGTCACAAAATTCGCACAAATCTATAAAATAAAAAATAAAAAAACTAATCGTTTGATCTTCTTTTTTCGTTTTTTTTTCTTGGGTAGGTCGATAGTGCGAGAAAGCACGGAATTCTTCTCGAGGCGGTTCAAATCCTCACAGATCTGAACCTTTCAATCGAAAAAGCCTACATATGTTCCGACGGAATGTGGTTCATGGACGGTAAGCACAGTCGAAAGTTGCTCTGATCCTTGCCGTTTTCTACAGTACGCCTCCTTTTGTGGGGCGCACGTTAGCGAATTTAATTTGCAATGAATAGTCTCTCGTGTTTATTGCTGTGAACCTAATTAAACCGCCGCTTTTAATATTTTTTTATTTTTTTTTGCATTTACAGTTTTTCACGTGACGGATCTGAACGGAAACAAATTAACCGACGAGAGCATTATCAACTATATCGAACAGGTAAATTTATAATTTACCCGAAGGCTGTGTTTGGTTGCAAATAATCTTTTTGGTTAAGGATTGAAATATAATACCAGTGTCAATTACGTTGTATTTATTGCCTGTCTTGCTTAATCATACAAAATTACAAATCTTGGATTAAGTTTTTGTCACTCGTATAGGAGTATGTAGTCCGTTTATTTCGTATGTATGTGTAAGATGTTATTTTTCTGTTTGTTGGACTTGTTTTAGTTGTTGAGGACCTCGCGTGATCGATGTAGTGTTCCAGACCTGTAATTCTAAGACTGCTCGACTTAAAAGTAGAAGATCAACTTAGTTTCTGAGTGTGTGTGGTTTCAGTTTGGATGCGTAATGAGAAAATCCTTTCCTATTCAAGCCTTTCACTTTGAAAATCATGAGGATTCTGAATATGTATCTATTTTCGTTACGATTACTGCACTTGAAATGAGCCATATTAAGTATATTGTTTGTCACTTTGATGATATATTTATATTGTTTGGAATATTGAAGTAATTTTATGTGGACTTGCAGTCGCTGGGAACAATCCATTTTGCGAGAACAAAAAGCTTTGATGGCTTGACAGCACTAGAACTGACCGGAACAGACCGGCTTGGCATACTTTCGGAGGTATTCGCAGTGTTAGCTGATTTGCACTGCAACGTGGTTGAAGCAAAAGTGTGGACACATAATGGAAGGATTGCTTCCCTCATCTACGTTAAGGATTGCGATTCTGGTTCTTCCATTGAGGACTCTCAAAAAATCAATCGAATCGAAGGGCGGTTGAGGAACGTGCTTAAAGGGGATAATGATATCCGAAGTGCCAGGACATGTGTTTCCATGAATGGGACTCATACAGAGCGAAGACTGCATCAAATGATGTTTGCGGATCGGGATTATGAACGAAAGCCTAGTGCTGATTCTCCTCTTGTCACGGTTCAGAATAGCGTGGAACGTGGTTACTCTGTCGTGAACATTCAGTCCAAGGACCGGACAAAGCTTTTGTTTGATGTTGTGTGCACATTGACAGACATGCAGTATGTTGTGTTTCATGCCACCGCCAATACATCAGGGGAACAAGCATATTTGGTACGTATTTGTGTAAACCTTTTACAGGTTTGATTTGGGTTGTGTAGTCTGTTATAATTATTTATGATGATTATTGACGTGGGTTTTGTTTAATTTGGTTTTAGGAGTTCTTCATTAGGCACACGGATGGTACCCCAATTAGTTCAGAAGCTGAAAAGCAGAGGGTGAATCTTTGCCTTCAGGCTGCCATTCAGAGGAGAGCATCTGAGGTATTGTTCTTCCTTCTCTTTATGGATGAAGCCCCTGTTTGATTCATGTGTTAAGGCTTTGCAGTGAACTTTTCAAAAAACTTCTTTTAGAAACAACTCCTCTTTTTTGTATTTGATCACTTTCAATATCTTAAAAATGGGTTCCTCAAGAAGTTCCAAAATTCAAGTTTCAAATAGAGTGATCAGCAAGTTTATAAAGAATGTCCTACAAAAATAATACTTGCAAGTTAAAACCAGGGCTTAGCCAGGTCAATATTTATATGAATACATTTTTTATTTTTTTTTCGTTTGGAAGACTCGAAAAGTCTCATTACCCTAGTTTTGTGATTGCAGGGTGTAAGGTTAGAGCTATGCACAGCCGACAGAAATGGGCTTTTGGCTGATGTAACGCGAACCTTTCGTGAAAACGGCCTCAACGTGACAAGGGCAGAGATATCCACCGCAACAGACACGGCTCTAAACTTTTTCTACGTAACAGATGCCAGTGGGAATCCAGCGGACCCAAAGCTCATCGAATCAGTGCGACAGAAAATCGGAATGAGTGAATTGAAAGTGAAGGAATTGCCATTGTTATGTCACCAAAAATCAGTAAGGGATGATGAGCCCGCAGTTGGTGCAGGTGGGGCAGTGCTGTTATCACTCGGAAGCCTAGTGAGGAGGAATCTATACAATTTGGGACTGATCAAATCTTATTCTTGAAGCAAGAAGTCCATATTAGAAAGCAAGAATTTGGTGGGGGGCATAAACATATACTTTGCTTCAGAGACAGAGTTTGGTCATTTTGTACATAAGAAATTAGAAGGGTTTGGTGATAGTAGTTGATAGTTTGGTTGCCATAGGTAGACACATTACACACATATGGATATGGTGGGGCCACTTGCTCCATTTCAAATTGTGTTGTGAGGAAGAATTCAAAAGCCTACAAACACAATTTTAAAACACACTCCAGACACAATTGCGTTTGGAACCGTTCGGTACGTGTTTTTTCACGAGCATCGAACGGCTTCAGACGTAGTTGTTTCCGGAGTTGTAATTTAAAGTTGTATTAGTAGCATTTGCTCGAAAGAATTTGAACTTGGAATGGGTGTGAAACTGGCTTGGGAAAAGTGAAAAGTGGTCTGGTTGTGGGTGGTTGTTTCTTGCTGGCAGGCAGAAGATTAGGTAGAGAGAGGGGAAGCATGTTTTTTTTTTTTTTTTTTTGTTTATACAGACCACATCTGTACATAACGACCTGTTCTTTAAGAATTTATTACTATATTAGTGAATGGCTGACTTGATTTTTCCATTTATCTCAATTCTATCCTCAATTATATTTTTCGTATTTTCTTTTTTGCAAATGGGCTTCCATAAAATACGATTTATTTGTATGGACAATATCTCATCTAATATGGTATTTAATTAAACCCACCATCCGTGGAAATAGGGGTCTGTCGGTTCCAATAATTTCAATTTTTATTTTCAGAGGAAATGATGTGTCGGTTCCAATAGTCTATACATGTTAGCCGGCGGGAAAATTAGACATGTCCCAATTGCATTCACATTTCATATATGTCAATATGTGGGTCCATTTTGATACCTATAAAATCTACAGGTGCACCAACTAACTAATTGTGCACCAACTAACTAATTACTCCTACAACCTAAAATGTTAGGTTTGTTGACCACAAATATAAGAATGTTAGTAGTACTATATAACACACAGTGTTAAATATATTTCTGAATATTTTCGTCTTGAGACGCAAACTTGTTGCCGTGAGGTATTGGACTCTAGTTTCTCTTTGAAATTCGAAGTGGAAAAAATCTCGTAAAGTATTTGATATTATCAAGTTATTTTGGTATTGGACTCTAGTTTCTCTTTGAAATTCGAAGTGGAAAAAATCTCGTAAAGTATTTGATATTATCGTTTTATTTTAAGTTGCGTATAATTTGGTGACCCTATTAGGGTATTGAATCATAGGATATATGTGCCGGTATTTGGGCTCTAGTTCCTCTTTGAAATCTCAATCAAGAAACAAATCTTGTAAAGTATTGGAATACTCATAATATTTTAAATGATCTAATCTAGTCACTGCAATTTGTAATTGAATTACATATAATATGTCATTGCAAAAAATCGTGTTGTACTCATCTATCTTGGGACCAATCAACATTTGTAGTATTTCAAAGAAATTCTAAATTAAGTTTCGATTCATATTCTGCAATATAGTTGTTTTGTTTCCTATAAAGAAGCAAATCACATAGATGAAATGTGTGAAATATGAAAGGGGTTGAAAAAATTGGGGATTTCTTCTCTGGTACCAAAGGTAGAGATTGGAGTTTCATTAATCTTGTGACATACCTTCGTTAATAGCTTAGGTGTTGGGCTCGCATGCATGCACACGTCAACTAATATTTAGAGGACCAGTCCTACTGTCCGATATTAATTTCCTAGGCTCATTTAAAGCCCAACTTTGAAATACCAAGAGGAGAATATTGGCACTAAGCCGCTAACCTTATACTCCCTCCCTCCGTTCCTATTTGTTTGTCTTACTCTCTCTCTCTTGCCTTTTTCAAATCAAAAAATTAAGTGCTTCCGTGTATTATTTTTTAAATTTTTTCGCACAAAATTAAAGTACATGATGAGTACTTTAATTCGGTGTAAAAAAAAATTAAAAATAATACACGAAAACACTTTATTTTTTTATTTATAAAAAGTGACACGACTTTTCGTAGTGGACAAACAAATAGAAATGAAGAGAGTACTATCCAATGCCCAATATTATACTGCAAAAAAGCTATGTGTACAGCTTGCTGTGCACATAGCACAGCTCATTATACTGTATGATGTACAAGTTGAAGCCTGCAAGATAGGATAGACAGTCTCATACTCCTATTTAAATTTAAAAAGTGGTCAAAGGGAGACAAAACGGGTAGACGGCTAGCTAGCTAGCTGGTCTTACCAATATCTTTGTCCACACCTCACATAAAAAACAACGCCCCGACGGTTTTTTAATCGAGTCAGTTGGCCTGCGAATTATTGGTTTTTTTATTTTGTACTTATTCAATTTCTTACTACATTTATTAATTTTGCGTTAGGATTTTGGGCTTGGGGGATGGTGCAGTGCACAAAATGAACTGCACCGTGTAGTGCACCATCCAACCGTCCATTTCGACAATGGACGGCTCGGATTTAATCTGAGCAGTGAATTGAATCCGACCGTCGATTGTTTGGATTAAATCCGAGCCGTCCATTGTCAAAATGGACGGCCGGATGATGTGCACTGCACCGTGTAGTGCATTTTGTGCACTACAGGGACCCCTCGGCCAAGATTTTGAGGTTTCTTGATTCCTCTCGAAGAGACGAATCTAACAACTATAAATTTATAGTCAAACCAAATATTTTTTTAATAAAGCAAAATACTTGGATTATTGGAAATCATGATATTTCAAATCAAAAAATGAAGTGGTTCCGTGTATCGTTTTTCGATTTTTTTTGCACCAAATTAAAGTACTCCTCGTGTACTTTAGTTTGGTGCAAAAAAAATCGAAAAACGATATACAGAACCACTACATTTTTTGATTTGAAAAATCATGATTTTAACACTTAGGTGCTAAAATCTTTTGGAAAACTGAGCCTAATTTTGGCTTTATTAAAAAATATTTGGTTTGCCCATAAATTTATATTTGTTAGATTTGTCTCGTCGAGAGTAATTCAGAAACCAAAAAATCTTGACGCAAAACTAACAAATACAAAAAAAAATTTGAATAAAGACAATGAAAAAACCAATAATCCGTTTTTAGTTTTTTTCCCAAAAGGAGACGACAATGAGATCCTGGTTTCAACTACACCCACAAACTCACTACCTCTATCTAAAAAACAGTTTTTTTCAAAAATCGAGACAAGTGATTCTCTTACAAATACATCACATAAAAAACTGTGAAAATCAATTTATTCAAAAAACCACTTTACTGGAACACTCCCCTTAAACGGCAATGAGATCCTGGTTTCAACTACGTACACCCAAACTCGCTACCTCTATCTAAATACACGTATTTATATACTGTAGCATGTAATTTAATACGCTTTCTTTCGGCATCGGTAACTGGAATATTTGTTCTTTTTTGCAAGTAGCACTACAAAAGGAATCATTTGATGATTCGTTACATATATGGACTTCCACTCCATTAAACTACTGTCAAAATTACCATAGCCGTGGGCTTTTGGCGGTCCGATTTGGTCTTACTGTGTGAGAAAAATAGCTAAAAAAGTCTCCCATTTCGTTTGGCAATTGAATGGTAATATCTGCACGCTAAATATTCTTCCCAAAATCACTCCAACTGAATATTAACCATTGACAAAGTTATAGTTATGATCAGTTCCTTATAGTTGGGTAAAACACTGAAATAAAAAAATTACCCTCATTTTTATAAATCGATCAAATTACGTACCTTAGCATTATCCTAGTTTTATAGTCCTAAACTTTCGGTGTGCACGTTGAAAGGACATATTTAGACACACTCATCTCGCGAGAAATGAGTTCTACAATCTCGCTATTCGTACGAGAACATGTCTATCAATCCGTGTCCCGTAAATGTGGCCGTCCTCTTAGTACCTTTTGTCTTTGTGATAACTCGTAATATTGAAGTCAATTTACGCATACCTCGTTCGTTCACTGGTCCCATTGGGCAGCTATTGAAGTCAATTTACGCATACCTCGTTCGTTCACTGGTCCCATTGGGCGACTATTGAAGTCAATTTACGCATACCTCGTTCGTTCACCGGTCCCATTGGGCGACTGACATGCAAAAACTTTCCCAAAATCTAGAAAAAAGAGTGAAGTGAAGAAAGAAAGAGTGCATATGCACGTGGAGCCAGAGGTGCATGGGATGGAGGAACAGTAACATGCCGGGGAGTGCGCCTGATAAGGAGGGTATGGGATGTGAGCTGGCCTTTGTACTGTATCACGTGCCTTGAACATGACTTAATAGTACCACTGCAGCTTTCTTTCTTTTTCAAGCCAGAGCAGTGGATTTAAGTTTGATTTGAAAATTTCCTAACAATATGTTCAAGCTTGACTAGTTAACAACACGTCTAGGTGTACACCACCCATGTGTATCCGAAATGTACATCATTAAATCTTAACTGTACAAAAGTATTTTTCGATGTTCTGAATTTGAAATGCAGGCCTTTGCCCAGTTTTTGAGATTGTATGTTCGAATCTCATTGAGATCAAGCATTCCAAAAGGTCACTACAGGATTTGCCCAGTCTTTGACATTCAGGAATTTGCAATTAACCATTGTGCGTACAGACCAGCCTAGATATCTGGTTATAGATAGGAAAAAAAAAAACCAAACAACCCTACTAGAGTACCACTACAGAAGTCAACTGCTTAATTAGCTTTCCAGCTCATTGTCCAATATCATATATATGTCTTCTAGATTGATTCCTACCTGAACGCTGCTACGTGCACAGACCATGGTGCACCGACGGTGTCGCCGACGCCATTGTGGGCCCCAACCGATCGATCCGAGCCGTTCATCCTTTTCAAAATCGAATTCCAAGTGGGCCCACTTGGGAATCGAGGCAATCGGACGGCTGTATGAGCTCGATCCAAAATCACCCCATTTCATTCAAAAAAAATTGGTGAAATGGGGTGATTTTGGATCGAGCTCATACAGCCGTCCGATTGCCTCGATCCCCGCGAGAGCCCACTCGGAATTCAATTCTGAGAACGATGAACGGCTCGGATCGACCGGTTGGGACCCACAACGGCGTCGGCGACGCTGTCGGTACGCCGTCGGTGCATTTGGGTCGGTGCGGGAGGAATTACCCTTCCTACCCCAAATGTCAAGGCATTTTAAGGGTACAAAGCAGATGGTAGTTGGCAAAATAGCAAAAAGAGTAGATAGTAGCACAAAATATCTCTAAGCATATACTACTTTGAAACAGGGCAGAGCTAAAATTGGCTTTATTCACTTATTAATCACCTTGATACTTACCCCTTTTCCAAGATATACAACTTATTTAATTACAATAACATTAGGAATAGAATATCAACTTCTGCCCTCTTTAATATGCTCTCTTTCTTTTTCCTATCTAAAAAATACTCTCAAAATAACACATTCCTTTAATTTGTACTCCAATATCTTAAAAAGCGAAAAGCTAGCGATTTAGATATGAAACTCAAACTCATACGAGATACTACTTTATTTTGATGTTAAAAAAGTAATACTTTATTTATTGTCGATAGTTTTATACAGTATTTTGTATCGAAAACGTTTTCGTAGCATCATTTTGGTTCGTTTAAATTTGTACATTTGATGTACCTATATTACAGATGGAATAATTTTCATCCTTTTACTAAGAGAGATTCCAAATCCACATTCAACTTTTATTTCCTTTTATGACAACTTCAAAATTCAAAGTGAATGTCCTTGTTTGTTCCTTTTGACCATTCAATTCGATACCCATTTCTGGGGAGTCCTCGGGTTCATACAGCTTTAGGTTACTAGATTAATGTTAAATATAAAGTTTGAAGGTATCCACTAACCTATACTAACTTTAAACACCATGCTTAAGATAAAAAGAAATGTTCTCATCGAATGGAAACGGGTGTGCTCCTGTAATGCGGCATTCGAGCCGTTAATTTCGGCAATTAATGACTTGGATTTCATTTTGACAATGACGACTTGGATCTGTAAAGTGTCGAAATAAAATCAAAACCGTTAACGGATTCGACGACTCAGATGTCGAGCTACTGGGCCACCCTATAGAAACGCCCTACAGCAACTCGGATCCTCGTCGAATAGCCAATGACAAGACCTCCTCTTCTTTCTTCAATTCAACTTCATCCTATGTAGGTGTGTTCTAACTTCTCACTTTTTCTTTTCCCCAATTTTTCTCCAATTATGCACAACCAATTGAATTCAGTTAGTTGCCCATAATGCTGGTTGTACGGAAAATACTAAAGTGCTACTATGTGGGCAGTGGGCCTACTGAAAAGTGTCGCATGTCTCATCAGATGGTAATATTCAAATGCGATCACAATAAAGACCGAACATTGGGGGTTAGCTAAAGTGGAGGCGATCTCCTGCAAAGAATGACAAAACTTGGGTTTTTGTATCATACTCAGACTATAGGCCATGTTTGTTTGGTGAGATTTGGGGGTGGGATATGAGGATGGGATGAAATGGGATCCAAAATCTCATGTTTGTTTCCCTTATTTTGGATGAGATTTGAAATCTTATGAAAAGTTTTATCTCAATCCGTACAGATATAAATCCCATTGGGGGGGGATATTGGTTTTCCAATGACTTAAATAAGAAAAAAGTGTTTTCCAATGATTATATCCCGTTGAACACAAACACCAGATATGAATTTTCTCCATCTATTGATATCTTGAGCAATATCCCAAAGATTTCATATCCCACCCATATCTCATGGGATTTCATATCTCATCTATTTATCTCCAGCCAAACAAACGAGGCCATAGAGCTGACCGAAACGATGTATCCAAGTACTTATTATTAACCCGCCACCACTTTGTTTGCTTTGAATGTTTTTGGTATTACACAAATTGATAACCGTCGTCAGATTCTAATGACAGTTATCAATTTTTGTTGCTAGAATATATAGAAACTATCAAAATAAGTAGAGAAAAACAAGGTTAAAGTTTGATAAAAAAAAAATGATAATCTCTTGCTAATTAATGCGACTAGTTGTTAAACCCACAGGCAACAAATAAATTAGCTCGTGGCTTAGGCCGGATTTGTTAACAAGGGAAACCCTCAAATCTTTTTTGCATAGGAAAAGGGGAACATAAATATTCATTAGAGGAGAGACAACATCATGGGAAAAACAATGTTGCCGTTTAATTAATGAGATAATGTAGTTTTTATTGTTAATCTAATGTCATTTGTTGCTAACCGAGGCGACAATTAACTGTTATCTTTTGATTAATCCCTTCATTATTGTTAGGACAAACCAAGAAAAGTAACAAATTTCGACTCCACCCCAAAGCATAAATATTTGGAGGATGTTAACTATTGGTGCTTCCTTCTTGTTAGTGGCATCTTTATATAACTAATTTTGACTTTTTGTCCGATGCAAACTTTTCAAATGGAATGTTCCAAGAGGAAGCTTTAGGTAGAGTTTCCCGTTTTAGCACCTCTGATTCTCATTTGCTAAAAGCAGCAGAGTAATTTTAGCAACATGTTTTTTGCAAAAGGAGCATGTGATGAAATTTGATTCCCAGTATTGTTTGAGTAGGCGAATATATTGGGAAGAAAATAACATTCTACTTGTAGATAGCATTAATCGTTTAACTATTTAAAAAGAAATCATTCCACAACTATACTCATTTTATACGCACACATAAGTGCTTGGATCCCACAAACGACACTGGTTGTGTTGTATGTGTGGATCCCAACTCTTACTTGAGTGTGTGCACTTGTGTGGGTAAAATGGGTGTTGGTGTAGATTAATATTAAATTTTCAATTGTTTTGTACCCATGACATTTTCCTTTCCTTGGAAATTAGATTTTGACTTTTTTGGGTCTAGAGAAGAGGTGGCAAAAACTTGACCACGGACTAGTGATCAGATGGTTGAACTAAGTAGGGCGGTAAATGAATCAAACTGTTCGAGCTCGAATCATGTTCGACCCAAAAAAAAATCTTTGAACACATATTTTAAACTCGTTAAACATTCGAATCAATCTTTGAACAATCTAGTACTTGGCTCGATGAACTCAAAATTGTTTTAGAATACCAACTTACACAGACTCGAGTCAGGTTTGGCTCATGGACCATAGAGGTACGGTCATGATGGCTCGTGGGTGCTAAGGCCATTCTTTCGTCTTCCATTCTATTCACTGAGGGCGGCGAAGGATTCACATCCCAATATTGTGTTATCTTAAGTAGTGACAGAAAACCTTCGTGATCTATCATCAGTCCCGAATCTTTTCATAGGTCCCTAGCTTCTGAATAGTGATCAGCGGGCATACATTAAGGGCCGAACCATTATCAACCAGTACTCGCGCTACTACCATGTCCTTTATCATTCTTCTCTTTACACTGTCCTAGAAGCCCGGGACTAGCAACCAATAGGAGAAGAGAGTCCATCTTTACCCCCTTATCTTTACCACAAAAATGACATCCAGAACTTCATGTCATCGCAAGAATCCAAAACAAACCAGCAGAGGCTGCTATGGCAGAGACAACAGCAAAAGCGGGTGGGACAATGGAGATAGAATAGCTGTAGGTTAGCTGCTCTACCTGGCAGTGAGTGCCAGGTAGAGCAGCTTTATCGATAGGGGTAGTAAGATACGAAAAACGATGGTATCAGGTTGAGCAGCCAACGCTGTCAGGGTTCAAGCGCTTGAAAGCCAAGTAAGGCTAGGAACATACTCAATAAATGAATTCAAGTGAAAGTCACAAAAAACTGGCCGAGTGCTCTCGAAACCAATTCACTTGAGTGAGACAGAGGAGAGTGGAATTTCGTGTGTACGGGTGATGAGTCGCCTTCTTCCAGTTTGTCTTTTACAATGAAATAAACAAATAGTTTCCTTAGTGCCATTCAGATTCAAAACGTTGAATGTAGGTCCCTAATTCCTGTCATTAGTTGTCTCGACATGTGAAATCAAAGAAATAAGGATGATAAGGCAAACTAGTCATTTATTGCAGTTCTCTCTCTAAATGCATGCATAGAGAAGACTGGGCCCAAAGCATTGCAGGTGAGCAGATCAGCAAAGAATCTCTTGAATATCAGTAGCGATAGAGATTGTTCTTTTGGGTCAGCAAATTTTTGAACTTCCAGTTATCAAGGAGAGGAAAAGCTTCTTCTGATTTTGATCTTACTTCCGGAAGGTAAGAAATTGCTTACTTAAAGGGCTCATTAAAAGCTCGTTCCAGGTAGAGGTGTCAAATGGGCCGTGCTTTGCCAGCCTAACCCGTTTAGTTCCGTGCCAAACGCGTTTCGTGTCGTGTCTAGCCCGTCCCATTTATTAGTCGTGTCATGCTGTGCTAGCCATTTTAGAACATGCTCGGCCAGCCCTTGCCCGTGGGCACGCCTAACTACGTGCCGTGTTGTGCCATGTCAATTCCGTGTCGTTCTCGTGCCGTTCCTGTGCCAATTCCTGCGTCGCGTGCTGTGCCCGTGCTCAATTGGCGGTTTTTTTTTCCTAGGCATTTGTAAAGAACAAAAAAAAAAAAAAAATTCTTTTGGACTAATTTTTTTTAATGGTTACACCCTCCATCCCGATTTGTTTGCCCCCTTTTTTTTATTTCTCCTTGTCCTAAATTTTCGAGAGAATTCCTAATCTAGCACCAAAATTTTTGAAAGTCTACCTCCAAGATTACTTTCAAGAAATTTGAAAATTTTAGATACTCAAATTTTTACTATTAAATGACTCTCTATTTAGATTTCAAAATAATAAAGGGTATTTTTTTATCGATAGCATTCTACTAGCAATCATTTGGTTCCCTTGATAAGGTGAAAACGATTGGACAAATAATTTAAGTGTTTGCGACAAAATCGTTTGTCAATATAACATTTTATAAATTGAAAAAAAAATTATTATGATAAACATCAACCTTATAGCAAAAAGTTACAGATTGTGACAACATATATTGTCACTAAAATTGAACTTCTTGTGGAAGTGACAAATTTTTATTGTCACTATAATTTCTTGTGATGAGTTTGACATTTTGGGAACTTATTACTACAAGTTTGTTATGATGTTGAGATGAAAGACCATGCAGTGACGAGGTCGCACTGAGAACACCAACGGAACACTCTCTTACCCGCACTGACCAGCTAGTGTCCAATGACGAACGGCCCGCAAGCTACTCGATTTTCTTTTCTTAGCAGCCTATTCTAGATGCTACTTACATACACAATTTTCTTTCACAAGGTAGCGCATCTATATAGCATAGCTGAAAGCGGGCAAAAAAAGCTGTTCCCATAGCGTTACGTAGGCTTAGCCTCTTTCTCTATCTATATTTATATTTCTCTATGATAATATCACCAGTGCACAGCGAACAAGCCGCACTATGAAAGCAATCCAACTAGGATTCAAGGGAAAGATAGTCGTGAGGAAATCTGATTCCATAGTAAAGGTTGAGACAGACCCTATGTTTACTTCGCAATAGTCTTAGCTCAACATTGTCAAGCCATACTATCTACCCAAATAGATTTTAGCCCACCTATAAAATCATGCCGGCCCGGCCTGTTTGAAACCTCTAATTCAAGGTTGGGTCAAACATTATTGATCGATTTCCAATACATTTTTAAATTGGTAAAGTTTTAAAACAAGTATGAACAATTTATTGCTTGATTCGTATGGCTCATTTTCCAACAATAGAGCATCTTTCCTCTTGAAATTGGAATTCTGGAGAAGACGAAGTCCGGAAGTCACGAAGAAGTAAGAACAGAGTGTGATTTTGAAATTAATCAGACCTCGACTAGTACTAAATGCTATTCCTTCTCACAAACCTCAAACTCATTTTAGGTATTGATTCTATCTTTTATGGTTTTAAAATTATTCTTATGATTTTTGAGTTTAGAAGCTTTGTTTAATTTAATTTGGTATGGGCTTGATGACTGCTTTCTTTTATATGAGTGGATTTGTTTAAACTATTGTGTTTGACCTCTTTCCACTTTAACATGATTTTTTTCCCTCCTTCATAGATAGGACCGTAAGGCTCCATTCAGTTGTCAAGAATGTTGTGCAGGAAAATAAATCCTAACAAATGCAATTAAAAATTGAATTAAAAAAAGTCAAATGACCGCCTTGTTTGGATGCCTAAAAGATAAATAGATAAGATAAAAATAAAACTAATTTTAACCAACAGTAATTAATTGGTTGGTACAAATAAAACAAAAGACTGATGACAATATTAAAAACACACATCCGTAAAACCAACATATTGATTATGTTGGCTGTATTTATAGGAAAAAACAAAGAAAAAAAATGGAGAATTGTATGAAATAAGAGAAATAAAGGAGTGAAGGAGAACGTTGGCAGAAAAAACTTGAGAATGAAAGGAGGATAGAACTTTCCCGCGACGCTAAATTCCCTATATTTTGCAAGACCTGTTTCAAGGGAAAGTAAGTCTTGGTGGGAAAATCAATTTCCAGGATCTAATCATTTTCCTGCTGGTAACTGAACACTACAAATATGTAGGAAAGCTAACTTTCTCATCCTTTCTCATCAGTGAATTAGGGAAAGTTTGGAAAAAATTACTCTCTTGGGTTTTTTATTACTTGGGAGTAGTGTTAGACTTTTAATAACAGAGACCCTCTTTGGTAATTAATATATAGTGTTAATAACGAGATTATGTTGGGAATTTGTAGATTTTTAATTCACCACGGCTCCTAAAAAGTATATGTCTGAAAGAAAAAAAAAGTGGAGGAATTAGTTTAATCACAAGCGGGTTCACTCAATAAGTTTTTCGGTAGTAAGAAACAAAAAGGAGAGTTCTAGTAAAGGGCCATTTTTTTGTTATCTCTTTACGCCCTTCAAAAATAAAAAAATCAGGGCCAGCCCTGAGCTTGCCGTAATGGACTGGATAATTGGACTAATGCAACTAGGCTTATAGGTATGGCTACTTGTTGGGCCAGCAGTCCATAGAATGTGGATTTTATCCAACCAACATGAACCTAAGGTGACCCTGGTTTAGATTCCACCCACTTGTTCTTCAGGCCAGTGGCGGCTGCGGGTGAAGATTTTGATCCGGAGGGGCAGACGAAAATGTAAATGGTCATCTAGAAAAATAGTACTGTAGTATTTTTTATGCTTCAGTAATTAGACTATATTTTTTTTTATCAGTAACCAAAACACACGCATAAATATTTTTGTGTATGAAAGTAATTCAAAAAATTTTGCAGGGTGAGGTAAAAATGTTTGAATCGAACCTAAGATATTAATGCACAAATATAATAAACATTAAGCAAAAAAACGCCATTACCGGCAGTTAAAAACACTGTGAAAGGTATGAAAACCATTGGTAAAAGTTTGTAGCAGTAATATGACCGCCATCTATACATCAGTAGGGAATTGAAAAAAACTATTAATGGCGGTCTTATTACTACCGGTGAAAGCTTCTTATATACTATTAACGGTGGTTTTATTACTGCCACTAAAAGTTTTTAATGAAAAGAATATATATTCATCAGACTCGTGACTCCCGCGACCCTTTGTACAGAAGCCGTGAACTTAACCATCCATCTGCATGAAATTTTTTATTGTGTTAGGAAAAAATTAGTACAACCCAATGTTAGAACCCGATTTTTATTTTTTTTACTGCTATTAATAGTTAGAGGTAATTAAATAATCATCTTTTTTTGGGCACTATGTATATTTTGATCCCTTCCAATTTTTGGGGTTATATTTAATCCTTATTATTATAGATATACATCAAAATTAAATCGGGAAACAAGTAGGATTGCCGAAATTTTAGGATTTTTTTGAAATAATTTCATTTCCATATTTGATGATTACTGAAGCTTGGGATTCTTTGGAATAGTTTGGGATTTCAAAATGACGGGCCATAATTTTTTTCCCTTATGTAACGGTCGGGTAATTACTACAATTAAGGAGGTTTTGAATAGGGACACTTAAATAATCATCCTTTTAGTCACTTGAAATTAGAAAATCATCCTGAGCCTATTTAGGAGTTATGGTTCCATCCCGAGATTCAAATAAACCTTAAAATTCCCTTTATATATAATTATATAATTGTAATATATTAAGGGATTGAGGACTAAATTAAAAGCTACATATATGGGCGGTAGGTAGTGGACCATTTTCAAAATTATGAGGTCATCTGCTGTAATTAAGGGATTGGGGGATAAAACCCAATCCCACATTTTACGTTTAGTTGTCATCCTCATTTTAAAACCTAGAAAGAAAAATTTGTAATACCATAATTCAGGACCCAATCTTCATCCCAGCGGTCCTTGCTCCCGACTAACTTGACGTCATCTCCTCAGCATCCCAAATCATCGCCCTCTCTGTCCCAAATCATTGTCCCAAGTCGAAGTCGACAAAATTCCAGAGGTTATTAGAGAACAAACCTCAAGTGCAAGCAAGAGGTAATAAATTTGGGTTTACATTTTCTCTTTTGGGTTTTAATTTGGGTTTCCAGAAGGATCAATAATGCTAACCCCGCCATCCCAAATCGATGTCGACGCCCTGTTTCATAGACTTCTTCGTCACGTTTCTCATTGTGTCCCGTCAAATTGCTTTATTGTTTGATAAACTCTATCCGTTTCCATTTTGTTTTTCTCAGATTTTTCCGTTATACAGAGAAGAACACAATAACAAGAATCAATTGGGTCTCTTTCTAATATTTGATTTTGGTCATAGACTCTTTTTTTCCCTGTTTCAAAGGTGATGGATTTAATTGATCATATTTACCATGATTTTTATTAGACCTTTTGTTTTACCATGATTCAAAGGTGATGGATCTAATTGATCATATTTACCATGATTCTTATTCTTATTATGTAATATGGTAAATTTTGTTCGATGAGTTTTGGATCACGTGGCAATTGATATTTTTACCATGTTTACAAGTCATTATGTTTTTTTACCATAAACACTATTATAAGTTTTAATATTTTTACCATGACTTGAGTTCTAATTGAATTCTATGTTTACCATTATTTTTGTTATTTATTTGATTTTTACCATGACATCTGGATTATATGGATGGCATTTTCTTACCATGATTTGAATAGTTTATTCAACCGATATTTCCACGTTTACCATAAACACTGTGACCATAAAACTGGGATTTGTTTTGATATTTTTACCATGATTTTTTTATCTTTTTTTATTTTTACCATAAAATGTTGATTACTTGGTTGATATGTTTCACCATGATTCAAATCCTTAATTTAACAATTATTACCACGTTTACAAGTGGTTTTTTCCCCCCATAAAAACCGTGATATGTGATGTTTTTTTTTATTATCATGGTTTGTGTTCTAAAATGATATTATATTTACAATATTTTTTACTAGTTATAACACATTTCTCACTAAATTTTACCATATTTCATTTATTTGTTACCACGTTTGTTTTTTGTTTTTTTATTAGAACCTTATGTGATGATTTTTATTTGGTAACAGATATACTCAAATATCCCATCACTTAGAATTCATGCCATAAATTTTGGGGTCCACACTTGCCTAAAATCATCCCTAATGGCTATCGAATTTTGAACCTGTGAACTTTTTGAAATTCCTTGATTTTAGGTCATTTCACCATGCATTGATTTTAGATGATAGGATGAAAAGAAATTTTTTGTAACTAACAATATTTGGAAAATCCATTATTCCCTAAAAAAAAGGAACTAGATTTTAGGAAGTCCTTATTTCATTGAAGAAAGGATGATTATGACAAATCACATTACAAGAGGATGAAAATATAACCCCGTAAAAATAGGAGGATGAAAATGTACGTGATATCCACAATCTGGATGGATAATTAATTACCTCTTTTGAAGGGAATATTAAAGTAGTGGGGATGATTTTTATTGCTGGAAATTAGGTAGTTTTGAAAAGGTGGGGATGACTTTGTTCCCATGTATAACACTAAACTCAAGTAGAATAAAGTCCGTACGCTTGAATGAACTCCTAAAACATCCACTTCAATTGATTCTACTTCATCTCCCCCAGGCACCCCTTTCTCTCCTTACCAGTTTAGACAAGACGAATGGGATGAAGGATAGCAGGCAAAGAAAGCAACACAATAGCAGGGGATTCATATGTAGCTGGGGAAGCAACCCAGGAATTCGCCCTATCCACCAACCAAGCAAAGCAAGCCAGCCAGATGGATCCGGTTGCTGCTGGACGATCTAGTAATGGACTTGGTCTAGCTACCTCCGTGACTTCTTCTACTGGTGTAACTTCCCCTGCTTGGTGCCAACCCTTTCCCAATTCATGTTGATTTCCTAATTTCAGATAATTAGGGATTTTAAAATGAGACAATTTGATTTCCATATTTAGCTGATTTCTTGATACGGAAAATATGGAAATTAATGATTAGTGGAGGAAAATTCGAAATTAGTGGGGATGATTTCAATTCCTTAATTAAAGGGGTGGGAGTGGGGTTAATAAGTTTTCCCTTAATCCTCGTCATATGACACATGTCATCCTTAATTCAAAACGCATCTGAAAAGAGCAATGCTACAGGCACTAACTAATGTACCAACTATTACACTAAATGCACATGTGGCATTACCACATTAATGTACTATTCAATACATGGATAGATTCATCCACTAAAGAGTGCCACATGGACAGTTAGTGTAATAGTTGATATACTAGTTAGTGCATGTAGCATTTCCCATCTGAAAAAATTTATCTCACAATCATTTCCAACCCAATTTGCACCAGTTAAACTTCTTCTTCATAATTTCTGAACTTTTCTTGTTTTCTCATATTCCCGAAAATCATGGTAAGTTAGATACTCCACAGCCTTGTTAACAACTTGATCATGGTTAAAAGCTGTTCTTCAAAATGTCATAGTGAAAAGAAAATATGGAACAGAAATCATGGTAAATAGAGTAGCCTTTTCAAACTCGTATCATGGTAAACAATTAAAATATATTTCTGCGATTATGGAAAAATTATGGAACAGAAATCATGGTAAATATAGTAGCATTTTAAAACTCTTATCATGGCAAACAATTAAAGTATATCACCGCGATTATGGTAAAAATATGGAACATAAATCATGGCAAATATAGTAGCCTTTTAGTACATTAATGTGAAAACATGGTACATTACACATTGAAACATCGTAAACTAGTTAAAATTATTTATTAGAATTTGCACAAACAATCACGGTTAATTCTGCGAAATATACACATAGTGCACATTGAAATCAACCAAAACCCAATCACCATCATCGATAATAGACAAATTAAATAAACACTGATGACATATCCATAACAACATCAACAATGGTGTTAGCGATTGAAGCAATTGGACTTGGCAAATGGAACGGCGTCAACAATGGCATCCTTGGCTGCAAAAGTGGTCTAAAGCACGAAAGATTAATAATTTTAGGAGGAGAAGGAAAAAAGAACCCAATCATCGTCATCTTTTTAGGCACGGGAAAAAAGAGTATCATGCTTAACAATAGCGTCCTCGGTCAATCTTATTGTAGGCATGGATTTTCTTGAATTCTTCCTCGGCTAGAATCATCGGCAGTAGCGATAGAAGAGACAAAATCAGAAACAATCATTGAATTATGGTATAAGCCAAAACACTTACGAAATTGAGCTATTATACCCCGTTGTTTGTAGCCGATTATGCCTTTTTCAGGAAATAAAGGAAGCCTATGAAGTGCGATATTTAGCACGGCGATGGAAACGGCCAGTATTCTAAAAGTCGGACTACTCGGCCAAGTACTCAGCGAGTAGTCGCTCCTCGAAACCCAACCGAGGCGACTATACCCAAGTCGGTGGAGGTAGTTGGTGGAAGGTCAAGTCGGAAACTAGTCAGTGTTAGTCGCGATTAATCGCCAACTCGACAAGTTGGGAAGAAGATGGACCCAGGTAGAAAAAATCGGGATGAAAACAAAAATTCTACAAATTTGAGGGGGCTAAGTGGTATTTGAGGTTAGCTTTATACAAAACTTACGAGTAGTACTGACCTAAATCAAATTTAGTCGATCTGAAGAGAGGTGCCTCTCTTCCTTCGATCAGTAACCTAAATCGCACCTCACAATCGTCGCCATTTCTCAACCTCTGCTCATCTTCGATCGTCACTTCTCGTCCATCGTCATCGCCGTCAGCTGACTTCTCCTCATCGCCCTCTACTGATTTCACCTTGACCCTCGTTGTCGCCCTCTCTCTCTCTCTCTCTCTCTCTCTCTCTCTCTCTCTCTCTCTCTCTCTCTCTCTCTCTCTCACTCACTCAAGAGTGATATATTACTTATGGTTATTAGTTACAGACCTACAACGTTATAGGTGTTGTTTATTTTATTTTTTTCACATAATGGTGCTGTTCATATTTAGTTTTTTAACTCCAAATGTTCAATTACTAGTAAGTTGACATGTATCATGTATGAATCATAGATGACTGGTGTTATGGTATTTTTTTTTCCTAATATTGACTTATAATTTTTTTTCTAAACAATAACTTAATTGGTTAGGCTTAGGCAGTTGGCACTTAGACTTTTTGTTTTCTTCCAAGTTTTATTTATATTTATGGACTTGTAAAAATATATAAACACAAAATAGGCACATTGGATTATAAACACAGAATACAACCTCGTTATCAATTGTATAAGACTGCAGCATGTTGTGTGTTATTTTGTAGGGCTAGTATCAAATATCAATGACTTAATCCGAATCTTTGACGGCCTCTACCACTTCCGACTGTACAACATTGAAAAGAAATTCAACCGATGTCGGATGGCATTATGCCGTTCTTGTGAGTCCTAATAATAAGGATAGAACAAGATGTCTTTTGTGTTCGAGGGAATACAGTGGAGGTATTCATAAGTTGAAAGAACACATTGCTCATGTTAGGGGTAATGTTGCTCCTTGCCCTGAGTCAACCAAGGAAGATCAAAAGAAGTGTAAGAAAGCTCTTGAAGATTTTGTGTTCGAGGGAATACAGTGGAGGTATTCATAAGTTGAAAGAACACATTGCTCATGTTAGGGGTAATGTTGCTCCTTGCCCTGAGTCAACCAAGGAAGATCAAAAGAAGTGTAAGAAAGCTCTTGAAGATACGAGAGAGAGAGAGAGAGAGAGAGAGAGAGAGAGAGAGAGAGAAGAAGAAGAAGAAGAAGAAGAAGAAGAAATGAATCTTAGGGAGGGAGTGCAAGTAGGAGGAGTGCACATACTAGATGAAGAAGATGAAGTTGATGAAGTGGAAGTTCTAGGATCAAAGAACAAGCCCCATCTTGTTGGTCCCATGGATAGATTTGCAAATGCTATCAATCCCAATTTGAGTGCAAGTAAGAAAATGAGGCAACAAAACTTAAATGATGCAATATCAAAGAAGAGAAGTCATGAGGCGAGTCAATACAAGGAGAAGAGACATAGTGAGACCGGGTGCTACAAGATTTGCTACCGCATTCTTGACTTTGCAAAGTATGATGGATAAGAAACATGAATTGCAGAATATGGTTGGTAGCAAAGAATGGGAGGATACTAAATGGGTTAAAAAGGTAAAGGGGAAAGAGGCAAAAACTATCATTTCGAGTCCGGGATTTAGGAATAATGTAAGCCTATGCTTAAAAGTGTTTGCTCCATTATTTAAGATTCTTAGACTTATTGATGGGGATTGGAAGCTGTCAATGGGCTTTGTATATGGAGAGCTCAAACAAGTTAAAGAAGATATGAAAGAGGTATACAGACAACATGAGGCTAGCTACCGGCCGATACTTGAGGTCATTGATGAAAAAGCCTCCAAACGGTTAGATAGGCCATTGCATTTGACGGCCTACTTCTTAAATCCTTTCCTTCTTCAAGGATCCTACCATGAAAGATGATGCAAATATTATGGATGGTGTTGTTATTAATGTAAATAAGCTTTCTTTACCAATGATTTTGATATGCAAGATGAAGTTATTAATGTAGAGTTGATCAAGTACAAGAACAAAGAGAGTGCATTTGGAAAAGCTATAGCCACAAAGGGATGTGAGATGAACCATGACCGCTATGATCCCGGTAAATGAATAATTACTTTCCTGGTATTTTTTTGTTGTTAATTTTTATCAAGTAACTTAGTGCTAATGGAATTGTGCTTCTTTCATGTCTAGTTGGATGGTGGTCTAACTATGACAATCATAAACCCAATTTGAAAAGAATGGCCACTAGAATTCTCTCTTTGACTTCAGGTTCATCGGGGTGTGAAAGAAATTGGAGCAGTTTTGAGGGAGTAAGTACATATACTATTTCACTCTCTCTTATCTCACTCTATATATGCTTATTGACTTAGGATTTTTCTATTGTGTGTAGATACATACAAAGAAAAGGTATAGACTAGACACAACAAGGTTGAACAATCTAGTGTATATCCAATTCAATGCCAAACTCATCAACAATAAAAAGAGGAGGAAGGAGAAAAATAGAGATGTCATACTTGCTAGTAAAGCAACACAAGCACAAGGATGGATTGTTGAAAAGGTGATGATGGAATTGATCCAATTTCGGGACTTTTAAATGATTTGATTGGAGAAGCCATGGGAGCGGATGAATACTTTGAACCTAGAAGAAGTGGTAGAAATATTGGAGAACGAGAGCTATATGAAGACGATTTTATGTCGGAAGATGATACCGGTGACGATGAGGAGGTAGATGAGGATTTTGAGTGTGAGGATGATGAGGGGCTTGTAGGAATATGGAGAAGAAGAGCTGGAGGAGTATTTTTTTTTTTGGTGCAACGGAAGCTTAAATAAACGACGAAAACAAGAGTTTAAAGATCCAGAGTTATTACAAATTAATGAGATACTAATCTCTAATCCTACCAATTCCCAATCCATCTTCAAGCACAAACTACCGGATGGATTGAGGAAATTCCTCAGTAACCACAAGATCTTCATGTTGTTTGGCGCCCAAATGCGCGAGATGGTCAACACTTTAATTAGCCTCCCTAAAGATGTGAGAGAGAACAGAATTTGTGCGAGCTAACAGAGCTTTGGCATCTAAAATGAGATCCAAGTTGGGGTGGTCGTTGTTATAAGGGCCCTCTGTGATTAATTGAACCGCAATGGATAAATCCGACTCGATTGATATGTTGGCGTAACCTCTTTCCAGCATGATTGTGAGCCCGCGATAGATTGCCCAAATTTCAGCCTCCAAACTAGACTTGCAAGACAGCTACCCATAGTATCCTAGGATCCATTGACCACGATGATCTCTAAAGAGTCCTCCGAATCCAGCTTTGTTGTTGGTCATGTAGACACAGTCGTCCGTATTAAGCTTCACACCACCTGCCAAAGGGGGACTCCAAGTAATTAGCATAGTGTCGGAATAACCATTGAAGAGTGGGGATTTAAATGCATTGGTAACTTCAGAGGCATATGTTATGATATTTCTCATGCTAAAAAGAGGATCTATATCCTCATTTTCAAAGCTCATTTTGTTGCAATCCTTCCAAATTTGCCAAAGAATAATAGCAAATAAAGTGCTGCGAGAAACGTCATAACCTATGCCTACTTTACCTTTCCTTTTCAGATTGGAAATAATCCAATTTTGAACAAAGCATTCAAATCTTTCCTCTTTCCAAAGGTTATTAGGTTTGAGGAACCAAATTGCTTTGGCTTTCTCACACTCTCTAAGAAGATGGGAGTTGTTCTCATTGGGTAATCCACACCTAGGACAAAAAAATTCAGAGATTATCTTCCTATATATGAGCACGAAGTTCACTAGTAGGCAAACAGTCATGTAAAAGAAGCCATAAAAAACCTTTTATTTTTTGAGGAAGTTTTTACTTCAAAAGCCAATTCCACCCCACAGTGTCATTTTCTTCTTTAGTCAGAAGCTCATAGACAGATGCAACTGAAAATAAACCATTAGAAGTGGGAGCCCAATGTGGACAGTCCTTGGATTGATTATACATTGACCTGTGAATGCTGAGAATATCATTGCAAGTAGAATCAGAAATGATGTGAGAAATACTACTAAGATCCCAAACCCCATCACTATCAATAATTTGTTTAACCTTGGTATTGTTATTAACATGAGGTCCAGGGTATTTATTGGCTAAGGGTTCATCACCACACCACCAATCAGTCCAAAGGTTAATAGTCTCACCATCCCTTAGAGACCATTTAGTCCCTTTATCAACAAGAGCTCTAGTGTGGAGTATGTATGCTTCTCCAAGAATGGGACATGGTAGAATTAGTGGGACAGTTCGAAAAGTTATGGTTTTTCAGATACTTATCACGGAACACAGCAGCCCAGAGTCTGGGACTCTCATTTTGCATATTCCAGCCAAGTTTGGATAGAAGGGCAGTATTTTGCACTTGGGCTTTTTTCAAGCCAAGACCCCCTTTATCCTTGTTTTTACAAACCTTGTTCCAATTGATGGGATGGATCTTTTTCCTATCACTAGTGTCTCTCCAAAGGAAATCTCTATTAATTTTATCAATTTTGTTGCAAATAGAGATAGGGAGTTTCAAAGATTGCATGGTGTAACTAGGGCTGCTCAAAAAAACCGGTGAACCGTGAATCCGGTCCGGACCGAACCGATCCGTACCTTTTGGATTTTAACCGTGGATTAATGGTCTGGACACGGATTCAAAAAATAAAAAACCGTGACTTTTGGATCGGACACGGATTTTGATTTTGAAACCGTGGATTAACCGATCCGGGCCGTGAGATTTTTATTATATATAATATTATCATTTTTATAATTATAGTTATATAGATATTGTTAATTTAGCAGACTTACGGTTTGGTTGTACTGTTGTAGGAGTTATGGTGCGAATATTGTTATCTCTATAAAATCTAGGGGGGTAAAGTATTATAAGTGCTACTATATATACTCTCTGTTTGTGAGTGAACTGGAAGTAACTATCTGCTATTACCTTTGTGAGTGAACCGGAAGTAACTATCTGCTATCCTTTGTGGTAATATAAGTTTGTGCATTTGTTTGTTCAGTTATATAACTATTAGCCTAACTGCCTTTATTGTTTTTTATTGGGATTTCTAACTTTGAACTTTCTATTTAGTGCATTTGCTACTTGCTAGTGCCTTACTGCCTTTGTTTGTTGTTTTTTCCGAATAAGTTGAAAATCCGCGGATTAATCCGGAACCGATCCGTGACTCGCGGTTCGGATTGGAACCGAACCGTGAGACTTTTGGATCGGACACGGATTGTATTTTCAAAAAACCGTGACTCGCGGATTAGGATTGGATTCATACCAATCCGGACCGATCCGGACCGTGAGCACCCCTAGGTGTAACTATGGGAGGCAGAGGTGACAGATTGAATGAGAGTCACTCTACCAGTAATGGCAAGATTATTGGCTTTCCATCCAGCAAGTCTATTCTGAATTTTTTCTATAATATGATTAAAATGTTGTTTGTTCACACGGGCATGCAATAAAGGAGTTCCCAAATACTTTCCTAAGTCATCAGTCAAGGAGATGCCACACAAGGAGCTAAGATCTCTGGCATCCGGACGCGGAACATTAGGGGAAACAAACAACTTGGATTTATTCAGATTCATGGATTGCCCATAAATAGCACAGAAATGTTCAACACTTCAAGGATAACAACACAATTACTGCTAGAAGCTTCTCCAAAGAGAATAAGATCGTCAACAAAGAAGAGATGGGTTAAAGGAGAGGAATTTCTAGCAATAGAAATACCCTTCCACTGGCCTTGCTCAACTTTATAAGAAATCATATTGGAGAGCCTTTTCATGCAAAGAACAAATAAGTAGGGGGAAAAGGGATCTCTTTGCCTTAATCTCCTACCAGGAGAGAGAGAGAGAGAGAGAGAGAGAGAGAGAGAGAGAAGAGGTTCTCCATTCCATAAAATAGCCATGGTAGCAGTAGAGAGAGAGAGAGAGAGAGAGAGAGAGAAGAGGTTCTCCATTCCATAAAATAGCCATGGTAGCAGTAGAGACACAACTCATAATAAGATCAATCCATTTAGAATCAAATTTGAAATAAATGAGAGTATCTTTAAGGAAAGACCAAGAGATTTTGTCGTAGGCTTTTTCAAGATCAATTTTAAAAATAAGGCCACCTTTTTTCCTTTCCTGGTACAAAGGGTATGGAGGATTTCCTGAGTAATGAGGATGTTGTCATTAGTGGATCTACCAGGAATGAAACTACTTTGGAAAGGGCTAATAATTTTACTAAGGAAGGGCCTAATTCTAGTGACTGGAATTTTGGTGATAGCTTTATATATCACATTGCAAAAACTTATGGGTCTAAACATCTTGATGTTGTCCGAATTATCAGATTTAGGGATAAGAGCAATGAGGGTTTTATTAATATCCGCAGGAACAAAGTTAGAATTAAAACAATCCTTAATAAATTGGCAAACTGCAGGGCCAACAGTGTTCCAGCATTTGTGGTAAAATATAGCTTGTATGCCATCAAGACCAGGAGCCTTATAAGCAGGAATGTGCTTTATGGTGTCCCAGATTTCAACATTAGTGACGGGTCTATCAAGCTGCCTAATGTCATCAGGGTCTAAAGTGACATGAGGTAACTCAAGGATATGTTGACCAACAGTAACTACAGAAGCATAGAATAGCGAAGTGAAATAATTCTGGACAAAATCCTTAAATTCTAAGAGGGTCATCAATCCAAACATTATTCTCATTCTTAAGCATGTTGATGTTAGCTCTTCTTCTTCTAATGAGAGTGGTGAGATGAAAATATCCAATATTATGCTTAGTGGCGGAGCTAGGATTATTGCTCGAGGAGGGACGACTTAATAAACATTTCTTTATCCAAGTGTATACTTATGATATGGATTTGCTTTTCATTATAATTTACTTGTGCATCGAAAATATTCTAGCCTAATGTATTAAAAATACATGAATCGTTTTGTTTTATTTCTTTAGGCTACAACACTACTCATATGCTTGTTTTTCAAATCATGAAAGAAAGAAAGGCAAGTGATTTCCACACCCCATTTTTTGTTTTACTGAAATTTTTATGTGAAAAATTCAATAAAAGACAAAATGGGGTGTTTATAAAAAAAAAAAAGGGGGGGGGGGGGGGGGGGGGGGTGTGTGGAAATCATTGAAGAAGATATAAAATTACCTTTCTTTTTAATAAATGAAACCAAATTATTATGACTGTGAAAAGATATTACAATAATAGTATCAATTAATTCAACAAGATTAGTATTAAAATAATAAGTTTTTCAAAACCTGGGGGGGGGGGGGGGGGCACCCACCAGCCCCCATATGCCTCTGCCCCTGATTATGCTCTCCTTGAGTAATCCACTTAGCCCTGGATTTTTGGTACCAAAGAATCTCTTCTTGGGCAAGAATATTATTATACTCATTAGTAAGGTCTTTTTCCAGGAATTGGAGGTTATGAGAGAAGTTAAATTCCTGAGATTTTCGAACACCCTCAATCCTGGCAAGAGTCCATCTTTTTTTTCTAAGATATTTTCAAAAACATTCTTGTTCCATTTAACTGCAGCATTAGTAAAAATTTTAATGCAGTCAATGGCGTTATCACCAATCCAACTAGCAGCAGCAAGATCATTAAAAGTACTATCTAACAACCAAGCAGCTTCAAATCTAAAAGGTCTACGATTTAAGGAGAGATTAGGCCTACCAAGCACATGTATAATAAAAGGGGAATGATCAGAGTATGTGCCAGGTAAGTTACGGACCATACCTTCAGGGAAAAGTGCTCTCCATTGAGTGTTGCAAAGGCCTCTGTCAACCTTTTCTGGATATTGGCAAGGCCTTGCCGGTTATTAGTCTAAGTGAATTTGGGGCCGGAATAGCCAAGATCAACAAACTTACATTTGTTGATTCTTTCGGAGAAGAGTCGGATTCTGTTTCCATCTTGATCAGGGGTAGAACTTCTTCTTTCATTGGAGCTGGCTATGTCATTAAGATCTCCAGCAGTACACCAAGGTTTGTCGATGTTGTCAGCCATAGATTCCAATTCATCCCAAATGATATCCATATTACAAGGATTGGGGCTCATGTAGAGTGCAAAAAATATCCAATCCTCATAAGAATTTTTACTGATGGTAGCGTGGATGGCCTGGTTAGTAATGTGGAAGGTCCTACCTGTAACCAAATTAGGATTCCAAAGAAGCCAAATCCCCCCAGCTCTACCAATGGGGTCAACAAAGGAGGCAGCAGTGAACCCAAGATTAGCGAAAAACATGTCCATAGAGTTGATTTCTACTTTAGTTTCCATGAGAGCAACGATTTCGGGTTTGTGATTTTGAACAAGAGCTGTAAAATGCCTGCGGAAGTTAGAGTTACCTGCACCTCGGCAGTTCCACATGAGAATGTCGAAAGAAGTCATAAAGAAATCTTCTTCGATGGAGAAATCAATAGGTTTGCCCAAGATGCGATTGATTATCGCTCGATTATGTTCCAACGTCTTCAGCGGGTTCATCACTAGCATGTGAATTTTGTCTCCGTCCACATTCCTCCTGTTGAGACTCCTATTGAGAAAGATCTCGAGGTTTATGTCATCCATCCACCACGCTATTTCGCTCAGGTGAGCGACTTCGATCTCTGGATCTAGAGAGGTCCTCACCAACTAGTGAGTAATTTGGTGCTTCACGAGCTCTGGCAAACTCATGATATGTATTAAACTGGGGTTGATTGGGGTCCGGTGGTTTGGTATGGGGGGATATATGGGTGGGGAAGAGTGGGATGTAGTAGTAGGATGAGGTTGTGGGATGAGGTAGTTTGGGAAATCAAATGAGATGGTAGGGCTGGAGGAGTTATGAGGAGGTTTAGGGTTTGCTTACTAGTTTCGTGCCACTTAGTTTTATTTTGTTTTGAACTTTGAACTTTGTAATTGACTAGTTATTTGGTACTCCTCGGTTTTATTTGGTTTGAAGTTGATATTTGGTAATATTTAGCTTACATGTCTCTACAATGTCTACATACTAAAAATTAGAATTTAAAAAAAAAACCAAGTAATTTCTCGAAGGCCGAGTACTCTCGCTGGAAGCTAGAAGGTCCCCAGCTACCTGGGAGGGCCTAGCGAGTTTTAGAACCTTGGAGACGGCTATGAAGGACGTTAGTGGTTGACAACAATGGAGGATGGTGGTGATCCAGGGTGATGGAGGATGGAGGTGGGAGAAGAATTCATCCCAAATCTAGTGTTACAGACTTCCTTTTCTAGTCTATGATTTAAAAGGAAGAAGATGATTGTTGGCGTGAATTAGGGGATTGGGATTTTTCCCCCACTTCTGAAATTGGGGGGGGGGGGGGGGGGGGGTCCTCCAAACTTATTAATTTGTCCTAATTTTCCCAGCTCCTGTGTGTGTGTGTGTGTGTGTGTGTGTATATGTATATATATTTTGTGTGTGTGTAGCCCAATCTTCTAGTCCAAACCTCCCGAAAATAAGAAAAAAATTATTTTTTTTTGTGTTGCAAATTATTTTTGGAAAATCTGAGCCGTCCAATGTGTTCAGAAGGTGTTTTCAAGGGTAATATAAAGTTTTTGCGAAAACTGCTTCGATCAAGTCCTTCCCGGTATTTTTTTTTTTTGAAGATTTCCCGCGTGGACCCTTGAAAACACCTTCTGAACACATTGGACAGATCGGATCGTCAAAAAAATGTTTGGATCATGGAGGTCCGGAAACGGGAGGTCCGGATTAAAAGGACTCCCTATAACTCTAAAAAAGAGACAGGGTGATTACATAACTCTAAAAAAGAGACAGGGTGATTTCATAATTTCAAGTGAGTTGGAGGATGATTATTTAAGTGCCCCTAATAGTTATCTTTGCCAGTGATTTCATGTTACCGCCGGTAATAGTCACTTTACGTTTTACCGGCGGTTTGTTGTTAATTCAGATAATAACACTATTTACCGGCATTTTCATTACCACCAGTTAAAAAACCACAGGAAAAATTATATTTGGCGGAGTGAAAAAAAATTAAACTTATACCTCTTAGCAGCTTAGTTCACATTAATTTCTTCTAAAATGGTTGGGGCCGGGGGCCATCCAACCCCACTACAGCTCTCCCATTGATAATGAAATTTTTACCGAGAAATACATAGAAAGCAATGGATCGGCTAACTAGCAAGAGTAGCAGCTTGGGAAAAAATTTTGCAAAAAATGCTAGTGAACAGTGCTCATTTAACTCACATGTCTTTCAGCACTCTAACAATATCAATCTATTTTACCTATTTTCTATTGAAGTAAGAGAGAGAGAGAGAGAGAGAGAGAGAGAGAGAGAGAGAGAGAGAGAGAATATGGTCAGATGGTGATTGGTGAATAGTTCTTGGGTAAATATACCCAAGTTATGTAGCTTGAGGTAATTTAGCAAAAGTTTTAGGGAGGTTGTTGCATGTTCTCACTCTGGTTGGCCAAATTAGCCTTTATAGCCAAGCTCTTGCACTTGCTCTAAGGGCAATTTAAGTGGTTTTGCCATTTTGGCTTTAAACTTTTCCAAAAACTGGAAATAAAAATAGCGTCATTTCGCCACAAAAAAAAAAAAAAAAATGACAATGTCTGGATAAATGGGTGTCCGCTGGCCATTGGATTTTTGGGGTTTTTTTTATACAAAATTTTGTCATTTTTTGAATACCACCATTTGAGAGTTGCCCTAAATATGTCATTCATTGTCAGCGACAGTGCTGTTCTTCGATTTTTGTAGTTTTTTCTTATCAACAAAAAGTTTATTGACAAAACTTAACAAATGGTAAATAAAGTTGGGGGAAAAAGCAGGGGAATCCAACCAAGGGTTGGACAAACTAAACACCCAATTGGCCAAGCCAAGAGCGGGTTGGGGGTTTGAAGAAAAACAAACACCTCAATGCCAAGCCCAAACCCAAACTCTAAACAAAAAAAGACCAGCGCTGCAACCACTAGAAACCGCCACTACCACTCACACTACCGAGAAGAACCGCCACTTCCAGAACCAGAACCTGCAAGAATCGATTTTGTATTTGTAGCCTTTTCTCTTTTTCTTTTTTCTTTTTTCTTTTTTTTAATTTTATAAATGGCCCTTTTCCTTTGAATTCTCTAAAAAAGGAAGGGACTGGCACAGCCATTCAAGCTCTATTGTTTTGAATTTATTACTTTCATGGACTCTTTCATTGTTGCAACTTTGGGCCTTTGCAACTTGGTCTTTGTCAAAGAAAATTGACATTGTGTTTTAAGTGATTAATTCAAAACATTCCCCTCGTTATTCAGCTCCTTGCTTTTTGCCAAATTGAGCATTGTTTAAACATTCCAAAATTTCCCTTTTTACTCAATTACTCACATATAATTATTTGAGTAAACATTATGTAAATTGGTAGATCTTGTGAGAATTATTTTTATAGTAAAAGGCAAAAGAAGATTTGGCTTTGTGCTCCCCACAAAGCTATTCAGAATTTAATGATAGTCGATAGAGTGTGTCTTCACAGACAGCAAGCCTCAACAAACACGTTCACTAGAACAGGTCTCATGAATTGCACATGGAAATTTCCATCAAGTATTCAGTAGAAATTTAGTGGCTGGTCAATATATATAAGACAATATGAAATCTAAAGCTTAGGTTCTGCAATTGGAAGTAAACGACTAAACTGGAACTTACTAGAAGTTTAAGTGGTTAAAAGTGTAATTAACCTTATAATAACAATGATGACTGATGAAGAAAAAATGTTTAATATCCTTAGACACTGTCACGTGATGTCTCAGGACCTTCTATCAATTTACATTAATGTGGGGGCTCCAAAGTATAAGAATTGCCTCCCATGAATGTTTGGTGGGAGAGGAGGGGCTGGTCTGAACAATATCTCTTAGGGGAAATGACAGCCCGATCTTGTATCGTTGCCCTTCTTCCCGCGCACTCCTGCTCCCAATTAAAAACTTCCCACTAACTCTTGCTTAAAATAATTGACAAATATGCCCTAAGTACTTGTTGGCTCCTTCTTCCTCAAGAGCTAATCGACAATCCAACTCCCTTAGATCGCCATCATTGGCAGCCAAAAGCAGCAGTAAATCAAGCGGTCTACAAGTGCTTCGATCGTGATTTTACTTACCGAAATTCTCTCTTGCCGCCGTCTATTGTATGTTCGGTACCCCTCTCTCTCCTTCGTCCTCATCAACGCCCAATTACAACTCACAAATGACGCATTCTGTTCGAGTCGCTGTTGTTAGAGACGTTGTAAGAGCTCTCTGGATCTATGCCAATATGAATTCATTTCCAGTTGTATACACATGCGTACATACAACGCCGTAATACTTGTTTATGTTTGACGGATCTCCACTACTTTAGATCATTTTGTGGTTCGATCTGATTCTCATTACCACAGTTTTGACAACAGCTTTGTTGATTTCATTTTCAAATGAATTGAATTGTCAATTAACCGAACCTTCGATCATTTTCTGGTTCGATCTGGTTCAAATTTGATCTCCATATAATTGTTTCGAGAACCGTACGTACATTGAATAATTATCTTGAATTTTCCAATAAAACGCATTGTCAATTGATGGTTTTAAATGGTATTTGAATTATTTTAAGTTTTTTTTTTTTGTCAATCGGTAGCCATATTATTTATGAAGATAGATGCGAAATATCAAGGAGAGCTTCCCTATGCACCCAGTCCGGACAACTATCCTCCCAGGTTGTAGGTAGCTCAACAGATAGGGCGTGTTTGGCTACAACATGAGCCACCCTATTACAATCACGAGAAGCAAACGAAAAAGAAACATCACAAAAAAAAACTAGAAATGAAATTATGCGGAAGCGTTTAATTTACTCCTAGAGGGGGGGGGGGGGGGGGTGAATAGGAGTTTTGATAAAAATTACCAGTTTAAAAAAATAATGACCGATTAAAAATTATTAAATTAGAACTGATTGATTATCTTGACAATTTTAACAAAACACCAACTAGCAGAGTGAAATAAAATGGAGACAAGAAACGCACGATTTACGTGGAAAAACTTAGGGTCCTAAATAACCCTAAGCCAAAACCACGGCCTAACACTACTGCTTTATTCTATTAATCAAAAAGAAGTACAGATTGCGAAATAGTAAAAACCTTACCCCAAGCCTTTACCTATTCTCGCCAATCTCCGATGCTCCCAGAGCTTCTTCAAGATTCAATAGATGAACCACAGACTTCACGCCTGATCTCCGGATTCAACCGGCTCCGAATCAATCTCCAAAGAGATTCGGCCACAGCAGTTCACGGCACCACGAAACACGAACACCAAATGATATGATATGAAATGTGTTGCTTGAAAGAAGTAATGCACAAAAAAAAATATGAAGTTTCTCTTATAATTTTTTTACGTCAAAACATGTGCACAATCTTTCAATGGTAATGACCCATATACATAGAAAAGATGGTAGGACTATGTGCATGGCAAAACAAAATATCATTGATTTCTTTTCCAAAATAAATAGAATAAAATTTTTAATGTAAGGAAGTCTTGTAGGAATAAACTCATATATGACAAATATCTAAATTGACTTCCTTAAAAGATGATCCCTAAATTAGACGACAGATTTGGGGAACTTTCTTACTATTGATTTCTTTTCCAAATAATGAAAAAATCTTTTAAAGAACTAATGCACAAACAAAATCATATAGTCTCTGTTTCGGTTTTTGCCGTCCAAATCATGCGCATACCTTATCAAGGATGTGTATCACTATTATATAGGTAAGGAAATGCTTAAGAGTATCCCCAGGAAAACAATCTCTCCCTTTATTCTCTCCAAAAAGGGACCTTCCAATGATATATATGGAACTAACATTTCCGGAGAGTTAAAATTAAAAATTGTTTATTATATGTAATATATAGAAAACACAATCTTTGGAAAGAGAATTTTCGAAAAGCATTTGCTTGATATCAAAATATTTATATGAGTATGGCAAGCAAATTTTTGGTGTGTCAAAATAAAATCGTTTGATTGATATGGAAAGCAAATTTTCAGAGAGTTTTATTGGAAATGCAAACATGCAGAAATATAATCTTTTATTTAAAAAATATGCATGATATGTTGTGCAATGCATTTTACCTTTTAGCGGTCAATTTGGCGCAGATAATGAGAGGAGCATCGAGCGAGCAACTACCCCCTAAAAAATCTATCCATTACAATTCAAAATAAATATATGAATGATGGTTTTTGTACAACCCCGGAAAGTGCCAAAATATCTAACAAGAAAGTCTCATAGTATCTCTGACGATCACCGCTAAGCTTGAGTTGGGAATATTTACGCCTTGAAGCATCTGTATAACACATTGTGCATCCCCTTCAAACAAAAAGTGCTCGCCCCCTTTCTCCTTGGCCATAGTCACTGCCCATCTAAATCCCAAAGCCTCCACGACCTCAGCAGAACGTGCATTGAGAATTGGTATAGCTGCCACCCATAGCACTTGACCCAAGTAATTTCTAGCCACCAGACCTATGCCACCTCTTTTCTTCGACACATCAAACGCAGCTCCATAATTGGAACTGCTTGTAAATTCTGGCGTTTTATTGACATGATTGGTCTATTTTTGTCATCATCCTATCATAGTTTCGAGAATCGTACGTGGATAGAATGGTTACATGATTTCGTTTTCAAATGAGTTCAGTACTAAATTAAGCAAATCATCGTTGGTTTTGGTCAATTTCTGGTTGGATCTGGTTCTCATTTGGTCTTGCAATCATTCTTTTATCAATACTTGTAGGAGTTGTTTTGTAAAATTGGATTTCATTTTTCTATAAAAAATAAAGACTCTCACAGTGGGAAAAAATGTGAGGAAAAAAAAAAAAATTTACACCTATTTGAGAAAAGTCATCAGTCAGTTATACCGGAATTTATGAAATTTATGAGCTCTAAGTTAGTGAATGTCATAATCTCGAACATCGTGAATTTCTCTAGGTCGTTCTACGTAGTTCAAATATAGGTAGTGTTTTCTAAGCTAATGAAATTCACGAGCTTCGTTGTGTTTTGAACTTGAAAATTCATGAGCTCAAAGCAAGTGAATTTCACTAGCTAGTGCTTAATTGTTTCGATTAGTTCAGCTGTCGAATGGAATCTTGAGCTCGTGAAAATCACGAGCTCAAACCTAGTGAAATTCACAAGCTCAAACAAATTCAGTGAAATTTCACGAGTTCAAACCCAGTGATGGAGAAGTAAAGTATAAATTTGTATTTGAAGAGTAAAAGAGTAATCTTTATTATGAGATATTACTTATAGGTAAAAAAAAAAAACTCACTGTATCTTGAATGGAAATTAAGTTCAATTTTTTATTCTTAGGCCTTGCTTGGATGGGGTATAAGAAAGGGGTTAATTTTTTGGAGGGGGTATAAGACTTGATTTGACACATTTAGCATGGTTTGGGTATAAAAAAATGCAGGAGAATAAATTTTCGCCCCTTCAAAAATAATCCAGTTTAGAGGGATAGAAGGGTATTATTTTTGGGCACCCCTCCCATCCAAAAGTTATCTCCGGGTATTAGCCAAGAGTAATACCCCTTTTCCCTTATTTCAACTACAAAACAACTTTATCCTCCGTTTTATCCTCTATCCAAACCAAGTACTATTTTATCCCCTTTTTTTTAATACTCCATCTAATCCAACTACTTTTTTTATTCCCACTCCATAAACATCACATTAATGTAGGCCAATTCTCTAAAAATAATTCACTCTTTATCTTATCCCCTCAATAATTTATCCAATTGAAAATAATCCTTCGTCCAATCGGCCCGATTTGATGATCTCTCTACGAGGAGGCATTAGTCATGCAGTGATGCATATAATTGCCCAACCCAACTATTTACTGTAGCCTTCTTGATTGGGCATATCTAGGACCTAGGACTAGGGCTCTTGACCAAGAAGAATACAAAACTGTGGAAAAATTACAATTGACATGTGTTGGAATTTCATTGATCATAGGCTTTAGTCTCCATCAAAAATATTCAGCATCAAGATTTGCAAATGTGAAAGTTAGGTTTTGGAAATTGAAGTAGTCCATATGTCCATTGTACCCAGCTACTAAGGGGACCCTCCGAGCATATCACCTACCAAACTTTTGCCTTACATTTTTCTCATGGGCAATGACTTTTCTTTTTTTTCTTTTTTTTCTTTCTGAAGAGGGGCAATGACTTGAAGTCTACCGGTTTCCAGATGGGTCCGATTGGGAAATAATCAATCTCCAAGACTCTAACCCCTCAAAAAGACAAAAGTCCAAAATTACTTCGCTACTCCCTCGATTTTTACTCCATTTGCGTTTACTACTAAACATCAAGGGAAAAAGCAACTCAAGCGACAAAACAAAGGCTCTGTTTGGAAAGGATGTGGAAAGGGAGGGAAAATGGTAAAATTTTCCACATCCTTATTTGGTTCTTGAAAAAGGAGAGGGAAAATTTAAAATTCTTACTCAACTTTTCTATCAATTTCTCTTCAATTTTCCCCTTCATTATTTTCTCTTCTTGTTCCTTTCTTTCTCTAACTTCCAAACAGAGCCTAAAATACCCCTTTGATAAATAAAAATGGAAACTACAAATACCCTTAGTTCAAAAAAAAAAAAAACACCAAAATTGTTTGGGGGGAAAATTGTAATTTAGTTTTTACGATACTCCCGTTTAAGAACATGACATTGTTGGTGCAAAAATCATATAATCAACGGAAGTGGACAACAGTGAAGAGAATGCATGGTTGCTTCAAGGGACGTCTGAGGACGCTTTCCTTAAGACGATATTTGCCCCCCTAATTAGACTGAATTTGGTGTGCACCGGATTAATAGCGAATTCGACTCCTAGATACATTGATGCCCAAATCGTATGTCCAACTGCGTGATGCACAAACGAGGAAGAATCAGAACATTTTCGGATTTTGCGAGTAGCCAAGAACGAGTATAAGGGAGAGAGTTTTAGCAAGAGAGAACGATTCATTGTGTTTACTTTAATATGTTTTCGATGAAATCCCTAACCTTTAGGCTTCGATAAGTGACCGTTGGCCAATACCCACATCTATTATCTTAAACCCAATAGTCATGTCTATTTCAATAGTCATGTATATTCACATGACCCAAAAAGTCACATCTTATGATTTGTTTATGTCTGTTCATTAAAACGAATAAATACACCTCTTGATTTAAACCCCTTAACCAATTACGACATTTAATATTCATTAAATATTTTGAAAACGTTCTAACAGGCATTACCTTTTTATGCATGTGTTTCACACTTGCAGTTAACTTGAAGTCTTGAACAGGGGAGGACGGAGCCAAGCCATGGCTGGGGTGCCATGGCAACCTTCGATTTTGGATATTGTATATAAATTTTACAATGCATACAAATATTGGTAATGATACTTATCAAAAGAAAAGTAAAGTTATAAAGAACGCCTTCAAGCACACTACGTTCAGCATTTAACACTGGATATGGGGTCCCCGTAATGCCTTATAACAGCATCGTGCCCTTCATCTGACCGTTCATCTCTGTAATCGATGGTCCAAATATGTTACCGCTAAGAGTTAACAAAATATATCTGAATCATCGATTGTCGAGATGAACGGTTGGATCGGAAGCCAAATCTTTTAACACTTCTATTAGAGTGTCTACAAAGTCCATAGTGGAGTGCTAAAATAGCTCATAAATACTACGGAGTAACATGTACTAGTATAAAAACAAAAGTTAAAGTAACCACTAGCAAGATTTTCAAAAACACACAAGAGCATCTTTACCATATTTCTCAAAAGTTAGCATCACATTTATTTTTTGTTACATACTTTTATTACTTTTAATCTGTTAGTTTTATTGATGTAGATATAAATTATATATATATGCACACATACATGCATATCCATGACTAATTCATGGACATAAACACAGATATAGAGAAATAATTATGGTATGCAAGTCTAAAGACTTCAGAGTGAATATATAAAAAGAATAAAGTATAAAATCATTACCCTGTATATATTAATATTTTTAAGACTTAGTCTTCACGTTAGTCTTTTTATTTTATTTTTTTTAAAGAAAAAGATGGTGTTGCACGTTATTGTCTATCTAGAATAGGGGGAAAAGAAAAAGAGCCTTGAAGCTATCATTGTTATATTTCGTCGGCAAATTTAAACAAATGCTTAAAAAACTAATATTGTTCTTATCTAGACTTAGCTGATTTCAGTGATTTGTATTTATATTGCTGTTATTTTTGTTTTCTAGGTAGCTTAATCAAACCAGACTCTTGTGAGTAGGAGTAATTTCTTTTGCCTTTTTATTTGGCTGCATTCCCTTGGTCAATGGTCAATATTGCTGGTGGTCCCTACAGACCTAAAAATAAATGTTTAATTTTCAGTGACGGAGGTAGTTTTGTGATTAGCGGGAACCCAAATCACATTATTCATACATTGATAACAAAAATTCCATTTAAAAAGTACCATTTAATTGTGTTCACAGGTGTAGTCACATTTAATTTTAGACATGCGATTAAAAAATGGTCAATAACTATTATTTTAGGACATAAATGGAAATTAAAAGAAAAAGAAACCAAAACTTACCAGGGGCAATCTCATAGATGATAGTAACCAAACTAATTTGAAAAATTAGCATAATTACTATAAATATTGGGAGTTGTGCAGGGACCCAGAAACTCCCTGAAACCCTCTCATGTCTTTTTTTTTTTTCTTTTCGGGGTGCAACGGAAACTTACCCTCTCGTGTCTGCCCTTCTATAGGTTCGACCTGAGGGATGATACCTACTATAAAATTTTATTATTTTCAAAAAGTAAATTCAATGTTTTCTTTTTCAAAAGGATTTTAAAAATCAACTTAACATAACATAACATAAGAGAAACAGGTAAAGAAAAAAAAAAAAAAAACAATGGCATCTTCTATATTAATTAAATTAGAATTATGCTTTTTGCGCATGAAAGGGCTTATGTTCCTTTAAAGCAAAGACTCAAAAAGGTAGAGTAAAGAGAGAAATAAATACAGAAAAGCACCAAGAAGAGTGAGGTCGGTTGGTTAATTAATTGTGAAATCTATTACCTGTCCATTGTTTGCACATGGTCTTTAGTCCTCTCACTTCAGAATATTCACATGGTCTACCTAAGATTAGTAAGCATTCATCTCAACTTCCTTCTATTTGTCCATCCCAATCTTGTACTTCAGTGCCTACTTAAAATAATTCGTTTGTTTGACGAGACTAATAGTAAATCGATACATAATCTCATCTAATATACTCTACAATTTTATTGAATTATTAGTGATCGAATTAACAATTCCTCCATTACCCGTCAGATTGTGTATCTCATACTTTGTAAAATTATATGTGTTAGTTACATGTTTCATTTGGAATTATTTTAACCAAACGTTATATACTCAGTCATTTTTTATAAATAGTCCAATCATATACTCATATCTGGTTAAAATGAACGGACCCGAAATAGTATAATTTGATACAGTGGGCATGTTTACTTTGGAATTATTTTAACCAAACGTTATATATTCAGTCCATTTTTAATAAATAGTCCAATCAAATACTCATATTCGGTTAAAATGAATGGACCCGAAATAGTATAATTAGATGAATAGTGATAGTGACACAAACTTTGTGCCACAACCAACCACAACCCCACTCACATGGGGTGTGGGGCCCGCAGGTGGGGTCCATGTGAGCCCCACACCCCATGTGAGTGGGGTTGTGGTTGGTTGCGGCACAAAGTTTGTATCACAATCATTTTTGTAATTAGATATGGTGGGCGGTTAGTACGTGGTTCATATATTATCAAATTTTATCATTGTTTTATTTTTCTTGATGTGATCGTACTCGTTATCTATCCAAAAAGTAATCTTTTTCACAATAATCTAAGTAAGTTGTGACATGACAATGACGAAAAATAAAATATATATAACATTTCTCATTTGATTATCCTGCTCGAATAATTTCTTGTTTTATGTTTTCCCGTATAAATCCTACACTAGAATGTTATCCATGTGTCTGATAATAGTACAATTTTTTTTAAAATTTTGATCATTGTCAGTCCATTTTAAATAACTCATCCATACGCCCATTTTTTTTCTTTTTCATACCCAACATTGCATGCTTCCTTACCATATTTCTTAGGTTGGTATATTTATAGTGGAACGTGAGATTTTATAATCTTTTTTTTTTTAACAACAACAAATTTTATTAATCATATATCGACGATACAATGATTAAACGGGGCAAGATCAAAACATCAAATCGAAAAGGGCATCCTAACTAGGTTGGCACCCCACTCCACAAAAATGGCCTTACTCCATGTGATTTTATAACTTGGATATGCATAGTGTGCTAAATTTGTACAACTTTAGAGGGTGTATGGCAAACAATTTTTTTGCATTTTCACATTCTCATTTTTGCATTTTGAGTGTTTGGGTGAAAAGTCCAAAATGGGTTCTCAAATTTGATGTTTAGAGAGCAAAGTGAGAAGTTGGTTTTTTGAGCTGTTTCTCATTCTCATTTTTTCATTCCCAAATTCTGCCAACTACAAAGACCAAAACACCCTCAATTTTCTCTTTGTTAATTATGAAAATGCCTTAGATTTACGTTATCATCCTCTTCTCACTTTTGACAATAACAAGTCCACTTCAAAAAAATTTATTACATAGGAGTAAAATAAAATAATCCTCTCAGATTTCGAAAAGGAAAAAAAATTAGAATCTGACTTTGATGAGTATATTTTTTATCCCCATAAGGACCTATTTGGGTCATGCGATCCCACACTTGCTCTGGTACCTTATGATACAAAGTAGATATTACACACCCACACCATGTTTATGAATATAGGTTTTTTGATAATTAGTTGAATTCAAGTTTAAAAATATAATTTTAATTTGTTAAAAACTGACTTTAAAAAACTTGCTAAAAACAATGTTCGTACATATTATAAATACCATAGTAAATAAAATGGTAAACAATTAATTCATAACTCATTCTCATCATTATTCTCCCAAACACTACTCTTGTTGCAAATGCATTCTGCACATTTCTCTCAAACACTCCTCTTAGATTCAAAATACATTCCATAATCTAAAAGGCCAAAAAATTAAAAATGAAAAGTTAAAAAAAAGGCTCCCAAATACCCCTTTTGTTCTAGTTATCATCTCCAAAATTGTGGTTGTCTGTGATGCCCATGTTGTTTTTAACATAAGCTTGAATATCACATGAAAAAGGGGATGTGAGCTTATCTAAATACTTATGGCCTGTTTGTTGGGGGAGAGGAAGGTGGGATTAGAATGGGAATAGGATAAGTTAATAAGGAGTAGCTTTTAATTCGGTGTTTGGTTTGATCTTAATACTCAGATTGTTTATCTTCCGAATAAGCTAAAACGCTTGCAGACCCCATCATAAGCTTATCTGCAAGTGGGGAATTTATAAGTGTGCCCCTAAGCACTATCCAAATCCTTTTTCTATTCTTATTACAAAGATTAGTGAGGGCAACTAAGTAATTTCTCACATGATTTCCTTATCCACCCACTCATATCAACTTCTAAACAAAATTCTTCTTGGCTAATCTCCTTCTTAACTATTCCCTACTTATACCATATTTGCTTCTTATCCATCTTTATTCCTCATCTCACAAAACCTTATTCGTTCAAAAAACGGCCTTTAATATGATGAAATTTCATCTCAAATAGTGTCATTGAAGGAAATAAAGATCTACAGTAATTTTGAATTTCCTTGATGGGCATTCCACATGGTTATGAAAGGACTGTAAAATTAAATCATTGCTGTTTATGTTTTTCCCCTTTCACTTCTTTTCATATGCTTTGTCTGTATTTGTCTAAAACAAAATATACCACCAAAAGAGAAAGGGAAATTTGACCACACAAAATTGAGAGAAGGCAAAAAGAAGTCTATATGCACATTCCAAATGTACACACATACATATAGATATGTGTATATGTATATATGGAGACTTTTATATTGTAGGAATCAAAAGTTTTCTCTTCAAAATAAAAAAGATAAATTGTGTGGTCGTCTTCATGCCTTGGCAACCTAATTTCACATTTCCCAACTAATTAATTTTTTAATTATTTTCACCAGCCGGACTCCACCCATTTTCTTAACCAAATTATATAATTCATCTGCTTTTACAATAAACAATTTGTGTGGGTAAATCAAGCCCAATATTTTTTTTCCCTTTTCTTTTCCCCTTTCTTTTTAATGTGAGAAACTTAACCCCCTTAACTCACTTTACATTTTCTCGAGCTTTTGTTCTCAATCTCTGTTCTCTCTTTTTATTCCAGAAAATAGAGTTATTTTCCTAAGTATTTTTAATGTCCTCACCAATAAAGTTCTGTATCTGTTTTACTCTGGTCTCTTTATTATGAACAAAATGAATAGTCATTTGTTCTGTTTATGTTAAAATCTTCCCAAGCTTCAAAAATCAAGGCTTTTGTTCTGTTTATGTCTGGATCTTGCTTTTTTCTGTTCTATCAGCGCTTAAATTCCTCCCAAGCTTCAAAAATCAAGCTATCTTACTAAATTTATCTTTAGGGTTTTGGGTTTTGTGTTGGGTTTATTTTTTCTTTCAGCATAATTTTTGGTTTAGTGTTTCTCTTTCTGGGTTTTGTGTTCTGAGGTTTGTTTTCTCTGTCCACATATTTTTTGGTTTGATTTTTCTTTTCTGGGTTTGGTACTCGAAGGTGTGTTTTTCTCACTAAGAAATTTCCTATTCTTCTCAAAAGTTTTAATCTTGGGGAGATTTCAGGTGTTTGGGTTTTTGGAAAGTGATGGGTTTTTGGTAAGAAAATCACTCGATTTTGATTTTGGTTAAGTGTTTTGGGAAATGGAAGCAAAGGAAGGTATTACCATTAGTGGGGTTACAGTGGTGGGATCAGATGCTCCATCGGACTACCACGTGGCCCCTAGGACCGAAAACCCAACTCAGGCCACTGGGTCAACTCAGCCTGCAGCCACCCAACTCGGTGTTACGCCGCCGCCTTCGGCGTTGCAACCGTTAAAGAAGAAGAGGGGTAGGCCGAGGAAGTATGGACCAGATGGGTCAGTGACTATGGCTCTGTCGCCTAAGCCGATTTCGTCTTCGGCTCCGCCTCCGGTGATAGATTTCTCCGCCGTACATAAGCGGGGAAAGTTCCGGCCGGTGGGGACGGCGAGCAAGCAGCAGCAGCACAAGGTGGAGGTAGAGAATAACCTAGGTATAGACAGTTCATTTCATGCTTCTTTTGGAATTCTAATCTTGTTTAGTGTTTTATTCTTTTGCCATGCGTAAAGCAAGTCATTTTTGAAGGCAAGTGGTTCGTAATTTGTATTCTTATTAATAATGCATGTTGGACCCAATATGGGTGTTGGGTCTGTTGGATGCCCGTGGGTGGCTGATAAACGATCTATTCAAGCTCGGTTAGTAACATAAACAAACCCAACTTAAACACTTTTTTTTTTCCCAACTTAAACACTTTTTTTTTATTTTAATAAGTGTTTAGTGTTCAGTTTGAACAAGCTACTACCCGGCTTGTTCAGTTTACAATGTCTACAAAATTCCAAGTTGCTCGAAATCGGCTCGATTAAAGCTGGTTTGAGGTTGAACTTGCCTAATTAAAGCTTAACATAACATTTCTTCGACGCTCGTTAAGTTTTCAAATCAAGTTTGGACAATATGTTGTTTAGGGTGAGTTCTTGAAAGGATTTTATCTAGATTTTATCAAGATTTGATAAAATCAAAGGCTTGATTTTATCAGATTTTGATAAAATCCATTCAAGAACTCACCTTGGGCTTATTTATGAGCCCTACCGGTTGGTGTCTAAGCAACTGATTTACAGGTATCTGATTTATACGAGGTCCAAAATTGGGTTATAATTGGTTAGACAAAATCCTAGTTAATTGATTGCATTGTGTATTTTACAGTATCCAGAGGTAGTGTCTTGCAATTTTTCTAGGGATACTATTGAAATCAATTAGGATAAAGAAAAACTAGAGCATTTCTATTGCCCATGCATCCAAGAGGTTAAAATGTTTGTGTTCTAGGGGGGGTGGGGGGGAATATAATCAAAAGGTCATACTTCTCGGGCCTAGTATGGTAAGGCGAATACACCAGCCATTAATATAAGCTTGTTTTTCTTAAAGAATACACAATTGAAGGATCTTAAGTTCCTAATAGGATAATGGAACATATCCGATGCCCTTACCAAAGCAAATGAGCGTCCAAGGGGTACCTGCGACAATTAGTGGGTAATGCCTCAGTAATTTAGGTGTCTTTTAGTTGTGATGAAATTGTAATTGTCACTAAAAGATATATCACGTGGATACCATCTGAATACTTCTCGCAATTAGTTGGACAGTAGAAAGCATAATATTTAACACTTCTTTAACTTGCATTGCCATTGAAATTGCATGCAACATTTTGACGAAGAAATCCCAAAATATTTAAGATGTTTAGCGTTGTGTTTTTAAGTTCTTATTTGTATGTCCTTTGGATTTCTCTTCGACGGCTTGTCCTACTGTGTGCATGTCAAGTCGCCAAGTAGGCTATTTGAATGCCTCTTTGTAATTGGCACATTTCTATTGTCCTACTGTTTTACGGTGCACGTAAAATCACAGACGATGACCTATCATCTAGTCATAATGTCTCTGGAATCTTTTGATAATTTAATTATGTTTTGAACTTGGAAAGAATCAATTAAACCGTGGAAGATTCATTCTCTCGAGCAGCAGTTTTTTCTTCTTCCATTGGAGCTCCATGCCTCATCAATGCTGGATATATGTACTGGGCTGAGTAAAAATGATTGATTCTGATTCCAGTACACTTGAACTTGGAAGCTTCAATTAAAAATGTTCTGTGCTCTATATTCCCCTAATTTGGTAGAGCAGAACTTTTTGTTATTTTTAGGAGTATATTGTTAACCAATGCTCCGATAATATATATTGCATAATTGTTGTTAGTCATTTTTCAATGTTGAGTCTGTTCAAGAAAAAAATATTTTTAAATGTTGAATAGCTTAAGAAAACAAGGATTGAAGTTCGGTTCAAGACCTGTGACTAAGATTTGCCTTGACATTCTTCCGGTGGCGGAGCCAGGAAGTTACTCTTGTGCAGGCAACTATTAAACATAACCTTTACAAACTGATTTTTTCTTGATAAATAGCGGTGAAATAATAGGGGTGCTTTGAAATGAAAAATAATAGGGGCTTTTTGAATTGAAATGTACTTCTTGATAGTGTTTACTTTAAAAATGACTCCTAACGAGGTTTTATCTTATGAAGCTTGGCATAATAGTTCTGTTATCAATCATATGAAGACGTCTTTGTCCTATATAAAAGGGCCTTCTTGCAAAAATAAAAAATTCAAGAGTCAAGTTATAAAACCTCCTTTAAAGTTTAGGTTTTTCTTTTAGGTCTGGGCTTGACCCATTTTGTGTGTGGGCTTGGCCCGATGGGTGTTCCTTGGTTGGCATCTTGCCAATCTCGGTTTGGGTTTGGGTCTAGGACTGGGCACTAGCTTTGTTTAGGAATATGATGCCGTTCTCCTTGTTCCTTTTAGTCTTTGTATCAATATCAAAGATTTATAAAATAATAATTTTGTTGTTCAGAAAAAAAGGCCTCCTTTGGAAACTGAAAGAGATACTAAGTGGTAAAAATGGTTTTAGGACAAGTCTCAACTGAGATGAAATTTAGAATTATTTTTCAGAACTTACAGGGTAAGGTGTAGTTGTTGGAAAAACATTATACACATCTGCTACTGTGTCCTTTTAACTGATGCTCTTCTTCCCTTTCTCCTTGACTTTAGCTTTGAGTAATGCATGTAAACAATAAATGAGAGAAGCAATAAGAAAAGGCGTAGATAATTTAATGTGTTTAAAAAGTTGGTTGCCCTGGTTTTTAACGTCCAGGTTTTCCTGTTCATGAAAGAATGGGGAAAGTTAATGATGTTCAATGTTTTCCTTGTAGGTGAGTGGGTATCATGCTCTGTTGGTGCTAATTTCACACCCCATCTAATCACCGTCAATGCTGGAGAGGTAAAATGTTAGCTACATTGGATTTCTTTTACCCCAGAAGATAGCACTTTTAATGGGGTTGGTAAATCCCCTGGCTCCTTGATCTTTTTTTTCCCTCGAAGTTTTAAAACCACCAATTTTTGCACTGCCCCCAACATTTTTTTGATTCCCGTTGTCATCTGTAAAACAGTGTTAAGCTGTTAAATCAGTAATTTGCTACTGTGAAGTTTGCTTGATAGCTAATCACGTCATCAGATATGTGCCTTTGTTGAAAGAGGAGAAGTAGAAAGAGAAATGCATGGTCATGGCCCTTAAATTCTTTTAAACAGCATCTGTTGCAATGATTCATATATTTAAGGACAACTGTGAGTTAACTGTGTTACTGATTTTGTTTTGGTTATTTAGGATGTGACAATGAAGGTCATATCATTTTCTCAACAAGGGCCTAGGGCAATATGCATTCTTTCTGCAAACGGTGTAATTTCAAGTGTTACACTTCGGCAGGCGGATTCGTCTGGGGGTACATTGACATATGAGGTTCTCATCTTGTCCTTTCTTTCACAAAATAATCGATCTTGTTGGTTATTTGTGTTTGATTTCATTCTTGAAGAGTTCTTTTGCATTGTTGTATGTAGTCAACAGTCCACCTCATATAATGCCGTACCAGTAAATTTGCGTAAACAGTCAATTATGTTTTTTTTTTTTTTGGTACTTCGTAAACAGTCAATTATGTTAACACTAATAATATCTTTGGTGTTTTCATCGGTGAAGAAAATGTTCGAAATAATCTAGAGTTCTCTGGTGATACTTTCATCATTAAGATTTCTGGATATGTTTGCAGCATTTTCCCTCCCTCACTCAGGCGGTGGGTATTGCACATATCAAAAACCAAATGGTCATAACCTCGCGTCAAAACCTTGCTTTGTGGTGACTCTAAACTGACTAATATGAGCTGCATTATTAGTTTATGGCGTCATCAATGAGGATTATTTGTATGATTTTCAATGATATTAATATCGTATTGGCAACCTTGGTGTGGATTTAGCGAACTTTTGTATCCCGAGGTCCAAAATTTAGCAAGGTTAATCATCAGATTGCAGGCCTTATTCCTTACTCCAGATTCTCTTATTCCCATTTCAATTTGAATCATGTGCAATTTGAGATTTCCGTTGAATTTGTCTTAGATAGTAATTTATCTCATTAGTTGAATTTCTAAAGGGTTCTGTTATTAATTCCACAATTTGAAAGTTCCCTACATAGCCCATTTCAGATTAAAAATAAAATAAAAAATAAAAAATTCTGTCATTCTTTGTTACTTTCCTTACTTGTCACAGACTTTAATGCCCCACCTCTTTCTGCTGTGTTAATGCAGGGTCGGTTTGAGATACTCTCCTTGACCGGGTCATTTATGCCAACAGAGACCGGAGGAATGAGGAACAGATCTGGAGGCATGAGCGTTTCTTTAGCGAGCCCAGATGGACGAGTTGTGGGTGGTGGAGTCGCCGGTTTGTTAGTAGCCGCCAGTCCTGTGCAAGTATGATTTCTCTTCCTCTTTCCTTCTCTTTTGTTATTGCTTATTGCAGACTATATTCTTTTGGTAATCTACAACTCCCACTTGGAAAATGCATCTGTCTTCATTTTTTAAAACAATGCCAAATCCAAAAACACCCCCCTTTTCCTTCCTGTGCAAAAGTAGTCAAAACCCCGAAATCAACTAATTGCTCTTTTCTAAAACGTAGGTTTGCTTTTGTAAAATTTCCCTACAACATTTTTTACCATTTTGCTAAACAAGTTTCTATGTTTCCAGGAAAGTAGAAACAAAAGTAGAAAACATCAATCAAGTTTCATGAATTCAAAGCTTGATATGGATTGTTATAGTCATACTGCTTCACTTTGTAAATCAGATTGTTGTAGGAAGTTTTCTGGCTGGGAATCAGCATGAACAGAAGTCCAAGAAACAGAAAACAGAATTTGCAACAACTGCTACACCAACTGCAGCCATCCCCATTTCTAGCGCAGAGATCGAAGAGACATATGGTGGACCACCAACTTCAGCTACCCAGAAAACGAATTTCTCATCTTCTTTCCGTGGAGATAACTGGTCTTCATTGCCTCCAGAATCTAGGAACAAGCCTACTGATATCAACGTAACTCCCGGGTAGATGTCAAGAGTGAGCCTCGATGGATTATGCAGATTGAGGTTTGTTGCTGACAAGTGAACAAATTGGCTATGAAACCCTAATTGACATTTCGTCTCTTCCCCTTGTTTGTTTGTCTGTAAAACTGTTTTTTCTGAGTTTGGATAGGGTTTGTGTTCTCTCTTTGTTTTGTAGTTTAATTAGTTAGAGCATTAGATAGATGCTTCTTCTGGCATTGTGGCCTTTAGAATGATTCTTATGTATTATTATCCATGGTACCTTTCATAATTCAATTCACTTCAAACGTTTGGCGTCAACTAACATTGGTGGGAAAGAGATTCTAAACTTTTGGCTTGTCTATTAACTTGCAGCAGACCAAGGCTTCTAGCTCTGTAGCTCAATTGGTCATGTAGCTGTACTTAGGAGCCGGGAGGTTCAGGGTTCGAGCTTATGGAATGGCATCATTACCCCTTGTATTAATCCAACTTAACTAATATACTAACATGGAAATAAATAAATAAAATAACTTGCGACAAGAGATTCCAACTGATACGAGCCATGATTCGAACTCTTGGATATTCATCTACAATATAGTCATCGAATGTTAAAACGAAGCGATTCATCTACATCTACAATATGGTCATCGAATGTTAAAACGAAGCGATTCATCTACAATATGTCATCGAATCAATTTATCTAGGATATGGTCATTAAACCAATTCATCTACAAGATGGTCATCGTATCAATTCATCAAGGCTATGGTCGTCGAACCAATTCACCATTTCATCTACAATATGGTCATTGTACGGTAAAACAATTCACCAATTCATCTACAATATGGTCATCGAACGTTAAAACGAAGCAATGAATGGTTCCCTGGGTAATATAACCACATATGTTTACACTCAGTTCTAGAAGAATGCTTCACTGGAGGAGCCATTGTATTTTTTTCGAAGAGAAGCCATTGGACACCATCTACTGACTGGATAGCATATAAGAAAAGAATACACAAACTTGGAAAGCATTCTAATTTGTACAAATGACATCAGTTAATAAAGAGCACACCATCTGAAGAAGCGTCTTTTCCTGCTGTGCATACGTCTTAAGACTTGCGCCGAGCTACACGATCGATGAGCCCATATTCAACAGCCTCCTCAGCAGTGAATCTCTTTGGCCACTGTAAGTCTTTATAGATCTGCTTATTACACTAGTTTACATTAGATTGATCAGCCAGGAGGGGCCGCTCTACCATATGGCCGGGGTTCAAGCAAAACCCTGAGTTCAAAAAACGCACTAAATTTTGTATTTTCCTATGTATGACTTTTTCTTTTCTTTTTTTAATATTGACTGCACTGAAACCATTTGTACGAAGAAAAAATAAATGAAAGTTCACTTAAATTTGTAAGTGAGTAGATAATAAAAATAAAACGAAACCAAAGAGAACATTTAAGTCCCAATCAATTGGGGTAAATAGATGGTATAGCTCAACAAAATAAAATAAACTAGACCCAATAAATTTTTAACGAAATTAATATATTCACATATTTAGAGTTCCTATAGAAAAAATTTATGTGTGTTTTTGTCCGCGCTAAATAAAAATCTAGGAGCTGCCCTTGTCAGCCCAAATGACATTACAAGGTTAGTAATTAGTATCAAGCTATATACCTTTTCAACAGGCTGGCCAGTCTTGGTAGCCAACTCGTTAAATAGGAGATCTCTGATTCTCAAAAGCTCATTTGTTTCGTTAAATATATCATCAGCCTGTCAAAAGATGCATGAGTTCTAGCAAAGAATTTATTTGAAAGTAGGAAACTCATATATGGAGATCTTCTTAGGATCGTGAAAGCATACGCTCATACCTGACCACGAGCTGTCCCAACTGGAGATTGCAGTATAATTTTTGACATGGGCATTGCACTGCGCTTACCCTTTGCAAGGATACGAGGAAAAAAGGAATAACGAAATTCAGAATTTCCCATCTAAGGTGAAGTAAAGGAAAATCATCAATTAATAAATGGGGTTCTACTACCCCGCATGTGCCAACAACATTTCTTGGGGATGTCAAGTAACATTTTTTATAATCTCAGTTATGTTCAATGATTCCCTCTTACTTCAATTGATGGCCTTAATCATGACCGGTTCTTATTCTTTCAGAATTACTACTTGACAAAGTCAATCGCCACCCCCAGCTCACGAGGTTGAAAGCACTCACACCTTGTTTATTGCGTGTATCCAGCATGCACCTCCTTCATGATTCCTACTCCGCGGTCCCTCCTCCGTGGCACTTCCGCCGAGGTGCCCCTCCAAGGCACCTCGTTCATGGAGTCTCCAAAACACATCACTACGACTCTTTATGATATGCCCAAGGCATCTCAGATCATCTATACACTTAATTAGGCTCTCACAAGCCTGGCGACTCTACACAAGACCTCAGGCCGGGAGCAGGGCTTGGGTATCTGCTCGGGACCTAAGGAGGTACGTGGTTTGGAGGCTAGAGTAAAGGAATTGTCAAGACTCACCTCCTCGAGGTGAGCTCCACCTTGACCGGCCATAAAGAAAGGGGCCCACGTCTTAAATATTTCTCCCTCTTCCAAAATCTTGTCCAACTAAACATTAGAAACTCCTACTCTCCGACAAATATATCTTAGGATACGCGATACGTATCCCGATACGATTCATACATTATAAAAAAAAAAGGGAAAATTATTGAAATGGTCCCTATAGTTTCACCTGAGTCTCGATTTAGTCCCTCTAGTTTCAATTGCACTCTAACGAACCCTGTAGTTTCAATTTTGGTCGAATTGAGTCCCCGCCGTTAACTTCCGTTAGCAAATTAGACGGAAAACCCAATTTGGGGATTTTTTTAGGGTCAAACTCGTCTTTTCACCCACTCTTCTTCTTCCCCAATATGTAACCCTAACCCTAACCCTAACCCTAATATGAGTTAAAAACCCAGAAATTTCTTCAACCCAAGGCCGATTCCGGCCAAACCGAGCCACAAACAGCATCCGCGGAGGCAGACGACGGCGGTACAGGGGTGGAAAAGCCCCAATCTGAGTTAAAAACTCAGACCCATAGTCCGGCCGGACTGGTTGGGCCACCGTGCAACACCACCAGTCATGTGGTGACGGAAAACGAGCAAATCCAGCGCTCAGGGGGTGCCAGAACTTGTTGGTGCTGACCGAACTGCAACAGGAAGAGGCAGTGAGGCTCCGACGACGGCGAAAAGAGTGGGTGGAGCTCTTGTGACTGTGGTGGAAGTACCAGGAGTAACTGACGGTGACCCAATGGCGGTAATAGGTGGTGGTGCGGTTCAAATGACGATGGGGATGGGCGGTGAAGGTTTTTTTTAGGATTAGGGTTAGGGTTACATATTGGGGAAGAAGAAGGGTGGGTGAAAAGACGAGTTTGACCCTAAAAAAATCTCCAAATTGGGTTTTCCGTCTAATTTGCTAACGGAAGTTAACGGCGGGGACTCAATTCGACCAAAATTGAAACTACAGGGTTTGTTAGAGTGCAATTAAAACTAGAGAGACTAAATCAAGACTCGGGTGAAACTACAGGGACCATTTCAATAATTTTCCCTAAAAAAAATGATACACGATACGTATTCCAATTTGAAAACATTGATTACATATCCTACGGGAACTAAATATCACTTTACTATTACTCCAGCCAAACAAACAGGCCCTAAAGGTTGCAAAACGCAGTACGTGATAGAAAATTAATAATCCTTGCCGCTATGGGAAATTAACATGAAGGGAAAGGAATAGCTAAAGGAAGATTACCCAGGAAATAGGAAATGGCATGAAACCTAATGTTTCTTTTCACTACGAGTGTCCCTTCTGTGGGTAAATCTTCCTACCAACCCATACTCCAAGTTTCTTTCTATTAGGCTAGTATGAATCCCAAACTTATCGGTGTCTCCTACAAAGCCAGTTACATTCCACTAAGCTTTTTAAATCAATTCCACAGAAATAAAGTGAGAAGAGAAAATGCAAGTGCAAGGCTATAAATTATGAGCCTAACAAACTTTGCAAAAGCCCCATATCATGTAAATAAGACTTGGTAGTGTATCAACTATTCATGCTCATATACCAGCTGAGGTATTCACTGCATCCAACGTTGCATCGTCAATAAAGCCACATTGTTGCAGTGTGAAAAGCAGGAAGGGGTGGCACATTACCTTGTCTCCAGCTGCAAGAAGAAAACCTGCCTGATTAAGTGCAGTGCCAATACATTGGGTGCCAACAGGACTTTGCAAGCTCTGCATTGTGTCATAGATGGAAAAGGTTGATCTAGCCTGCGAAAAGACTCAAGTTCTCAGCAGCAAGAAAAATAGATTCTGCAGAAGATGTTGAATCAGAAAGTGAAACATGTTTTTAGTACTCATATGATATATAAGTAACTCACATCTCCACCAGGACTGTTGATGAAAAACAGAATTGGATCCTTAGTATCTTGCGTATCAAGGTATAATATCATCTCCATTAAGTCACTGCTAAAATCTTCATCTATATATTGCCCGAGGATGATAATGCGTTCACGATACTGCACCACAAAACTTCAGTCAGTTTTGTGCAAAATGTCATAAGAATTGTATATCCATGTACAACTAATAATATGAAGCATCAAACATGTAAAGACAACTAGGGCAAAAAGAGAGGAGGTATAATCCGTGGATCACACAAAGTTCAGGCACAAGACAAGGCAAATTGATTATGTGAACTCCTATAAGATGGATGGCAGGATTTTACTTGCTAGATAATGTTTCCGTCAACTCCTAGGTTAGGAAGCCAACATACAGTATTCTATTGCTTCAGCTCAGATTGCCAACTAATTTAATTGGAGAAAGTAGCCGGGACAACTTACAAGGGCAGCCCCCAAATCAAGAAATTGCACAAATCTCTGGCCAGGCATTGTTACAGGCACTTGGGGAGACCCAGTGGGCATCATTTTGATGCGTTCTTGTGTTGGTTCACTGTCAATAGTCCTGTAACTGGAGAAATATATCAGTTTACAATCTCATTTGTATGCAGCATTTCAACAATTGCACATAAAAGTTGCGCTCAAGAAGAATACTAAAATAGACACTTGCTTCAGTAGAGGGTTGTAAAGCATAAATACAATACCAGAATCAAGGTAAAGCTCCAGAGTTCATTATCTTGAGAAGGGCCAGAGCAAAAAGAATTTCAACAAAACAAGCACACTGCTCCCCATTCATGAGTGTTATCAGAGTAAAAGAAAGTGTATTAGGGTGTTAATTAACCCTAACACAAGAAAGATTTATTTATATTATTGCTTGACACATTACATGACATAATTAGGCGATGTGGGGACTAACTCTAACACCAACTATTCTAACACTCCCCCTCAAGCTGGAGTGTAAATATCAATAAGTCCCAGCTTGTCGCAACGTAACTCCAATCGTGGCTTAAACAACGGCTTTGTAAACATATCGGCTAACTGGGCACTGGTGGACACAAATGCAGTAGCAATCACTCCTGTAGTCAACCTCTCTCGTACAAGATGACAATCCACTTCAATGTGTTTAGTCCTCTCATGAAACACTGGGTTGGATGCTATGTGGATTGCAGCTTGATTATCACAGTACAAATTCATAGGCAGCTGCACAGGGAATCCTATCTCTTCAAGAAATGAACGTATCCACACAACCTCACATGTCGTATGAGCTATGAAGCACCGACACTCCTAGGAGGTGCCGTATTGCCGTATGGGACATGGGGACACGGCGGAATACGTATGGGACACGCCACATGTCGTGTCCCCCAATTTTTTTGAATTTTTTTAGGAGGACACGGCGGGGACACGTGGGGGACACGGTAGGGGGCAAATTGTAATTTTTTTTAAAAAAATTGGGGTCAATTTGTAATTTTTAAAATTTTCAGGGGTCAAATTGTAATTTTTTAAAAATTTTGGGGGTCAAACTGTAATTATCAATCTTTAAATTTTTTAATTTTTTAATTTTTTTATAATATTTATATATATATATTAATATATATATTGCCGTGTCCCCCGCCGTGTCCGTGTCCCTTTTTTCAAAATTGCCGTATCCGTGTCCGTGTCCGTATTTGTATCCGTGTCCGTGCTACATAGCGTATGAGCCATTGCCCTATACTCCGCCTCAGCACTAGACCGCGCAACTACTGTCTGCTTCTTACTTTTCCAATTGATAAGGTTTCCACCAAGAAAGATACAATATCCTGTAGTGGATCTCCTGTCAGATGGGTCTCCTGCCCAATCAGAGTCAGTAAAGGCCTCAACACGCAAGTGTCCACTAGCTCTATAAAACAGACCACGTCCTGGATGGGCTTTGAGATACTTCACAATTCTCAGAATAGCCTCCCAGTGCGGAAGGCGAGGCGCCGACATAAATTGGCTAACCAAACTAACTGCAAACGAGATATCTGGACGAGTAACAGTAAGATAATTCAACTTCCCAACCAAGCGACGATACTGATCAGGACTAGAAAGCAACTCCCCCTGATCAACACACAGTTTGACATTAGGGTCCATAGGGGTCTCAACAGGCTTTGACCCCAGTAAACCCGTCTCATCTAAAATATCCAACACATATTTCCGCTGCGATAGATTAATGCCATCCTTAGACTGCGCTACCTCGATACCCAAGAAATATCTCAATTTGCCTAAGTCTTTGGTATGAAACTGATGTTGTAGGAAAAGCTTCAACTCATCAATACCTTTCTGATCATCACCAGTAATAATGATATCGTCTACATAGACAACCAATAATATTTTCCCTCGGTCAAATGTGAGAGAAAAAACAGAATGATCAAAATGACAGCGCTTCATGCCAAATCGCAAGACAGCATCACTGAACTTCCCAAACCAAGCCCTCGGGGATTGTTTAAGCCCATAAAGAGCTTTCTAAAGACGACATACCTGAGAAGACTCCCCCTGAGCAACAAATCCTGTGGTTGCTCCATATAAACCTCCTCAACAAGATCTCCATGCAAGAAAGCATTCTTGACATCCAACTGAAACAAGGGCCAGCCAAGATTGGCAGCAAGAGAGATAAGAAGGCGAACAGAGCCAATCTTGGCAACGGGGGAAAACGTCTCTGCATAATCGACACCATAAGTCTGGGTGTAGCCCTTGGCTACAAGACGAGCTTTGTAATGCTCAACAGTCCCATCAGGATGATATTTCACAGTGAACACCCAGCGACACCCAACAGTAGTCTTTCCAGGAGGAAGAGGGACCAACGTCCAAGTATCATTGCTATGTAGAGCAGACATCTCCTCCTCCATAGCTGTCCGCCACTCAGAAATAGACAAGGCTTCCTGAACAGTGTTAGGTAGGGGTGAAAAAAAAACCGACGGCCCCGAACCGACCGGTTTTTTTGGTTTTCGGTCGGTTTTGTATTGGTTTCAGTCGGTTTCGGTTTTTGATCAGGAAAAATTAAAATTTCGGTTCGGTTTTCGGGTACCTGTAATTTAGACCGAACCGAACCGAAATAGTAAAACCCCTTCTTTTATCTAGACCGTCAATCTCTATTTGTTTTAATCTACACCGTGCCCTTCTCTCCCTATTTAAGCCAAACCCTAGCTATTAGCTGACAAAACAAAAAATCAAATTTTACAGCAGCAACGGCTGCTTCTCTCTCTCTCTCTCTCTCTCTCTCTCTCTCTCTCTCTCTCTCTCTCTCTCTCTCTCTCTGTGTTTAAATAAAAAATTACAGAGTCTGTATGTGTGTTGTGCATCTAGCAAGAGTGAAGCTTCTTTCACCATTGGTCACATGCAGATGATACACAATCTCATATTGGTAGAAAAAGAAGCGGATTGCGAGCAAGATTTCCAAAGGGCGTCTAGCAAGCCCAGTGTACTGCAGGTGTTCCTATAAGACTCCATCAAAGATTTCATTTTGGCAGAAAAACCGAAAAACCGACCGAACCGACACCACCCCGAACCGAACCGAAACCAATTCAAAACGGTCGGGATCGGTTCCCAAACATCATAAACCGAACCGATTCAGTTTTGTTACAAATCGGACCGAACCGACCGAAACCGAACTGATTTCACCCCTAGTGTTAGGGACAAAAACAGAAGACACAGAAGTAGCAAAAGCACGAAGAGATGGAGAAAAATGTTCATAAGAAACAAACTGAGCAATAGGATGATAAGTAGCACAAGTACGTTTACCTTTGCGGAGGGCAATGGGTAAAGAATCCGGGGAAGAAGTCGAATCAACAGACGAAGGAGTGGGAGAGGGATCCGGATCTCGCAACGGAGGAGAAGAGGGAGTGGTGAGCGGAAGCGGAGCCGGTGCATCTCGAGGACGGCGAACATAAACCTGCAATGGTGGTGGAGGGGGTGGGAGGGGTAAAGGTTCCGGAACCGGCATGTAGGCTGAGAGGTCCTCAAAAGGAGAAGTAGGGGGGTGGGGGGAGATGGTGTAGTTTGACTAGCAAAATACGGTACAGACTCATGAAAAGTAACATCAGCAGAGACAAACTGACAACGAAGGGTTGGAAAATAACACTTATATCCCTTTTGAGTACGGGAATAACCTAGAAACACACTTGATGGACCGCGGATCAAGTTTATCCCGGGCAGGGTCCAGTTCATGAACATAACACGTGCACCCGAAAACCTTAGGAGGAACAGAATACAGTGGACGATCAGGACATAGTAAAGTATATGGTATTTGACCCCCTAAAACAGTAGATGGCATCCTATTAATAAGGTAACCAGCAGCAAGAACCGCATCACTCCAATAAGATTTTGGAACATTCATTTGAAATAAGAGAGCATGGGTGACTGTTAAAATGTGTCCCAATTTGCGTACAGCAACTCCATTTTGTTGTGGAGTTCGAGTACAAGAGGACTGATGTAAAATCCCATGTTCATCCAAAAATTGTGATAACACATTACGAAAATATTCACGAGCATTATCAGAACGAAAAATGTGAATATCCACACCAAATTGGGTTTTTATTTCCTCATAAAAAGATTTAAAAATGGAGTACAACTCAGAACGTTTTTGCATAAGATAAATATAAGTAGCCCGAGAGTAATCATCTACAAATACCACAAAATACTGAAAGTGAGACCGTGACGGAACACGCATAGGACCCCAAATATCTGAATGCACTAATTGAAAAGGACTCGACACACGACGTTCTTCCCTAGGGGAAAAAGACACACGACGATGTTTGCTAAACTCACACACTTCACATGGAAGTGACTCAACACGACGACACGACGGGACCATCCGTTTAAGGTTCTGGAGAGACGGATGACCGAGACGACAATGATACTGGAAGGGTGAAACTGTGGAGTGGAATGCAACAGAGGTAGACTGCTTGCCATCCAGAAAATAGTATAGGCCACCACGTTCAACTCCACCTCCAATCTTCCTCCCCGTTTTGAGATCCTGAAAGATACAAGAATCAGGAAAGAAAGCCACTGAACAGTTTAAAGCTTTAGTAATCTTACTAACGGACATAAGGCTAAAGGGAAAGCGAGGAACATGTAAAACAGTATCTAAGGATAAAGATGGATTTAAAGTAACAGAACCCAAACTAGCAATCTGTGTGGTAGAACCATCAGCCAATGTAACACGAGAAAATGTCCCAGAAGGACGACAATCAAACATGACAGTGGAGACACCGGTCATATGATCGGAAGCACCAGAATCAATGACCCAAGGGGTATGAGAAGCAAGGTAAGCAGAAGGGGGACCTTTCTGAGCGAGCGTAGCAGTGGAGGCAGAAGTCTGAGTAGAACGGTAGTGCTGAAACTGCTGATACTCATCCTCTGGAATGGTAACTACACGAGGGGCGCTGCTGGAAGAAACTTGTGAACCATCATCCTCAGAAACTGTGACCTGGTGGGCAGAAGGGCGACCATGAAGATCCCAACAATAGTCAATAGTATGGTTATTAGCATTGCACCAAGTGCAGTGTCGAGGCACTTTCCCACGGCCTTGACCACCTCCTCCTGGTGCACGACCTCCACGGCCAGAATCACGACTAGAACCTCGGCTAGTATCACGACCAAAACTACCACGGCCTGTATCACGACTAGACCCACTACGACCAGCTCCCCTGATGTTGGGCCACTACGAGGATAACCACCACGAGAAACGGTAGTAACTAAAGCTGAACGGTCAGAAGGTAACTGAGAAGCAGTCATAGAACCAATATCAGAAATAGTAGCCTGACGAATACGACTGAAAACCTCACCAAGAGATGGTAACGTCCGTTCTCCCAAAATCTGTGACCGGACTGAATCATAGGTAGGGGAAGGCAAACTGGATAGAAATCGAGCAACAAACAAAGACTGTCGTTGGCGCTCCATAACTTGAATATCATCAGAAATAGGCTGAGCAATCTTGATCTCCTCACAAAGACCACAAAACTTAGCATAATGAGTTTCCAAAGATTGCTCACCCATGGACAGAGAGAAAAAATCATGATGAAGATCATATGTCCGACGAAGATTATTAACCCCAGAAAACATCTCCTGAGCTTGTCTCCATACAAGCTTGGTTGTGGGTAAGAACATCAAAAGACCACATCCAACTCAAAACCAATTGGCAATGAGTGGAGAGGCCGCCCAGGCTCATATACTAGACTCGGAGGTTATAATTAATCAATGTGGGACAAGCTCTAACACTCCCCCGCACGTGCGACCCCTGACCCGCACGTGGAGAGTTAAATAACATATCCACAACATTGAGATCACAACGAAACAAGGTGCACTTATGGCACAAACAACGGGGCAATAACCAAGAGAGTCTTGTCCAAAATCCTCCGAAGGCGTAGCTCTGATACCATGTTATCAGAGTAAAAGAAAGTGTATTAGGGTGTTAATTAACCCTGTTAAGTTATATAAGGGTTCATTTTGTTATGTATTATATTCATAGGGGTAGTTTAGTCTTGTACATGTGAGTCCTGTATATCTCAGAGTAGAGTTCCATTCTAATGTAAATGAGAAAAACACCTTTGATCTCTCTCTCTCTCTCTCTACACTTTAACATGGTATCAGAGCCATGGTCATGATCGATCTGGCCTTGTAGAGGAAGAGATCGAGTATAACTGTTGCTGTGTTGTTTTCTCTGAAGATCGAATATGCTACAGTGATCGAGGAGCTTTTTTCTGAAGTCGCGTGGTCATTTCCTATAGACCCAGAGTTTCTTCAACTGGGTCATCTCCGAAACCTACTGGGCCTTGATCGACCACCTTCGACGACGACTGTACGAACTCCGGCGAGCTCCGACGGCCACCGTACGACCTGATTTTGGCTTGAAACCGACTGTTTAACCCTGTTTGCACTCGGTATCTCACTGGGTTACCTTTGTATTCACTGTACGACCACCGACGAGGACTTTACTACCTCCGACGACCACCGGCAACCATCGGCGACCACCGTACGACCTCCTGCGAGGTCCACCGACGTCCGTACAGGTGCCATTTTGGGTTTCTCAGCCTTTGTTGTACTTAGAACTGTTCCATAACCCTATTTAACCTGCTCCGCGAGTCAAAAGGTGCAGTTGGGGGGTTCATAAGGCATCTGGGGGTTCAAAAGGGTCAAACAGCTCATCTGGAGGGTTCAGTGACTTGGAGAAGGGTCAAACAGCTCATCTGGAGGGTTCAGTGACTTGGAAAAGGGCCAAGAAGCTCATCTGGAGGGTTCATTGGGGTCCAGAAGGGTTCGTGGACCCATTTTGACCAATTTTGACCATTTTTGGGAGCTCCGAGGCTTGTTTCTGACTAATTTCAACGTTCCGGATCCATTTGCGGGGTCGGTTTAAGGTGATTTGAAGCGGAAATTGTTGGTACAATGGAGGCTTTCGCAACTACTCAAGTTGGTGCCCTTTTTTCTGAGGGGGAGTTACAAACTCTTAGGCGCCTATTGGCTAGGCTTGACGCTCCATCTACCACTGCTCCTACTTCCACTTCCGCTGCTTCCACTGCCTCTGATTTCTTTGCTTCTGTTCATGCTAGTGCTTTTAGTGCATCTAGCTCCCGTCCTTGGATTATTGATTCGGGTGCCACGGATCATATGACGGGTTGTTCATCCTTTTTTGATTCCTACTCCACTTGTTCTGGTAAGGATAAAGTTAGAGTAGCCGATGGTTCTTTATCTGCTATTTCCGGGAAAGGTTCTATTCATTGTTCTCCAACCATTTCTCTTTCCTCAGTTCTTCATGTTCCCAATTTTTCTACTAACCTCTTATCTGTTAGTAGTCTTACCCAATCCTTAAATTGCTCCGTAACCTTTTTTCCTACACATTGTGTCTTTCAGGAACTGGATACGGGGAGGATGATTGGCAGTGGTAAAGCTCGTGAGGGCCTTTATTTTTTGGAATCTGCACATGCTAATGCACCGAATCCAGTTTGTCCACCTCTGTCATGTGGTCAAGCTCTTGCAGCAGATACGGGTTCTGCTCTTTCCTTGTTACATCAATGGCATCGTAGACTTGGTCATCCATCATTTGGGATTCTTGAAAAATTGTTCCCTAGTTTGGCTAAACAATGTTCTCGGAGTCAATTCCTTTGTGAAGCTTGTGAGCTTGCGAAACATAAACGCTCCTTTTATGCTCCGGTCAATCACAGAAGTGATTCACCATTTATGGTCATTCATTCCGATGTTTGGGGTCCTTCTCCTGTCACATCCCTGTCTGGTTATCGTTGGTTTGTGACATTCATTGATTGTTATTCTCGTGTCACTTGGGTGTACTTACTAAAGGCAAAAAATGAGGTGTTTTCGTGCTTTAAATCTTTTCACCAAATGGTGCGTACTCAATTTGATGCCAATATTAAAGTGCTCCGTAGTGACAATGGGACTGAGTATATAGATGGGATTTTTCGGGCATATCTTAATGACTATGGCATTCTTTTTCAGACTTCTTGTGTTGGCACTCCACAACAAAATGGAGTTGCCGAGCGCAAGAATCGCCATCTTGCTGAGGTAGCCCGCTCTCTATTGTTCACCATGCATGTTCCTAAACACTTTTGGGGCGAAGCTATCCTTACTGCAGCTTTTCTTATCAATCGCATGCCATCTAGTGTTCTTCAGTTTCAAACTCCAATTAAGGTTCTTTTAGGTGGTTCTCGGGTCTCATCTCTCCCACCCAAAGTCTTTGGTTGTGTGTGTTTTGTTCATGCGCCTAAGCACCCAGGTGGTAAGCTAGATCCCAAAGCCCGCAAGTGTATTTTCCTTGGTTATTCTCCCACTCAAAAGGGTTATAAATGCTATGACCCGCACTCTCGCAAAATGTATGTCTCCATGGATGTCACTTTTTGGGAAGTCGAATCCCTTTATCCTTTGTCCACTTCATCTCTTCAGGGGGAGAATGATAGACAGGAAGAGGTGTTGACATTTCATACTCCTGAGTCGTGGTCTTATCCTTTACCTTGTCATGGTGAGGGGGAGAAAGAACCTTTACCTGCAGAAGAAGCAAAGCATGATGGTCGGGAAAGACTGGATAGGTCAAATTTGCAGACCTTTTCTCGAAGGAATAAAGGCAAGTCTACATGTGCAGTGCCACTTTGCCAATCTCCATTACCTACTCCAGTTTCGGACTCTCCCGCTGATTCATCTGGTAATGATTCTTTCCCTACTGTTGTTGATGATCTTAATGCTCCTATTGCTCTTAGAAAGGGAGTTCGATCATGCACTCAACATCCCATCTCCCAGTTTGTTTCTTATGACCGTTTATCTCCTTCGCATTATGCTTTTGTTTCGTCTCTTTCTTCTATATCTATTCCACAGAATTGGCAGGATGCATTCATGATACCTAAGTGGAAAGGAGCTATGGTAGAGGAGATGACGGCTTTAAAAAGGAATGGCACTTGGGAGCTAGTATCTCTTCCAAGAGGAAAGAAACCTGTGGGGTGCAAATGGGTGTTCAATGTGAAACACAAAGCTGATGGGACAGTTGAGAGATACAAGGCCAGACTTGTTGCCAAGGGCTTCACACAAACCTATGGTATTGACTATGAGGAGACGTTTGCCCCTGTAGCAAAGATGAACTCTGTGCGAGTTCTACTTTCTTGTGCTGCCAGTTTAAATTGGCCTCTTCACCAGTTTGATGTGAAGAATGCCTTCCTCCATGGTGAATTAGAGGAGGAGGTGTACATGGCCATTCCACCGGGTTTTTCGTCGTCTCAGACCGAGGGGAAGGTGTGCAGATTGAAGAAGGCACTCTATGGCTTGAAGCAATCTCCTAGAGCATGGTTTGACAGGTTTCTCAATGCCATGTTGAGATTTGGATACAAGCAGAGTCATGCTGATCATACTATGTTCATCAAGAGAAGTAATGGTAAGATTGCCATTCTTATTGTTTATGTGGATGACATAATCATGACAGGTGATGATGTGAATGAGATTGCTAGCCTTAAAGCTCTTCTTGCTCAAGAGTTTGAGATTAAAGATTTGGGGTCTATGAAGTACTTCCTTGGAATGGAGGTGGCTAGATCTGACAAAGGAATTTTTATCTCTCAAAGGAAGTACATCCTTGATCTCTTGGAAGAAACTGGTATGTTGGGATGTAAGCCAGCTGATTCTCCCATTGAGGCCAACCATCATCTTGGTAGCAATGTGGGGGAGCTTGCAGATAAGGAGAGATATCAAAGACTTGTGGGTCGCCTGATATACCTATCTCACACTAGACCAGATATCTCCTATGCTGTGGGGGTTGTGAGTCAGTTCATGCATGAACCTCGTACGAGTCATCTTGATGCGGTTTATCGTATCTTGAGGTATCTTAAATCTGCCCCCGGTAAAGGAGTTTTGTTTTCTAATCATGGTCATTTGAGATTGGAAGCTTTCACTGATGCAGACTGGGCTGGTTCTATTGATGATCGGCGATCTACTTCTGGTTATTGCACCTTCCTTGGAGGGAATTTGATTACATGGAGGAGTAAGAAGCAGTCCGTGGTAGCTAGATCCAGTGCAGAGGCCGAGTACAGAGCTATGGCTCATGGTGTTTGCGAGCTTTTATGGCTCCAAACCTTATTGCGTGATTTGGGATTCCCTGATTGTGGTCCTATGAGGCTCTACTGTGATAATAAGGCAGCCATAAACATTGCTCATAATCCCGTCCAACATGATCGAACGAAGCATATCGAAATTGACAGACACTTCATAAAGGAGAAGCTGAGCAATGGTTTGATTTGCATGCCCTTTGTGAGATCTGAAGACCAGTTAGCTGATGTATTTACTAAGGGTCTAAGTAGTAAAAGTTTTCACCCCATTGTGTTCAAGTTGGGCTTGAGAGATATCTTTGCACCAACTTGAGGGGGAGTGTTAAGTTATATAAGGGTTCATTTTGTTATGTATTATATTCATAGGGGTAGTTTAGTCTTGTACATGTGAGTCCTGTATATCTCAGAGTAGAGTTCCATTCTAATGTAAATGAGAAAAACACCTTTGATCTCTCTCTCTCTCTCTCTACACTTTAACAAACCCTAACACAAGAAAGATTTATTTATATTATTGCTTGACACATTACATGACATAATTAGGCGATGTGGGACTAACTCTAACACCAACTATTCTAACAATGAGTAGTAAATTTGAAGAGATTATATGTTTGAACAACCAGCATATGAATTTGCTTGACCCTATTCAGAATCCACCTCAACACTAAACTACATAAACATATCATACCTACTAAAGGTAGCATGTATCAGTATGTCTGCTAAAAATATTGAGACACCATTTAACAAAGGAGAAATATGCAAGAGAAGATTTTTAATAACCATCACACACATGAAAGAAATAAATCAAAATTCAACAAGATTGGTCTGAATTTTTTTCTTTCACCACCCGTGCGCAATTCAAAATGCTCTTTCCTGTAAAATATTCTGCAATAACTGCGTAATCAAATGAACTATTTAACTCTAACTCAGCTAACTAATTACCACAATTAACTAATTCCTTTTGTTTCCCGTCAAAGAAATACGAGTGTCAGTTGAAATTAGTGGGGATTTAAGCAACTAAAGCGAGCAGGGACGGAGCCAGGATTTCAACTCAGATGTGGCACCCAAAATCACTACTCTCCCCCTCTCCGTCCCATAAAGATCATCTCTTATAAAAAGACGTGCAATTTTTGGATAAAAAACTCACTCAGTTCTTTAATTTTGTGTTAAGAAATGCAATAAATCATGCACAAAAGTGAAGTTGTTTTTTGTTAGTAGATTATCTTTATGGGCAGAGGGAGTAATTAGTATTAAAAAAATGTACAAGTGTTCTAAGATTAATTATTTCTAACACTCAAAAGGATACACATTTTCATGGGTTAATTATCCATCAACATACTTAACCTACCCAAAAAATTACACACTTTCATTGATTAATCACTCATCAATATGCTTAGGGGTTGTTTCACATAACTTATTGTGTGACGGTGTGACCTTTTGAACTTTTTGCACTTTCTGCATTTTTAGGGTTTTGTATTTGTTCGAGTTTCGGTCATAATTTTATACATTTCCGATTCCTCTCATCGAGATGAATCACGGAACTTAAAAAGGTTGACTCAAAACTAACAAATGAGGAAAACAATTTGAAGAAAGACAAAAACCAAAAAGTATAAAAAGTTGAGGGGAATAAGGCCTTATTACCAAAGTAATACACGTATACTGCTCTTGCAATACAAAAGTTGTTTTTTTGGACCCGGGGGTGGCACGTGCCACCTCCCCCCGGTATTGAGCTCTATCTCTGAAAAAGAGCACTAGACATAGCTTTAAGTGTGCGACAGTCTGTGTAACATCAGACTTGTAGGGTAGAGTAGCCCACCCAACCAAACCTAGTAAAGTCAGACCTGAAATTCTTGACAGTGAAGTGGAATAAAGTTTGAACATAAGCCTTGAAGTTTGCGACAGTCTGTTAGCATCAGATTAATAGGTTAGAGTGGCACATCCTATGAACATAAGCCTTTTAAGTGTGAGAGTAAGACAGTCTGTTTAACATCAGACTCGTAGGGTAGAGTAGCACATTCAACCAAATCTAGTAAAGTCACCCACAATTAGAAATTCGTACGTGAATCCTTAGAAAGAAGGAATTGAGCCAATATGTGAACTAGCTCAAAATGAGCAGAAGTTTAGAGACAGACTTATAAGAAGGGAGTTTATGGCCCTTTGCTGTACTACAAGAGGAGCAAACAAAATGAGGCGACATTATAACAGGACTTGTATCCAGTACTGCTTCGTAACAGAATAAAACACAGGAGAACTTGGATAAGCAAGTCTCCCATGCCACAGAAAGCTAAGGACTCCATAAAAACATGCAGTAGTTTGATGGGATATGGGGCCCTAACTGTCAAGGGTTGATTTGCAGCCATATCTTTACCAAATTAATGAGCTGAAAGTAACTTGTGGGAAATTAAAGGCACATGCAATATAGGAGAAAGCAGGATTTCAATAGAAGGTACAATTCCTTAACCAGAGTGAGTAAAGGTAAGGGAAAAGCCATTTCATTCCAAGATTCCATCGGATGTAGCATAGGGTGGCTGTAGTAACAAACATAGAAGGTCATTGGTGACATTATTTTTTTCCCAACTGTCAAAATAACAGAAGGCATAGGGTAAGAAGAAGAGTCTTGGATAAAATTGACTATATTAGAAGAAGGAGAGCGTAACATTCTAGGTTTACTATGTGGAGGTGCAGTAACAGATCGACGCAGAGCATATGAAGTTGAAACTGAGGTTCAAACTGTGGTAAAAAATATGATGGAAACTGAGAACATGGAACAGGTCAAAACTGTGATTGTGAATTGGAGAAGGTTTATGGATAAATTAGAGCTCTGGGATAGAAAAATAAGGCTGATAGTTCAGATTAAGTTTTTTAAAGCAGTTGCTTGCATAGTGGTTAGTTTTACCACAAATTTGACAAGCAATTTTGTTGGACCAGCCATGTTGCCTTTGGCCCCGGTATCTCTACCTCTGTTGCTAGATTTCCACCTCCGTTGTTTGATGATTACAAATGTAACTAGGTGAATCATCCTGGCTTGGAGTAGGAAAACCCAAAAAAAAAAATTACATTTTCAGCAGAACTACTGATTAGCAATCACTGCTTGCACCTTGTGCTTGATTCTTCTGAATGCGTATTCCCTCCGTACTATAAAGTGAGGCAAGTTCCTCAAAATTTGATAGGTTCAATTCAACCCTTGCCTGATCGCATTTGTAAAAGAATTGTATTCTTGTGGTAATCCTTTCAGAGCATGGAATACCAAATTTTCTTGATCCACAGATGCACGGGTTGAGACCTCAGCAAACTTGCCTGAAAATTCCTTAATTCTATCAAGATGAGACTCCACTGTTTAGGTTTTCAGAGGTTTAAGAGTTTCCTTTCGACATTTTCAGAGAGAAGTGAATCTGCTCTTGAGAATATGCCAAACGTGACGATCTACCTCTAATGTATGCGGTAAGATTTTTAGGCGATTTTTTTGCTCTAACAGAAGCTAAAAGCTGACCGTAAAAATGTTCCACAGAACTCAATCTGGGTTGGAGATAGGAACAGCCATTAGATTGACGAGCTGAGTCAATGGAAATGAAATAAAACCATCCAAGTTTCTATCAATTGGATTGAAGAGCAGAGTCAGTGGAAATGAAATCAAACCATCCAAGTTACACAGAATCCATCGGCTCCAACGTGATTTGAAAATGATTCCTCCAAGCAAGGTTCTAAAACTCGCTAGGCACTCCCAGGGAGGCCGGGCACCTTCTAGCTTCCGGGCTGAGTACTTGGCGCCTAGTTGGGCAACTAGTTGGGCTAGTCGGGTGAGTCAGCAAGGGGCCTTCTAGCGCCTAGACGGCGAGTACTCGGCCACCTAGACCTTCTTTTTGAACACTGCCTCCAAGAATGTGGTAGCTCGAATCTAATGTGATCGTAACAAATTAAAATCTGAGATCAAGAGAACCAGAGATGAACACAAAATCATCGCTCTTCTAACATTCACCATAGATGAACAGTTTGAAGCTCTGAAAACATCATTGATTCAATCACAGAACACAAGAATTCAATGTAGATTTATGATAGAGAAATGATGATGAAGTCTTCTCCTGCTTTGCTACCATGCAGAAGTTCCCAATCAAACCAAACCGAGCTTGGTCACAATCCTTTGGAATCAGCTAGATGAATCTTTTTCTCCATTGAGCTCTGTCAAGGGCATTGTGTTCCGTGATGATTATGATGAATTAGGGAACACCCCAGCATGAGTCATATCCAGAATCGGATTCACATCATAAGGATCTAACTGCGTTTTACGTGTTGGCTGCCAGCTCCCTAACGCACAACCCTCCTGCTTTTGTCCGAGCTTGGGACCAGCTGTGTGGAAGGTAAGACTCGAAGAATGACATAGGCGGAACTCGGAAGTTCCTAATCAGAAACAAAAATGAAACAATTTCTACAAGATGAAATGAAGTGAAAGAATTCGAAACGATTTTGAATTGTCATTCTGTTTCGTGTGTTGATCTCAGAGACTCAACTCTATCTATATAAAACTAACTGCTTACAGTGACCAACCCTAACTGCCAGCTGTCATAACCAACTGAAACTGCCTAATCAGAGGACTGGGAGCAACTCACCTCCATAACTACCACGATAAACTGATTCCTTTAAAATCTCCATCTGCTAGCCGTGATTCAAAACCCTACATTCTAAGGGTTCTAGTTGTACAAAGCTCCTAATAAAGCAATATGTTCCAACTCTACCTATATCTCCTTCAACTTCCCAATGTACCTATAATAGCCAACGCTTCTATAAAGTATGTAAAAGCTTTACCATAAATCCCCTTCGTTTAAAATCCATCTATCCAAAGGAAGCCTAAAGCTCAGTATGTTTTTAACTACAGGAATGCATATATGAACAGTTGACTCTCTCTCTCTCACGGAATAAATGGTAGAGAAAATTGAGCGAAAATCCAGATGGGATATTGGTTGTTCACTGGTGAAGATTGTTTTCCATCGTGCCAATGGTATATCTTTTCTTTCCCTCTTGGACATCTCCACTTTGTATCGAATCAATTATTAGATTATAATAGATCATTATTTTAGCTATGCTTAACATCAGTGTGGTGTGAGAGTGCCTCAATTTTACTTTTCATCATAATGTTTGATTGAGCTTATGCATGTCTATAATTTTCAGTTGTCTATTTATCTGTTCGAACTTTTCCCAACCTTCCCTCCTTCCCCTCTCTTATTTTTTTAACTGGTGTATGTTACTATGCCCGTTCTATGAACTAATTGTTTGAATCCTAGCAGTTAGTTGATAGATGTTTTAATTGTTTTAACCAGGATCAGCAAAGCAGGGAGCTTTCCCAGCGTCATGTATCCAAAAGAGCAAAAAGACTCAGGGTCAAGGTATGATAGGTAGCTGCTACTACATTTCTCTATTGTAAGACAATCTTGTGAATATCTTGTTAAAGCAGCACGAATTAGTTTGCAGACCCGGATCCTTGTTTTTTCCAATTTCTTTCCTTTCACTTTTATTTTTTGATGCCTTTAGAGGTTGGATATTTATTAACACGGTGTATGCTAGTTTGGCAAACCTGCGTCATTTGTTTCCTTGGTTCAGTCTAATCTGCAATTCATGGATATATATGAAGCAGCCTTGGCAATATATATTTTGTTACTGTAGATGGAGCTGTTTCTGTTTTCAAGTAAAAGGGCCAGTTTCGTTACGAGTCAACTGTTCATATATGCATTCCTGTAGTCAATTTTCTGATTCCACTTAAAGCTCGGTATGTTTTTAAATCAAGCACGAATAAACTATTACTTGGCTCAATCAGCTTATTGTGTATTAAACTTTCAAGAATCTCGAGTTCGGCTCAATTAAAGCTCGTTTATGTTCAGCTCATCCCATAAACAAGCTAGACTTGCTCATATCTTGAATCTAGTTAAGTTTTCAAACCAAGCTTAAACAACCATCTACTCGGCTTGTTATGCTCCTTTATCAACCTCATATGCATAGAACTTATCAAAACTTACAGTAAGAATCGACCACACTTCGGAATTTTCCCTTTTCCGTGCAACAAATACAGTGTCCAGTCAAATCTGTGAATTTTGTCGCGGTACATTTGCCTCCATTCGCAACTCCCAATCTCATAAATCGTGTTCTATGGGTTTTCACAATTAGTTGAACAGATACAAATTTATGTTTAATATAATAAGTCAATAGGTAGTCGAAGAGAGAAATAATAGTACTAATAATTACCAGGATTGGATGCTGTTTTTAAGAGCTTTAGTGCGCAATCCGAAATGCGAATTAGGTTTTGCGATGCCAAAAGGAACTGAAAAAATGAAGGAAAATCCAAAAGTTAATTGAGTTATTCGGAGAAAGTCATGAATTAAGATGTGAAAGGAGTGAGCATACCAGGAGATTCAGGCTTCAAACCCACAGAAACATTGGTCGTACAGCTGCCAAATCAATGAGGAGGTCCAAAGATAAAAATTCAGTTACAGATTGAGATGGATGTAAATTAATTCAATACTCACATTTATGGAGAGGGAGACAGAGGAGAGAGAGTGAACCTGACGGAAGTCAGACGGACGCCGGTACCGGAGTGGAGGTATGAGGTAGAAGCGGTTGTGTGGCAAGAAACAGACATTCTAGAGAGAGAGAGAGAGAGAATGAAGAGGAAATTCTAAAGAGACATGTATGGAGGATGTGAGGTGGGCCAAAAGAGAAGATGAAGGTTAGATTGGGGGAAAAGTAGTTAGGGAATTACTAAAGTGTTCATCAAGCACCAGGGTCCTTACCGGTTGGTTCCGGTCAATTCGGAATATACCGGCCGAGATGAATTTATCGGAAATTTCGTCCGGAAAATTGCAGAGTAGCAGATTGGTAATTTTCGCGAAATCTTATCCAACCCTACTGGGCGGCTGCGCCTCCATCAGTCGGACTGGCGTGATCAACTCACCTCACCATCGTGATCAATCTTTCACTCCAGCGACCGGCAAGCTGCTAGTCTGCTACCGATTTCGCTGTCGGAAAATTCGGGATCTCTAAGCTTGCGACCCTGTAAGTTCTTCTTTCTTCGATCTCGCTCTCACTGTAACGGCATCATCATCAGCATTGCTAAAATAACTTTTTGGTTAAAATAGAGAGCCAAACCCCCCAAAACCCCAAAAAATCAGCCTCTCTGCTTTCCCTCAACAAATTGTTTTTGCTACAGTACATTTACTTCCCCAGCGAGTCACTATTCATGGGCTTAATTTTTTTTTATTGTTTTTTTCCTCCAGATGCATCAGAAAGTAGGGTCTCGGTCAGAGAAGAGAGAGAGGGAGGGGAATAGGGAAGGGGGCGGGGGAACACGTGGCTTATTGTTTGTGGGGGATGAACGTTGAATGGGGGGGGGGGGGGTCCACTCCACTACAGTGTTTGTGGCGGGAGAAATGGGAAAGTGGGTCTTTTTTTTTTTTATATAGATTTGAGGGGAATAGTTTAATAAAGTAAAGTTTGAATAGAGAGTCTGATTTTTTGAGTTTTTGATAAAGTGACTTGCTAAATTGTAAAAGGTGTTTTTGTGGTTAAATTTGGTCCAAAATTTGTTGAGGCTGATGAGGATACTCTAAGTGCTACATTTACTATCCTGCCTTGTTGGTCAACTTAAAACTCATTATACATAATTACATACACTCCACTTTTAGTAGATTAAACTTTAATCTCATTTGTTTGTTTTAAAATCTATTTTATGATATTTATTGTTTAATTATAATTTATTATATGAAGAATTGGATGATAGGAGGAAAATTTTCAATTTGTATATATGTATATACAAGTAGTACCGTTAAATTTGAAACGATACCGGTATCGTACCGGTACCACACCGTTTTAGCAAAAAAATCGGTACCCTGATCGGTACGAGATTTAGAACCTTGGGTTTTATTCGGTTTGGGTTTAGAGGAGGGTTTTGAGGGTAATGAGTAGAGAGAGATGGAAAGAAAATTTTATTGGGAACCGTGCAAGATGAGTCTTGAGACTCAAACTGAACAAGGTGTTAATTTCACCACAGAAATACCTGCAAAAAGGTGTAGTGGATAAGATATTCACATGACGGTGCTCCAAGAGTTTCCCTTCAATTTTTTGTAATTTTTTTTTTTTTTTTACTTTTTTTTTTTGTCATAATTCTTTGAATTAATCATCTACAAAACAAAAGAAATCAAAAAAGAAGGTTGACCAGAGTTGAAAAATATTCATATTGACGACGATAAAGATTTTATTTTTTTATTTTTTAAAAAAAAACCCAGCTGATTGGTTTCTTTTTAAACTGTTCTAGTTGAGACCGATTAATATAAAACATATAGTAACTTGAATTTAACAAAAATTCTGAAAAACAAACAAAATTTCAGAAACACAAAATAGCAAAAATGGAGGAAACTCTGACGGGTGGATTCCGTTTTACCATGCTGGAGAAAATTGGTTTCCAAGTTGCCCGGGGGGGAATGGTGAAGAAGATACTATTATATCAGTCAGCTTTTGTTTTTTCGGTACATTCCGAAATCAATTCCTTGATCCAAATCGATTCTACTCTAAATTTAATCCAGAGATTCGAGAAGTTCAATCATAATTACAAAATTTTGAAACACTTAGGCTATGTTTGGTAACACTTCTGTTTTTTGTTTTCTGTTTTCTGTTTCTGTTTTCTAATTTCTGTTTTTTGTAAAAAGGAAGTGAAAACAAAAAATATGTTTGTGTGAAATTATTTTTAAAAAAAAAAAAGTAAAAACATAATTATGAGTCGGTTGGAGGTGTGCCGGCGGGAGGCTGGAGGTGGTGGTGGGTGGTGGCGTGATGGTGGGTGGTGGTGGTGGCTGGAAGTGGTGGTGGGGTGTGGGTGGTGAAATTATTTTTACGCAACTTAGGGTCTGAGTTTTTTTTAAATGAATTTGCCCCAAATGGTTGATCGCTATTGAGTAATGGGTACATATTTCCTTCCCCATTTCAGAGACTTATATAAGAAAGCCAACCAAGAGGATGATTTGCGGCACGACCTATTTTTCTTCAAAATGAAAGTGCCAAACGATCTCACCTTACCAGCGCAAGTAGCAGCTGAATATTTCCTCCTTCAATTTGCCAATGAAGCAAAACCAGAAGAGGAACCAACACTAGTATTCACCGACGCCAAATTACAGAACAGGGAGTTTCCAGTTAAGCTTTTACAAACACAATAGAGTGGAGATCTTGTTCCGTAAGTGTACGGTCTTGTCCAACAATGGGTTCTCCGTTACATTCCCTAAATGATTACCATGACCAAACATTTCAAAAGGGTCCAAAGTCCCAAAACATACAAAGACACACAGAGATGTTGAACATGGAAGATATAACACTTCTGAGTTCTTGCAACTCCATAAGCCTCCTCAAGTCCCTTCAGATTTCTCCAGAGCTGCAACCAATTGTCATATTAGTTCACAACTGACAACCCAACCAACCGTCACTCCTAAAAAACGAATAAAAACAAACCTAACATCACTACACCCCTAACTGCATTTGTGGTGGTTTAATTCCTCCACCATCGCTCATATTACACCACTTTAAGCAGATTATGGTTACTAGTAGGAGTAGATTTTCTTTCAACCTAGAAGGGCAAGTATGTTAGTTTGTTACTAGTGGGCTTTGAGCCCTTGTCTAACGCATGGAAGGTACATGATTCCTACAAGATTATACTTCTCAAAACTGAGGTGGTTCGAATAAAGTTCTTTGCCTTTCAAATCATACCCAAGAGTTAAACGAAAAGTACGGAATTGGATGCATAGGGACAAGAGAAAGAATCCAAACAAGCAAAGAGAAAGTGATAGGGAGAGAGTACTATTGTAGTTCAGAAGCTTCTCAATGAGGTCAACATGTGTCATGAGCATTCTTCTACAGCAGTAGCGAACCAACCCCAATGCATCAAGAGCATCCCTGCAAACCAATGGATTTTTAGATACATAACTTTGTCACAACACCATGAACATTATTTACCTATTTTTGAATTCCAGGCGGGTTTGGAAGCAAAAGAACACAATTAAAGTTCCAAAAGCCGTGGACATCCCTTTGAAACCTAAATAACTTACAAAAACAGCACGTTTGGTGGACTTAAAGATTGACATTATTCGAACACAAACTCGGACACTGGAAACAAACATCATAAAACAAGGGCATGCCCCACCGGTTTTTGAAAACTTCCAAACACAAAACCAAACCCCCAAAATCAGCACTAATCAGTCACTTGAATCTAGCTAAGAAATGGCGTCATAATAAAACAGTTTCCAGTCAACAGAAAAGCAAAAATGTGTAACTAAAAACTCATCTAGAGAGCAGAGCCATAACCCTAAGGGGCAGAAACTCCATCAGAACTACGAAAGTCGATTGCTTTCAAACACACATCTATACTCTTCCATCAACAAACAGAACAACCGCCATGCTAGAACCACATTCGAGCTATATTGAACAGAAGTAAGAATTTTTTTTGTATGTGACATAAAACTGACACACGTCCGATATCAACTAAAACAGACATCCATAGCCCAGGTGTTCGCTACTCACCCTTCAGGGTAATCGGATTGGAGAAGATCGAGATACATGTCCCATTTGTTTCCAATGACCTAAAAAATCACATCGAAGCACAAAATCAAAATCGACACATAGAGGAAGCTTAGCAAACCCTAGAAACCAAAAAAATTAGGGCAAAAAAAGTTTAAAATCAAAGGTTTGAATAATCAAATACCATCAAAAAAAGTAAGAGGAATTCTTAAAACAGAATTCGAAATCGACGAGCTTACTTTGCCGCAAGTGAAGCATCGGACTGGAATAATCATCTTGGATTTTGTTTTGCCCTAGTTTCTATCCCCTCCAAAACTCTCTAGGGCGTGTTCGAAATACCACAGTATATATACCCCCTCACGGCCTATAACAAGTCACTAGTGGACATGGGCTTTCTTTGAGGTGGGCCTTTGGGCTTTCTTTGAGGTGGGCCTTTGGGCTTTCTTTGAGGTGGGCCTTATTCCCACCAGATCACTTGTACCGAAAACTCGTTGTACTTTCTTTTTTTCTTTTTTTTTATCAGCTGTAAATTTCATTCCAAGAAGCCTAACGGCACTTACATGAAATAATCATAAAAGCCGGAAAGAGCTAAAAACCACTAATCCTAGGACACGAGCAAAACCTCAAATGGGCATACAGGCTCAAAGACACATTACTGCAAAAAGCAGACCCACGCGATGCGGCGTAGAGTCCATCTGAGTATCAGTAGAAGAGCAACCCAGAGCTCAATCCATTAGAACGGTCCTTTAAATGGCTAACGTTGGCCTTCACGACGTAAGGAACGGTTCCCTCACAGTCGCAAAGGGATGCTCCAGTGCGAGTTTCTGCTAGCACTTCGAAACTCCGGGCGTTGTAGCAGACCAGACAACCCACAACGAGCCAGACCTCCTTGCAAGCACCTCTAACCGAAAAACTAGTGAACCAGACAATAGAAAACTAGAGCAAACAAAAATTATTTACCCACCAACACCACCCACCAGATCTGGGAAAAACCCAAATCGCTACAAAGCCAGACCTAAGCCAGTAGACAAAACAAAAAAATAGCAAAAAAACAAAGAAAAACCCTAACCTACCACCTCTTTATTACATTCCAGCCAACCACTAACACTCAGATCTGACTGGACATGGCGGAGAAGGACGAGCCACGCTCAGCACGCGACTGCTGGAAGCCAATTGGCAGGGAGAAGATCGCCGAACCCCATCCACACGCCAAACAAGTCGGAGCGGAGATACACCAAACCAAAGGAGGAGAGGGAAGGATGAGGAGTGCTGAAGAGTTCTCTCTCGATTTTGAAAAAAAAAAAGGATCGCCTTTCTTTTTAACCCGTTGTACTTTGTTCCCATAAATGTCAGCTATATGATTGCAAAAAATTATCTTACCTGTAGAATAGTCTTATATATTATTGTGCTATCCTCCAGTTGAAAATACTCAGAAATAGAGGTACATAGAGTTTTTTGGTACAGAAGATTTGAGTTTCAATTTATTGTGCATAACTTTTATGCTCCGCTCGTAATAAAAAAATAGCATAAGGGCATCCCCAACAACAACTCTCCAAAAAGGTTTGTGAATAGTGCATATTTTTTATTTTAATTAGCTACATCTCTTTCAACACTCCAGCAATCCTCTCTATTTTACCTATTTTTTACAAAAAAATGTAATATTCTAATGAAGAGGAGAGTGAAAAGGAAAAATATTAAAATAAAGGATTGGCAGTGAACCATAGATAAACAAATGGGAAACATGCCCCGGGCAACTGTGCACCCCTTGGCCGTCCGATTGTGTTTTGAACGACTCGGATGTGTTTTGATTTTTTATCGGTAAAAATAAATCAAAATTGCTGAACGCATCTGGACCATCCAAAACACGATCGGACAGCCGAGGGGTGCACAACTGAGGCTTTGATAGGGAGGCACTTTTCACTGAGGGACTTTACGGAACCTTTTATTGAGCTTGCTGCAGTGCAGATTCGGAGAATTTGCTCTCTAAAATTCTAAATTACCGAAAATTGCATTATGAGGATGCGGGCGCGTGACAAAAGTGTTAATCTCTTTATTTTTTGGATTTTATTGAACTTTTTGATTTCCACCTCAAAGAAGAGGAAGCAAAACAAGTTTCAATTGAAAAGCAAGCAAAGTTGCTACAAATGAATTCACTCAGACTATAATGACTGTATAAAATGGGAGGGATGTATTTTCACTAATTGCTTATTACGTCATCAAGCGATGGTCAAATAAAAACGATTTCAACGCTAATTTCTTCACATCAAGGTCGTCAATTGAGCTTTGAAGTGCGAAGACGGTGAAATAACTTGCCTCAAAACTGATACCTTGGGTTGATGACAGAAAAATGAGTTCATTTTGTACCCTAAACGGCGTGCAACTTTCATGCATAGCAATTAGAAATATTGAACCCTAGTTTACGCACAGTTCTTGACAAAAGATACATGATCTCCACTTGGTTATAATTTCTTCCCCCTCCTTGATTAGTTTCATCACCTGATGGTAGACAAATATGAAGTCATCAGATCATGTTACATAATACTAGGTGTTATTGGTACAATGCCTCGTACCGAAGTAAAATTATTAATTTACAATGATTTTGTGACTATGTTAAATTCATCTTCTGCTGCCAACATATATTTAAAAAAATACAAGAAACCGTGGCTAAAGGCATGTTCAATGTCAACATACATCAAAACCCCAGAAACCTAATTTGCCCAGGTGAAGATTGCTTGCTTCCTGAAGTCGATCCATAGGGAAACTAAAACTTTCTGAGCAACCCAAATTTACAAAGATAGTGCAGATTGGCAAACCTTCAAGAGATTTCTAATAGCATTCTTTGGCCAATTTTGATAATCAAATCAATCCAAACATACATCAACCCCTCTTTGCTTCAGGTACTCCTTGGCCTCTATGATGTCCTACAAAATGAGCAACACCGGCAATGAATTGAAATGGCGCTAGGGAGAATATTCATTGCTAAATGAATCAGAAACAAGCAAGTTAGCTATTCCTTGACAGAAAGAGTAAAGTAAATACCTGCCGCAACAGCACTGCCTCGTGTGGGCAAGTTGGAAATTGCATTAGACCAACTCCAACCATTAATAGACCATAGCATCCCAATGACACAATGAGGTAAAAAGGTAACTAAAAAGGAAGTCAGGAGGACAAAATAAGTTATGAACCAAATGGACAAAGCTAGAAATAGACAAAATAAATTCTAGTGGGTACTGGAAAGAACTTACCAACCAAGTATAGCAAAGAGGAATTATTGATGTTTGCAATAGGCCAATCCAAAAGGCAGACGTGGCCACCAGCAATGTCAGTATCTTCACAATGTGCTTCATATCTTATTTGTAATTTGAAGACATGGAATTTTTAGCAAGATGAATTTTTTTTACTCATCAAGAGATTTTCTAAAAACATGTCTCCTCTACATGAGCATTAAATATTTAAGTGCATACATGGTTGTATTATGCCAAAGGCCATAGCAGCACAGAAAGAAGAGACGGCATTATAGGTGCCATTGCAGCACAATAAGAAGAGACTGGCATTATAAGTTTCTAACTGTTGCCAATGTGAATTTCATGAACTTTTACAAGCCTTTGACAACCTTCTACCTCACACATAATGATTTTCATAATCGTGAACACCACACTTCAATATTACCCAAATTTCGTTAAAAAAATGGACCATATTTTGCAATGAAAATTCAAGTTGAGTATCAAAGTTTGAGCGGACACGGAGCTCAAACAGGCGTGACACGTAGAAGTGGGAAAGTCAATTTTTTATGAGACATTCAAATTAAGAGACTAGAGGCTTTAAAGACACACTACATGTAATGTAGTGTTGTAGGCAGTGATGCAGGCTAGTAAGGAAGAATGGATGTGCAAAAAAGACAAAAGAAAGAGAAAGGGGGAGCAAGGGAGTGTAGGCATCATAGCGAGCCTATAAGTTTGTTGTTAGATCCATAGACAACACCTCCAACTCATGCACATATAGGGAATAACCAAAAAACTTAAAACATGGATGAATAATGCCTCTGGTGGCAACTTCTGTCTGTGTAGAATATGTTGGGCACTACGATGTGAGGGAGGAAAATGAGGGGAAAATAACAAATGGGCATTTTATCTGATTTTGGCATCAAGAGAATGGAGGCTTAACCCAAATATCCCCATAGATAGAGTATAGAATAGTATGTAGGTATATGGAAAGAAAAAGAGGGAAGGAGTAGGGAGTTACGGAGAGGGAGGCATCATAGCGAGCCAAGAGCTGAGAGGATCACATGAGATGCCATAAGTATGTGTTTAGATCCTAGGCAACACCTCTGAGAACCATGAGATCTCATTAAATGTACGTAAAAATACTAACATGGATAATAAAGCCTCTCTCAGCAATTTCTACTTGCTTAGGATCTCTTGGGCCCCATAATGTGTGAGAGGAGATGATATGACCATAATAACAATAGGACCAGCAGTTAGCAGCCTCTTACAACATAAGAATGAACAAGAATTGATAGGTCAACTACTAATGCTCATCCCGATTAGTCAAAGTACCTGAAACATAAAAAAGCTAAGAACGTAATTCCAAACATGTCGGCCCGTGTGATCACTGGAAGAAGAGAAAAAAGTGCCTAGTCAAACTAAAGTGATACTGAAAAACCAGTGGAACTGAAACAAAACGAAATAACAAACCAAAAAAAAAAAGCATTCTCATTGTACTCAAACGCAACCAGGGCATTCTATCGCAATTATTGCCTTGCTGAGTTGAAGGACTTGGATGATCAGTCAGACATTTAGAAGCATTGTAATGCCCAAAAACGATAGAAATGAACATATCCTTGCCATAACTACCATCGTATACTATTTGCTCAAGCCAATCAACGCAAGGAATTAAGGAAACAAAAAGCCCCTTCACTGGTTCAAGAAACGTCTACATTGTGACAGGAAATAACTAATGCCATCAGAAGGGTTATGTAGTTGAATTATTTCAGTCCCATTGCAATACAACAGTGGAGTGGGCTCAAAGCCTTTGCGCAATGTCCCGAAACATCGTGTGGCAGTTTGAAACCAGACCACCTATCAAACAAATCCAAGCACACCCTTTTCGTTTTCTTCAAGTCCCAAAAGTACCCAAGATAAATAATAGACCTTTAATCGAAAAAAAAAAAAAAAAAAAACAGACATCCCTTTTGAAAACTTGTGCTGTAAAAGTATCATGAAGTAACCGAGTCCCCAAAACAGGTGTTACCTTCAAATTAAACGATCAGATCCGACACAATCAGGAGAAGAAACATGAATTAATACTTTAAAAAAAAAAAAACTTGTGCAATGCAACCCAATTGCACCAAAATAATAACAAAGAACTCATCCACATACATAAAATCAGACAAATTTCTCACTACATCAAACAAAATTACGTGGGATGCATAAATTTACTGTACCTCGCAATGAATCACGATTAGCAACTCACTTGTAAATCCTCTATGATTCCTTACACATGACGAAATTTTGTTTTTTGTTTCACACCCAGAGAGAGAGAGAGAGAGCTGGTGAAGAGAATTGGACGGAAATGTGAAATCACACCTTCCGCTATGTTTGGCTCGTCATTTTTGTGTTTTTTAATTTTGCATCAACAAAAGGATCAAAAAAATAAAAATTATGATCGAAGCTTAAATTTTTTTTGAATAAAGACAAAAATAAATAAAAAAATACAGATTTTTACACTTTTTTCGATCTTATTCAAAAAATTGATTGTTCTAATAATAATCTTTTATCTTTTTGGATTCCTTTCGTTGAGACAAACTAATAATACACAAAAAAATCAATGCAAAATTAACAAACGCAAAAAAAAAAATATAATAATAATCAAATAAAGACAAAAAAATAAGTCGAACCGACTTTTTTAAGTCAATTTTTGTGGTGGATGTATTACAAGAGAACATGTCTTGTCTTGTAAGACGCAATAAATCAATTTTGAAAATAAAATCTTTTTATGGAAGAGACTTAATTCTTTTTATTTTAAGTAATAATCATCTCTTTTATCCTTGAAGTATTGCAAATTCTTTTAATTCGTCCCCCAACTATCAATTAAATGTATGTATCCCTCAACTATCCAATTGATTTCAATGTAGTCCATTTACTGATGCCGTTTGCTATTTGAATAAAAAATACGACAAAAACTTTTATACTAGCCATCGTGCTAATTCCAACGTAAATTGTAACTTTTCATATTGCAGCGCTGTTTCAGAAGATCATTCATATTAAAAGTTAATATTAAATACAAACTAGATGTATCTCTTAATCAATTAATTTTAAATTTTTATTTAATATTTATCAATACCTGATAACAATTTTTTATTCAATGAATGGTCTTCTCTTATCCATGTATTAACCCTTGTCCAATCCTCCCAAGGCCTAGTAATTGATAATTCTTTTTGACGTTGGTAATAACAACTTAGGCAAAGAGAAGCAAGGGAAAAAGAGGAGTGAATTGAACACTCGCGTTGAGTCACATAATACATACATAGGAGTACACGTGTGTGAAAAACGTCTTTCGAAAACATCCCAAGTTATTACGATTGGGAGAGCGAAGATTGGAGAAAGAGCACAAGGTTCCTCACATCATTGTTTCAATATGAGGACTCCACCAGTAAGCCAACTTTCTTGCTCGTTTAGTCTCCATTTGAATGCATCTTTCCTGTGAACTTTCGACATTTGAAGTTTTGATCTTCTCACCTCCCCCGATGGAGGGTCCAGGTTTTTATTCTCAACAAATCTTTCAGAGCTGTAATGCAGGCCTGATTAAACTGTTGCAAGAATTGTTTAAAGAACCATGATGGGTCCACCACTGCTTTTAAGACAAGCATGTGTAAACTCGGTTGTAAACAGATTTTATAAGAGGTTTTGCTGTTGAATCATGAATACAAGTTTGAGCCTGCGAGAACAGAATTCGGTCGGACTTATGATGACTAGACGATAATACGGCGAGAAATTCACTCTCATAATACATTACCAAAATTAGTGATTCCAAGCAAGAATATTCATCAGCAATGTGTCATTGAATATTCAAACGAAACTACAACTGAAACCCTAGCTAAAACCACAACAGTTTACACTCGGTAATCGAAAAATATGCCTCCATGGAGCCGTTGATTTCCGAACCATTGATTTCAGGCCCTAATCAATTCAACACCAAAAGACCCTTGTGCCGTCAGTCATAACTGATCAAGCTAATGGGCACTCTTTTTGATTTGTCTGGATTGAGAGGTGGGGGGCGAACTATGCGATCAATGAGCCCGTATTCAAGAGCCTCCTGAGCAGTGAAATGTCTTGGAAACTCAAAGTCCTTGTGAATCTGCTTATTTACAAGACTTTACATCAGATTAAATCAACCCGAAAGACATTACGAGTCAGTGATACGTCAACTATGCATACCTTCTCAACAGGCTGACCTATCCGGGTAGCTAACTGGTCATAAAGGTAATCTCTGATTCTGATAATCTCATTTGCTTCATTAGAATAGTCATCAGGCTGACAAAACAAACATAAACCCGTAAGAGGATTGCATCGTAAAGTAGCAAAACTCGTCTAAGGAAACATTCCAACGACCATTGAACAGAACAATCATACCTGACCCTCAGCATCCCACTCTAGAGGTTGCAGCACAATTGATGAATGAGGAGATGCAAAACGTTGGCCCTTCACAAGGAAAAGAGAGGAAAAACAAAACAAGAGATCAAGTTTCTCCATCCATGTTAAAGTCAACTTACTCAAAAAAAAAGGGAGTTCAAATCGTTGGGACTAGGAACAACCGCCTCCTAAGCTAAAATAAAGACATTCTAAATTCGGGAAACAATCATCCATCATGTTCTATATAAACTGATAACAGAATGAAAATATGAAATCAACCCCTCTCCGTTGCATACACATTTCATTTTGCTGAGTAAGACTATATATTGTTAAGTATCATTTTTTATCCTCTCAGTATTTGTTTCATTTTTTATCATTTCACTCCCCCCACCCGGCCGCGGGACCTACGAGCTTGACATTATATACCCAGTTTGTTTGTGAACCAAGGTTACAAAATGAAATACCTCTCACAAAATTAATATCCCCGGCCAGTGGCAACTCCAGACATTGTAAGCATGGGGTCGTTCATTAACTTAAATATGTATTATAACATACAAATATTTTATATGCTAAAGAAAAATCAATCAATTATTTCTAACAAATCACACATTAAAAGCTTCATTAAACTGCTCAATTTTCAAAAAAAAAAAAACCATATAAATACACGAGCTTCTATAATTATATTCAATGAGTCTTCATGTTCTAAATTGTTGCTTGGTAACATTGGTAGGTTAAAATATAATCGTTTCAAAATATGTCTTCAGCCATTGGTCTCTCCTTCAATTACTCGACTAACTCTTTACGGCTTTTTATTGTTGCGGTTGGGGTGGGCAAAAGCAATGATAACTTGAGCAATACAATTTGAAATCTTTACAAGAAGAGAGATATATGTTCCTGTTTGACTTGTTAATCAGGTGAGCCAATCACAAACTAGTTTTAATCGAGAAAAATTATAAGCTGATATATCTCTAGTACTGTGTTCAAATTTTCAAGCCAGCTTTAATTTTCAAATTTTATTTCTTTATGTTGCAAACCTATCTTCAACGAGTTTCTATCCAGCGAATAAAAGTTGAAAAAATGAATAGCATGGTTGTGAGAGAGAGAGAGAGAGAGAGAGCCATGAGAGAACTCAACAGTTTTGACTCCTTGGTTCTTTCAACAGTTAATGGCAATATTTTACTGTGTGTGTTGCACATCATGGGGTCAATACTAGATTCAACAGGTTCATTTATTCACCATAAAAAAGCATAGTATAAAAACAGTCAAAAAAGACAAGCTCATGGGATCGTCCCCATCCTTTACAACATGCCGTCGCCACTGTCCACGGCAATTGCGGACTGCGGGGTGTTTATTATGGTGCGAAAGGAATAGCTAAAGGCAATGTAGCACGGACAAGTCGTCGGAGGTCATGTATTGATGTTGGACACTTATCAGACTCCACTCCGACACTCTACGGACACGTATCCGACACTCAAATCTAGAGTGTCTTATATTTTAAACACGGTAGTTGTTTTGGACACTCTGGGAACACTATACGAAGCCGACACTCTCGCGACCCTCTATGGACACTCGGTAGACATGTCGAGGGTTTGAAACAGAATAGTACTCTATTTAGAGCTTAGGGAAGTCTTTCTTTTTTATGAGACGGATGATGTGTTATTGATTATAAAAACACCAAGATAATGAAACACTTTTTGTTAGAATACTTTTGCTACTGATGTCATGGTAAATCGGATTAAAGGTGCATATGGTGTTACATCCTCTCTTAATTGGGATTAAAGGCTCAATGTGGTTTTGTTTGATTTGGTTTATGGTATTATGTATTAAGAATTTGAGCTTCGTATAATACAATACCCACACAAAAAAAAAAAATTTGTCCTCTAATTTTTCAAATCTCGAGTGTCCGAGTGTGACATATCACCCGTTCGTGTCGGTGCTACATAGGCTAAAGAAAAATCAGATAAGAATTGAAATCCTATGTTTATATTTTCTATCAATGTCCTTTTTGTTGATATATTATCCCTACCCTAGATTACCCTAACTCCAACCCAAGCCATCCCATCAACAATAAGATTAACTCTCTCTATAAGAGACTTTTTGAACATACAACCTCACCACATCTAAGGCATCTACAAAACCCTTGGGTAATTACTACCCCGGTTACAAAACCGACCTTTAAAGCCCAATCAACTGCCCCGATTATGGGTAGATTATTGTTCCAATCCATAATCCAAACTTGTATCACCTTCTTATATCCCTCATAAAGCCATATGAAGTCCAAATGTATGCGTGCCTCTGACAAAAATAGTTACATTACATTGAAATTGTAAATCAATCCCACATTGATAAGGTAAGAAGAGCTAAATGCATGTCCACCTCTGCAGGGCTATAACAACATGAGCCTAAAAAACATTGCAAAAGCCTAATAGAAACTGTCGAATAAGACTGGGTAGGGCATTAATCATTCATGTCGGCTCCCATACCCGCTGGGCATTCAATGGCTTGCGACGTTGCACCATGAATTCATTTTCGGTGGTTCTCAAAAGTATTTCGAAGTGCAATTTGCTGATATTGTTCCTGGTTAATGGAATGAAGATTGAATACTATTTTTGGAGGAAGAAGTGGTCTAATCTATTTTTTGGTACAAGGAAGAAAAAAGTTTTAGAGGCTTTTTTTCCCTCATTTATATGGTCTAGTAGGATATTTTGCTCTTTCCGCACATAGGATATATTATTTGGGTGTTTTTTGTTAGTTTCCTTTGTAGTAAGGTAAGTCATTGTAAGTGTGTTCTTAGAAGACACTTTAGCAAGTTTCTATGGAGGTGTGCGAGGTATTTCAGCTGCAACCAACAGCCTTTTTTGGTCAAAATAACAGCTTAGCGTAACTAGTATTGAAAGCTAGTTGCCTTTTGAGGGAACCATTTTGTCTTGTTTAAGACTAGGTAATTGACTGTAAAGTAACCTTTTAAAGACATCAATATATAGGCCTGTAATTCTTGTATTAAGGGAGTTTTTTGATGAATTGAAATTTTAGTTCTGAATTTTTATTGTGACCCCCCTTGTGCTGCCGTTTAGGGCTTGGTTTTGAGCCCCTAGCTCATGGATTTCAAGCCTTGATTGCTGGATTCTACAAGAATCAGTCTCAAAATCTGGTTCCTGCATAGTTTCGAACTTGATCTGTGTTGGTCGGGTCCACCTATGATTGTACTTGTTGGTACTTGGTACGCCCAACAAGGTTGCATCAATTGTGGAATCTGAGCATGTTAAAATCCTTAGTTCGCTGTCTTTCACGAGTCTTCACAACATGGTAACAAATGTGGCACATGATGAGAGGATTCAATCCCTTGATGATAGGATCGGAAATATAGAATGATCTAAAAATTACCCTTGAAGATCAGAGAAAGGAAAACAATAAACGTTATCAATAGTGGAAGATATGTTGCTCACTTTATTGATCCCAAGACTTATGAAATGTTTCATTATGCAAATCAACAACGTGTAGTTTGAGAAGAAAACAATCCTTGCTGATCTGATTGTTGAAAACACTGTAAAAGATGAGCATGAAGTTAAATTTGAAGACCTTAGAGTCATGGAGGCAAAGGATGCCAAGACTTGTGTCACAAGTGATATTTCTACTTCCCCAACTGATTTTATCATACCCAAAGAGTTCAAGGTGTTGGATATGAAGACAAACTTCTCAAGATTGAAATTATTCGTATATCGTTCATTTCCAACAACACAAGACCCAAGATTCTTTCATTGCGCTCCTCTACTAAAAAACTCGCGGGCGAGTTTTCTCCAACGTGGGGGGAATTGATGGAATGAAGATTAAAGACTATTTTGGAGGAGAAGTGGTCTAACCTATTTTTTGGTAAAAGGAAGAAAAGAGTTTGAGAGGCTATTTTTTTTTTCACATTTATACGGTCTGGTAGGATATTTTTCTCTTTTCGCATATTGATTTACTATTTGGGTGTTTTTTGATAGTTTCCTTAGTAGAAAGACAAGTCCTTGTAAGTGTGTTCTTAGAAGATGCTTTAGCAAGTTTCTATGGAGGTGCGTGAGGTATTTCAGCTATAACTAGCAGCCTTTTTTTGGTCAAAAATAATGGCTGGAACCATTTTGCCTTGTCTAAATCTAGGTACTTCACTGTGAAGTAACCTCCTTAGGATAATTATTTATAGGCATGTAATACTTGCATTAAGGGAGTTTTTTGAGAAATTGAAATTTTATTTTTGTGTTTTTATTGTGGCCTTCTTGTATTGCCTTTTAGGGCTTGGTTTTGAGCCCCATAGCTCATGGATTTCGAGCCTTGGTTGCTGGATTCTACAAAAATCAGTCTCAATTCTGATTCCTGCATAGTTCCAGCCTTGATCCGTGTTGGTTGGGTCCTTCTACAATTGTACTTGTTGGAACCTCCAACCAAGTTAGATCACTGGTGGGACTGACATGGAAGTCAAAATGTTACTTAGTATCGTAGGGGCAATAAGGGGATTATCCACAAGCAAGGATCAAAGTTTCACCTCAGTGTTCAGGAGCAAGGTACCAAGGAGAAAGTAGGACAAGGTGTCCCAGTTGTTCATGAGAGGAATGCGAAAGAGGAAAAAGTTAGTGAAAATAAGGGTGCCTGGATAGAGGTGGTGAAGAGGAAAATTCAAACTCCGGGCTTACCTTTGGTCAAATCCTCGTCTAGCCGTGTTTCTTCTACTTCTAACGCATTTAGCATTCTTGAAAAATGTGAGGATTCGGGAGCCTCCTCCGTTGAGGTGGTGACACAGATAGATGTTTCTGGGGATGTATCTTGTGATACTACCCCGGTTCTCCTTGGTCAGGATAGTCCTCAACAAGAGCTTCCCCTCGCGACTCTCCGTCGGTCTACACGGTTTCGAGAGCCTCCAAGAATTCCTTTGGATGACGATTTCATTGGACCGAGGCATAAGTTGAATCAGGTGTTGGGTGATTCTTCAACTCCTTCATCCACTAGAGATCAGAACAAGAAGAAGCTTAAGGAGAAACTCAAGGTGTTAAAGGCTTCAAGAGTTTAGTTCTTAAGGCTCGCATGACATTCTTTTGTTTTGGTGTTTTTATGTTATTTCGTTGTAGTGTGCTTTGAGCTTTGTTGGATATCTTTTATTGTGGTTAGGTTTTTGCTTTTCTCTTTCCCTTTTTCCTTTTTCTTTTCCTCCAGGGGTATGCCCCTGTAGGCTGTATATTCGGTTAACCTCTTTTCTATTTCAAGCTAATTTATCCACAAAAAAAAAAAAGTTTCACCTCAGTGTGTATCTCGGTAAGCTAGGAAAACAAAACATTAAAAAATTAGCCAGGTCATAATCTGAATGTCAAAATAAATTGGGAATGTATGGAAATGTCATTGTTGGTTGTTTTTAATAGATATCGGCACAGCTGAATGTTTCTGTATGATTTGAAGCTTTTCGAGACGTTTCATTGTGTTTAAGGGGGTAGAAACACTGGAATTTGGGACAGGACTCACCAAATGTTTCGTTTCGCTTACCTAAGAACAGAAACCTTTTGGCCCTTTGACGGAAACAAAACAAGATTTCATTCCTTGAATACAGGAAAAAGGTGCTGTGGTGCCTACAGATTGCAATGGTTTGGTCACTATCCTGGCAAAATGTTCATTCCCTTTTCATTAATAAAAGCACGATAAGGCATCAGGTTCATTAATAAAAGCATACAAGAGGGAAACCTAAATGACCTTCAAAGGATACTCATTGTTCTTTCTTTGTGTGGTTTAAACAATCACCAGATACGCTACCATGTCTTACGGTCCTCCAAAGTGGACATGAGAAGATTACCTTGTCTCCAGCTAAAAGAAGAAAGGCTGCCATATTTGCGGCAGTGCCCAGACAACGCGTGGCAATGGGAGAATTCAAGTTCAGCAGTGTGTCATAGATTGTCAGACTTGGATTAACCTGCAAAAAGAGTCAAGTTCACAGCAGGAAGATAACTAGATTCTACAGAAGACTTGACTCAGAAAGTGAAACATGTTTTACTTAAAAACATGCCAGATGAGTAACTCACTTCTCCACCTAGACAGTTGATGATAAAAAGCAACGGCTTGTCAGAATTAGTACTGTCGAGGTATAATATTAGTGAGAGTAATTCGTCGCAAAAGTCTTCATCTAAATAGTCCCCGATGAAGAGAATTCGTTCCCGTTGCTGCACCACGAAAATTCCAGTCAATTCTGCAAAAAAATATAACAAAAGCAGTAGAACTACTCATCCAAAATGGTAACAATGTAACATCAACCACGTAGAGGCAACAAGGCCACGTGGAGGGGGCAGTAAAATCTATGGATCCCATAAGTCTCCACTGCAAGATAAGGCAAGATAACTATATAATGTTCCAGGCAACTCCTAGTTTATGCAGTTCTGTTACTTCAGCATAAAAAACAGAAACAAAAAAATTCCAACTAATTTAATTGGAAAAGGTAGCCAGAGTTACTTACCAAGCCACTCCATAAATCTTCAAATTCCAGAGGTCCCCCAGGCCCAGCAGGTCTATAGCTCACTATTGGTGTTTCTTCCCAAAACATTTTGGTGTGTCCTTGTGTTGGTTTGCTGCCACTGGTCCTGCAAATGGAGAGAGATGTCAATTCACAAAGCCACACATGTATGCAGCAGTTTAAAGAGTTGAAAATAAAACTTGCCGGCAAAAGGAATAATGAAACATACACTAGCTTGAGTTGACAGCTGTAAAAGATAACTATGGTATTTCAATCAACCGAAATCTTTAAAAAGTACCATCATCTATGAGTGGGGCCAGAGCAATGATATCTTTTTTCTTCCCTTTAGGGAACTTAGTTATGCTACATTAGCTTAATTAGATAAAAACATAGAATATTTATGCAAATCAAACAACAGACTTCAATGAAAACATGCGCATGACTAGTCTAGGCAGCATATTAGTCACCAATACGCAACTCCCATCACAGAATCACATTCCATGGGGGATTCCAATTAGTAGAACTGATACAAAATCCGGTTTAACGTAAGAAGTCAACAGGTAATCCAAAAGGGGGAACCAGTATTACCCAGATTGGTTGTTGCCAATAACTTTAGTACGGAAGTCCACATGCGAATTAGGTTTTGCAGCGCGAAAAGAACCTGCCCAAAAATAGTTGAAGGAACAAGGCAAAGATTTATCAGTTATAGACGATACGGAAACAAAAAATTAAAGATCAAAAAAAGGTATTAAATGTTGAGTGAAGAGCAACCTGGAGGTTGAAGCTTAAACCCCACAAAACACCTGGTAAAAAAAATGAGGCATTCGAAGATATAGGTCAGTTATATACGGATTAAAAGAGGATGGTTGTAGATAATTGAATGTAGAAGCGAACATACACGTAAATATATACAGGGAGAGAGAGAGAGAGAGAGAGAGAGAACCTGGGGGAAGGCGGTGGGACTCCGCTGCCGGAGTGGAGATATGAGGTAGAAGTGGCTGTGTGGAAAGGAACTGCCATTCTAGAGAGAGAGAGACAGACAGAAAGAGAGAGAGGGAGAGCGGAAATTCTAGAGAAACATAGAGGATACGAAGGGAGGCAGAGAGGGGGATGAGGGTTGCATTGGGAAAAATGTATTATTGGTCGAAGTGGTTCTCCAATAGTGAATGTTGGAAGATTCCTTTTTGGCCAATTCTATTTACAACCTCTTAACTTTATAAAACCCACTAAAAACTTCATACTATACCCCTGAATTACACTATTAGCTTAAGACAAAAACGCCCCTAAATAAAATCAACACACCCCAACACTCACTCCCTCTTCTTCCTCGTTTCCCTCCTCTCTCACACCGAACCAGACACCACCCACGCCACCTCCAAGCTCCACCTCCACCTCCTTTGACCAACCACCGCCACCCCTTTCCACCTGTGAATTTCTTCTTCGTCTCACTCCCAAAGCAGAATCAACGAACACACATCCAATCAATGGAGGGTTCCTCTCTTTCCATTGAAGATAATGACCCATTTCTAAATTTATTTTCAATTCAAGAAGAAACAATAGAAATGGAATCCAATTTCAATCCTTTGTGATGGACATTGTACCGTTCGTGGAGCCGAAATCTCATGAAGATGTAAGGAATCCATTTGAATACTAAAAACTCGACTGGAAAAAAAATTGCCCAGAATTTTGACATTCACACACCGAAATATATGCACATATTCGACATTTGGACATTTGGATACCGAAGTAGGTACATCGAAAATTTCATATTTTGACAACATAGGTTTTGACAAATTAATGTCAAAATTCATCTTAATTTCCGATAAACTAATGTCAAAATTCATACATTATTTCGACTTTTAGATACCGAAGTGGATACTTGAGAAATGTTTTAATTTGACAACATATGTTTCGACAAGCTAATGTCGAAATGCATTGTGGGAAGTTTAGGGGCATTTAGTGGATTGTATGTAATAAATTTGTTTGGGGAATTTTAATTGTGAGTTATATGGAGAAATTGGGTTGTATGGAGTAAATAAAGGGTTGCAAATAGAATGGACCTTCGTTTTTGGAAAATTCTAGTCACATGTTGATTTTTACAACTAAACTGATAATCCATTTTGTCATATTCTCATATAATTTTAATTATTTTGATAATCGAAAACATTAACTTAATAGAGCAAGTCGAAAGTAATAAAATATGATACTATAGATTTATTGAACGTCGATAAATGCTTGATCAAAAAGGAAAAAACGAACTCAAATAGAAAACAAATGTATTTTGATCAGGCATTTATCGATTTCCTATAAACCTCAATTTTGGTAGTTTTTTTTTTTGGTACTTAAATTTTGGTAGTTTTATTATTTACAAAGTGCTCAATAAGGTGAACGTTTGGATTCATCAAAATTATGGAACCTATATGGTAATGCGGCAAGTCGGTTTTAAGTTTGGTTGTAAAAAGGGGTGTGTAACTAGGCTTTCCCTTGTTTTTCCCACATTGGAGCGTGTTGGGTTGGTCATTTCTGCCGATCTGACCCAACCCGCCCCGAATCAACTACTCGTTTGGATTGAGGATTTAGGGATTTTCTAGGAATCGGGTAGGGTTTAGGGATGATTTAAAAAAAAATTAGAACAATGAATAGGGGGTAGATATTTGTCTGTCTCCGTCCCTTACCCGTTCACCACCCCCACCCTGCCCTGTCCCAAAGTCCCCTTTACGTATATATACATATTATTGTTTTTAATACTGCAAGTATATTAGTGTTTTTTTAAACTTTTTCCTTTGTAGCTCTACCACATCCACTATCCATAGGTTAAATAGTAAATTAGGATCAAGTTAGTGCTAAATTTTAACTAGTATTTGTTTATTTACATCTTGTAGTGGATACGTTAGTGCATGAGTTAATTTAACAAAAGTTATGAGTTAATTTAACAAAAGTTAAGATGGTGGCTAAATTTGGCTTTCTTTCTAGCCATCCAAAAGTAGGCCTCCAACAAATTAAATTTATTATATTGATTTTTTCATTGAGGATTGAATGAAGCTAGAAGAACAAAGAAAAGTTCAAGCTTACAATAGGTACCAAAAATAAAACATGATATATATTTTTTTTTTAGGACATGCAAGAAGTGTCAGTGATTAATTGTTGCTAGTGGGAATTGACCCTTGATCACATATGCGGGGGTATATAGTGTCCACCAACTTGGCTACCACTCCACTTGCAAAACATGAATGGTTAAATACGGTACTAACACTTCGCCTATTTTATAATGAACGTCCAAGATGATCCCCACTTCCTAGATTAAACAAATCTACGTTGTTTCGGTCATCTAATTTATAAACGAAATTCATTGAATACAAATGGAATCTGTGCAATTAAGCTTGTACTTCTGGAATAAGGTCAAGGCGGCTCATGAGTTCATGTTCATGGGCCGGCAAGCCGACGGCAGAGACAATCTAAGTTTTATACTCGTCATTCGTCAAGATCATCAAAATTATTCCGAAAAAGCTCCGAAATGACTTCCAGCAACAATTGTTAGAGAACCCCTCACCAACAATTGTCAGAGAACTAAAGTTAATGGTTTTATAATTGTATCAGTAGAATATTCTCATGCTGTACATACAGTGTTGTGCTTATTTCCTTAAGTTAAAGTCTAAAATAATTAATAAACGTAATTATGTTTAAACGTAATTACATAATCAAAATGACGTAATTTCACTCGATTTAGGAATTCCTAAATCATCTTGAACGTTCCTTCTAGAATAGGCGAGGTGTCATTACTATATTGAATGGAACAGCGATCTCCATTCCACTTATGAAATGGAGGATGCGGATCCTAAAAGGGGAGCGCAAAACCTGAAATTAACGAACTTGTAAACTTTTCGGCAGCCAATGAATTTTTTGCATCGCTCTTGCAAATTGGGGTGAACTAGATTTTGGGTCCTTTCTGTTTAAGTGGAAACTTCGGGGGTCAAAGATATATCTTCTCTTCCCTCAATTTTCCTTAAACATTGATTACAAGGTTAATTCTTTTTCTAAGCAACCTCAAGATTAAAAGGTAGTTCTCAGACCAGTGACATAAAACTCTCAGACTACAGAACTAACTAGAAAATGACAGAAAGCAAAACCAAGAACAGAACAGCATTTGCCGCAAACCTGAAGTCAGTGGGCCAATACAAATAAATATCCTTCAATCTTACAACACTTCCAAGCTGAAGCCACAGCTGGCCTAAGCCGAAGTCACTCTGGAAAACTTCAAATTACAGCGAAAATGAGAATTAGCCTTTAAATACAGCAGAGCCAGGGTCGTGGTGTAGATCCCTTGCAGACATCAGTTGACGGCACGTAAGACATGATCCATTCGTCTTGGGAAGGTAAGTTAGAAATCACGTTCATCTTCTTCCAATGCGCTCCAAATCATCCTACACCGTGGGTACAGGAAAATTGCAAGTAAAACAATCAATGCCTTGCTGGTATGCAAAATTTGAAAGAATAGTTTCTCAGAGGAGGCTGCGTCGTGCCACATACCAAAATAAAGAGAGAAAGAGGAGAAATATGAGGTAACCAAGTTTGAAAAGCCGCTGCTTCTTTTCCCAATTAAGCAAGTTGAAAATCTCAGTTACGTCCACCAGATGCTTTCTTTGCATGTACCTGAAAGACAGGGTAGATACATGTACTAAAACAAATGGTCGATGCTAATGAAGTACTTAAGTTTTATTCCCGTTGTTCAAGAAATGGTGATCATCACTTGAGTGCGTAAAAACAATGGAAACAACATGTACTGATATATAAAACAAATGAAAGGACGAGATATCATCCTATATGTCACTATGTGAGTGCAGTTAAGCGGAAATCTGGTGCGCTTAGTTTGCCAGGGGGTGTTCCACTAAGGGAGTTTTTAAAATAAATTGACTTTTCACAGTTTTTTATGTGATACATTATGAGAGAATGATCTGTCTTGGTTTTTGGAAAAAAACTGTTTTTTGTTAGTGGAAAACCCATCTATGCTGCTGCCTTGAACCATACAAAACTCTTGGAAATAACAATTCATGTCAACTGAAGCAGGAATGGGGGGAAAAAGAGGCAAGAAAATCATGATTACTCATTTGGTCTAAAAGCATAGTGAGTAGGCAACGTTATTGACTAGGTACTACTAAAAACTACCAAAAGCTGCAAGGGACTGATTATATCGTCACGTTACAAGGGTAAAAAACCAATGCAAATTTTTCTTTAACAAGAGAATTGGATTCTGCTTGATTTACGAGTCCGCATCTGAAGCACAAGCTAAGCCTCGAGAAGTGAGAATATGGTGTTTGCCTGTTTTCGCTTAATACCACTTATTGTTCCTTGAATCTATTAAACCTTTGTCAAAAGGATGAATTTGAGCTCTTGGCAAAATGTATGCTTTACAACTCTTGTCAAGGTATTCATATGCCTTGTTTCCTTTTTTGTACAAAAGCAACTTGTAAACAACAAAAGCAAACGTATGATTTCTGATCCAAAGATTAAAGAAGATTCTCTAAGAGAGGACAAAAAAACATGATACAGGGCATGCATGTCCTATTTACAAGAAAGTGTGCAAATCAGAATTGTGCTATTAAGCGAGGTTTGTGCTGAATACCACCACTAATGGATGACAGCACAGACCTCTCTCTCCGTCGCCATCCCCCTCTCCCTCCCTCTCAAGATGTATGTATGTCAGTAATGTGCATCCACTAGCATTTAGTATTACGAAGGACCTGAATTTAGAGCAAAGATTAAAACTTACAATGTCACGTTGTAGTAAAGGTATGGAACACTCAACAGCGACATAAACCAATGCCCAGTAACTAGATAGAGCACACACAAAACTCCCTGGGTGATGAACTCTGGCATAACCATTTGGTTTATCCGAGATGCAGAGTCATATGGATTGATGTAATCGAACTCCAAATCAGCCAAGCACATGAGCTGCAACAAAGCTTTTTATTGTCAGAAATGAAACTCTTTCATAGAACAAAAGGGAGTGAGCACAAAAATTGTAGGGGGAATCTTTACAGTATTGCTTTATGGGTTCAAGTATTTACCCCATCTTCATCACAATCTTTACCATATGGGATATCACAAAAATCAGAAAGGAATCCATTTCAATTGTACTAAAGAAGAGACCCTGGCTGTTCAATCAAATACTTTACCCCGGGCTCAAGGATAGCAGTACTCTCTAATAAGCAAAATCAAGGGGAGGGATTATCCCCAATGAAGATTGTGGATCCCAACCTTGTTTTCCTTACGGAAAAGAGGAGTAGTAGTAATGTTGCAGATAGAATAAAGTCTAGGCTAATTTTTTTGGCGTGGCAGTTGAATCAGTTGGGCAATCAGGGGATCTTCCTTCATTGTGGAAAAAGGATGTGATGGTTGATTTGCAGAGTTTCTCCAAAAATTATATAGATGTGGTTGTGGATGGTGCCCTTTAGATTGGAAAATGGAGGCTCACAGGCTTCTATGGTGACCCAATAGCATCTAAACGACGGGATCATGGGAACTACTGAAACACTTGGGTATCACATTAACATTGCCGTGGGTATATCTTGGTGATTTAATGGAATATTAACGCATTAACTACTGATTTCCTTTGACGCTAAATTACACTCATATTGTCCTTATCCCCGAATGTGCGAGTCTGGATTCTGTTTCTCAGTTCAGACCTATTAGCTTCTGCAATGTCATTTACAAGATAATCTCTAAAGTGCTTGCTATTAGGGTTAAAACATATCCTCCTGCATATAAATTCTGAAACCCAAGGGGCATATCTATAGTGGCTTTTGAGATCAATCACTATTTAAAATGCAAGACATGGGGCAAAACGTGACATATCGCTCTCACACTTGATGAGTCAGGCTTATGATAGAGTAGAGGTGGGTGTTTTTAGAAAAAATTGTGAGAGAGCAGAACGCTAAGCTTTGCAGATAGATGGGTGGGGTTGGTTATGCAGCGTGTCCAGTTGGTTTACTATTCTGTTATCTTCAATAAGAAGCAGCTTGGGTACTTCTTTCCGAAAAGAGGTCTTTGACAAGGAGACCCACTCGCTCCTTACTTGTTTTTGATATGTGCGGAAGGTCTAGCAACACTCTTGCAGGTGGCAGAAAGGGGAGGCAGAATCCATGATGTCTCTATTGGGAAAGGATGCCCTCAAGTATCTCATCTCTGTTTTGCTGACGACAGTTTGTTCTTTTTCAATGCAAAGATCGAGTTTTGTGCTGTTAGACATATGGAGAATCAACTAGCCCATCATTTAGCAAGCCATACTCATTTCTTTTTTTATTTTCGTGCATGGTTGGATATGGCACCTGATTTTACCATTCCCTTCCTGATATCCATCTGATCAATAAAATACAGTGTTCTACTGTATCAAAAAAATAAAAATCAAGCAAGTTAAAAATACACCTCTGAAACTAATGTGCACAAATACATCGACCAACTCACTCCATTGGCAATACAACGCAAACAACACGCATAACCTAGAACCCAGTATGTTTGAAAGGTTGAATTACGCAAAAATCCATGTCACGATGGATAGATACCAGAAGGAATAATGCAACAAATGTATACGAAAAACGAGCAGGAGAATGTCGAAAGATAACTTCATCCGAATGGGTTCTTCCCTAGTAAAGCTGCCACATTCATTTCCAATAAAGCAAGATTACCAACAAATAAGAAGTAACCTACAGAACCCATCTCCAATTAGTTAACTTTTTGCAAGAATAGCGTAAAAAACATACATTTGGTCATTATGAGCATTACCCAGAATCAATACTTCCATATAACAGAACAAATATCTATATATATCGGGTGTAAGTGAAAGATGTATACGTATCAAACCCAAGCCCAATGTTAGTAAAACTTTAAAAAGCGATCTGGAGCTAGTGAAGTTGGATATACAGACAAACATGGTTACACACATAAATGAATATGTATATTGCCCTTTTTAGGGTTTTGTTCGAAAATCTACCTGGTAAACAACAATGGCGAGGAGAGCTATGAGGATGAAGAAGAACAACAGCCATGTGAATAGACTACCCATCCGATGCTTTCGATTCCTTGAATTCGTCACAAAGTGGCTTCAAAAAAGTTGGGAAAACAAAAGGAAATACGAGCACAGTTTTGACGCGGAACTGTTGCAACGATGAGTTAAGGAAATCGAGGATTGAAATTTGGGAATCGAAACGCGTTGTGGACTAATGGATTGAGTTTCGAGATTGGGTCTTTGAGATTGGAAGAGTGAGAGATGATCGGACTTCAAAGGGACCCTCTCTCCCTCTCTCTCTCTCTCTCTCTCTCTTCGCCACGAGGAAGTAAAGAATCCTGGGAAGTACGGGTGAAAATCGGTCGGTTCAGTTCGATTTTTGAGGTGTTCGGGACCAAACTGATCAGTTCGAGGTGATTTTACTAGGAACCGATCCCGACCGAAAAAAACAATGGAGTGAAAGTTATTGGGCTTGTTTTAGTGTCAAGGCCCAATGGTTCAGCTCAGGGTCTGATAGTGCTGGACTGCAAGTGAAAGTTAGGAGTACATATTATTGAAACCTGTAAAGTTGTTCCATGTATCAACGGTTCAAAAGTATGGGGAATTTAACCCTTGCAATGTCTTCTTGTAGCAAGTGGTGGCTAGCTCATGCGATAGAGCTCTTGGATGTCCCACTGTATCTCAGAATTGAGTCTCATTCCCTCTCCCCATGTAATAAATTAAGAATGACGAATGTCCAAAAAAAAATTGTTTTCTTGTAATTGAAACAACAGATAGACACGAAGAACTGTGAAAGAAATGGAGTAAAAGCAAGTGCTTCTAATTACTATTTGATCTCATGATATCCTACCAAATGGTAGTAATTTTCACCCTTCTCTTTTTCTATGATCGTACTTTTTTTTTATCTTTATTCTCCTAAGATATTGTTACTCATTTATTAATTCATACATGTTTCCACACACCAAATAGTAATGTAATAAATTACTACTAGCATGAATAATTACCCAAAAAAAAATAGCATGAATAGAGAAGAAAATACTGTGAATGGTAAAAGAGAGGAACGCTGCTACATGCACAGACCGGTGTGCACCGACCACGTTCCGACGGCGTCGCCGACGCCGTTGTGGGTCCCCACCGGTCGATCTGAGCCGTTCATCATTTCTCAAAATCAAATTCCGAGTGGGCCTACGCGGGAATCGAGGCAATCGGACGGCTGTATGAGCTCGATCCAAAATCACCCCCATTTCCTTCAAAATTTTGGATCGAAATGGGGGTGATTTTGGATCGAGTTCATACAGCCGTCTGATTGCCTCGATTCCCGCGAAGGCCCACTCGGAATTTGATTTTGAGAAGGATGAACGGCTCGGATCGACCGGTTGGGACCCACAATGGCGTCGGCGACGCCTTCGGTACGTGGTCGGTGTACCACGGTCGGTTCTCTTATCTTAACCGAAAAGAGAGTGCGAGAAAATGACAATCCCTGTAGTTTCGCGGTTTGGGTCTCCAAGAAAATGACATTTGTCATCAAATTGTTAACTTCACCTGCATTTTCTTACAAAAAAAAAAAAAAAAAAACTATTACAACCCACAATTTGTAAATTAGGGCCTATTATTATTAGGGGTGGGAATTTCCATCACGACACAAACCCGACACGAAGTTAGCGGATTAGGGTTAGCTATTTCTGACACAGAACACGAATATGACACGACACAATAACACATAAATTTAAATAGGTCGGGGTTAGGGTTGAGAGAATTCTGACACAAACACGAGATGACACGACACAAACACAAAGGCAGGGTGGGAGTTTATGAAAGGACACGACAATACAAAAAGCTAAACAGATCGGGTTAGGTTGAGAGAATTCTGATACGAACATGAGATGACACGACACGAAAACGACACAGGGTGGAAATTTATGAAAGGATGTGATAACACGACACGAAATTAGCAATTAGGGTCGGCTATTTATGACATGAAATACGAATATGACACGACATGATAATACAAAAAGCTAAACAAATCGGGCTAGAGTTGAGAGAATTCTGACACGAACACGAGATGAGACGACACGACACGACGATGCCCATCTCTACCTATGATGATGCTATATGAGAAGTGAAGGGATCCAGTGAAAAATTCCGGTGACATTAATGATTTGGCCACAAATAGGATTCTAGGGTATATTTTCATCCCAATGAGCAATTCTATTTGTTTTGACTGAAGCACACAAACCTGAACACACATGTGTGGAATCGAGGACAAGGGAATAATTCAAGTTGTAAGACTTCCCTTTACCAGGGAAAAGAACAAAATGATAGGTACACACCCTTTGTGCCACTCCCCACCACACCCTCACTCGCATGGGGTGTGGTCCCCACATGTGGGCCCCATGAGAGCCCCACACCCCATGTGAGTGAGGGTGTGGTGGGGAGTGGCACAAAGGGTGTGTACCTATCATTGTTCGGAAAAGAATTGGGTTTGATTCTCATTAGATTGTATTCTCCATGATAGGCGCGTGGAAAGCATGCTTTTAAGTGCCTAAGTAGGGTAATTTAGCATGTTAGATGTGCGGTTTAAGCCTCATTTTCCATTTGATATGTGCACGTGGTTGGAATTGGTGTTTGTGTTTAATTTGCAGGAAATTGAGGTGTTTTGGCACTAATCGAAATTGTTGGAAGGGCATGCACGAGGACCGAGAGTGAGCAAGGCTGAGGAGGCTAAGTATTGAAGTTGATTTTCGCGTGGAGGTGATCGTAACCCATCGCAAGCGCTACAGGAATTTGATGGAGCGCTCAAAAGTGGCACAAAAGGGGAGCAAAAGTGAACAGAACGTTGGGGAGCGCTACACCAAAAGTGGTGTAGCGCTATTGCGAGGTTAAGAGGTCAACGACAATTGGGGGTCAACGGGCGAAACAAGAGATAAGGGCTCGGGAGCGCTACATCAAAAGTGGTGTAGCGCTACCGAGGGCATTATCCAGAGCCGGAAACGCGATCGTTTTGGGTCGCGGGAGTGAAGTCCGTTTTTATTCCGGTTGTTAATTGTAATTAACGTAGATTCCATATAAATACTCGTTTTTAGAACTCGAATTAGGGTTCCACATATTGAACTTAGGCTTTATTTTTCTCAACTTTGGCTGCTGGTTTCAATTCAATTTCGACATTCAAGTTTAGTTCAGAATCTTCAGATTTCCGGCTGTTGGATTGGTGTTTTAGCGTTGATAATCAAGTTCATTTCTTCTCCGCAGTCTGTGGTATTGTTCTCTGCTTTTATTTCCATTCTTCAAGCATGTCTAGATCTAGGGTTTATAGTATTACCGTTATGATCTTCAGAATAATGAGCGAGTAGTTTTATAGAGTGCGGCTGCGGGGCAAAAGCACCTCGTGGCTAGACTAGTCGATGTTGCTACCTCGGGATCGAATTAATTTAGTTTTTGAGCAATTTTAGAAGACGAAAACTCTTCTAACAAACAAAACCCAGGCATCGCCGGAATTCGAATGCGCACGGAATCTGGTGACAGGTGGTGCGCATTTGTTAGGAATTCTTTTTCCTATTCTAAAATCAATAAAACGAATAATTGTGGTTCGAGTAAACATTGGTTAGGCTAGTTACGGACGCTGGGTTCCCACGGCTGTACTCCCCTCTTTAAATCCATATTTAGTTCATTTAGTCTGGTAATTTAGTTAACTAATCTCATTGAACAAGGGGTGGCTACCTAAGAGCCGGGTTAGAGTAGAATTCAACACTTTTGAGTCAAACACCGTCCGTCCGTCTCTGTGGTTCGACTCCGGTACTTCCGGATATTGTGCTATGCCGGTCGAGAGTCCTACGCTTGGGACGCGTCTTTATTTTAAGTCACCCGGTTGGTCAAGCACCCCACCTCCTACATTAGGATAGACAAGGGCGGCTCTAAAATTTTCATCCAGTGCTGACAAAAATACATAGTGTGTCTAGCTATGATAAAAAGCTATTAGGAAGAAGATACTCCCTCCGCCCCATTTTGAATGTCCACTGTAGGAATACCGAATACGTGCAATTTCAAACACTTAAAGCAGTGGTGGAGGCAGGATTAAGAATCCTAGGGGGCGAGTTCAGGGGTTGGCTCTAGGATTTTCGTTTAACGTTGACAAAAATACACATCGTATTTATGATAAAAAGTTGTATGCAAAGAAGTCTTCTAATTCCCTTCAATTTTTAGTGTTTCCACATTAAACCTAATGTCAAACAACCATTATCCTTGCACGTTTATTATATATAGGCTCTCATAATTGGGCTAGGCTTGCTTTGTTTTGTTGGGGCTATGACATGGGTCAAATTTTGTTGGAAACAATTACTTTAATTTCAAATGAGTAACCCAGCGCTGACAATAGCAAAGAAAATTTATATATATAAATTTTAATTTTTTCAGTAAATTTTTTAAACTGTGAAGGGGGGCAGGGCCCATCCCAACCCTATGCTCCTTCTGCCCCTGACCTAAAGAATATATTTCTCTATGTAATTTTACTAATTTGTTTTATATCAAATTAAAGTGTTCATTAAGTACTTTAAATCGGTGAAAAAAAAAATTAAAAACAATCTTCGGAAGTACATTTTTTTAACGTCCACAAAAATACACGTTTCTCAAATGGAATATTTAAAATGGGATGGAGGGAGTGTACGCATTATATCGTTTGACAAAAATAAATTTTTACCTAGGAGAAATGAATTTGTAAGGAGGCTAACTAAACACCCTTAATCAATTGCCCAAGTCTATTTCTTCTTCTTCTTCTTTTTGAGTTTTTTTTTTTGCCGACACAGAAAAAGAAAAGGAGCCGTTCACTATCCTTATTATATATTGGTCTCTCTTGAGCTAGGCTTGTTTTGTTTTGTTAGGGCTATAACAATTTGGTTCAAATTTAGTAGGAAACATTTATTTTAACCTCGCAAGAGTAACCCAGCGATGACAATAATGAAGAAAATTTAATTTATATTTTTTTTTTCGTGCATTTTTTGAACCCTGAGGATAGATTAGGTTTCCTACATGAACTTAAAAAAAAAAATTGTACGGGGAAGAAAGTGTATGGAATCTTCCGATGCTTTGTATGCCATGCGGTAATTGTGGAGCCCACTCACGTCTTATAGTTTTAAATACATCTATGTATCTTCCGATCCGTTTGTATACCACGCGGTAATTGTGGGGGCCCACTCACATCATATAGTTTTAAATACATCTATGTTCAAATCTTTGCATTTTTTATTTGTTTTAGTATCAAATTTGATTTTATTTGATTTTATTTTCTTTTTACTTTCCATGACACATTATAGGGCTAAGTACAAAAACAGAGATTCACTGACCTCCTTGCACAACACAGCGCATAACACTTATCGCATAGCGCCTCCCCTAGATTCTGCTATCAGAACCAAAACAAATTCATATCATGAAATGAACAAACCATGTGTTAAAAAAGGGAGTGGAACCATATAGGCTGTTGGATGAACTGATGAAGGATGGAATGATGTTACCCTTCAAAGTTCAAACTCTATCCAAGGTGAAAGGCAAGCTGCGGGATCCCGACAGAGTTTTCACCTTTATCAGAGCAAAACCCCAAAGCAATTTGGCTGTGTTTGGTTAGATAGTTTAGTTTAATTTTGATGATGACATCAGGTGTAATGAGTGGAGAGAGATAGAGAGAGAAATGATGATGTTATCAAAACTAAAACTAAAATTAAACTGGAAAACAAACAGGGCCTTTAGTTTCATCTTTTGGGCCAAAAAAAATTATATGGACTAAAAGTTGAGTTTTCAAAGGTCAGGCTCTGGAAGTGCCATCGGTTGTGTTTGGTTTGTGTTTTGAGTTTTGGTTTTTGTAATGATTAGAGGAAAAAATAGGGATAATAATTAAAAAATAGGTATTGATGATTGGAGAGAGATAGAGAGAAAAATAAAAATAAAAATTAAAAATAAGGGTAATAATTGAATAATAATTGAGAAAACCGGTTCTTGAAAACCAAAACGAACAAGGCCATCATATTCAGTTTCCACAAGAAGATTCCATGGGAGATACATGTGAATTTGATCACCAAGAAGAAGCAAAAAGGAATTAGATTCTCTCCGGTTCGATTAGTACGTATGAATTTTGACGCGTCTACTGTTCACAACGAATTCTAAAATATCAACAATCCCACTAATCAAAACAGATTCGGAAAAGACCCGGAAAAGAACCGAACAGAACCAACTAGTCCCTTTAGGCTCTTTTTAAAAATAAAAATAAAATTAAGGAAAGTGATGTACAAATAAAATATTGCAATAAGAAAACCCTCCCAAGATGTGGTAGACGGGGTGCCTACATTAATGAAATTATAAGCTTCAATAGTTGTTGTTTCTAATTTCTATCTCGACATGAATCGAAGCCCAATTCCACGATTTGAATAAAGAAAATGGTTTATGATTATTATAAGAAAAAGGACAACGATTCATTAACCGATGTTTTTTTCGAAATACTTCCAAAATGATACGGCAAGTAGTGACAGAAACAAAAAGTTTTTAAAACTACAATATGCCAAAACTTTTGACTTTCTCCCAGAATTCAAGAATCCCATATCCAAAACACACCCAAACAAATATAGTATCACTTTAAAACAGATTACACTTTTCTTCCAAGATCAATCTCCAATCCAAAACCAGCTGGAAAAACAATCATCATTAAGCTAAAACTATACTATTCCCAAACTTCACAGCATAACTTCCCAATCATCCCATGCGCTCGCTCGCTCTCTCATATTCGACAAGATGAAGATGCATGCCTAATCCAAGAAACTCTGTTCCATCACCCGCAAAGATGGTATAGAATTTCTGGATTTTTTTGTCTTATCAATTGGGTCGGATTCATCGATCCACAATCTGTACACAAATGGTCTGTCCATGTAGCATTTCAGTGAAACAAACGAGGCCCCAAATCAGATGATTTAGGGGGTGTTCCACTAACTTGGTTTTTTTAATTTTTTGGTTTTTTGGATGTTTTAATTTTGCAAAAAAACTAACTTATTCCACTAACTAGTTTTTTGGTTTTTAGTTTTGCAAAAAAACTAACTTGTTCCACTAACTTGTTCCATTAAACTAGTTTTTTTGTATGTTTAGTTTTGCGAAAAAACTAACTTGTTTCACTAACTAGTTTTTTGGCTTTTTTGGTTTTTAGTTTTGCAAAAAAACTAAGTGATTTTTTGTTAGTTGAATGAGATAGTTTTTTAGTTAAAACAAAACAGTTTTTTTTTAGCGGAACGGGGCCTTAGGAACCGTTTGGTTTGACAATTCTATAACCAACAAATACCACTACAAAATTCTCCAGAAAAAGTTGCTGCATGGCATTATCCAATAAAGCAAGATCCATCTAGGATACACAAAACCATAGTTTAGTTTTAACTCCAAAATGCGATAGCCTTTTGACTTTCTCCCTAAAATCAAGAATCCCATATCCAAAACGCACCCAACAAATTTCACAACTAACCCACATTATAAACACCAAAAAACTAGAAACGGGGTGTTGTGCGCCCCTCAGTTGCCCGATCGTATTTTGGATGGTTCGGATGTGTTTTGATTTTTTACCGGTAAAAATAAATCAAAATAGCCGAACGCATCCAGGCCGTCCAAAACACAATCGGACGGTCGAGGAGTGCACAGCACACCGGATCCAAAAAACTAGTAGTAAAAAAATTCAACACACTAACCATCGTCACACACCCTTTCTTCATATAGGTCACACACCCTTAAACCCCTTCTCACCACCATTTTTATCTCCACAGTTACTCTGATACCTGCAAAGCACCTTACACTTAACCACACTCCCATAAACATAGAACCCGGGCGCAACCATGATCCGAACCGCACCCGGACCCAACTTCGTCGCCCTATCCCCACCCATATCTTCCATATAAACCGGGTCAAACCCGACCCCTTTATCCACCCTAAAAACCGGCAAACCCGGGTGGACCGAATTAGCCAGCAAGTGAACCAACCACACGCTCTTTGACGCGCCGAAAAACGCCTGCAACAGCGGCTCCGGCCACGCCCGATTCCACCCCAGCATCGCCACGATTTCGCTCATTTTCCGGTCACAAAACCGGCTGAACTCCTCGCTGAAATGCTTCGTCCCTTTGTTCAAAACCTCGTCCCACGTTAACCCCTGCAACTGGTAAAACGACGCCAAATTCGACTCGGATCGGGAAATCGGGTTGAGGATTCGGGTCACCGATGATTTCTCGAACCCGATCGATTCAAAATCCTCGAAGAAAGCTCTGTTCAGTAAGGCTTCGAGGTAGACCGATAGAGCCCTGGGGTTTTTAGAGAGAGAGGGTTTGATTTCGTAGGGTTGGAGGAGGAGAGAGATCCGGTCGAGGATTTTGGTCGGGCCAGGGCCTAGTTGGCGTAACTGAAGGGTCAATGAACGGCTCAGGAGGCGAACGGAAGATCGAGATTCAGAAACACAGACTAGAAAATGTTCGATAACTTTGGTGTGGGTCGATTGAGAGTGAATCGAAAGACGAGGGGTCTGATTTTGAAATGAGCAAACTTCGAGCCCTGATTTTAAATCGTGGCAGTAGAGTTCCAGTTTGTTGAGTTTCTTCTCCAGGTCGGTTACGGAGTGTTTGAGCCTCGAAGCTTCTAGAACGGCGTCGTCTCGCTTCTTAGTCGCGTGGATTAGCTTGTGAGAGAGCTCCGTCACCGCTATCTTCCAATGCTCCTCTCTGTCTATAACCGCCGGCGACGACGACGTCGACGTTCTGGGGCTCTTTTTGGTCAGAGAAAACAGAATCGATTTGAATCTGCTGCCGTTGGGGCTGACGCCGTTGTTGTCGAGTGGTACCACTGAGAACTTGTCTCGGTTACTCGGCAGGCACTCGTAGCAGGAGACCCCACTGTCGGATTCCGGTCGTCTTCTCCCCGTTTGTTTGGTTCGTTTTTCTGAACGGTGGTCGAGCGGCGTTGGGTGGTGCTTCGATTCGATATCAACGTCTCTGTTGGTACGTCGGTCGTATTCTTCGTCTTCGTCGTCGTTCTCTTCCCTTTCGCATTCTGGAATCTGTAACCACAAAAACTCGAAATCAAATACATATACGGAAAGATGCTTATTGATTAACGGTATGCGTTTACAATTTACTTACAGGAGTGAAGGGTGGAGGATGGTGAGGAGGAAGGGAGGTAGGAGAGAGAGAGGATTTGGAGGAAGAAGAAGGAGAGGAGAGAGAGGAGGAGGAATTCGGGGCCATGTTCATAACCTCATCCTTTTGGGTTCGTGTATGTGAGATGTTGTATATATCCATCGGGGGAATGGGCACGGCAGGCTGGCTGTGCCCCGAGAACGGGCATTTACTCGAAGGCAAATATATGATCTGATATGTTCAAAGTTGAAAGTTCAAAGTTGAATTTACAGTGCGTGACAAGTGGTGTCTAGCTGATAGTTAGAATTTTTGGATGTCTCATATTGTATTTTGAGATCGAGTCTCATTTTTTTCCTCTTCATGTAATAAATTAGAAATGATAAATGACAATAAATATTCGGTGCTTGACATGTAAAATAAATTTGTAAAAAATTAACTTATATCGAATTACATTAAATTAGGGAACCAATGACATTTTTTCGGCACAGACACACTTTCCTACTCCGTTGTATTTTTATTTTTTAGTACTAATAATTTGGGGAAATTTTTGTGTTCTTTTCTGTATAAAAAAAAAAAAATCAAACTCTATAAAGTGATCAGTTTATATCACTATTTTTTATTCAGAACAATGCCCATTTTATGGGCACAACCACACTTTACTTTTTCGTTTTTTTTTGTTTCCCTTAATATTGTAAAAATATGGGGGGAATTTTGTGTTCTTTCCTTGTTTTTGTTTTAAGTCAAAATTTTGGCACACTTTAATGTAATTAAATAACACTAAAACAACCTTATTGAATTTATAACTTTACGGGTTGAAAAGGCAGTTTTATACATTTCACTTCTTCGGGGTGTGTTTTTTTTTTTGAAGTAAAAAGATGCGGGGAATTTTTTGTAATTTCCTTGTTTCTTTTTCAGTTAAAAATTAATTTAGTGTACTTGATGTAAATTAATTAAATAACACTAAAACAACCTTAATTATAATTTCATGGGATGGAAGGCAGTAATTTTCTTTCTTTTTTTTTTTTTTTACCGTCCCAAAAAACTTTTATTTTTTTTTTACCGTCCCAAAAAAATTTTAGATGACTAGAGGATAGAGAGAGCAATATTCTTAATAATAGGTGCTTATATATCTCATCTATTAATTTTTGCATACAAAAAGCTCAATAAATGTCATTATAAAAAGATTTAGATGTAGGCATTCTCAAAGCTGAAATATTTGGATAACTGGGTATGACAAATATTATGAAGTCCTGATGGAGAACATTAATAATTCTCCTTAATAGAAGTAGTGCAACTGGTGATAAAAAAACAGAAGTAATGCAACTAAGGCCTTGTTTGGTAACACTTTCACTTTCAGTTTTCTATTTTTATTTTCAAAATGTAAGGAAGAAATTTTGTTTGGTTGGCTACTTCCATTTTCAAATTCTATATTTTACTTACACTATTTTTGAAATTTGAGGAAGTAAAAAATCTGTGCTTTCCCTTCTTGATTTTAAAAATGTGGTACATAACTTGACGAAAATATATAAATTTCAAAAGTGATGATGGATACAACGAACGTTAACGTGGTGAGTTGAAAAGATTGACAATTCTAAAATACAATTATAATAAATTGCCATGATCATAGGGCTGATTTATAGGAAAAATAAAGTATATGGTGCTCTCTATGATGTTAATAGCAATTAGAAAAAAAATGTCAAATGATAGGTATCTATGTTAATCTTTCTCTTAGTTGTCAACAACAATTAATTATGAATAGTAAGAATATAATTATATTTAGGCAAATGTTAATGCCAAAACTGTTTTTGATTGTGCCAAAACTCCAATGCATAAAATGGTTGTACTTACGTGCAATGTACATGCCTTTTATGCATTGGAGTTTTGGCACAATCAAAAACAGTTTTGGCATTATCACTACCCTATATTTAAGATAAGATAATACTAGTATTCTTTTGAAAATGTATTTATAATATCTGTTACAAAATGTATTGATGATTGGTCAACAGAAGAGAATAGTATTCTTTTGAAAATCGTGTATTCTCTCGCATATTATTATGGATCCGGGGTGGGTACTATGTGGTAGGTGTTGTGCGGCAAAACTACATCGTTTAGCTTGATTTTTGAAAATTGTATATTCTTATGTGATGCTTAATCAATAAGAATGCATCAAATATTTTCTAAACTTTTAAGTTTAAATTACAAGTAAATGAGAATATCTTTTTATACTTTTAATTTAGAGAAATTGACACTATTGCTTTGGCTAAATAAACCAACAATGGTTTATTTTTTTTGTCCTTATTAAAAAAATTGTATTGGTTAGTTTCATGTTGATTTTTTGTGGTATATTGGTTCGTCTTGATGAGAGAAATCTAATAAGTATAAAATTAGGATCAAAATTTTTAAAGGGAAATGATTTTCACACCCCCCATTTTACAATCCACACTCCCTTGTTTGTCTTTATCCACATAAATTTACAATGTTGCCCTTCCTCAATACACCTTTTCCACACATGCAAGGGTAATATTGTAAACTCATGTGAATAAAAACAAAAAAAGGAGTGTGGATTGTAAAATGAGGGGTGTGAAAATCATTTCCCTTTTTAAAAAGTGCACTAAAGACAAAAATATGATCAAAATTTTTAAAAAGTTCACTAAAGACAAAAATAATCCAACTTTTTGTAGTTTATTGGATTATTTTGTTTTCATTCACAAAAATTGGTTAATAATTTTATACTTTTTAGACTCTTCTAGTAGAGACGAACTAATAAATCACAAAAAATTGACGCAAAACTAACGAATGCAAATATTTTTTTTTTTTTTTGAATAAGGACAAAAAAAAAAAAAAACACTTGGTTTATTTTAGTCAAAGCAACTACCATATTCAATGATCACCATGTTTGAAAGAAATAGGAGAGTGAACTTAAAGAAACCATCTTTGCTATTTAATTATTTTCCGATTGTGTATAGAAAGTTTGATATCTTGGGGGAAAGTCGAGCCTACGTACATATCTACCTGGAAGGCTGGAACCAATTCCGACCTCGCAGAGATAATTGGAGCTGTTCATTTTATTTAAATTATTTTATTTATGATTCCTGAAAAAAAAACCCAGCTTAATCGGAGATTGGTAAGAGAGATAATTGGAGCTGTTCATTTTATTTAAATTATTTTATTTATGATTCCTGAAAATAAAACCAGCTTAATCAGAGATTGGCAAGAGCTGCAACAAAACATCCAACTTTGTCCTAAAATTCTGAAGTAAAGTTGAATGTTTTGTAAATGACCTACCGTTATCTAATTGAGCTAGTTTTGTACAAGAACCCTTAAATAATATTTGTTCATATCTTTGTGGAATCAAAGACGGATCCCAAAGTGATATGTTTGTGCGGGTACAATCAGAGATTCTGTATCCATATTCTTTTCCAAGTTTATAAGGAGAGCGGATCTGCTGTCCCGAACTCTCTGTCCCGTCCATCTGAGCCGTCCATCCATGCAATTAACGGCTTGGATTCCATCTCACCCAAAACAAATCTGAGCCAAACATGTTCATCTACAAAATATGATTCGTCGATTGCTCAGATGGATGGCTCGGATGGACGGGACACGGAGTTGTGACAGGATTTCCGGGACAACAGATCCGCAATCGTTTATAGGGTCTGTATCTGTGTCATTTCTGAGTTCATATACGTCTACGGGGTGCTTTGATTTATCTCGCCGAGACAAATCCAAAAAATATAAAATTATGGTCAAATAATCCAAGTATTTCGGCTTTATTCAAAAAAATATTTGGTTTGACCATAATTTTGTACTTGCTAGATTCGTCTCGTCGAGAGGAATTCAGAAACACAAAATCTTGACACAAAACTAACAAATGCAAAAAAAAAATTGAATAAAGACAAAATGAATAATCCAATAATCCATAATCTGGATTATTAGCCAAAGCATCCCTAAACGTCTTTTAAAAATATGATGCCACGTGGGTGACAAATTGACATACTCATGTAGTTCCAAATTTCCAATCCCATTTCGTTTTCTCCAATTTTATGAGGTGTTTTTTCTCGTCTTCTTATAACCACGATTTTGAATTTTTTTTTTTTAAAAAATTTTAAAGAACGGAATTGCAGGGTTTAAAAATTGACATTTGATCCACCCGAACAAACAAACCAGGCCATTATATTCACGCGCCATTGCCAATACGTGAATGTCCAATTTTGATTTGGATATTTTTTACGTTAATCTAACGAGCGGTTTTTTACTCTTGCAGTTCTATCTATAAATCTCAACCCTTTATTTCAATATCCAACGGTATTGGTTGATTTTGGTGGAGCATAAATCTAGGCAACTCATAATTCATCTAATGGCTCCCATCTAGCGACTATATAAAAGAACTCATTTATTGATATGAAATCCCACTAATCACACTTTCTCTCCCTCTCTCGAGGATTTCCGCAATCTCATTGGGTTTTTTTTCCTTTCAAATTATGAAAATCTTTTTTTCCCTTCCAAAAAAAAAAACCCCTCTCTCTCCTGATCTGCCACGTCTACATCGAGCAATTGGAGTCCGAGGAATATGTTTTGATTAGGTCATGATAAGAGTATCGGTTGATTGATGGTTTTCAATGTAATAAAATAAATTTTGATTGAAAATCCAATTTGATCATACATTCGTACTTTTTAGTTTATTGTTAGTATTATTTAGTCCATGAGTAAAATTTAAAATGTGCTTGTTGGAATAGACAACTATGGTTTTATTGGTTATTGTAAATGATTGCATCGACTAAATGGACAATCTTTGAAGCTTATTTTGATAAATGACTTCTTGAAAGTGTAGTGTTAATTTGAGGGATGGTCAATAGTAGGGAAAGATAGTTTATTTTAGTTGCGCTCAAAGCATGTGGTATCGTGCCTTTAGTAAATTGTTTATGCATTTTAGATTATCAAGGAAATGATTCCTGATTACTCTGAATTTTATTAAATTTTATGTGTTTGTTTTTGTGCAAGCAAAAATTAAGAATTAGTAAATTTTTTGTTCTGTAAGCGGTTTCTTTTCGTTCATTGATTGATTCAGGGTAGCTTTAGCTTACTTCCAAGTTTTAGTTTATCAAGGAAATGATTCTTCATTACTCTGTATTTTATAAAATTTTATCTGTTTGATTCTGTGCATGCAAAAATTAAGAATTCGTAAATTCTTTGTTCTTTATTCGTTTATTCAAGTTAAATAGGTCAATCAATATTGTTGATATGGATGGGTTGTTTTTTTCTTTTCTTTTTTTGCATAGTTTGAATTGTTGGACAGGGGTTTGAGATATTATGCGAGAACCGAAATGTTGATTTAGGTAAGTTAATTGTTCCAACCATAACTTCAAGCACGGGAATGCGCTAGTTAACTAATAAAATGGGAAAACCACATCATCATATAGTCTAAGGCTAGTAATTTGCGGAACCGGGGAGGAGGAGGGTGTTGTGCCCAAAAAAACTACATGTATCATTTTGAGCAAAACAATGTGATATGAACCGTTTATTATTTAGAGTTTGATGCGTAAAACAAACCTGTAAAATGTTGAGAATATTAGATATAAATTTTATTTCACTACGTCTTTGATTCACAGAATAAAAATACGGAGGAGGTAAAGAGGAAAAGGAGTTGAACTCTTGCTTGCTCCTCCAGAGACACGAACGTAAGTACACAGATGTGCTCAGAATCATCCAATATATATATATATAGATTTCGAATCTATAAATTTCCGTATATGTCCTAAGCACAGCTATTGCCTGGGGAAAATTTGGTGGCCAGTCGTAGTTTTGCTAGTAATTTTAAATTCGAGGAATTGTATTAAATTCGAGGAATTCAAATCCCTAATAATCTTGTCTGAATTCCGTGACAAATTAATATACTACGGCATTTATAAATCTAGGGTGGTAGAGTGTAGTAGATCAATGATTCGTAATATGAATGCTCAGACTTAATCACTAGATAATGTCTGATGAATTCCGTGACAAATTAATGTTGCAGTGAAATTTAATAAAGGCTAAAAGAAAGAGCCGAAGAAGGAAAGAGGTGTGTGAATGTGTGCTTGTGTTTTTACTCGAAAGTCATACAGAAAGAAGGTGCCAAACCGTGTATCACAGTATCAGGTCATTCTCAGAATTTATGAACCTGTCCAAGGTCATACTCCTAGCATTTATAATGTCTTTTTCACCAATTTGATTCATTAAACTCTCCCCAACCACTCGCATTCAATTCCTCAAAGAGAGAGACAAAGACCCGTTGCAGTTGGATGTGAAATTCATCCAGCCCATGGGACATCGAGATGCAGCACCGTGCTACCAGCTGGAGTACTTTAACACCTTGTTCGATTTGGGTCTTAAGACCCACCCTGCACGGTCCTTAATAAAAAAAATTTTCTAGCTCTTTCTACTAATTACCGCCAAAAATCTCCCTCAAAACCCAAACCGAACAAAGCCTTAGCTAAAAGGGTTAAATACGGATTTCCACACAAAAACTCTATGAGCAAGAAAATTTATACCGAATCACGCGCAAAACGTGAGTGCTTTTTAAAAAATGTATTTGTAAAACACGATTTCATGTTTTTACATTATTCATATTCTGTGTATTATTGGGTGTAAATTTCTATGCGCATAACGTTTTTTATTTCGAGAGGAGTTATTCTCCTTATATATATATCAATACAGTACTTATTTTTTTAGCAGTCGTGCTAAATAAGTACTAAAACTACGAACCGAGCGTGTTGCGCAGCGTACTGTGCGGCGGCCGGTGCCTCCATCCGGTGTTAGTCCGACGATCAGAGATGTATATCGCGTAGAGCTCGTCGAATACTACAAGTTGTATAAAAAATTAACTCAATTGAATATTGTTGGGTTCCTCGTCGGAACATTATTATCTTGAAATGTATGATTCTGAATGGATCTGAAACATTAGATCAAAACTGGTGTTCAAAAAAGATCAAAACCACTGCAACAAGTTATATGTGTTCCGATGAGACACTTATCGATATTCGATCGAGCTGATTTATAATACACATGTAGAACTTGATGAGCTCTATGCGGTGAACGTATGTGATCGTCGGCAAGGTGCGCCGTGCCCTCTCAGCACACTGTGTAGCACATGGCTTCGCAGCACTGACAGTGATACTACAAGCGAACAAATTTGATAATGAAACGGATTCTATCACACTCTCTACAGATTGGATTGTTAAGTATGCCCATTTTTAGGAAGCAGGGGAGGTGCTGTGCACAGCCATGCTGTGCATGATGTTGTGCACCCCTCGGCCGTTGGATCGAGTTTTGGACGGTTCAGATGTATTTTAATTTTTTACCGGTAAAAAAAATCAAAATTAAAAAAATTTTGCCGAACGCATCCGAGCCATCCAAAACTCGATCCAACGGCCGAGGGGTGCACAGCACGGCTGTGCACAACACCTCCCCCGAGTCCCCATTTTTATTAAGTCAATTTTTTTATTTTGGCCGGAGTATTTCTCCTGCGGTTTAGTGAAAGACAAATCATCCACGTCAGGACTATGGAATTCACAATAAATTTTTCTCTTATAATCTGACATAGTAATAGTTTTTTTTTTTTTTTTTTTATCTGACCCCAATAGTTTGCCATCATCAATTTTGCTATGATTGATGATTTCAACGAGTTCAAAAAATGAACGACCGTCACCTTGAAATTAAATTAAATTCTTGGAGGACTCAAAAAAATTTAGTATTCCCTTTGTTTGTCCTTGTTGGTGCATTTTTTAAATCTGTGTCATTTTTTTTATTACTTATATGTTTTAATTTATAACAGTTTTCACGATTTTGCGAATTTTGTATAATATTATTTTAATAACCAGATGTCCATGACAGCTTGCGTGCACCTCGACTAATTCCGGCGCCATGAAGGTAAGTGGTAACGACCGGGCATAACGCTTAGTGGTGCCAATAGTTTGCTAGCAAGGGAAATCGAACGTGAGACTTTGGGTAGGAGGAAACCCTAAGTTCCAAGGCGTCTGGCAACCCCTGGGGTTAAACTAAGATCTATACTGCATATATTTTGAGAGGAAGCGGAACTGGTGCAACGCATATCATCTCGGAAATCAATGGTCTAGATTTACTGAAGCTTTCTTACTTGTAATAAAACAATTTTGGACGGTTGAGATGCTGCGCTGAATGGTGCACCGCACTTAGGTCCCCGGATCTGTTTTTGAGATCGTATTAAGAAATAAAAGTAATAAAAAATAACACAAATTTCAAAAATGGATCAACGAAGACGTACATGGAGTATTAAACTTGAAGATCTAATCCATTTTACAACGAGGGACTGGATCGATCTATTCACTTTGGATACTTGTTACGACTGGGTCAAGAACTGAACTTAAACGGGGCCATGAGAAAACTGGGATGATGGGAGCTGTTTCCGAGATGGAGAGGAGGCGAGACTTGAGAGGGGGTGGTTTAATGTTTTATGCATGTGAAGTTAATAAATGTGACGTGGGCCGAACAAGTGGTCCAGGAAATTTGAACTGCATGCTGTCGTCTCTGTTGGCTGTGAGATTCACGTGCATCCGTCCAACCTCTCATTGTCTAACCACGGGCTCCTCTTTCTCTCTCTCTCTCCGCGCTCGTTCGGCTTAGAGTCTGTTCCGGTGTCATTGATTTGAGAATTTTTTACTCAAAATTTCGGTCATCAAAACACAGTTTTACCATTTAATCTAATTACATTTCATCCCGCATTCAACCAAGCCATGATTGAATCCCTAAACTCTGGCAGCAATAGGAGGGGAGGCCTAAACAAACAAAAGGCAGGGCCAGCGAATGCAGGCATAAAACTAGGGAGCTTGGTCCTTGTACCCCTACAGCTTTCATTTATCCTCAGTTGACTCCCCAGAATATTGTACCCAAACCAGGGTTGTTGCGTGTGGTTCGTTTTTTTTCTTTTTCAGTGAAAGAAGGGTTTGGGTACTAATACCTTTTTTTCTTTTTTGAGGGGGTAAAATTGGGTATAATACTTTTTGAAAGTGGTGGATTGGTTCCTTAGAGAAAAAAAAAAAAAAAGAGTTGGATTTATCATTATCTTTGTTTGATCTCTGTGGGGAGCCTGCAGGGCAAGGGAAAAACTGCACCATGCAACGCATCAAAACGTCGGGCCGGAGAAAAATGTGCAATTGACCAGTATTTCTTTCATAATTTGGCTCCCTCCCACTCCTAATTCCGCCATTGCAGATACACGACCGAAAAAAAATACTGTATGTGCAACTTGACCCTCCAACCTCGGGCTGGAGAAAAATGTCTCGGCCTCTTAGGAGGCGGACTGCTAGAATTGGACTCAAGACCAGTGACTCAAGCCCTTCAAGGTCCAACCACTAACCAGGCCCAAGGCTCTTATAAACTCGATTGTTTTTTTTAGAGGGGCAATAGGGTAATTTAACTTAACCCACTCAACAACAAGGCATATTGACTAGCAAGGGGCAAGATGACCCTTTTAACGCGCACACACTCTGCCACTACCCGTAACGATTTGTCTTGTCATTGCCATAATTGGGGTATATATGTTTCGGGTGTGTTTGAGTCATTTTTTTAATTGTTGCGTTTTGTTTTTCACATTTTTTTTTTTGTCTTTAGATTATGACCATAATGTAGTATTATCAACCTATACAACATTGGAAGATATGTGCAAAGTATATATTTTGCAATAGATGTTAAGTTTCCGCTGTGGTATTTTCGGTTTTTTCGCCAGTTATAATGTGAAGACGAGAATACTCCAGAGTTGCATTTGAAAGATAAGTGCAAAAAACATTCTGTAAATCTTAAAAAAGTACTATATAGAATGAAAAGTGGAAAAGCTTCACTCCTTCTATTTTTTACTTCTCTTCTGTAAACCCAAAACACCTACAATTTAAAAAGGTAAAATGAGAATAAAAACAAGAGCCATCCAAACACTCGTAAAATTCGGATCCACCCATTCCCATTATTTTTGGGAATTCCATTTAGAACCAAAGATGGCATTGCGATTTTTCTTTACTCCATCTAAGCCATTTGACTTGTATTGAAAAAACAGAGATGAATTTAAATAATTGTCTACATTTGAGGTTGTTCCCATATGACACTGAATCATTGTATCAACATTGCTTTTTTTTTTTTACACCGTAAAAAATCAATGGTAATGGTATTTTTGGCAGTAGTGGGTGTACTCGCTTTTAGCATGAGAGAAAAATTAAAATAATAAATGGATCGTAAAGTACATTTCGAATTCTGTCTTTTATAGTAAGGGTAGTTACTCAAAATACAATTGGCTTTTTGGATTTTCTTTTATTCAAAATTTTGAAATACGGCCTTAATTTTTTATTTTTCCATTTCATCTTGTCGAGACGAACCCATAACTCCTAAAAAGTTTGACGTCAAAACTAACAAACGTAATTTTTTTTTAATAAAAACAAAATTTCCAAAATACTTTTAATCAAGTGACTTATTTTTTGAGAAAGTTGCCCCAACTCTTTTTCCATTCTTTCCATGAGGAAAATACTAAAATCACACATACCCATACAGGCTAACAATTGCGCACACAAAGTTTGCTCTGTCGTTAATTTCAAGATCCAAAATTAGCCGAAGTCTGTGCAATTTGATCTTGACAACTGGTTATAGAAAAAAAAGTTGCACCCTCACTCGCATGGGGTACCCAAACACACTCTAAACTATAAAGCGCTCCCGAAGCACGATTAAGTGGTGCTCAGAGCACTTTGACATTACACATTCTCGTACAATTTACTATTAAGTGTATGGACCGATATAAATGGAAATTGGGGGGGGGGGGGGGGGGGCTGCTGTGCACCCCCTCGGCCGTTGGATCGTGTTTTGGACGGCTCGGATGTGTTTTGATTTTTTACCGTAAAAAAAATCAAAATTAAAGGATAATTGCCGAACGCATCCGAGCCGTCCAAAACTCGATCCAACGGCCGAGGGGGTGCACAGCACCTCCCCCAAGTCCGATATAAATATATGTTTGTGGAATGAACTAGAAAACTATGTGCATGTGCTCGAGACCACCAAATAATTATGCGAGGGTACCCACACGTGTGTACAAAACATTTGTGCAGATGCTAGTTTCTAGGAGTGATTATAGTGCTAGTGTGGTGCTCTAAGGCCTTTACCATTGTACTCCTACATTTTTGTGTGTGTCACATTCTCGCATATACTTAGTGGCAGAGTGATTGTAAAATTTCGCGGAGTATAGCCAGGGCCAGCCTTAACGTTTGAGTTGTCTTAGTCGAACCCCAAGCTTGGTTGCCTTTATACTAGTAAGTCACAAAAAAAAAACCCATAAGTAAAGGAACAAAGCAAAATCGAGGTTATATATTATGTCTTTAGTTTGAATAACATCTAAAAAAAAATTCAAAATCAAAATGTAACTCCGGTTAATCGGATGGTGCTTTATAATTAGCATGACATGATCCGATTCAAACAAAACAACTACTCCTTGCCTTTTTTAAGCAAATTCGACGATTAAGTCATCGTACTTTAAGTTATCCAAGATTAAGAGTAGAATATTGGGCTTTTATATTTATTTTAAACTCAGTGGGCTTAAAGTGGTTTTGAGCTAATGCTATATAATTTTTCTTCCCCTAAAAAAAGGGAGATTTGGGATAATGCGATATATTTTTTTTTCCCTAAAAATGGAAAAAAAAAAGAGGGACACCTAGGATAGATTTTGAACTCGGGATGCTTGGGAAACACAAGAGCTAGTAACTCTCGATAGACCACTACGCCAAGGAATCACTTTGGTAAGAAATTGGGAACTTTTAATAGACACACATATAATATAACTTAGTACATTTATTTTTTTGGGACTGCCTTAACCCAAGGTCTTACCAGACTTGGGTTAGGGCCGACCCTGAGTATAGCGCTTTCAAGCAAGCCAACTCCTTTCCTGATGAATCCATCAGTTGCTTCTTCGTCGAAGTGGAAACACAGCAGAGAATAAGTTACTCATCAGACATGCAATTAACGACACGTGTGCGTCCTAGCGTCTTTTCTCATGACCTAGAACGTTCTACAAAAAATCTCTCAAGTCGGGTCCTCTTTGGCGCGATTCCACTAACTAGGATTTTTAGATTTTTTATTTTTTTTTCAATCGGTCAAAGGATTTTTAGGGTGAGTTCTTGAATGGATTTTATCAAGATTTGATAAAATCAAGCTTTTGATTTTATCCATTCGTGGAGAGAGTTGATAAAATTTTAAATTTTTTATCAAGCCTTTGATTTTATCCATTCGTGGAGAGAGTTGATAAAATTTTAGATTTTTGATCAAGCCTTTGATTTTATCCATTCGTGGATAGAGTTGATAAAATCTTAGATTTTTGCATCAAAAATCTAAGATTTTATCAACTCTCTCCACGAATGAATAAAATCAAAGGCTTGATTTTATCAGATTTTGATAAAATCCATTCAATAACTCACCCTTAGAGTTAATAACGTGTGCAGAAGAATAGTCTATTTCGAATTGTGTGGAAGACTAAAAAACCAAACAAATTTGGAGGTGTTTCGCTGATGGTATTTTTAGAGTAAATTAATTTTTTATGTGATGTATTGTGAGAGAATAACTTATTTTGATTTTTTTTAAAAAAAATTATTTTTTGTTAATGAAACACCCCCAAGTTAGTGGAACGGTGCCTAATAAAATCGGGAATTTTTTCCTTGCAAGACTAAAAAGCCATGAGTCAGGTTAGTGGAAAAGGATAAATTGAGACTCGATCTCAAAATACAGTGTGCGCGGTATCCAAGAGCGGAGCTGGGGGGCGTGCTGCACTGCTTGGTGCTGTGCACCCACACGGCGCGTCCGGCCGGCCACTTTTCGGCGATCCGAGACGTTCACCGGATAGCCCTCGTCGAGTACTACAAGTGTACCAAAAATCAACTTGATCGGATATCGTTAAGTATCTAATCGGAACACAAATAGCTTGAAAAAAATGGGTTTAGTGAATCGGATCGAGTGTTTATGTACATTTGTGTTCCATTTCATTTCAATCTATTTGTGTTCCGATTAGGTACTTAACGATATCCGATCAAGTTGATTTTTGGTACACTTGTAGTACTCGACGAGGGCTATCCGGTGAACGTCTCGGATCGCTGAAAAGTGGCCGGCCGGACACGCCGTGCAGGTGCATAGCACGCTGCGCAGCACCAAGCTGTGCAGCACGCCCCCAGCTCATCCAAGAGCTCTACTACCGCATGAACTAGTCACTGCTTCTGAACGGGCACTAATTAAGTCGGCAATTTTTTACCGGTATATAAATATTTAAGTCGGCCAATTTACCAACCTTTATCAGAGAAGAAAACTCCTTTCATCCATTCAATTCAGCGTTATATTTTCTCCCCAATCTCACCTCTCAGAATCTCCATTTCTCACTCGTTGAAGGTACCTCCGTCGCTCGTCCTTTCTCAGCTTTTCTCATTCTAGGGTTTTAATTATATCGCAGTTTGCTGTTCCACGATGCCGTGGTTAACTTTTGAATGATTTGAGGAAATTAATTTCGTTTGCTTGGATCGTTTGTCGGCATATTGTGTGGGTTTCGTTTCTTCTATCGGCCCTGATTTTATTTTTCCACTTTACTTTGCTTTCGGTTAAGGGTTTCCCTGATTTTGTGAGGAACTATGAACCATGTTTGGATTTCGAAACTTCACTCCTGTTGATGATCTTTGCATGGTTGTTAATTCATTTTACAAACTTCGCTTAATTTGGTCGGAAATTCAGTTTTTGTATGGTGATTGGTTGGTAGTGGGAAATCAACTTTCTTTGTAGTTTGGATTCAGGAATTGCCGAAGTATCTCCACCCCTTACTCAAATTTTTACTCAGATTTAAGTAAAAATATGAGTAAAAGCTTCATTTGGTATTGTCTACTCCAATGGGCACTCTCAAATTTGAGTAAAAGCTTCATTAACGGCAAGGTTGCAAATATAAGGGTATGAAATTTGCCTTCAAAAATTTGAGTAAGGATTGGAGGCCAACTCAAATTGAGTATAAATTTGAGTAAAACTTGATTTGATATAGTTTTGAGTCAAGACTGGAGGAGTCTTTGAAGGATGTTTACCCAAATTTTGAGTTTGAGTTTATAAAAGGGGAAGGAGTGGAGATGCTATTAGCCTCTTTGTGATTGGTCCTGTGCATCTCATTTTCATTATCCCATTCACGATAACCCATTTATAACGTTGCCCGATGTGTTTTCATCCCTAATTCAAAATTACAATAGTGATCGTTGTAAGATTATTTCGTGTTAATTTGGTATCATTTAGTTGTATTTTGTATTGTTATTGGAAATTTGGGAGCTACGTTACATGAACTTGTATCGGGCGAGGATTTGCATCTGTTGGGTTTCTATGAATTTGGTTTCCACGGACAAAGGAACACGCACGCACACGCTCGTGTGTGTGTGTACGTATACACACCTGAGTGCTTGTCTCCTCATGTTTCTAGTTTGAATGGTGTTTAAATAGTGCAATAGACATTTCATGCATAACTTGCGTTCTACTTACGAATATCCATGGACTATGGTGACGTCAACTTACTAAATATGCTTTCTGTGTTCGTGCCCAAACCGTTGTCATGTCAGGCATGTTTTGGTGTTGAGTGTAGAACAAGGTTACTTCATACATTTGAAAGAGTCCATGTTTCATGAAACATGACAAGAATTAGGTAATGCAGTTTGCAAAGTGACTGCAGCCTATTTGCAGAAATTTTGAGGTGCAGATATATTACTTTGATGAGTGTTTGTTGAAGTTGATCATCGTGGAGACGGGGTGGGGCCTATAGCTCAGAGGATTAGAGCACGTGGCTACAAACCATGCTGTTGGGGGTCCAAATCCGTCCTCGCCCAACCTTCCCAAAAGGGAAGGACCTTTCCCTCTGGGGGTGGGAGTAGGAAGTGGGAAGGTTTAGACTATTGTGATTTGTGAGATTAATGCTTTCGATATATCTGATGAAAAATTGGAGTGCTTGTTGTGGAGCAAACATGGAATGTGCTTCAGCTTACAACGTTCCTGCCAACGAAAAAGTGCTGCACCAATAAAGCCAAGAGATATTATTTGTAGAATGGATCTATTGAGTCCTGTATCGTTTATAGAACCAATTCCTATAGTTAGAAAGCCCATATGTGATACACAGGAGTATGCTATTCCTTTTTCTTTTTTTAAATTATGTTGACCAGGAGACGTTGAAGATGCATAGATGATTGCATTTTGCCTACTATCATTAACCAAGGAGAAAATATAAATTTCGCAATGTTCAAATGATTTTGGTTTGGTGCATAGTTGTTAGAATTGCATGATTCACAATACAACTCAATAGGTGAAACAGGATTTAGGCAGAATGGGTGATGAACTGTACAATTCACTGCTCGTTTCATGCAAATATAACAGTTTTTGAAGTCGACGATATGAAACCACTTTCGACCTAAATATTTTTTTTTTGTTGCTGCAAAAAAAAAAAAAAAAAATCTGTTGAGTTCAGCAAAATATTATTCCCATGAAAATTTTGTTCATGGTTTGTTGATTAGAATATTTATTCTTATTAGGAGCATGTTGTGAACCTTTTTTTTTTTTCCTTAAACATGAAAATGATCATTCTAGTCTATTTCTAGATATGCTTAATGCTAACGTTCTGCTTCATTAAATTTTGTACGTATGCCTTTTCATGGTTAGTAATGTTTGCCGGTAATTGAACTACAGTATTATTTGGATGTGTCTCACCGTGACGTATTTTTGCACTAATCAGGTGCTATATTGCTTCCTTACTCTTGTGGCTGTTTTCCAGGGATTAAGGTACTTTGAAAATGCAGCGGAACGGAGGAGGCAGGGATCCATTTTCCGGTTTTGGTGACCCATTTGCTGGCTTTGGGGGTTTTACTGGCTTTTCAGGTCATAGGAGTTTGATGTCCAGTTTCTTTGGAGGAAGGGACCCATTTGAAGACCCTTTCTTCACCCGCCCATTTGGAGGCATGTTTGAGTCTGCCCATTTTGGCCATCCCGGGAATCCATTTCCTGATGCACATGCATCTGGACTTCTTGAACATCAAGCCCCCCAGCTCAATAGACCAAGGGGGCCAATTATTGAAGAACTGAACTCCGATGATGAAAAAGAAGGTCAGCAGGAGAAGAAAGACAATCCCAGAAAGCACAGCAGATCTAGCAATGAACCTTATGTGGAGGACCCAGATGATGAAGCTGGAGGTAAACATGTTTCCGATTATGTTTCTGCTCGTTATTTTTAGTGGCTCCAGTTTAAAGCGATGAATATCATTTTATTGCAGGGAGACGGAGTAAGCAAATTCAATACAGGAATGATTTCAGCAGGCCAAGCAATACGTATTCGCAACCCCAAACCCATAGCTTCAGCTTTCAGAGCTCCAGTGTTACTTATGGTGGTGCAAATGGAGCATATTACTCCTCATCTAGAACTAGGAGAACAGGGAGTGACGGCGTAAGTATTTTGATCCTTTCAAACTCAAGGTTTTGTTGATTTGTCGGTTTGCTCATGTACTTGCATGACTCTCCAGTTGACAATTGAAGAAAGTAAAGAAGCTGATATGGCTACTCGTCAAGCTTCTCATCAGCTCTTCAGGGGAATTCATGATAAGGTATCCAAAATGCTATCTTGGATTGTTTGAGTGTCTTGTTATGTTTGCTAACTCTCCGTGTTTTGATATCTGTAAGATCGGAGTTTATTGTCTTGGTTATGAAAATTATATGAGTCTGTAATGATTTAGGGTCAGTTGACACAATTCGAGTGTCTTTTGATGTCTACGTACTACAATATCCCTCTTCTCCATGTTCTATTTGTAAGATGGGAATTTTATCGTCCTCATGAAAATAATAGGATTCTGTGATGATTTAGGGTCATGCAGTTGCGAGGAAACTAAATTCTGATGGCCGGGTGGACACAATGCAGACCTTGCATAACATTAACGAAGGTATTTGTTTTCTGTATTGTGTTACACCGTCTATGTAGGTTGTCGGACATTAGTTGTTTAGAAATCTAATGCATCTATACATATGCAAAAATTTTCTGATTCCAGAGGAGCTGTCTGGTTTTGAAGAAGTTTGGAAGGGAAAAGCAAGAAAGCATCTACCTGGTTGGAGTGAGGGGCTCAATCTGCAGGATGGTATGACTAAGAATTCTCTTCCTGCTCTATCTCCATGCTTTTACATGTCTTCAACTAATTAGCAATCTGTATGATTGCATATATCCTCAAGATGTGGTTTCTGTTGCTTTTTTTTGGCTCCCTGAGATTTTCCTGCCAAATTTCGATTTAGCTATAGGCTACCAAAATCGTTTTAGGTGATATATATAAGCTGCGAATTTTGTAGAGAGTTCCTCACAATGTGTTGCATGATAGTTCCACCTGATAAGTTACTCTACAATTCTACACTCTCAATACTTTATTAAATTCATTCTCAGTTGTTGTGGCCTATGAACTTAGGTTATCACATTCTCATAAAGTGCGGTCATGTGTCTAAGAGTATACCAAAACCATGTCGTCTGTTATAGACACTTAGTGGCAATGCTGCCTTGGTCTTCCGTATGAAAGGCGGTTGCAGACACGTTTTGCCGACGTATCTTTAGTTTGCGGTATCAGACGCTTGTGGGTCATGTGTCTAAGAGTGTACAAGATGTGTGTAGTCTGTTATGGACACAGGATGTGAATGCTCCTCAGACTTCTGTATGGAAGTCCTTTGTAGACAATACTGCCCTCTTTTTCTTTTGATACTCATTGTTTCCTGTTCATTTGATTTGGATGTTGATTTCCAATTTTTCCGGTGGCTTTAGAGGTGTTTCTAAAGTCCTACACTTGAAAACACATGTTATAAAGCACATTAGGCTGTGAAGAACAAAACCCATGCAACTGTTGATCACATTGAGGTTTGTGGTTCACTGGTTGAGTCTCTTGGTTCAACTCTTGGCGGGACCTCCAGACTCTTGAAATTATTCTATTACCTTGTGGGGCCTGTTTGTTTGACTGGATATGATGCTTCAAATTGGATTATATCCAAGGGGGCACATATTCGGTGTTGGGTTAAAATTTTATGGTCCGGATAAACATTCATCAGATATGTGATCTCACAAAGTGTGTAGTATACAGTAGCATGGGGGTAATAATAGTAGTCCTATTGGACTATATTTCCTATGGGATTGTATATCCTTATACTGTTAGTCCTGTCAAACAAACAAACGGGCCCTATTGGTTTGGGAATGTGACCAGCACTGACATAAGTTGTATGTTGTGGCAATGCTGTAGATGGATATGCATTATCTGCTTCTCGTGGTTGCTGTTGTAGCTTAATTTGTTGGTTTTACTTTGAGTCATCCAATCTTTTCTTTTGTTTTGGTAGGTTAGCCTGTCCCATAATTTTATGCACACGTCCTGATTGAAATCGTCTCTTGTAAATTTTTGAAATCGTCGTCTTTTGTAATTTTTTTGAAATCGTCTCATCTTTCGTAATTTATTCTTAATATTTTGCTGGATATGTGTAATTTACTTTTGGATTCAGGTACAAGTGGACAAAATGGGCAGGCAAGTAGAGGTGGCTGGGCGCTCCCTTCGACTGAGCACCCTCAGCACTTGGGGAATGTGAGATCAGATATTGGTGAGGGTGAAGGTCCTTCACGCCCACAGCATTCAGGGAGGATGAAAGCAAGTGTTGGAGATAAGTCGGGTTCTTCTCGTGGGAGACCTAGATCAGCTTCTACTGCTGCTAACATGGACCGTGTTAGGAAGCATTGAGCAGTTCATGTACCTGGACCCTGTAGTCTTTAATGTTCGTCATTTCGTAACAGGGGTCGTGTTAGGAAGCATTGAGCAGTTCCTGTCGTTCCACCACTCGTTTTTGTGCTCAGACCCTATGGTTTTCGAGTCGTCATTTTGCAAGACCCAAAAAGCTTATGCTGTAGCAGCCACTTAATATGTTTCGTGTTTTAGGTTTGGTTTGTTTAAGAAGGCCATGGCTGCATGCCATCAGCCGAAATATGGTTCTGGGGGATTCTGTTCTCCTTGGGTGTCGGTATTGATGACATCTTTAAAATACGTGTTGTGTTAGTGTGGAGTCCAGCTGAAGTCCTTGAACGTTACACTTTTCAGGCTTGTGACTTCATTTTGAACTGGGATAATTACATGAAAGAATTGCAATATGCTAATTTGTTGTTATATCTTGGTTTGGATCGAATTACAACAAATTCTCTCTATTCTAGATCGTCAAATCCTTTCTTTTTTGTTCTTTGGAAATGATGTTTGGCTTGTTGATTGTGTGAGGTGAGACCATCAGGCATATGCATTTCGAATGTTTCCCTGAAAATACCTTTACGTGAAGGTTCCGTACGAGTCGATTCCTGTGATGATGAAGGTGGGTGTTCTTGGTTTGCATGTGTTTTCAAGCTAGTACTGAAAAAGAAGTGCTAAAAGTTCTTCATGCCCAGAAATTTTGCTTATGAGGGAACTGGGAACTCCAAGAACTGTTATCAGTTCTTGCTGTCCTCGGAAAAAGGGTTCGAGACACATCATTGTGATTGTTTGGGAATAAAATGTCGTAAATACTCTGTTCTGGCGTTCATTTTAATCGGACCCCAAAAAAAATGGTCGAGAATGCGTACATGGGTTTGTAAAACTGGGGTGCCGGCTAGGTATCACATGGCAGCATGCAACGCATATTGGCCGTCGAAAAGTGTTTTGGACAGTCCGGATTTTGGTGAGACAAAGAGGAGAGAGAAAGATGAGAGAGAGGGGAGAGGGAGGGAAAATTTGGGCAGTTCAGAACACTTTTTGACGGCCAAGATGCGCGCTCGGGACCACATGTGCGGTACTCTATTTGCACCCAAAATTTTCTTGGGCGCTAGGGATGGAATGGACATTTCATGTCTTATCTTACTCAACCCAACCTAAAGGGTAGGGGATTTGAAGGAAATTTTTGGGAATTGGGTAAGATAAAGGGATGTTTTAAAAATTATTCGGAGAATGATTAGGAGGTGGGTATGTTTTTATTCCCACCCTGAATCCGCCCCGAATCCTCTCTAATTTATTTGTATATCAGACTATCAGCTAGGGTTTCATTCAGTCATTTCAAAAACTACGTTTAGTTTGGGTTGTAATGAATTATTTTCTTGGTTTGGACATTTTAGTTGTTATGGTATGATTTATTTTGGGTTCAATTCCCAACCCCGCGGACGAGGGTGAAGGGTAAAAAAAAAGTTCTCCAATAGGATGGGAAAGGAAATTGGATAGCGGTTCGGGGTTCAAGACGGGGACAGTGGTATCCACCACCACCATGCCCTGTTGTCAACCCTACTCAGCCTTAAATCACCAACAAAAATAAATAAGACACAAGAAAAACAAGGCTTGGAAGTCAACTGCCTCTATGAACCGGGAGTGTTGTCCAGTTTCAACTCTGTCCAGTCCGGTCCAATTTCCAATCTTTGTGGGTCCTTCCCGGGCCCACAACAATGATTATTTGTTCATTTTGTGTAGCTGGTCGAGTATGTTGTCCACACAAAAGTAGCTTAACCAATCATCGGCAAGTACATGGAAGATTTGTCCAAAAACAAATGGGCAATTTTAAGTTTTTAAATTATTTTGTCGTCTCATGTTCTTTGTACAAATTTGTTTCATTCATATACTTATTGATGTTCGATTAAGTTATTTTTTATGCGGACAATGTACTCGACAAACTCTACAATATGAAATCATTGTGGGTTCACAAAGGCCCAAAACTGAACCGAATTGGACATGACCTCTTCCCATTCTGAACTTATGAAAATGCTACGGACACAACATCCGAACGAAACATTCAAACACAACATTCACATAGGGCTCCATGTGTGCGTTGTGTCCGAATGCCTACATACATAGGATTGCTGAAAATAGGGTCATTTGTGGGCTCGCAAATAAGTACAGAAAAAAAAAGGGACTGCAATGCATTTTTTTTCCCACACTTTTCAATACATTTACATCTAGTTTTATTCACCTTTTATATATTTCGATACACTTTTTAAACTTTAACATGAGCCTACTAGACTTATTAATTAGGGTGAATTTTCCAAACGAGGAAGATTTTTGCTGAAATCAAAGATTTTTTTTGCGAGATCAGATTTTATAATTTAACCCACCCCTAAAATGATAAGGAAAATAACAGAAGTGGTGCTCAATGCCTCCAAAAAGAAAACAAGGAAGAAAAAAGGGTGATGCACTGGAATTGAAGCTAGTGCTTAACCACAGAAAAGGAAAACCGATTCATTGGACTCGACCAACATTTCTGTCTCAAGAAAAAGGTTTGAAACTCTCTTAATTGCGTCTGGACCTTTCAAATTCCTTCACTTAGGTTTCGATACAACCTCGAAGCAGTTATGGCGGCAATCAGAGCGACGACGACCACGATTGCCAGAGAAATCTTCCTTCCGTCACTCTTCTTTGGATCAGTTCGCATTTTTCGAACATCGCTGCCTATATTTGGCGGGTCCATAGCCTTGACGTGCCGACGGATCAGCTACAGCAGTGTCCGGTGCGCGGCGGTGGACTCCGGAGACGGAGGGAAGAAGGCGGCGCCGTCGCGGATGGCTCATGTTCAGCAACTCATGATGGAAGCCAAGGAGAGAGCTGCTTCCGCTGGCAACGAACCTATCCCTAAAATCACGCTAGGTAACCACTCGTTGTTCGCTGAGTCACATAATTGCTCGTGAGCGAGCACCAGCGTGGAAGCTCCTTTAAAAATATTTCAAATTACTAAGATTTGCTGGAGCGAGGATAGAGGCAGCGAGAACACAACACAACGACGGTTGAGTTTTTCGTTGTTTTTGATTGTTAAATTCCTAGTCGTTTCGGATTTGCTCGTTGATGTGTTGGTGTGAATAGAGAATGATGAAATCAAAGTGAGTTATCAAGAAACGGATTCGGGGTTCGAATATCTCAACTTCTCAATAGTTTTTAGGAAGTAAGAGCATCTCTAATGGATAGAGATGAATAGCGATGCCAAAATCATTATTCGGCTAGCTACAGCCTATATGACCGTAATGTTTTTTGGCATTGTTGCCAAATGTTGATAGAGAAAAAGAAATTTAGCGTAGAGCTATTTGATCTGGGCCCAGGAGAGAACTGTTTTATCTTGAACCAATTCTTTTGCCAAGTTTTGGAAAACCTATCATTAGGCAAGGGCTTTAGTGCTCATTGGAGATGAATGTTTTACAAATCAAACCCAGTTACAGGTTTGGCAGTGCATTTGACTACAACTTGGGGATGCTCTAAAAATTGCAAGCATTATTTTTTGTCTAGACAATAAGCACCATTCTTGAATGTATTTTGTACTCCACAAAACTCAATCAATCGAGTGACACTGGTATCATGTTTCAGATATGAATCCTTGTTTCCTTCGGATTCTCTCCTCAACCTCATAGTAGCTACTAGCTGGTAACTATAAATTCTATAACAAAGTAACAAACCCTGCTACAGAATATGTGGAGTCTCCTTAAATTGAAAAATCCATAGAAGCATACAGATACATTTTTCCTTAGATGATTGCCGTTTATTGCTGGAGTTTTTGACTATCAAAGCAACCTGATTTGAGTGATTTCTTGATACTCCGCTTTCCATTTCCTGCTACTATCCTCTAGTCATCTATTTTCTGATCCACAAATACCTTGAAGTGGAAGTACAGGCATAGAAATCACCTCTGAATCTCTGATGATGGATCCGTATAATCTGGTCATATTCCTCTTATTTGAATTTGAGAGTTGACCCTCTTTCTTATTGTTTTCCTCCTTTTCCACCCCGTTTAGTGGTGTATTCATCTTTCCATCTAGAGCCATTGTCTCTTCTAATAAGCTTATATTGGTACAGAGTCAAAAAGGGAAAAAAAAAAGAAAGAAGCAATTTTGCTGCACCTGTGCGGTGCCATTTTGGCACATTCTCAAATCCAGACTATTGGATTAAACTCATCTCATTGTTCAAAGTGAATCAAATGGCCTTGGATGAAATGGGAGAAATGGCAATGCCGGCATTGCTATTTCATTGCCATTTCTTGGCATCAACTTAGATTTTGCCAAAAAGTATGCCAAATTATGGCAAAGGCAAGAGAATGGCAATGGGGTGGACTTGCTCTTTATGTAGATATGTACCCGAATGCTACTCCCTCCGTCCCATTTTGTTGGTCCTTCATTGGGAAACCAACTATTTAAGGGAACATAATTATTGCATTGTATTTTTCTTAATTTTTCAAGTTTGTCCTTTGATGCGATGTGTCTTGAAATCCTAACTCATTTAAAGGTAGGAAAGAGGAGGGGCAAATTAAATGGTAATTTTGCGTTACTTTTCTTTTTTTTTGTGGAACTTTTCGAAACGGACAACCGGTTTGGGACATCCCAAAATGGAATGTTGGACCATCTTCAAAAGACGGAGGGAGTAAATTGGATTTGTATTCTGTGAAATCCTGTACTTGTACCAATACCACTGGTCTTTGCCAATGGAAAGAACAAATTGATATGCTAGTCTACTAAGTATTAGATTATTATCATTTACTAAGTTTTCCTATCGTGAGTTGCATTATTATAAATATATAGTTCTTTTTGTTTCTACAAGATGTTTTCTCCTGTATATTTTGGTCCTTGATTTCATGTTAATTAATACTTTCTTTGTATCTATATACTCTATCATGTTATATTGATAAAAAGGATGCTTCCATGCCGATTAAAAAAAAAAGGATGCTTCCATATGATTCCTTTTGGTTCCTTAATGATCAATTATGTGCTCTGTTGTTGGTAATTTTGTTTCTTAATACCCTTTTTCGAATTGGGAACTTTGGATGACTTTGATCGCTCTTGTTAATCTCCTTAGAATATGATGCTATTCGCTTGTCGTAACGGTTCTGCCTATCATCAAAGTTGAAGGTCTTCTGTTGAAGAGGGCAAGAAAATGGGTATCCTTGTAAAAGGAATGATGTATTTTTCTTGAATTTTTAAGAAAATGCAAACTATCCACCATGTGTCTATATGCCATGTGAACTTGTAGTTGTCTTGAGGCAGATATTGTGGCTGCGTAGTGAGCTTCTTTTAATTCTATGATGTACTATGAAAAACAGAGAACAGAACGTGGTACATAGCAGAAAGAGTGTCCATCTGCCATGTGAACTTGTAGTAGTCTTGAGGCAGATATTATGGCTGCATTGTGTGCTTTTTTTAATTCTATGATGTACTTTGAAAAACAGAGAACAGAACATGGTGTATAGCAGAAAGAGTGTCCGGTTCGGAATTGGGATTATTGACTTTTAGACAGTCATATTATATGCGTGGAGGTTTCTGCGAGAGATTGTCTGAAATTAAAATAATGCCACCGTTTGTATAGCTATTTGTTCATGTTATAGCATCATTTTTACATTTCATTTTCCTTGTCTTTTCTGTACATCAGATCACGTAACTATGAGCTTTGCGAGAAGTAGCGGGCCGGGGGGTCAAAATGTCAACAAAGGTCTGGATATTCTTTCTTTCAATATTGAGTGAAGTCCTGTTTCCTTATAACTTATTTATGCTTTTAGTTAATCCACGACTATTTTGTATTTTTTAATTTTTCATTTGTTACAGTGAACACCAAGGTGGACATGCGGTTCAATGTCAAAAATGCCTATTGGTTAAGTGAGAGGGTCAGGGACAGGATTCTGCAAATGGTTAGTTACTCAAACTCCTCATCACGTGTTATGCACTAGATAATCTTATTCAAAAAAAGAAAAAAGTTCTGTGAAAGATGGTTACATGATCCTGCGTCCTGCTCTAGCATGGGTTTTATCTTAGGTAACATAACAGGAGATATACACAACCTAACTAGGTTTGGAAGGCAGATTTGTATAGCCATAGAGGTTTATGCTAAAATTTTCGTTGGTAGGATATGACAAATATGAATAAGAATGTGTTCCAAGAGGGGTTTTCCCTATTTGGAAAGAGCTAGAAAGTGCTTTGAAATGAAATAATCAAGAAGCTTGAGTAACTGGCCAACTGGACAAACTGCTAAAGCTGTCAAGGGCGCTTGAGCAATCACATGTCACACTAAGGGAATTAATAGGTCAGTTGAATATTCGAGAGAAAAGTGTCATACTTCTCAAAGTTGGATCTACGGTCAGTCTAACAAGGATACCACAAACTCCCATAACTCTCAATCAGAGGTACAGCACTGGATATGTTAAAAGAACACTTACAATGACAGTGTTCCTCACTACCCTATCAAAGAGCTTTTGTCACAGGCTTTGCTTCCAGTTTTGCCGCAAGTTCTTGGTACTTCCCGATCTCTTTATTCGTGTCCTAACCATGGACTTAGCCTCTTAGGTTGCGCCAAACACTCTTAATGCCTGTTTGTCTATCTAAAGATGTTCCGACTTCGTTCAAGATTTAACTTTTGTCACTCCATAGTCCATATACTTAACATTAAGGACACCAGTTTTTTTTTTTGGACTGACTTATTAAGAGATTTTCTAATACTGGCACCCTTAGTTTCCTTAGAATTCACCCCCCTCTGACCGCCATCCCGTCCTCCGCTCGATTTCAATGAGAATGATCACAAGATAATGGAGCAATCTGGGATAGCTGGTGTATCAGAAAAGAAACCAAGGCAATGCATCAGTTTTTACTCTGTTTTAGAATTCACCCCCCTCCGACCACCATCCTGTCCTCCATACTCGATCGATTTCAATGAGAATGATCACAAGATAAAGGAGAAATCTAGGATAGCATTGGAAACGAAAACAAGGCAATGCATCAGTTTTTACTCTGTTTTGTGAAAGAATGAGGGCTACGACACTTCACACTCCTAGCTATCTATCTAGCTTGCCAGTTGTCCCCTGAAAATTTTGCTATTGGGATGACTAGTCATCCGATGAGGATGACTTAATTCCAGATTTTCTTGGTTTCTGAAATGTGGGTCTGATTTCCTTGCGGCAGCTTGTCAACCAACAGTAGATTTGTTATATTTCACCTCATATTTCCCTTGTAATGCTTCCTAACTGGCTTGCAGAATTTTCGGGATTTCTTATTTTCTTGGTGCATAACTATTCAGAGAACTCTTCATTTTAGATCCTTATGGTATTGTTGGTGTTATCACATACTCCTCCCTTTTTCTCAATAGGAAAAGAATCGCATCAACAAGGATGGGGAGCTTGTGATTTCTTCAACAAGGACCAGAACACAAAAGTAAGCTTCTGCCTACGACTCCCTTTTGCGATATCCATTTTGCTTGTGTTTCCCTAAACAAAATGGTCTCATTCTAGGGTTCTTGTGTAGGGGCAACATCGAAGATGCTTTGCAGAAACTACAGGTACAGATGGGAAAACTAGAAGTAGTGATGGATGCAAATGTACCTTATTTGTTGGTCTTAACATAGGACGTAGTAATATACATGTGATACTTCCACATGTTTCATAGTGGTTCATGCTTTGACCATTGACGGCTGTGCTGCCGATTGTCTTCACAGATAATGCTTTGGTTAGCTTGCTTGTCTTTTTGATAGATTTTTTTTTTCTTGAAATCAATGCCCAGGAAATCATTGATGCTGCTTCCTATGTCCCACCACCTCCATCAGAAGAGCAAGTGAAAAAAATTGCCAAGTTGTAAGGGCTTTTTCCTTTGCAAATTCAGTATCCTTTTGCTGCATGTTATTCTACTATTGCCTTCCTAGTAGTTTCATATATAGGGGGGACCATGATAATTATTACAACTACTCTTTTGTAAAAGGGCTGCTGTTGGAGAGCAGAGAAGGCTGCAAAGCAAGAAGGCTCTTTCAGATAAGAAGTCTTTCAGAAGAAACCGGAATAATTGGGACTGACCACCCGATCATGAGGTCTTTTGTGCTGGCATTTCCCATACATGTAAGGTTCGCAATTTTCCCCCTTCAGACTAATTTCTAGTGAAGCTTGCCTTTCCTATTCCCCAGTTCATGTTAGCAAGTACTGCATTTTTTGTGGGCTTGACAATTTATAAAAGTTGATTTGTGGCGAGGGGCCTTTATAGGGTGTCTGATAGGGGTTTAAGTAGGTACATTGAAATTTTTTAAACCGCATAGCTCCTTGAGATTTACTGTATTTGCTATTATATGAAGCAATGTTCTAAAAACCGGACAGGTGAGCGAACCGGAAAAGGGGCAGTCGAACCAGAGTTGAATCGTGAGACATAGTTACATCAAAATATATCTAAAATAAAAAAAAAAGTTTGGATATTAAAGGAATTAGTTAAATAAAATAAACTTTTATATATTTGAGTTCATCCTTTTGTTGATCACATTAAAGACATCACAGTATTAATTGGCAAATGGAATCTGAGGAGAATAGCCCCAATTCCAAGGGAACATTTGGTATTTGGAGAAACGTGTGTTCTTAGATCTGGCTACATACTTGTGTTTTTCAGTCCCACATCGCTGGGGTGGGATGGAAAAGAAGGCTTTGGTGGTATACTTAATAAAGCCCGTCATCGCCGAATAGGAAGAGTTGGTGTGGATAATGAAACATTGCAATAAACTAGAGTTCTGGTTGTTCAAATTATCGATGACATTTCGCTCCTGATTTTCACTATTTTGGGTTTTGCTAGTGTATCTCCTACTTTCGCTAGTTCTGTTCACTGCAGCGGTGTTGTGGAGATGAATGCATGTTCAGGTGGACCTGTTGTGTATTTGAGTACTCCTAAGAACTTGGAACATCAGATTCCAAATAGCCCACGGGCGCGATCTTCAAGTAAATCAATCAATGTGCTTGATCAATTGTCTTTTCGCCCTAATCCTAATTTGAATAATTTCCCCTAGCTGTTTGCTTCAGTGTGTCATTGTTTCTACCTTCTCTATGGGGAGAAACACGCGACTTTTGAGGATTACACATATCTTGAAAATAACAGTAATACAAGCCTTTGAGAAGCAGCATCTGGTGACCAAACTATCGTCATCTCTTTTGTGTACTCGCCTTCTTTCCTTGTTTTTGAGGTTTTGTTTTGTTTCTCTGTTGCAGGAAAAATGATGACACTGAGGATGATGTCTCATGATTGACTTTTAAGCCAGTTTAGAAATTGCCTAATGAGTCAAACTCTTATGATCAGGAGAGAATGCCATGAAATATAGGAAAAGTTTCTGCGACTGGCGAGAAGGGCTAAATGACTTCCGAGTCCACCCGTGCTGCACCCTGCAAATCGAACACATGGATTAGGATTTCCATGGGGGGTTCTGTTATCTATAGTTTCTTTGATACTACCTTGCCTAGGACTTCTTGGTCAGATTATGGAATACTCAACCTGTATAAAGTACAAACTAAAGTGCTACCAGCCAAAAGGCCTAACTTGTTACTCCATTTGTTCACATTGTTTTGACCAGTTGATGAGCTTGCTGAGAGCTCCGATAACAGCCGGTTCATTATGAATCAAATTACGGATATACCTTCAAATTGTGTGATCTAGTGGCGTCAACACATGCACAGCGCAACAGACAGTAGATAATATAAACAAAAATGCTACATACAAACCCTCCCACGCTACTCTGTGTTATAGTTAGTAAATGCTACACTTTCAACTCCTCACTACACGTGGCAAAAGCCTAGAACCCCCACCGCACCCTGCAAAACCACCCACCACAACCAACCACCGCTCCTTGCTCCTCCTTTTAGACACTTCCACATAACACAGAGTTAAAAGACATTAAAAACTATCATTTTCAATTTTTTCGGTTTTTGTTAATTTTTCAACTTTGCTCTACATTTTCATACGTCTTCAAATTCTAGACGAACGATCAATTCAAACAAAAATTATTTCTCGGGCAATCTAGCCCAAATGGCACCTTGACAATGGGTTCTCACCTATTGACTCGCACACCTGTCATATATCCCGAGTTGAATCTGGAGCAATAAAAATAGAGAGAAAATAACAGCTCGGTAGTCCAAATGGCACTTTACAAATCCTGAACGTGAAAGAAAATTATATGTCTCGGTCCATCTAGCCCAAATGGCAAACAACGGTTCCTGGGGAAGTCGTGACCAAACTGCTACTCATTTTCAGCCAAGTTGTAGTAACAAAAATGCTAGGATTCGTAAAAACTTTCCCTAAAAACGTTCAATAAAGAGAAATAGAAGGCTCATTTCTCGTATTGGGACGTTTCCGTTCATTTTTCTTTCCTAAACGCTTTTGGGGAGAATTTTCTTAAGACCTTAATTGCTTCGTTCAGGAATTTCATCAAACACATCATAAACATTAAACAACCTCCCTAAACACTATTTCCAAACCCCCCAGACACTTTCAACTCCCCACCACACGTGGCAAAACCCCACAACCCACCCAACCCCACGCGTCGTCCCTCTTCCCGCCACCAAAACCACCGTCTCTCCTCCGCCTCCCTCCTCCACTCCACGGTACCCTTCTCCCACCCCACAAAAATCCCCGCAATAAACCCTACCCACTAGCCAAAACGATGCACCCTTTCAAAAAACTCTCCCTCCACTTCCCCAAATCCATCATCTCCCACACTTGCAGACACTTCTCCACCGTCCTAGACAATGCCGGCCCCATGGCCTCCCTCCTCACCACACGGGCCGTCGTCCGTTTCCGAGGCCCAGACGCAGTCAAATTCCTCCAGGGCCTGTTGACCAACGATGTACGCAAGTTCGGTGAACCCTTGGGTGAGAACAAGGCCTCCCCCGTGCCCACCCCCAATTTGCCCGCTGTTTCGACTCCACCTCTTTATGCTGCTATGTTGACGCCTCAGGGGAGGTTCCTGTATGATTTCTTTGTGTACGGGCCGGATCGGCCCGATCAGAAGCTTGATGAGTCTGGGTCTGGACCAGGGCCTGGGCCGGGTGAAGTGGAGCTGTATGCTGATGTTGATGGGTCTGTTTTGGATGAGCTGTTGGAAACCCTCAAGAAGTAAGTTTGTGGGGTTCTATTTGTTGTTATGGGATTGCTTTGAGTGTCTACTGTTTGATTTATACTTTTATGTAAACAAATCGAATAATTGATCTAGCACATGAACAATAAACATGAAATGGAAATAACCAAACAATCAAGCACGAGAAAACAAGATATACGTGGTTTGACACATGAGACCGCGTATCTACTCCAGGGGAATGGAAGAGAAATTCACTATGAACAACACGGATTACAACTCTCCAAGGTCGCCCTCTCAACTGTGCTTACTTATTTGTAAAGTATTTCATCTCGAAAAGACTCTTAAAACCCTAAAACTGCCTTACATAACCTTTATGTTGCAGCCCCGAGTGTCATGGACAGACTTGACCATTGTCCGGATGTAAAATAACTAAGACTGGCCCATTTGCAGCTAGAGTGCGTCTGGATGCCCCAGATTTTGTGTTCAGGTGGTTTGTAATTGGTTGCTCCATTTTTGTGTGGCTTCCCCAAATTTAAGTCAAATCTCCGAACAAATATAATGGCGAAAGATAAAATTGTGTGTTAGTACTTGTTTTGTTGTAGAGACAGGGCTTGAGAATTTTGACTTTTGATACTTATTAATGGCTGTGATATTCAGTGTAAAAACTCGATCTTTTCAGAGATCCAAGTTGATAATTGCTGATAAGATGATCCATTTACAGACCTATCAACATGCATATAGGAAATTTCAATTGACAATGTAATAGATTGTGTTAGCACTATTGTTGTGAAAAAGGAGCTAAAGCAACTTCACTCTCTCGTTTTCCGGTTGCTTTTTTGGTTTGGGTAATACATTTCGTGTGTGAGAGAGATGGTAAGAATCCATCTGATTGCAAAGAGAAACAAATGAAATGAAATGAAATGAAGCGACTTATAAGAGTTTTGATTTCTTAGCATTCAACCAGAAAACACGAAGCACTGTACCTTTTATGAACTTCGGTTACATTTAGGATTTGGTGACTTCATTGAAATTGTTAACCATGAGCATACTCAGCATATTTGGTATGTTATGTAGAATAATAGCTGCTTGACTGAAGGTGGATTGACTTGAGATGGACTTTTCCTGCATTTATCAAATTGTCAGAGTCCTTAATATGTCACACGGAAAAAAGACAATACTTGGTTCTGTGTGTAACAATACGTTGTTTAGGCTATAGTAGGAGATTAATATGTCTGTCTGGGGTAACTATTTCACTTGGTACCATTAAACATCTCCCCCATGGAAAGGGTACACTAAATATCAGAATAGGGACTCCTTGATTTTAGGAACTCACAAACTAAGGATTCATGTAGAGTGTAGACCAAGAATATGGGTTGAAAAAAAACAATAGCTAAAGAATCTGCTGGGATAGTACTTTTTATGACTACGAGAGAACGTGCACTAGAAGAATACAAATTACTATAACTTTTTCTGGTCTCTTTCCCTTTAAAGGAATTGGATACATCATCCCATATGTAAAATATGTTATAGGAGGATTTGTGATTGGCTGCCAAAAGCTTGCCTATGCATTTAGGTTTATTAGGACTGTAACAAAGTGATTTCACTTTGTTTGTTTCACATTGGCTTATGTCATAATGGCTGAAGTCAGACTCTTGTGGTATTTGTTTGTGAAACGAATTGCTATCTTTTCAGTTATCCCCAGTAGCTTGTAGTTTTTCCATTCAACTTTTGTTTATCTTTGAGCTACAGGTACCGGCTGAGGTCCAAGGTTGATATCGAGAATGTGGCAGAAGCTTTCTCTTGTTGGCAAAGGTATGGCTCGAACCTGACTGGCAAGTCCTCATCGGAAGAAGAACCAGAAGCTTCTTCCGTGGGCTGGGGCAGTACGGTTGATCAGTCTGGTTCCTCAGCTTCAGGAGGAAATGAACTTGGATGGCAATGGCATAAGGATCCCAGATTAGATTGCCTTGGATTCCGGGGGATTTTTCCATCTAGTATAATACGTGAGATTTTGTAGCCTCAATTGATTCTGCAATCTGGCTTGTTTAAATCAGTATAGCATAAGAGGTTATAAGCACGTTTTCAATCTCCTTGAACGAAAATATATGAAGTTGATTATTTAAGAGGATGTTCTATTATTTGTTGCAGCACCGCTGGTTGAGGCTGACAAGGAAACAGATGAAAGAAATTTTCTTCTGTGGAGATTAGAGAAAGGGGTTGCAGAAGGCTCAACTGAGATCCCAAAAGGTGCATCTTCCTTGCTTTATTTGGAACTACGACTAGAAAATGAAAAGTGCATTTTTTCACATGGCTTAAGGGCCTCCAACCTTGCTCCCTGAGTCGTGGAACTATTTACGGATTTGAAATCCAGAATTTAACAACAAAGGAATGCTATTATCCGGTCTGATCGCCTGCAGCTGCCTAATATCAAAAGCTGCATTAGCTTTATTTCTGTTCAACTTTCAGTAATCGTTCCTGATATGCTGTCTACTTCTGGGCTTGTGGGGATGTGGTTATTGTGCACTGTGCAGAACTTCAGTTTGTGGAACTGCATTTCTCTTCATACTCATGTGAAATTAGGTGCATTATTAGGAAGTGGAAGAGATTTATTTTACAACTTGGTCGGCACATGGAACTTGCCCATTTTTGTGCCGTAGAATCTTGATTAATTTAAGTCGCATTAAGTAATTTATGCATACAAGATAGACCCGTTCAACGTTAAATGCCAATTTCGGGTTGGCTTTAATTGACTGACTTTGAAATGGGTGTTGATGTTTACTAACTTACACTGCATTTATTATGTCGCTCGTTAGGTGAGGCAATGCCACTGGAATACAATCTTGCCGGCCTAAATGCTATTAGCTTTGATAAAGGTTGCTATGTGGGCCAAGAACTCATTGCTCGTACACATCACCGAGGGGTCATTCGGAAACGTTTGCTTCCTTTGAAGTTTGTTGACAAAGATGGGAAAGGTAAACCTCCACACATCTTTCGGCTGTCTCAATTTTCAATATTGGTTGTCATTAAACGTTTCTCTTTTCTTTCATTTCAGAAGTCGAGCAGAAAGTTTCTCCTGGGTCTGAAGTAATAAATGCTGCCTCTGGGAAGAAGGTCGGGACTGTGACGACTGCCCTTGGCTGCCGTGGTCTGGGCCTTCTGAGGTTGGAGGAAGCCTTTCGGGGTTTGGGCTCCTTGGTAATACAAGGACAGCAAGATGTGAAAGTTCAGGCCATTAGACCAGAATGGTGGCCTTCTGAGTGGTTGATAGAGCCTCAACAATCTACACCTGCTTAGTATGTTTGTCTATGCATCCCAAATGTTCAATGAAAAAGAAAATAAGAGTAGTATGTTTTTTGTTTTTCTATCGGCGAAAATAAGAGGATGTTATGGAAAATATCAGAGCCATTCCAGCAGTTGATTTCGAGATGGTAGGAACCTTGTAACAATTTTGAGATCATTTAACCCAATCATAAGTTAGTGCTTGAATATGCCAATGAGTTCTGTAATCTAATTGCTACTAAGAAATGCATGAAGATCCACCGTTCATGAGTTCTGTAATCCAACTACTACTAAGAAATGCTTGCTGATCCACCCTTGATGTTTATGTTTGGACTTCAAATTGGTATTACTCATTCAAGCAGCCACAAATGTGATGGTTTGTCAAACAGAGCGTTGGGGTCATAGAAATGAAGAGAAAATACATCTCAATTTTTTTTCTCAGAAGGGCCAACCAAACACAGTGAATGAATCTATTTGAAAACACCAGCCGGCACAAATATATTATGGTTTTACATGTAAAACACCAGCAACAAGTGGAGAGTGTCTGCATCAATTGACTATATGAAAATCTACAAACAAAAATGTACATGTGACCCAGTTACACAACTTGTCAAAATTTCCTACAAGACTCTGAATCCAACTTATTGTACACTGTTGCCACGTAAAAGGGGAGCAGATAAAGAGTACAAAACTCCCTTGTAAAATGCAGAAAGGTGATATTGGCTATCAAGTAATGGTATTCCCCCAAAATTGCAGGCAATACCAAGAGTGACATGTATTCGGCACTGGAAGCGCCAGTAGCACCAAGCTTGGCATCACTGAGGAGCTGGTTGCTTGAATGTTCACAATCAGGACTTTCTGGTTGTGAACTTTCTGGAGCTGGAGGTGGGTGACTATTGGGAGGTGCTACTCCAGAACTTCCCATATTGTCCTTTGGAGCGTCATCACCCTCTTCTTTTCCAGAACTCTCACCGCCACCACCGCTACCACTAGTATCCTGTGAGATGCCACGTATCAAATCTGGTTGAGGTTCAACACCTACTCTTCTCAGGTGTAGCTGTATCAAATTTCAGTCATCAGTAGGAAAATGCATGAGAAAATCCAACCAACACACTGCTAGTACTGCTGCTATTGGCATGGTTATTAGGGATAACTACAAGAAAAAGTCCATAAACATACCTGAAGGTGAAGATTAACTTCATCTGGTCGAGACAGAAATGGAAAATCTCCCCCATTCTTCAAGTATGCTCGCCTGGCTCCTGGATACCTTTCACAAACTTGATCTTTGAGTTGTTGCGGGGTTGAACAATAGTCATTAGTCTTCAAGGAGGAACATATACCCATGTCATTAAATAAATACAAGAAACAACAAGGAACTATCAGCACAGGTTCCAACTCTTTTCTACTGTAGCAAGCCAAAAATTATGAAAAGGCTGGAGGAGAAATAAGAAAAAATTCCAAGCACTGCAAAAGCACACATGAACTTTAAATAAGATGATGAGATGGTAAAGGTTTTACATGATTCATCATGAATTATCTAGAACAGTAATGGACTAATTTTCCATCTACCCAACTACCATGGTGCAATGTTGATACCACTTTTAGCATCATCTCCACCAATATAGCCAGAAAGAGAATCAACTTCTAAACAAAAGTTTTATGCCTGTATTCATGAAGAATAACTCTCATCAGCTGAAGGTTGAGTTTACGTACATCCATTATAGTTATAAGAGAATCAGAAAGCAGAAGAGGTTCAACTGAAGCGGCATCTGCTGTTAAAGTCAACCTTGATGCTAAGTCATCTTTTGACAGTGTTTCGACCTGCATGATATTTGGAGAGCACAATAAAAGGTAAAATATAAGAAACTTCCTTTCGTTTGATGAAAATATACTTTATAGTTGACAGAATGAGGTACAAGGACGCCAAGTCAAATTTATTACAGCTCATTTAGCCCTTTTTTCAACTGTTATCTTAGATTTTAAAAAAAAAAAAAAAACCCGGTCTAAACAAGAAAAAAATATCTGAAAACGAAGTGAGATATGGGGATGAATTTAAAGAACTGAGTCTCCATCCGTTTCCAAATGAAATAACAAATGATGTCTCCATTATAACAGGAGTAAGTAGATTATCATTATCCCCCAATATAATAAGCTATGCATATGCTCACAACAGTCCTATTCTGTGGTGGTAATTCATTGAATTAGGAAGAAAAATAGCAGATTGCTTAGGCATATTCTATAGATGAGAAATCAGTTTTCTTGGGTATTCAGAATAATAACCTGGGAAACAACAAAGTCCACAGAGTCAGCAATAAAGGGTTCATGGGGACCATCCCGAATTCCTGACAAGACGTGCCGTTTCAGCAAAAAGGAAGGCGCCCAACCAACACTGCCAACCAAGATAGAACAAGTTAGCATGTAACGATAGCCAACATACGGATGCGACTTGTTGAGGCAATGCTTGAACATAACTTGACATTGGTTGATTATCCAAGATGATACACTAAGCGGATTTCTAGAAAGGGTTTATGTAGTAAGAGTTTCCAGAGACTTCAGTTACCTTGCACATTTTTATGCAAGAAAAGCAGGAAAACAGTTGGCAGATTCAAACCGATGGGCAATATTTAGAGCACCATGAGTATAAAGGAAGCAAGATATTTATAAAGGTAGGCTTATAGTCAAGAAATGTTAATGAGTGTGGCTAGAATCAAGTAAATCTTTTCAGCTAATGCTTATGAAGAAGGTCCTCTGCTCTAAGACAATAGGAGTGAATGAGATATAAGAATGGGTAGGGAAGTGATACTCCTAATACCGCTTTACATGATAAGATTATTTAATGCTGCCAGAAGTTTGTCATAGGAGCATGACAGCACAAAATCATATAACGTGCATGATTCTTCACTAGCCCATAAACTAAGTTTCTCCTTGTGTTGTTAAAAAATGCCATGAAATAAGCAAAATCACATAACCAAACAACCTACTAAACTGAAAATTAGATGATATACTGACAATAACACCGCGTTGGTTCCCACGGCTTTGGGGCGGGTCCGGGGTCCACATTTAGTCTTCGTGATCGATAAGTGCTGAATATCTTAGGGTCATTAAGTTGTCTTACAGTTGGGACAAGGTTCTAAAAGTCGCTAGGCGCTAATCGGGCGACTGGGAACTGCCTAGCACCTAGCTCAATAAATTAGGGATTAATTGGCGCCTAGATATTAGTCGGATTTTCCTTCTTTTTTTATAATTTTGTAAAAGTATTCTCCTCCCCTCCCTAAGTTTTCAGTACGTAGATCAACATAAGTAGAACAAAATATTAAATAACATCCAAAATAGAGCCATTGATAGTTTGCTACTAGCCCTATACATACAATTTATGATTTTTATACGAAGTTATGAACACACACACACACACACACACACACACACACACACAGATTTGGTTTTGTTTTTGAACTGGATCGATTAGCCGATTTGGAATTTAGTTTTTAAATTTGATTGTGTATACTGCATTGGACAAGTATATACTATTGCAGAACTACACAAAAACCCTTAAATTATATTACCAGAATGGTTAAACTCCTTAAATTGTCAAAATTATGCATTTAAACCCAATTGGTTCCGCTAGCCGCCTAATCATCCGATTAATCCCGCCCCGATCCTAGCTGATTAATTCCGCCTAGGTGCCAAATCGTCCGATTACCCCGCCTAGCACCTAGCTGAGTCGTTGCCGACTAATCTGTTCGGCACCTAATTCAACGCCTAGACCATTAATTGAGGCGGCCGGGCATCACCTAGTGACTCATTAATCAACCTTCTCAATCCTACAAAGAACCTCTATCAATACACAAAAGCAAGATTCTTCCACCCTTGTATTCATCAACTGACTTTTCAACAAAATCTGGGCACAACCCTAATACCCTCTCTATTTCTACAAAGTAGAGATAACAAACAATTCAGACAATCTACTGAAGGAACACATCTAAATTTGGGTATTCTAAAAAACAGATCAATTGCGGGTTGTATCAAATTCGCATCACCATAGGTTTTAATCAAATCGACGAAAATGGCCGCCTAGGCCGACTTATATTGTTGTCTGATGGTCCATGGGCATTTCACTTTCTTCCAGTTGGGGAAAGCCTAAAAGAACACTGAATTGATTGTGCCCAGTTATGCTATATTGTTTTTGTTTTTTTTAGTCGGCAAAAGTCAGTATTGTTAGAATAGATAGATTAGCACCTTGGAAGAGGAGTTGAACTCCTTACCTCCTTTTTTCCTGGTACCTAAGTACATTCCTGAGTCCTGATGCCATTGGGCCGGAGGCCTCTTGGCAGCTCTGCTATACTGTCGGCGGATGCTACAGTATTGGGATGTGTGTTTGCTTAGACTGTAGCCAGTGTCTTGCATAAGACTCTTCAGAAGAGTTGCCAATTGGGATGACATACAACTCCTCTACGGGCAGCACATTAACCTGGAGGCTGAGCTCCAACAAAAGATTGTTGTTATGGAACGGTTCTGTTGGATGCGTGGTCTCGTTTTGTCTTGGTGCTGGATGTGCCTTATATTTTTTGTTTCTTGTCCACATCCGTTGTTTTAGTTCTTTTGCTAGCTTGCTTGGTGAGGGTAGGTTGTGAGATTTATCTTATTAGGCTAGGTGTGCTGTTATTGTCCAAGCCCGGGCTTGTGCTTCCTTCTTTGAAGCCGTGTTGACCAAGTGTTAATAGTAATATCTCCTTTTGGGTGTAAAACTAACCGCCTAAATACCAAAAAAGAGAGACCCAATAATAGAGCATAGAGTGGATATTTGAAACCTTCAGTTACGAAAGCAATTTATTTATTTCCAGGTCATGACAATAACATATGAGAAAACATACATGGGAGCCCATGGCATTGCAGCAGCGAAGTTTTGTGTCTCCAGAAATGTATTTGAGAGGACCAACGATCTGACACGACGAGGGCGATGCTGAGCAAATAGTTGTGCTAATAATCCTCCCAGGGAAGTACCATAAAGGTGTACCTGATAGATATAGATTGTCAGCACACTCAAACTCAAGAACTAATGTCCACAAAATCATGCACTATGTATGGAACATAGTCCTAATCAGAAGGACCTATGGTTCTCAAGGTTCTCTCCTTCAGAAATAAAAAACAACAAAAGTTATATTTTGGAGATGACAGGAAACTATTGATGTAAGTCTGACGGACGCGAAGTCTTCTTCCTTCACAAACTGGCCTTGATCAATTCGTCTTCTTAATTCAGTATTGTGTGACGAGTGAAAATATACTGGTCCAATGGCCCATAAGTATATGCTTGCGATATTGCCAATGCCCCAATACTGTTGATCGCTCATGTTTACAGAGATAATATCAACTACTTTTTTTTTTTTTAACATTTTGTATGTGATCTGTTTCAGCTATCAAACATGATAGTTGATACAAACTTTCTTCATTTCCAGCTAAATGTAAAGGAGTCTACACCACCATTTCCGAAGAATAAGTGCAACTTAATTGCTCTCTTGGACTCTCATTGCTGGGTCTTTTATAAGAACTTGTATATCAGGGACCCCTGCACAATTATTTCAATTCAGGAATTTTAAACATCTTTATGTACATTATATCCTCAATAAATGATCTGACATACTATCTCTCTACAACTGTTGACGTTACCATATTCTGACATTCCACTAAAGCTGGGTTCCTATACCAGTGTCTCTAAGTACTTGCTACAGGGCTACCCCATGAAGGCAAGGTGTCAATTAATGCTGTGTAAAGACAACAATAAGCATAAAAAAAAAAAAAAAAAACAACAACATAAACCTTACGTGATGAATGTCAATGGCATCCAAAAACTTCTCGAACGCTTGAATCCACTCGTGATGGTTCCATACACGAGGAATATCAACAGATATCACTCTATAACCCTGAAGCAGAAATTCACAAAGTTATTTCTCCAAATTATTGAAAAGTGTGTTTGCATACTTGAACATCAGTTCAATGCATCATTCAAGCTAGCGTGTAAGCTACGTTACACGGACTTGCCACTTTCGGCGGAGTACCTGTGTTGACACGACACGGCACAGGTAGGGGTGTGAGATTTTTATGGGATAAGGGTTTGGTCCATCAACTAACAGGCCTCCTTCCAAATAAGGTTATCAAGTTAATTTTCACGAAAGAACCAACCTTGTTTACTTTCTCTTGCTTTCGTGCAATTTAGGGAGACCTTAGCCCTGGGTCAACTTTAGTAATAGAGCAAACTTGGGCCAACCTCAGATGCACCTTAAATATGAGAAATATGAGAAACCACGTATTTTCGAAAATCCAAAATGAACTCATATAGGAATGTGTGGGAGGGAGAAGGGACAAAGTACCCAAATATAATGTATGTGAGAAATAAAAAAAATATCATAACATAAAACGTAAAACCTAATTGAGTTGAAGTACCATAATCTGCTACTAGAACACACGATTTTTTTTTTTTTTTTTGAACAGAAAAAAAAAATCATACATATGTAATTATATTAGCATCACGTAAAGAATATCGCAAACCCACAAAAAATTAAGCTCACGACCTTCATTGACAAGGACATAACTTGCTTGTAGAAGACATCAGCTGTTCCTGCTGTGCCCGGAAGACATATAAGTGGAGGAACAACTTTTGGACCAAAGTCATAATATCGCCACTGCTTTGAGCCGATCTGCCAAAAATATGCAAGACAAGTTGACAGTTGAGAGGTAAATTAATCATCATAGTCTTTAAATTACCTTCAGCCAACCAGCATTAGCCAACAAGAATAGGTCAATAGCACAAAACTTCAAACAAGAAAAATAAAACCTACGAATTGTCAAGAAAATGCTCCTATTTCAAAGCTACTTCATGACGTAACCATCTGAAAGTTCACTTGATTCCATGAAATAAAAAGAGAAGAACTTTGAACCATGATTATCTAGCAAGAAAAAATTACAAATCCAAATGAGAAAAATTAAGAAGAGAAACCCAATCCCATGAACATGTAAAAGTGATTAAAACAATTCCACTGATGTGGCCAGTGAAAGCATTCCTTGCACCTCCATCAAATGCATAGGAAGTAGGAAATTGGCACTATGAAGAGATGAATGGCTGAAACATCATCCAGGTATGAATCTACAACGAGGTATGTTCAATTCCATGCTATAAAGTGAAGACCACTGGCCAACAATAATGTTGAGAAACAAATTTTCCAACTGCCGAAAACATAAAAACACAACGAAGAATGTTCAATTTTTTTAAAAAAAACTGGCCTGATTAAATTGAAAAATGGAAAGACCCAATTCTAATCCAATTATCAGACACATTCAAATTCATGCTCATCACACAACAACTAGATAACTGACAAAGAACGAAGCTTGCAAAACCAAAACAAAGGCATACCCAGTTGATTAAAGAACGTAAAGAGCGAATCCCATAATCAAGAATTGCAGTAATAAATTAAGAACTGAATCACGAGAGAGAGAGAGAGAGAGAGGAGGAGGAGGAAAGAGAGAGAGAGGGCTTACAGGGATCTTGTGAAGGGGAACTTGAGATTTGAAGTAGATGTAATCACCGGGTGCCGAAAACCCGCCTTTCATACCTCTGATTTCAACTGATTATCTATCTATCTATCGATATCCTCTTAATCCACCAATACAAGTGAACACCCACAAAAACCCACAATTCAAATTGATCGATTGGTTGGATGATTTCTTCTCCCCCTCCCCTCTCCCTGCCTATCTCTCTCTCGTGCACGCTGTTCTGTTCCAAGCTGTCCTACAGACGAACCATGTGGATGGGTCCAGCTTATTATTGGTAACACTCATAATCTCAAATGATGGGAACGCACTTTCTCCTCTCCTTGTACCTCCGTGAGAAACAGAATGGTGATTTATTGGAACGGAGACAAAATGGTACTCCCTCCGATCAAAGTGTTTTGTTTCGTAAATTCAATTTATTAAATAGATATTATTATTACACATTTCATGTATTTTCACTTTACATTTTACATTTTTCACATTGATTTTTATCCCAATTTTTCAAAATTATCCTCTACTTTTAACCATTAACTCCTTACCCACTAACTTTTCAAAAGAGCAAAATAACAATTGCAGAAATTTTTACCCACTAACTTTTCAAAACAGAGACTCATTAAGGGATAGCCCAAAATGAAAAATTAAACACTAAAAAATGGACGGAGGGAATAATAGATTAGGGCAGTAAATATATTTAGCTGTGTCATTTGTGAATTGTTCGAGCCTCAATTTGATAAGAACTCGTCTAAATTTAAATTCTCTATTGAACGAGTTGAATTTGACCCTCAATTTCAGACACAGTTAATAAATAAACTGAGCCCGTTCGATTAGACTTGTGAATCTGACATTAAAATATACTATCTAATGTTACTTACTTTTGCGAATTATTTATAAATATCACTTTTTTAGGTGATTGTATATATAGATTTGTTACGCCCCTGAATGTATTAGTAGACAGTTAAAGTTAATAAAAGAAATTTTTTCAACTTAGGACTCCTCCCAACCCTCATTCATTTTAGAGTCTCCTCTCTATGACGAGAATTTAATTTTCAATTCAGAATTTTAAGTCGAGCATAGCACATGATATTTATAGATTGTGAAGAAGCTCAAACTCGATTCAAATATGGGCAGGCTTTGGACATATGTAGAGCATGCGGCCTCCAAATTTTCTCTAGCAAGGCGCAACCCCATTAACCCAAACTATCATGTTTTGTTTACTCGCCCCTCCACTACTACTTGAACCTATTTAGTCCTTAAACTTTTTCAATTTTCTCCAATTAAATCCAATTAGTAGCGGCCGTTAAATGAATGGACGGAAAACACAATTTCTTTTGTTGAGTTGGGTCAGTCAATTTTGAGGGCAATAGAAGTAAGTCAATGGGACAACCAACTATTTAGCCCATTTCCTAATTTTTTTTAGAGAGAGAAAAAAATGACATTAAACATCAAGGAGATACAACAAGTCTAGATAAATCCCATAACATCCAGGGTACAAACAACAAAAGATAAGCAATACTAAATAGGGGGTTGATGATAACTTCCATCACCGGTGTCCGGGTGAGGAACAAAATTTGCCAGAGCATGTTTAGCAAGTAGATGAACTCGCTAGATATACTGGCACACAACCTTTGATATCCTACAAAAAGACCGCTTTGAAATCTCTGCTACCAAGTTGCGTAATAAATTTTTGTTTTGGTATATTTTTTATCTTTTTCTAGTATTTGTTTTATATTTATGTTTTTTTTTTTGGGATTAATCATTCATCTCAACAAAAAGGAGTCTTAAAAAAAAGTTATGATCAAAAGCAAAAAAAAGTTCACTAAAGACGGAAAAAGTTTGACACAATTGAATTTTTATACCTTTCTAATTTCTCTCGAGACAAATGATTAATCTCCAAAACTAGACAAGCTTACCAAACAATTACGGAATGTACATAATAAAAAGAAAATATTGGAGCAAAAATTTAGGAAGAACATGTCAGAATTCTCTGCTCTTCATGATTGCTAGGATTCAGTGGTGGGCCAGAATTTAGATAGGGGAGTGGCACTTTTCGATAAGAGTTTGCTAATATTCATTGCATGTTGTTTTGTTACATACGAATGAAAGTTTATATGTAAAATCAGACTTTTTCTTGTACTTTGTTTCCCATTGAGTTCGGACAAGCTTATTATCTTTATTGAAGTATAAAAGTCAATAAGATAGTAATTTTATGATTCGATTCGTTTATGTTTTAAATTGTTATTTTCTATCAATTGGAGTTTTTTTTTTGTTTTGTTTTCTGAGAATGGCATATAATTGGAGATCATGTAGTGCAGGTGCCGTGCCGCACCGCACTACAGGATTATAGTGCAGCGTTCGAGTTGTTGTTTGTAGAATTAATGGTTCGGATTTCATCTTGGCAATGTGCGGCTCATATAAATGTATAAATGAAATTTGAGCCGTTGATTATTGGTGTTACACTACAAGGTCACCGGCTCACCGCACTATAGAATCTCTGGATTTGTGAATATTGATAGGATGATTATTTGTTAAAAAATGATACGAGAGAACAATGATTTATCCAAGCACCGGCGCATTCTGAGGAACAGGTTGCACTAGCCTCTTTCTCCAATTTACAGCCGTGCCTACAATTTGGAAAAGAAAAAGAAAAAACAAAGGCTTATTAATCTACTATTTTAGTCCCTGAAAAATGCCACAAGTTTCAAAACGGTCCTCCTAAAAATTATGGTTTCAATTTCATCCTTGTAAAACTTTGACGTTATCAATGTTACCCTTCCATCCAATGGGTGACGGAAAATGCTTATGCGGACTAACGGAAGCCCAGTCACCCACCCATGACGTGTACCATCTCCAAATAAAACGTCAACATCTCATTTTAGTTTTTGATAGCCAAACGTCAGCATCTCTTCTTCTTATACCTCTATTTGTTTTGTTTAATTGAAAGAAGTTATAGAATTTTTGCCATTTGAATTGCATTTTCACCGAACCCCCAATCTAAAATCGTTTCCTATTGGAAACCAAACCTCTTCCATAGATTCATTATCAAGTACAACCCCACTCGAGCACATAAGTCTCTTGGTAATCATGGTCAGAAATCTCATTGACTCCACCTGATACTGAGTATGATTTTTCTCTTTGAAGCTACAAGGAGAAGCATGATTTTTCAAATAATCTGATTGAAAGGGTAGTAATTGACGGATTGGGTTAGTGAAATTTGACTCCACCTTTTTATTTATTTATGATTTTTTATTGCTCTGGCTAAAAAAACCAAAATGGTTTATTTTTTTGTCTTTATTAAAAAAAATTACATTATTTATTGGTTCATCTTGATGAGAGAAATCTAAAAAGTATAAAATTATTAATCAAATTTAATTTTTTTTGAATAAAGACAAAAATAATCCAATAAACCACAAAAATTTGGATTTTTTTTTGTCTAAGTGAACTTTTTTAGAATTTTGATCATAATTTTATACTTTTTAGATTCCTCTCATCGAAAGGAACCAATAAACCACGAAAAATCAACGCAAAACTAACCAATGCAAATTCTTTTATGTCAAATAAATCTGTTGTACTTTCAACATGTTCTATTTTTGGGAATTATTGGGTCGTTTCAAAGAGGAGGAATCTAAAAAGGAAAAAATCTAGAATCAAAATCTTTAGAAAGTGTACTGAAGAAAATATAGTCAAATTTTTTTTAGTTTTATTCTTGTTTGTTTTATTTTTTCATTTCTCTTGTCGAGACGAATCAATAATACATGAATAAGTATTTTTTAACCAATTCAAGGGCTATGAAGCACCGCATATTAAACCTAAACTTTTCCTAGTCAATATTTTTTTTGGTATGTGGGTATGATACATTAGTTCTTCTGTAAGAATATGATCATGTAGTGCACTTTTTATGCTATTTTCAAAAAAGATTTTAATGGAGGTGAAGATTGAGAACAGTTTGCAATTACGATGAGCCATACACAATGGATGTAAAGACCATTCAGAAGTACTTCAAGTGTATATATAATTTTATAACAAACAATGGCAAAACAGGAAATCGATTAAAGTAAAAGTGAACCATGAGGGAGGACATTACAGTTTAATAAAAAGTAGGGGTGTAATTTATCATTTGTTTTATTTGTGGATAGTACACGTCATGCATGACTGGACTTCCATTATTCCAAGTAAGCATTTTTTCGTCACCAATTGGACGGAAAGGGTAATATTGAAATCGTCAAGGTTTTACAGGGATGAAATTGAAACCATAATTTTTAAAAGGATGATTTTGAAAGTTGTAGCATTTTTCAGGGACCAAAATAAGAGATAAGCCAAAAAACAAATTATATCCCCAAACCCCAAACCCCAAACACAAGAACGACTCTCTCAGCCCCTCCATGCGATCTGTCCGGCAACTCCATCCGATCGTTCCGGCCACTCCCGTGCAATCATTCCTGCCACTCTGACCACGATGAGAAAGTGTCTCTGCTTTGCGACACTGGTAAGATGTTGATCTCTCCTGACTCTCCATTTGATTTGTTTATTTTTTGTTCGTGGGAAAAAGAGATTATGTTGGTTGTTTAGTGTATAAGCTTCTGTATAAGGTTTGGCTGTAAAATCCCGATCCTAAATACCCACGTGATATGGTGGAATTAGCTTAATTATTTTAGAAAGGGCTCGATAGGATCAATAACAGTTATGACAGATACTCGTGACACTAAGGGCTTTTCCCCTCATAATAATAACACTAGAGGTTGATGAAAATGCTACAATCAAAACATATGCATCTCTCGAGTAGAATGGACATGACTAGCAATATTTGAGGCATAGTATACTACTCAGAGTTTTGGAAATTTCTTTAAGAATCCGACTACCACGATGACCCTCGTATTTAAATTGGATTATGTTGAAAATTTGAGAATTTTTGGAGACTGAAATCTAGACTGATCCGGACAGAAATTTGAAAAGCGCGCGCCAAGATTTTGCCACGGCTGTAACGTGGCTTATCTTTGTCAAACAAGAATGACATGTGAGAGGCTTAGTCAGCCCCCACCTACTTATAAATGGGGGTATTTTAAGGATCTCTTATAAAGAGGGGAAAATAGGCTGGAACCGAACCCCACCTGACTGCCGCTTCCTTGCCGATCGATTTCGCCTGAATTTCTTCACCTCCTCTCACGGTAATCCCTCACCCACTCTTTGGGATATATCTAAGCTATAATTTCTTAAAGAGGCAAAATACGCCCAAACCCCTCTCTCGGACACAAAATTCTCAGATCGATTGGGACTCAGCCACAATATTTGTTGACTACTAGTCTACTAGTTATTATGCCCTAATTAAGGTATTGAAACTTAATAATCATTAGTGGATAACCAGTTAGAGCCACCGACGCCGAAATGGGAATTGTTTGGCTAATGCGGCTGTTGTTAGCTTGAAGTGGAATTGCCTTTATCAAAATTCTCATTAAGCCTTAAGCTTTCTGCTGTAACAGACTATAGGAATTTAGTTTTAAAACCATACTTTTCTTGTAACCTGTAGCCCAGAGGGAGACGACAGATTATATATAGTGTTGTAATAGAAAAGAGGATAGACATGCCGACTCGACGACCTGACACAAGTATCACATTAAACCAAATATTATATCATCTTTACCAATTAGACTAGTAGTAATCTGTAATGTTTGATATAGGTACCAGTGGATCGGAGTAGTTCATATTACAACAAGTGTCTAGACGCTACTTTTCGGTGAGTTTCATATACCTTGGATTCTTGCTTTTGCTAAATGATTTGGAATGAGATTTTTGTTGAAATCAATGGGAAAAATACATAACTCATGTTTTCTATGGGAGTTGATCTCCGATGTTTAAGAAATGGTTTTGCATATGTTTGTGTTATACTTTAGACCATGGCAATATGTTTGAAAGATTGAAAACTTGATTTGCTGAGACATGCCTGATTGCCTGTGATGATATGGCTTATTCGAAGTTTCGAACGGTGTCCCGGGCACTAGGGGATGTTAAATGGTCTAGTGTGGTTGATGAAATAAGGTTGGAGGTGCAGCCATGCACCACCGGGTATTGATATCATACCACTCTCTAATGGGGTCGCTCCCCAACCAACTGGCATAAAAGGAAAACCGTTGAATGGGAGTATTTGAAATGGGCATGTGAAAATGGAATTGGGTCCTCTTTCTTGGACCAAAAGAAATGGTCCTTTGGACAAATGTATATGAAGTATTGTTTGCTCTATCAATTGTTTTTACCTTCGGCAAATCATGATTATGGTTGGACACCTGTATTTCCATGGTCAAACTTGAAACCTTGGTATATGTTTCTCGCCCGAGCTTCGGCTTATGAAAATCTATTTTCTTTTTTCCTAGGTTGATGTAAATATCAGGTGGCGGTTATGTACAATGGATCGTGTAGGAGCGATAGATGCTAGTTTGTGAACAAACAGTGCTTTTTTTTTTTTTTTAAGTTTGTAAATATGTTCAGCAGTTGTCTATTTGAGTTATGTAAAGTTGTGACACTTAGTTGCTCTGGAGTTATATATAATAAAGCTTCCGTTGTCTCTTTATATTATGTTTTGAAATGCTTGGATGCTAAGAAGGATGAGGCCTTGGTGACTATGTCACCAGCCAGTCACGAGACCTATATTGGAATTGGGTCGTGACATTGGCAGTAGGGAATTTGTATAGCTGTGTATAGGCTATGGTCTTCCTGTGTGTTGCTAGTCTTTGTAATGACCTGGGGACCTGGGGTTATGCCCCTTGGACTTTGTATTCTTTTGTTTGGGCTTAATAAGAATGAGTACTTATGAAAAAGAGTCTGTTCTATTTTCATGTAGGCCTTAAACATTTGATACTGAGTACCTTTCATGTGTTACAGGCTTCATAGATCTCAAGCTATCTATCCAACATTTAAGGAGGCTCCTTCGCAAATCAACTACGTACGATAAAGTAACATCGGGCATGATGGGTTTTGTTGGGATTCGAAATATTTTCCATTCAGTACCATCTAGAAAGATACAAACCGTTAGTCCTTGTTATCTCGTGCTGTATAGATACTGCCACTTTCAACAAAACCCCAAATTGGGTCCTTCTGACCCATCACTGTCTTTGGTGCAAAAAGTCCCCCAAAGCAATGTGGGAATTTTCTGGGATTTGGATAACAAGCCACCAAAGTCATTTCCTCCGCATGAAGCCGCGGTTCGATTAAAGAAGGCAGCTTCAGAGTTTGGAGTAGTTCGGTGTATGGTAGCTTATGCCAATAGCCATGCATTTAGTTATGTTCCTCTTGATGTTAGGGAGCAAAGGAAAGAGAGGAAGGCATTGAATCAGTTGGAAAATAAGGGTGTCATTAAGCCAGATGAAACGTATATATGTCGAGTTTGTGGGAGAAGATTTTATACCAATGATAAGCTTGTTAATCATTTTAAGCAAATTCATGAACGCGAACAAATGAAGAGGGTGAATCAGATAAATTCGGCAAGAGGGAAAATGAGGGTGAAGTTGGTAGCTAAGTTTTCAATGAAGATGGAGAAGTATAAGAAAGCTGTGAGGGACGTTTTGACTCCTAAGGTTGGGTATGGATTGGCGGACGAGTTGAAACGGGCTGGTTTTTGGGTTAGGACCGTGTCGGACAAGCCGCAAGCAGCAGACATTGCGTTGAGGAACCACATGGTGGATATGATGGACCGGAGACAAGTTGAGTGTTTGGTCCTTGTGTCGGATGATTCAGATTTTACGGAGGTTTTGAAGGAGGCAAGGTTAAGGTGTTTGAAGACAGTTGTTGTGGGTGATAGTAACGATGGGGCCCTTAAGAGGACTGCGGATACTGGATTTTCATGGCAGGAAATCATGATGGGAAAGGTGAAGAAGGAGGCGGTATCAGTTGTGGGGCGGTGGAAGGATCGTGATGTTTTGAAGAGATTGGAGTGGACTTATGACCCAGAAAGGGATAGAAAACTGTATGGTCTGGATGATGAGTTTGATTCGGAGAGCTGGGATTCGGAACTGGAAGGCTTTTCTTCTGGGGAAGATGATAACCGTTTGCGGAAGGACGACAATAATGCATGGTGGGAGCTGGAATCAGATTCTGATCTCAAATCACAATAATCATTACTTCCTGGGTGCCGAGAAGGTGAGTAAATAGTATGCTTCCTTCCGAATACTGCTGTGGCCTGTAGTCACTACAGTTTTTGCTACATTGTTTTAGATTAATTTTATTGTTACATGGTCAGGAGTCAAAGATTTTACAAGTTGAGACGATTATTGCATCTATGTGCATTCACTCCTAAAGTATATGTTTCTTTTGTTTGTGATGTGTGGTATGCCTTTTTTTTTTGCAGTGATTGCTATGAGATCATTGAAAGAGCCACTACGCGTTCCAGACAGAATGGGTTGGAATGGAGATCCTTGTGCTCCTACGATTTGGGATGCTTGGGAAGGTGTTACTTGCCATCCAAATAAGGATGAAACTGCCTTTGTGATCTCACAAATGTAAGTACTGCCTTGAGGTTTGTTTCGTTTTTATGTGTGTTTTCATTGGTCATAGCTAAGAGGTGGTTGTCATTTCTTTGGTACAATGTGCTTTTTATCAGGGACAGGCACATCAGGCCATCTTGAACCCTATTGTTAGGGGACGAATTTTAGAAGATAAACGAAATGAATACAGCGAGCCTAGATAATCTGGTTTCCAGAAATAGCTAAAGTTTGAACACTCTTTTGTATAAAATACATTATGACATTCTGTTAAAAAGAAAGACAAGCATTATGACATAGCCCCTTACATTTTAACCTTGTGAACTTTGAAGCACCACTAAAGCGTCAACATTCATTGCAACGTGGTTGTTAGGGATTGAAGAGAATTTGAAAAATGTAAATGGTGCATACAAACAAATATCTCATATATATCCTTGAATAAAGAAACTGATTAATATTCTACAAGAAAAATGTAAATGGTGCATACCTACTATTATTTTATAAACAAGTATCTCATATGTTTGTATTTTGAAGACTAGGTAAGCGGCTATGTGCTTCGCATGAGGGTTGTGCCCGCTGGTCACAAATGGGAAAATTTTCAGACGTTTATGATACAAGCTCCCAATGCTTCTATATATCTTTTGAAATGTCAAGGGCGAGGTGTCGTGCCTTGCACGATTGTCACCCCTTGTTAATTGTACGCCTCGTGAGACCTGAGTTATATCCTTGAATCACCGGCACAGTGCTGCAAAATTGTGGAAGATTTCTTTGCCCATCAGAGGTTTAGAGGTAAGATCAATTATTCAGGGTAAGTGAATCTAATTGGTGGCCCCATCCCAATCGCCATCACCCCAAACAAATTTAAAGAATTTAGGGCCTTGACAGATGGCTACATTTTGCATCAGGGAAAATCCTGAAAATGGGATTGGAGATTAGGGTATGTGAAGGAAAGAAACCCCACGGATAATGGTCGCTAATGGGGCCCGGCCATTGAAGGGGGTGGAGTTTCAAATACCTACTGATACTCCACAACAGTTTTTCGCCTTCAATACCTCATTGTTGGTTGTTGCTACTTCTCTTCCCCTTATGTTGACAAAAGCCGAGCTTAAACCTGTGATGTATGTATAGAGACTTCTTAAATGCAATAGGACACCTTGTCATTGATCTTACTTTGACATGTAGAAACAATGTTGGAGGCTATTTGCAAACTCATTCTTCATTATATTAGTAAACTTCTTGTTAATTAAAAGCAAAAGAAGGGTTGGTCTTTCTTTTAATTAATTAGTTCTGTATTCTATCATGTGGCATTCGTAAACATAATATGCTCCTTGTGATCTTATATTTTCTGGATGCTAAAATTGGCTCTCTTATGGCTGTCGAATATTTAAATCCATCTTTACAAAGAGATGTAATTGAGAATTTCAATAAATTATTGCACAATTTTGATGTCTTCGTATCATTCTTTTTTCCCTTGGCTTCCTTTTTTATTAGATCTTGGCAATGCGAGACCCTCTATTGACTAACTTCACCTTTCTTTTTCCTTTTTTATGCAGAGATCTTGGGAGTCAAGGCTTGAAAGGGTATATTAGTGATCAGATAAGTCTTTTTGACAAACTTGGTAAGCTTGTAAGTAGTAAGTACCTTCTTTCAACTTTTTTTTTTTTGATTGGCAATAAATTTTTTACCTTCTTTCAACTTTTATGCTCTTGATAGTACAGATGTATAAATTCGGTATCAAAAAATACTCTGCATGTGCACGATGAAAGGCTCCCTTGCAAGGCATCACTGTTGTGAGATGCCACTTCCCATTCCCCTCCTGGCTCCTGTTGATTTTTTTTTAAAGAAAAAGATGTTTTGTCTATGTACGGAAGGAGTATTCGAACAAAAATGAGGATCTATTGTACAAGTATATACACTTATCTCTTGTTTTGTGGGAGCTTGGTGCTTTAAGGGGCTTTGTTGATCCCAATTTGGCTATATGAAACATCACTGTGTCCCCATACCCTCAAGTCTTGCATCATTGGTCAATTTTCGTTGCCAAGATTTTGCTGTGATATTTAATGTTTTACTGCACTTATCTACTGATATGGTAGTGATTAAGAAATGAAATGACTAGAACTGAAACTCCATACAAAAGAATTTCAACCAAATTTTATGATTGATCGAATCCAATTTTTGATATAGGTTCTAAGTTTCTTTGTCTCAATGAAACTTCAAGGCCTTAGTAAACATGCAAAAACAAGATGACTTAAAGTGTTCAAATCAAACATATTTGATTGGATTTGAAGTTGACTCATTTCCCAATCGGGCCTGTTTGAGGCACCAAAATTGAATGCATCCTTTGCATTTTCTTTGGCAACTCTTCTTGATGTGTTTGTAAGACTAAGATACATAAGTTTCTTAAACCATGTTAAAATCGCAATATGGTATTGTTTATGACAGAAAAACCAGCTCTAGATTGGAACACTAGAAAAATAAACGCTATAGGAGCTGCACGAGGTCTTCTCTATCTACATGAGCAATGTGATCCAAAGATAATCCATAGAGATGTAAACGCAGCTAACATACTGTTAGATGACTACTATGAAGCCGTAGTAGGTGATTTCGGCCTCACAAAACTCCTTGACCATGCTGATTTCCATGTTACCACAGCTGTCCGTGGTACTATAGGACACATTGCACCAGAGTATCTCTCCACGGGCTAGTCATCCGCGAAGAACGATGTTTTTGGATTTGGTATTTAGCTGATCACTGGGACGAGAGCTCTTGAATTTGGCAAAACAGTTAATCAGAAAGGAGCAATGCTTGATCGGGTAAGTTCTTCCTTGAACCAAACTTCTGCCTATTATACCATTTGCAATCTAACTAGATTAGCAAAGAAGCAAGTCTTTTGGTACCTTTGGTTTGCATCTTTGCTAATCTTTTTGAGAATTGAACAACAGGTTTGTAATATAATGATCTGCAACTCCAGAATATGTAGCATGGAACGTTCATGAATTTATCTCTATGCAATGCAAAACTATTTCTTCAATTATTGTTTTCCAACATAAATATCTACCATGCACGTCGAAAAATTTAGTCATCTGTGACTGTGAGCAACGGGCATAACCTCGTGCGAAGCATGAAGCAACGTAGTAGTCTTCTACAACCCAATGGGTTGTAGTATTTTACTTTTCATGTCATTTACATTTATTGTCTTTCAATTACTAGTCTTAGGAGTAGGAGTAATTTAGAATCCTATGTATCATTTTCATTGAGAAAAAAGATTCATGTAGCCGACCCCAATTGATTGGGACATAAGGCTTGGTTTGGTTTGGTATGTATCGATTTCATTCTTGAAGATTGTTCGCAACATCGATTTTCTTTTATGTTGATATCCTTGAAGATTAATGGAAATATCTTACGTTAATCTTCATTTTTTTTTCTTGCTATCAATTTCCCATTTGATTCGCTTGCCTCCACTTCACATCCAATGAAGTCCTGAATATGGCGAGGAACCATCGATGCATCTTTGGAGACAAGCCACATTGCGGCTATTTATGTTGTTGCCGTAGTTTTTATTTCTCTGTTGATTCGTTTTGGACATGAAAAAATTGGTAAGAACAGGGAAACTTCTATAAATCAAGTGAAGTTAAAATAGAGTAATTTTTTTTAGTCTGGTCGACATGGTAAGTGAAAGTGAAAGTGAAGTTAAAGTAGAGTAATTTTTTTTAGTCTGGTAGACATTGTAAGTGAGCCGACTGTTGGAGATTTCCAAAATAATAAATGGGTTTTGGTTTGGGGTTTTGTGAAAAGACATTGAGAGAGGGTAATGTGAAAGGTTGCAAGATCTTTCCAAATGAGTTGTGACTTCATTGAATGGTTGAAACACCCATTAGATTAGAATGCGTCTATATGAAAGGAATGTAATTATTAGGAAGGGATGTGAAATATGGGGGTGCCTCCAAGAGGCGTGACACTTCCTAATTAGTGTCTTTTAAGAGGACATGATCATTCTAATGTGTGTCTACTAAAGACATGATCTTTCACACAAGGGTGTCTATAAGTCTATAAATAGGTGATTTGAAAAGTCATTGGATAGACGATAAATTCCATAGCAAATTGCTTTCTTTACACACTCTATTCCTAAAATTTTAGGCATACTGATATTCGTTATTCTGCAGAAATCGAATATTTATTCTTGGTTCTTTTACCTTTACTTAGTGGATATTCTGTCTGTCTTCGTTTGTGCAAATGCATACAGAAAAACCTAGAGTTAGGTTTCGATGTACGAGGAAGGTGAATTTGCTGTAATGCGGTGCACACCATCTAATGGGGCAAAACTGCCTTTAAGAAAGTGTTGTTACAACGTGTCTCGAAAGTTTTGCATTCTAGATTCATAAGAGACACGCCAACAACACATTTTGACGATCGGATTTCCAACAGATTCAACACAGAGTGGTTGGACGTTCTGAAACAGCCCAAGAACATCATCCCCCCTTGATGCTTGTTGTCTTGACTAGCAGCCAAAATTCAAATGATTCGAACATTTCCCTCACCTCCCCTTAAAATTGTAGGTACACATGGTAGCAAGAACATCAGTGATTAAGCATAAAAAATCATGTTCTTATTAGGTTTTCATTTAAAGGTTTGAGAAAGCAATCAATGCTTGAGGCTTCAATTTCTTGATCAAATCTAGCTATAGTGACAGCTCCAATGTCTGTTTTCTCATCTTGACACAGGGAAGAAAGTCGGACTTTCCAATACTTAGAGCTAATTGTTTGAGCGATTTTTTTGACGGCTGGATAGCCATGTTTGAAAACAGGCGTTGGACTCTTGTTGCCTATTCCTTAGACTAAGTTAGAGTTGGCTTTCCCATTAAAACTAGTGAAAAAACTTCAGAAGGTTGTCACGGTTGCTATAGCTGACGAGGTAAATTGATGGCGAGAACAGGACTGCCTTGTCAAATCTCCAGAGCCGGTAGAGAAACCTCACTCGTTAATTTGCAATGGTAACGGCTGTGGTAGACATTGCTATTGTAGTGTGTAGTGGCAGATTGATTTCTGTTTATTTAAGCAAATCCATTTCAGGGTTATATACCATTTCTACATCTATAATAGAATTAGAATTTGCAACTGAATTCTCCAATGCATAGCTAAAATCAGATGGAAAATGCATAAGTTGTATAATTGGTTCCAAATATGGAACCAAAATCCCAACTGCCATTTCAGTGTTTCAACCAGAGTGTACGTGAATCATGTAGGAAAGTGGCCGGAATATGCTGATGTCACCGGAATCTGACTGGATTTGAATAAACCACCTTTACTTGTCGGACTATGCTTTCATAATGAACTCCTCCTATTTCAACACCCAGCAAACCCCAAATTGTTGGCCCTATGCAGAAACCGAGCAAAACGGTGAAACCTACGTAGAGAGAGCGCGCGCGCGCACACACACACACAGAGAGAGAGAGAGAGAGAGAGAGAGAGAGAGAGAGAGAGAGAGAGAGAGAGAGAGAGATGATTCTGGAAGCTGATTTCTCGACGGGCATTTTTTAGGAATCCCAATGGGCATTTTTTATTCTCCCAATGTTCAATAATCCATTCTTTTATTCACCAACGGCTATAAAATTTTGCAACAGCTGTTTTTTTTCTCATTCCTATAAATATCAGTAAAACTCTCACAAATAATCCATTCCACTCTCATATTTTTTTTTCTTCCACCATCACCTTCAATCAAAAAATTAGTCCATTGATTATGGCAAAAGCTAGTTCTTCGTCAAGAGGAAAATCTTCCACTTCCGAGCAAGACGAAGCAATTTGTAATGCTTATTTGTGCATTACTCAAGACCTGATTATGGGTAACTCCCAGCCTTGAAGTCAATTCTGGAGCTGGGTGCTAGGACAGTATTGCGAAAACACAAATGATAAATTGGAGTTGAAAAAGTAGTGAAAAGTGTGGGGGAGGGAAAGTTAGTTAGTTTTGGAACTGTTTGATACTGAAATAGAACCAACCACTTTTGGCACAAAACCATTTTTTGGTGCCAAAATATAGCAATGGCTGTAGCCATTTTCCATGGCGCCTAGTTATTTTAAAGGGTCACTTAAATAATCATCCTGCACCCACTTCTAAATTAGAGTTTCATTCTACGCTCTTTTTGGAGTTATGTTTCCATCCCAAAATTCAAATAAACTCACTTTTGCCCTTGATTATATACATAACTATATATACATACTAGGAGATTAAGGACTAAAACGAATGTTTTCATCTCAAATTCTTGATGTTTTCATTCCAAAATTCTTTGCCTATACGGTAAAGATTTTTTGGATGAAAACTTTAATGTTTTCATCCATTATTATTTATGTTTTCATCCAAAAATTCTTTGCCTACAGGGTAAAGATTTTTTGGATGAAAACACACAAAAAAATCCTTTGATTCAAAAGATTTATTTATTTATTTTTATGTTCTCATCCAAAATTCTTTATATTTTCACCCAAAATTTCTTTGCCTACTGGGTAAAGATTTTTGGGATGAAAACATAAATGATTTTTGCTGTAGTTCTTTATATTTTCATCCAAAAATCCTTGATCCAACAATCATGGTTACAATTTTTAAGGGAGTCACATGCGCGAGCCAAATTCATAAAAGGGAAGTGAAATAAAAGTTTTACCATGATCCTTGAATATACTCTAGCGATCATGGTTAAAATCGAACCAATAATCATGCCAATGGTTTTTGACATTTTTTTTACCATGATTCAAGATGTTAATTCAATAATAATTATTACCATGTTTACAGGTCATTAAGTGTTTTTTTACCATAAAACTGGGATTTGTTTTGATATTTTTAATCCTATGACAAAAAAATATGGTAAATATTTTTTTGTAACATGGTTAATTCATGGTTAATATTATAGGATATTATAGCCATTGCACGAGCTTATATAGATAAGGAGCATGTACGCTGTCCTTGTACATACCCCTTATCTATGTCAGCCCGCGCAGCGGCTCTCTTATAGAAGGTAGAAAAATCAGAAAAACAAGTTATATTGACATAAGGAAGACTAATAAAAATCATGGTAAAAATAAAACATGTGATTTTTATTTTTATCATAATGTTATGGGTGTGAGTTTTACCATGATTATTGGAAGGTATTGTAGTCATATCTTATTCCACGATTAAAGTTCTCAAGTTAATAAATATTACCATGTTTATTGTTCCTAGTTTGATTTTTTACCATAATGACCGGAATATCTTGTAGACATGTTTTACCATGAGTACTCGTAATTCAGAAAAGTAGTTTAAAGGCCAAGTTTGGGGCTTTAAATGGTGTTTAGTCCAGCTTAATTTATTTCAATGCTTCCAATACATTGATAGGAAATATTTGAGGGCTCAAGGACAATACTAGACAAAAATACCCTTAATGAACATTGCCACTCACGCGCATTGTGGAGAATTTTCCTGCGGACAAAAAGCTGTCGAAGGGTCTCGGTGGGATATGGGAATTGGATGAGAGAGAAATGTTGGAACTTGGAATGGGTATGACATAAGTATTACTGACCCGACTGACCCCTGTCAGCGTCAGTACTTGGCTAGCATGCCCGTAACCCTCACTCTCTTTCTCATGCGTGTGGGTCTAGGTGGGACAAAATATGGGACAAAATTAACTTTCTCTCTCTTCAATTTTAGGGTTGGGTTCGATTTTGGGTTTAATTTTAGAAGGTTTAGGCTCTTTAGGGTAGGGTATAGTGAGTTTAGGTATTTTGGGTTTAGGCACTTATGGTGCACTTTCTAATTATAGGGTTTTAGTTGTTTAGGCACTTTCATAGGGTACCCAAGTGTTTTAGGCACTTTCATAGGGTACCCTAGGGTTTAGGCAATTAGGGTGCACTTTCCAATTATAGGGTTTTAGTTGTTTAGGCACTTTCATAGGGTACCCTAGTGTTTTAGGCACTTTCATAGGGTACCCTAGGGTTTAGGCACTTAGGGTGCACTTTCCAATTATAAGGTTTTAGTGGTTTAGACACTTTCTAAAGGTACCCTAGGGTTTAGGTTTAGGCAATTTCATTAGGTTTGGGGGTTTAGGCACTTTCATTAGCTAGTGGGGGTATTTTTGGAATGTATAGGTGATTTGTCCTCTTGGCATTAAGGAAAAATTTGATGTCCTTATTGAAGTAAAGACCCCTTTACTATGTCCTTCCTAAAAACGGACCCTTTTTAATTTTACCATGAGTATTGCTATTGACTTATTTTACCATAATGTGCAAGTGATGAGTCCCACTTATATTCCCTATCGAAAATTCTGGGACAGGTCACTTTGAATTCCCCCACTCATTTCCCCTAATTTTCCGGTAGAAATCATCTCCAATTAGAATAAAATAATCCCACCCAATTTTGAATCTCCACCAATTTAAAAATTCCATGATTTTAGGCAACAAAAATTAATCATCCACCATTTCAAAAATTCCATTTTAAATATTTAAACCAATCCCCCTTTATTAGGAAACAATCTATATAAATCTAAATCCAATCCCTCTTAATTAGGAAACTATATTTACATACATTAATATGTATTATTAAAAATGGTAAACAAGGTATTTCACAAATAAAAAAGATGAAAACATTATCATTCAAACTAACAGGGATGAAATCGTACGTGGTGTCCAAAAAAAGGATGATTATTTAATTACCTCAATATCTTTCTGTGCAAGCCAGAAAATGAAAAATGTTATCTGACTGATTATCAAGGTCGCAAAAGAAATGAGAATGAGAAAACACTTGGGAAGGAAAGTAAAGTTCTAAGAGTTTTGGTCTTTAATACCAAATCAGACAATTGGCCAAAAGGCCAAGTCTGGGACTTTAAAGGGTTTTTGGCCTAGCATAACTTATTTTAAGGCTTCTAATATATGGATTGGAAATTTTTGAAGGTTTCAGGACAATACTAGACAAAAACACCCTTAATGAAATAAGAGTAAATGCGCGCATGTTGATAAAAAAAAGAAAAGCGCACAGGATCTGACCGAAGACTGATTTCTTTGTCTCCTCTCTTCATCGCCTGCACTCTCTCTCTCCTCTCTATTGGGGGGCCAAAGGATGACGAGAAATATCCCTTTTGACAAAAGTTGGACCTCTTTTTGTGGGAAATAGGACCCACCTCAAAAGTAAAGTTTTTTCTCTCTCATCCCTTTGTACGTTAATGTTAATCCAATTTCAATTTTTGGTTCAATTTTGGGGTTTAATTTTAGGGGTTTAGGCTCTTTGGAGTAGTGTATAGTGGGTTTAGGCACTTAGGGTATCATACAGTTTCATAGGGTTTTAGAAGTTTAGGCACTTTCATATTGTTTTGGAGGGTTATACACTTTTATACGGTTTTGGGGGTTTAGATACTTTCATAAAGTTGTGGAGTTTAGGCACTTTCATAGGGTTTTGGGAGTTTAGGTACTTTCATAGGATTTTGGGGGTTTAGGCACTTTCATTGGCTAGCGGGTTATTTTTGGAATGTGGAGGTGATTTGTCCTCTTGGCATTAAGAAATTAGTTTGTGTCCTATTTGCATGATCCCCTCCTTATCGAAGAAAGACTAAATCGAAATCGGCAGAGGAAGTTGTTGTGCCCTAAGGATCAAACCAAACACACAAACAGCTACACACGCACACCAAACCCAAAGACAAACAGATTTTTACGTGGTTCCCCAAAAGTGGATACTCTACGAAGGAATCAGAGCAATCTCAGTAGAAATGGAGACAAACTTTACAAGGAGCTATCTGTCAATTCACAACACTCTCTCCACACGACCAATTTCTATATTGCCAGCCTACTAAAACTACAACCCAAAGGTTAAATTCAATAGGCAAGTTCTTTGAGAGCAATTTTGTTCGCCCTCCTTAAAAGAGGGTGAGCAAAACCTTCCCTCCTATGGGGTGAAACGTGTAGGTTCCACTATAAAGTGATGAACTTACCAAAATGTATATTGCAGAGATAATCATGACATCATTTTGTGGTGGAATTCACACCAATTCAATCAATAGGAGAGAGAGTTTTGTTCACTCTCTTTTAAGGAGGGTGAACAAAATTGCACTCAAGTTCTTCCGCTGTTATGATTCACGCTTGAATCAATTCGAGGTGTGAATGAGAAGCTTCAGAGTCAACAATGATGGCCACACTGTATTTGAGCCAATCCATATATTGAGCAATTTTATCCCATGTTTCCAGCAGAAGTAACTTAAGATACGACACAAGTATTTTACAGATTATCATTATAATTTAAAATCAATAATTTACAACGCAAAAGACAGAATCTATAGAAATTTGGGCTCCAAACATGCCTGAAGCAATTTCCAGTTACAAAAAGGGTCCGTTTTCTAAACAAACGAACCCCGTGCACGCCCCGATTAAGAAAACGTTGAGAAATCAAGTTCAAGAGCTTTGGCATTTGTTTCCGAACTGAAATTGGCAGCAAAATCAGACACAAATAAAGTCTGGTACAACGGTTTACATACAACCCAACAGCTCCATGGCTCAACAAGCTAAAGAAAGAAACATAAATTTTGCATTATTCATAAAGCTTCAAGCTAGATAACCTTGGACTGGGGATAGCAATCAGAGGTGTGCTTTTCTTCATAACAATCCCAAACTTTTCAGAAAGATCAATCTCTTCACCCTGCGGCACTTCCCAATTGAATGAATGCAAAAATGAAGCCAACAGATATATCACCATTTTCTCAGCCAAGGGAATCCCAGCACAAATTCTCCTCCCCGATCCAAACGGAAGGAACTGAAAATTGTTGCCACTGTAATCCCATTTGCTAGGGTCACTCAAGAACCTCTCAGGCCTAAACTCAGATGGATCATCCCAAGCCTGAGGATCCCTATGAATCGCCCAAACATTCAATAACACTCGGGTATCCTTTGGTATAGTGTATCCACCGACTATGGACAATTTGTTTGGACGCTTTGGGACTAAGAGAGGGACAGCGGGGTGCAGTCTGAATGTTTCCTTTAAAACGGCATCCAAGTAGTGTAATTTGGGCACGTGGGACTCTTCGACAATGTTGTCTAGTCCTACGATGTCTGCTAATTCTTCTTGGACCTTTTTCATTACCTTTGGTTTATGTAGGAGCTCTGCCATCACCCACTCCACCATGGTAACCGTGGTGTCTGTTCCGCCCAACACAATGTCCTGTAGTAAACATTTGGCAAGCAAAGGTTAAACTTCGTGGACCGCGTATTTAAATAGGTTGAATAAAATTTCATGTCCAAGATTAGTAAATAGTCTTAGTCAACATTGGAAGAACGTTAGGACCAATTATGGTTTCCTTACCATCTCGTGGGTAGTAGGCCGGTGGTAGCCTAGTGGCAAACGACTCACCCCCGTAGGGTTTGGATTCAAGGGGGTTGAAGGTTCGAGTGGTGCAGACAACGCCCTTTGTGCCTTGCAACCTTGCTAGCCTGACCTAGCCATTAGCCCTCGGCAGAGTGGTAGGAACTTAAGGGTCATTGGTCTCTTACAGAACTCCCTGCAGGTCCAGAGTCCCTATGTTCATGCCCAAAAAGGTTCACCGTTTCCTCCACCATTTTTGCACGGAAAATTAAAACCACCTTGTGGTGTATGGATTTGAAATTTAAATGGCAACTGACATCTTGTGAAACTAGAGTCTTTCTTTGTCAGACTTATTAGAGAATTGTGGAAGGAATGAGATAAATAACAAAAAAAGGTAACAATGGAAAGATTACTTTATTTGGACGGAGTAATAGGTTTATCCGCCTGTTTCATTTCCCGCATGATCCAAACGAAGCCGTAAGACCTCAAAGGAACAAATCATGGCACAGAAATCTCGATGAGACCTACGAAGGACCTTTTTGTTGTAAGTTACTGCAGCTGAAAGTTTGTTTCTCTAAGTAGAAGCTGTTTCTCTAACGTGCAAAAAGTTACAAGGGGAATGAATATGAAGTTTGATGACCATAAAAAGTACTAAATAGCAGGGAAAGGAAATTACCATCAACATGGCCTTAATTTGTTGCAGAGTAATTGGCACTGAAGCATCTTTCTGCTCCTTCAGCTCCAACAGGATCTGTATAAAATCCTTCTTTCCTTTGCTCTTCAATCCATCCTCCTGATCTCCGTCTCCCCTACTCATTTTGATCCGTGACTCTAGTATAGGATCAAGAATTCGATCAACCCCTTGCTGCAGTCTCTTCATTTCCCTCTCCACTCCCTGCACATCAAACCTTGCAAGAATAGGGAAGAAATCTGATACGTTTGGTTTTGAAACTAGCTCGAAGATTTTGATTACTACAGTTCGAAACTCGGTCCCAACCCTATCAGCCCTGTGGCTATCTACCGTGCCTCCCCACAACATGCTTATTACCACGTTAAGCTCAGTTAGAAACGTTATTTCGCTGATCTCCACTGATGTGCCAATCTTACTATGCAATTCTCTGATAGTCTTCTTGACCTCATCTCTTCGGAGAGTGTAAGTATCCTCCAAGCTAGTGTTACTCAACATCTCTCTGACAAACACTTTGCGGATGGTGCGCCAGTAGTGGCCATATGGAGACCACAGGATATCTTTTCCTCCATATGTGAGTGCTAATCCTGCAATGGGAGGGTCACGGTCTGCAAAAACCGTGTCTTGGTCGCGAACAACCCCTTTTGCAAGAGCAGGTGAGTTTAACACGACGCACAGTTTTTTCCCGAGCCATAGCTTGTAGATTGGGCCGTATTGGTGAGCTAGTTCGGCAAATTGTTGGTGCAAATTCGTGCTTAGAAACGGGAGGTATCCGACTATAGGCAAGCCGCGGGGTCCAGGTGGCAATGGAGCTGAAATCTGGTTTCTTGGCTTGAGAAATGTCCATACGTAGTAAAAGATGGAAATCAACAGAATTGAGATGGTGAGAACTGCTCGAGCTCGCTCGTCTTTCTTGTTGCTAGCATCCCACCACCATGTCCATTGGTCGGAGATTGTGGACAAAAGCTTGTGTAAAAGATCTGAAAGCATTTTGTGGAAACTAAGAAACTATGGTTTTCAGGAAACAGATATAGTGAAACGGTGAGAGATAGCAAAAAAGGTGAGGCAGAGCCTGCTTGAGTTCAACTGGATATTGCCAAAGATCAAAAAGATCTTACAGAATGAAAAGAAATTATAGCGAATATGTTTAATTTGCGTGGCACTTGAATCTGTTTTTAATACTCCTCATAGTGTCCGTAATAGCTTGCATGTATTTCAACTAATCACCGAAGTACCAATTTCTGCGGCGCTAGGCATAATGTGGCTTATAGGCCATCTGGTTGTACCCCTTACCTGTCAAGGGGGAGGTGAGGTTCAAGTTTATGGAGCAACATCGAATTCCCTTTACTTGTTTAACCCACAAACTAACTTCCCCACTAATTCCCGCTGTATATACTATATGACAAAAAGAAAAAAAAAGTTGGCGTAATATCTCATATCAATTGACCCCATAAAAGAAATAATAGCACCTCAAAACTCTTGCCTCCTAGTCGTGATCACCAAACAGAAGGGGACGACTAATGTGGATCAACTTGCAAGTTTATCATTACGATTAACGATATGGGAAATGATTTAAGTGGAGGAGAATAAGAGCGCAGCCAAGGTTGAAAAAAATGGGGAAAATCTTGTTTGTTTCGATGTCTAGTGAAAACGTAGTTCACTTACAACAGAGTTCACAAATAAGATATGTCCATGTGGCATAATTGTCAGTAGACGCACCAGAAATTGAATAATGATAGTGACACAAATTTTGTGCCACAACCAACCACAACCCCACTCACATGGGGTGTGGGGCCCGCACGTTGGGTCCATGTGGGACCCACACCCCATGTGAGTGAGGTTGTGGTTGATTGTGATACAAAGTTTGTGTCACAATCATTTTTGCCGGAAATTTTGGATAGGGTGTTCAACATTTGCATTAACTCTACTAGCTCTTATATACATTCAAAATTTTCATATATTAGTTTGAATAATGAGGACAAATGATATGAAAATACATAAGATGTCACAATTTTTCTTGGCGAATTCTATATTATTAGGTCAAGTAAAATTAAATCGGGGGACAAATACACTAATATATATTTATTATAGAAATTTGTGCGCCGAATATATATATTTCCCTATATGAGTTCACTTCTAATCCGGACTTTTAATTTCCGCACCTTATGATCCAAATTTTTTTTTGACGATCCGATCCGTCCAATGTGTTCAGAAGGTGTTTTCAAGGGTCCACGCGGAAAATCTTCAAAAAAAAATACCGGGAAGGGCTTGATCCAAGCAGTTTTCGCAAAAAATATATAAATACAGTTTTTGCGAAAAACTGCTTGATCACCCATTTTTTCCTTAAATCCGGGAGTGTGGATAAGAAAATTTCCCTATATATACAATCCGGATCCCCTCAGGACTCCCGGATATAAGCTAAGTCCGAACTCTTAATCTCAGCCGTTGGATCTCATCCAACGGCTATGATGGAAGGAAGGGTCTCGCGGGTTATAAGCCACCGGGTCCGGGTAAATTAATCTCGCGGGTCACCCTATCAACACAAATCGGGTCATTTCCTTCCTCCCCTTTCAAACGGACAACCAACGAAGAGAGAGAAAGAGGCTTAGGCGATTTTCAACGTACCAGCAAATCGAGATCCGATTCCGAAGAGAAAATCGACATCATCGACATCCAAGGTCTCTCTCTCTCTCTCTCTCTCGTTCTAATTTGGTACGAATCTGAAGAACCACGGTTATGGTTTTTGTTCGATTTCGAATCGAACTAGGGTTTCAAACTCGATTTGTACGAAAACCCTAGTATAGTTCGATTTTGAAGAACTAGGGTTAGGGTTTTTGTTCGAGTTCGCGTATCAATTGTGCGGTTTCAAACTCGAACTATACTAGGGTTTCAAACTCGAAATCTAGGGTTTTTTTTGTCACTTCACGATTCAGATTTTTTCAAGAACTACTAAGTTCGATGGATGTGTGTCAATAGCTATGCTTTTATTTGTTGCTGCAGTTGAATAAATTTCCGAATTGGTCCAAGATTAGAACAAAAAGGTACTTTTGAGGGACTTTTTGCTAGTCATCTTAGTAAGTTTGTGCCTATATTATGGGAAGCCCATTGGAACTTTAAGTGGATAATTTGGTAGAGTTAACAATTAAAAAACGAGAAATGGTTGTTTGAGAATAAAATCGAATTACCTTCCAATGTAGGTTTTGAGCATATAAGGGGACCATTTTTCCCTTCTTTGAATTCACTCATAAAAAAGTTTCGGATATTTTCTACACAAAAAAGTGCATGGTCGTGTGCTCTCCAGTTCAGTTGACTGAGAAAGCAGTGAAAATTTACTAGGGTAGTCAAATTGCCCTTTAGTTTCTTGGTTTTAAGAACAAACGGAAAGTGCTCTGTAGATGACTTTAAGTCTTTAACACAGACATCATTTCTTCATGGCCACTTGTGATAACCTTCTTCAAGAACTTAATCCTGCTTACATATTTCCAGTTTCTTGAATTGAGAGAAAGCATTCTAGCTACCCTAGTTTTTCTTAGTAAAAAAGTTCTGCATTTCCTAGGTTCTGGAATTGACTTCAAAGTAATTGGAATCTTCTATGAGAATCCTTATCCATTTCTCTTCATTCTGTAGAAGAGAAATAACACTTTGTTTTGTTTTTGGTCATTTCTGTCGTGGTTCACGCCTTTGATTCTCTTTTATTGGTCAAGTCACTTGGAAAGTTCTAGACTTCATCTTAACAAGATCTTTTGCCTCATGAACGTATGCCATTTTTCTTCCTGAGATAAAAATTTGGTCTAAATCATATGTGGTAACTGGTAAATCACCGGGACAGAGATTATGCTTGTTAAGTAACTTTGGATTGGAAATTTGCTTGATGGCCCTCTGCAGTTTTGAAAAATCCAGGGATCATTTGTTTGCCTCCATTTCACTTGTTTTTTTTTTTTTTTTTTTTTTCCATCCTTGTCCTCTGCTGTTTAGTCTCTCTTAGCTTACCCCAGAGGAGCCACAGTTTCTGCTTTCTGGCAATAAATTTAAGGCATGCTTCAACTAAAATTCACTACTCTGGCATTATCCGTCCATGTTGCAATCAATAAAAAACTACAAAACATATATAAACAGTAAATCACCCATTTTCACTCTCCATTTAAAGCAAGAAACCACATTGTTTTGAATCACCACTCACTCTAAAGTTTCACTCTATGAATCCCTTTTCACTTATTTTCATCTCATTTCAACTACATGCCTCTTTAAACCCTAAGACAAATTATGAACTTTTCATGCTGAATATAGAAATAAAAAGCCATTGAAAAATCTCCAGCGAAATCAATAATGCATCAACACCATGAAACATATTATTTTTTTAAACTTTATATCTAAAACAAAGAAAGATACAAATTGAAGTGGCAAACAGCAAACATTTAAAATTAACTATTGTGATAGCTAGATGCCAAAATGGCAAACTCTATGGTAATTATTTGAGCACTAGCAAAGGACCTAACTTCTGTTTTTTTCTTTTGGTAAAAATCTAGTTTTGTTTGAATTTTAATATTGGACAGAAACAAAACATAAAGAAGAGGAATAACAAAATAAGAAACGATATTTGACTAATTGTGGTAACCAACCAATCCATACTCAGTATTGGTTAGAATCACCAAACTGAACCCTATCAATCAAATTGCTCTGTTTGTGTATTTGTTTTATAAACTGTGTTCTTAACGAATGCAGAAAATATACATTCTTGGCTTCTATTTAATTTATGCTACAATTAAAAATTCATTCAGAAAGGATTCACCTAATTTATGCTACAATTAAAAATTCATTCAGAAAGGATTCACCTAGCGATGAGAATTAGAGATTTTGGTTAGGACTATAGCTAGGACTATAGAGTTGCTTTTACTTGATGATTCAGCACCATCAAACAACATTTTCAGCATTTAGATAATCTAAATTAAATCACAGTTATTCTACATAAAACATACGTGTGGTACTGAATCGTGCAAGACAAATAGGAAGGGAACAAAATATAGGAAGACAAATAGGAAGGAAACAAAATATAGGGCTAGTATTAATATATGTTAGCATTGTGAGTTGAGAGAATAATCCCTGAAGATGGAAAAGTAAGTTCAACACAACATGTGTCGCCATTAATTTGATCACCAAATGCCCTGATTTTTTAACATAAACTCTTGATTTCGAAGTGAATCGGGGTCTTTTTGTGGAAGAGAGGGACCCTCTTCCACAAAATCAACACAGACACAGATAATTTTCGAACAAAATTGCAAATCGAAAAAAAATAACCTAGTTCGTCTACATACATCGAAACCCTTGTTCGAACCACAGAAACGAGACAGAGAGACAAATTCGAACCTGGGAATGACGATTTCTTCTTGTTCGACCTCGATTTGTTCTTCGATCGGGCTGTATATTCTTCTTCTTCGCGATCGCGATCTCTCTCTCTTCGTTCTTGGTCTCTCTCTCTTCGTTACAGTTGTATTTTGCAAGCGTCTAAGAGAAGCTTCAAGCTTCACCCGTTTTCTTATGACCCGTGAGACCCGCGACATATTATTACCCGGACCCGGTATGTTTTAACCCGCGAGCAGCTCCCTTTTATCAGAGCCATTGGATGCGATCCAACGGCTGAGATGAAAAGTGCGGATATAAGGTAAATCCGGGTGTCCGGATTGGATCCGGATTCTATATATATATATATGGAATGCTTCTAAAACGGGATTCCCGTTTCCGGACCTCCATGATCCAAACATTTTTTTGACGATCCGATCCGTCCAATGTGTTCAGAAGGTGTTTTCAAGGGTCCACACAGGAAATCTTCAAAAAAAAAAAACCCGGAAGGGCTTGATCCAAGCAGTTTTCGTAAAAAATATATATTTACATTTTTTTGCGAAAACTGCTTGGATCAAGCCCTTCCCGGTATTTTTTTTTGAAGATTTCCCGCGTGGACCCTTGAAAACACCTTCTGAACACATTGGACGGATCGGATTTTCCAAAAATAATTTGCAACACAAAAAAAATCATTTTTTTCTTATTTTCGGGAGGTGTGGACTAGAAGTTTTCCCTATATATATATATATATATATCAGAAGTTTCCTATGAGGGCTCCCTCACAAAAAAAAGTTCGGGAAAACAGTTGTGAGCCATTCGATCTCGTGAAGGGCGTAGGATCCAATGGCCCATAATTGTTTTCCCGCACTTTTTTTGTGAGGGAGTCCTCATAGGAAACTTCTTAATATATATATATATATATATTTTTGTGAGGGAGTCCTCATAGGAAACTTCTTAATATATATATATATATAGGGAGCCCTTCTAATCCGGGAGTCCCGTTTCCGGACCTCCATGATCCCAAATTTTTGTTGACGATCCGAGCCGTCCAATGTGTTCAGAAGGTGTTTTCAAGGGTCCACGCGAAAAATCTTCAAAAAAAAATACCGGGAAGGGCTTGATCCAAGCAGTTTTCGCAAAAAATATATATATACAGTTTTTGCGAAAACTGCTTGGATCAAGCCCTTCCCGGTATTTTTTTTTGAAGATTTCCCGTATGGACCCCTGAAAACACCTTCTAAACACAATGGACGGCTCGGATTTTCCAAAAATAATTTGCAACACAAAAAAAATTACTTTTTTCTTATTTTCGGGAGGTTTGGACTACTAGAAAATCCACATATATATATATATATACAAAAAACTTCCAATCCAAACTCCCGGATTTTATTTCGTCCGGACCTCCACCTTCCAAATTTTTTTTTGAAAATCCGAACCGTTAGATGTGTTTAAAACGTGATTTTAAGGCCCAACGCGAAGATTTGGCAAAAAAAAATACCCGGAAGGGCTTGATCGGGGCAGTTTTTCACAAAAACGCAAATATAGCGTTTTTGTGAAAAACTGCCCCGATCAAGCCCTTCCGGGTATTTTTTTTTGTCAAATCTTCGCGTTGGCAATCACGTTTTAAACACATCTAACGGTTCGGATTTTCAAAAAAAAATCGGGAAGGTGGAGGTCCGGACGTTAGGTCCGTAAAATGTGGTTTGGATAGGAAGGGGTTCCTATATATATATATATATTGTTTTTGCATAATCCAAACCGTCCAATGTGTTTAAACCGTGTTTTCAAGGGTCCTCGCGAGAAATCATAAAAAAAAAGATCGGGAAGGGCTTGATCTGAACAGTTTTTCACAAAAACTGTACATATACAATTTTATGAAAAACTGCTTAGATCAAGCCCTTCCCGGTATTTTTTTTGGATGATTTCCCGCGGGGACCCTTGAAAACACGTTTTAAACACATTGGACGGTTCGGATCATGAAAATTTGGTCCGGAACTATGAGTCCCGGACTTAGGGATCCCGGACTAGATTGGGACTCATATACATCGGTGATCCAGTCAAGGATCCCGGATTGAATATATATATATATATATACGCCACGGATCCTATCAAGGATCCCGGACTGAGGGTTTTTCGGTGTTTCGATGCTTTTAAAAATTGTTTTTGGGAAATTCGAGCCGTCCAATGTGTTCAAAAGGTGTTTTCAAGGGTCCACGCGGGAAATTTTCAAAAAAAAAAAAAACGGGAAGGGCTTGATCCAAGCAGTTTTTCGCAAAACTCTCGGATTTTCAAAAAAATATCGGGAAGGTGGAGTCCTGGATCCGGGATTCCCGGACTAGATAGTTACTCTCTCTCTCTCTCTCTCTCTATATATATATATATATATATATATATATATATACAACAAGGATCCAGTCCACACCCTTATATCCACACCTTACGTCCAAACCTTCATTTTCAGATCAAATTTTCATGATCCGAACCGTTCAATGTGTTTAGAAGGCGTTTTTAAGGGTTCACGCGAGAAATCAGCAAAACAAATGTCCGGGAAGGGCTTGATCTGAACAGTTTTTCATAAAACTGTATATAACGGTTTTTGTGGAAAATTACTCTGATCAAACCCTTCCCGGTCATTTTTTTTTGTTGATTTCTCGCGTGAACCCTTAAAAACACTTTCTAAACACATTGGACGGTTTGGATCCCAACCATTTGGCTGGGAAAGGGGGTGGTGTGGACGTAAATTTTGGTCAGGGAGTCCTGACTGGATCCTGACTGTATATATATATAGGATTTTAATGAAAAACATATTCCAACCAAAGCTCGACCTAGCCAGATGAAATCTGATTATTTGGAGCTTTGCAAAAAGGAGATCCAAACTCTTCTTGACAAAAAATTAATCAGAAAAAGTTATTCTCCTTGGAGTTGTACTGCATTTTATGTTTTCAATAATGCAGAGAAAGAGCGAGGAGTTCCTCGTCTTGTTATCAATTATAAACCTTTAAATGATGTTTTGAAATGGATAAGATATCCAATTCCAAACAAAAAGGATTTGCTTGATAGATTACAATCCGCAGTTATCTTTTCTAAATTTGATTTAAAATCTGGATATTGGCAAATTCAGATTGAAGAAAAGGATCGGTATAAAACTGCATTTGTTGTTCCTTTTGGTCATTATGAATGGAACGTCATGCCATTTGGTTTGAAAAATGCCCCATCCGAATTTCAGAATATCATGAATGAAATATTTTCACCTTATTCTGATTACTGTATTGTTTATATAGATGATATTCTTGTGTTTTCATCATCTATAGATCAACATTTCAAGCATCTTAGAGCTTTGAAAGAAGCAGTTAAGCGTAATGGCTTAGTCATATCTGCTCCAAAGATGAAACTATTCCAGACAACTGTACGATTTTTAGGTCATAACATTCATCAGGGAACTATTATTCCCATTGACCGTAGCATTGAGTTTGCTTCTAAGTTTCCAGATGAAATAAAAGAGAAAACTCAACTCCAGAGATTCTTCGGTAGTCTAAACTATAATGCAGACTATTATCAAAATTTAGCCCAGGATACTGTTATATTATATCAACGTTTACAGAAAACTCCTCCTCCTTGGACTGAGGAGCATACCAAAGCAGTAAAAAGAATTAAGCTTAGGGCAAAACAGTTGCCTTGCTTATGTTTAGCTAATCCAGCTTGGCGTAAAGTAGTTGAGACTGACGCCTCTAATTTAGGTTATGGAGGTATTCTTAAACAGCAGAATCCTCAATCTCAGAAAGAGGAATTAGTTAGATTTACCTCAGGATCGTGGAAAAAAGCCCAGCTTAACTATTCCACTATTAAAAAGGAAATGCTTTCTATAGTAAAATGTATTTCTAAATTTCAGGATGATTTGCTCAATCAAACTTTTTTACTCCGTATCGATTGTAGCTCAGCTAAATTCATTTTAGCTAAAGATGTAAAGAATTTAGTTTCTAAGCAGATATTTGCTAGATGGCAATCAGAACTTTCTGCTTTTGATTTTGATATTGAATACATCAAAGGTGAACATAATTCTTTACCTGATTTTTTAACCAGAGAATTTTTGCAGCATGGATGATGCAGAACGGGAACGTATTAAATCAGAAATGAGCCGTATTTGGATTCAATCCGTAGTCCAGCCTTACACCAAGATTAATCTTTGTTATTGGATCTTTAAACTTAAATCGCTTATTAAAAAGCTGCAAGACAATGGTCACCCAGATGACAAAGCTGATTGTGCATATATGAGTTGTACCCTTAAAAGGCTACATAGGGCTTTAAAGGTTTTATCTGGAGCCTAATCACATTATAATTTCTTGCAGTATGGAACCACCTGACCGTGGTCGAGGACGTGGCGGAAGAAAATCAGGATCTCAGCAGTATGGAAGAGGAAGAATTTCTCTCTCCCTATCCGAATATCCGACTCTAAGAGAATCTTCCAGTCAGTCAAAGCAGAAAACAGCTAAAGAAGTTTTTGAGCAAGGGCCTCAATATGTTAAAAAGAATATAACAGAACCATTGATCACATTATCCGAAGGTGATCTAAATTTACATCTGAAGGATCCATGGTGCCTTAAAGAAAGGTATCTTCAAAACCAACAGTATACCGTCCAAGAAGGGAAGTCTCGATATATTTATGAGGCCATCCTTACTGAGACATCATCAGTACAAATTACTCATCATTATCTGGAAGAAGGTAATAGCAGAACCCCCATCACCTTTTCAAAATGTTATATTATCAGAGTGATGCATCCTCAAGAGTGGGGCCTTTCAACATTTGCAACCAGGACATTGAAAATTAATGAGCAAAAGTATAACTATTGGGACTATGCCAGGGCATGGACCTACGCATTCTATTATCAGAATCCAGTAAGAACCCATTCATGGTTCTTTATTATGAATCCGGAGATTGTACAGAAAGAAACTGGATTTCCATCTTGGTTTCTCCATTGGTGGGAATACCATGCACCAGAAATTAAAGAAATTTTTTCGTTAAATGGTGGTCTCGTTGCGAGACTGATAAATGTTTATCATTTATCAAAGAAACCGTAGAACAGTATCAGGCTGATTATATGTCACAAGTCTCAAGCAGTAACCCATCACAGGGTCCAGTGAATTTTATTCAGCAGATAAAAATGATGATTCATAATCAGAATCCAAATCTATCTGAACATGAGCAAGATATTAAGCTTATGGAAATTATCAAAGATCAGTACTTGGCTACTCAAGGAACCAGCTCATCACAAACAGACGCCAAGAGCGACATCTCCATGTCCTCTCAAGACCAGGATCAAGGTCAATTCGCTTGCCTTGCCGGAGAATCTCAAGACCCCAATGACGACACCGAAGTTTATCCTACTGAAGCGGATCTTTGGGACTCAATGATTGAGTTAAAAATGCTGAAAGGCAAGGAAAAGAAGAAAAATCGGTAGATCGTTACCCATGACGATAGCAACAGTAATCGTCGGCACAAAACGACAACAGCAGCAAAAGCGTCATCAGTGACGTCATCTACAGTACTAGATATTTTGTAAAACGTCATCAGTGACGTCATCTACAGTACTGCTACAGTAGGTCGTAGCGCTTATAAAGAGCTGTAATCTGCCATTCGTGGGCAGGCTTTCAGAACCCCTCTCTCTCTCTTCTTTCTCTTGTAACCACTCTCCTCCCTTCCACTTGTAAATTACTTTCATCTTCCATCACCATCATAAATAAAACCAGTATTTTCCAGTAAGTCTTTCGCCTTATTTCTTCCTTATTTCTTCAATACGATCCTTATATCTTTTTGGTATCAGAGCCATTTATGGCTTGCTAAATCAGTAGTTAATTCATATATGAGGGGGAAAGATAGGTGTAGATAGTTCTTTACTAAATCATGTATCTCTTTGCTTGCTGTGTTTAATAAGGTTCTATAATGGATCTGAGATATATGTTCCTCACCCAAGTCGCGTAGAGGTTTTGTGTGCCTTTAGGTCCCAAACGGGAATTGATGGCCTTGACTCGTAAGCCGTTGACAGATGGGTATATCTGAGATCCATTAGACGAATCCGATGTAAACATAATAATCAACGAAGATATATGGTTTATTTTATGAAACTATCCGTTCTATCCTCATTCATATATGAATTAACACCATTAAAATGTCTACACTATACTTAGATAGATCTTCTATATCAGTAAAAAATGAAGAAATTGTTGAGTACTCTCAGGCTCAACAACTTAATCAGTGGACAATACCCGAAGTAGAACCCAAAAGGATTTATATATATATATATATATATATATATATATATATATATATATGGAAAATTTCTAGTCCACTCCTCCCGGAAACAAGAAAAAATTGATTTTTTTTTGTGTTGCAAATTATTTTTGGAAAATCCAAGCCGTCCAATGTGTTCAGAAGGTGTTTTCAAGGGTCCGCGCGGGAAATCTTAAAAAAAAATACCGGGAAGGGCTTGATCCAAGCAGTTTTTGCAAAAAATGTAAATATGTATTTTTTGTGAAAACTGCTTGGATCAAGCCATTCCCGGTATTTTTTTTTGAAGATTTTTCGCGTGGACCCTTGAAAACACCTTCTGAACACATTGGACTGCTCGGATCGTCAAAAAAATGCTCGGATCATGGAGTCCCGGAGTCCTGGATCCCGGATGTGAAGCTTTCAATTCTATTGCGAATTACCAAGATTGGTGAATGTTCATAGTATAAATATTCAAATAAAATCCGATATAAATTATCACATACAATATAAAATATAAAAGGCTTTAGAGTGTATATTGAACATCTATGGGAAGACCTTAGACTTTAGTTTGTTGTTTACATAAAATTGATTTATGGGCTGATTTGTTGAGTTAGGTGTTCAATAATTTTGACGAGGTATGGCTCCATAACTCATACACTGGCCTTTAATTGATCTCCTTTTTTCCCTTCGAGCGACAGTTTTGATCTCATTTTTTCCCCTTTTGGCCTTATGGCTAAAATTCTCAAAAAGTTGAAGGAACTGACGTAGTAGAATTCACGAGAGACTAATTAGCGTACTAGTCCAAACGAGATAGGTTCTCGAATCCACAAGATGTTATTGAATCCACAAGAAAAACAGAGACAATTCTCAAAGTTTGTTTATTAATTGGAAGATATTTAATAATAGAGATTACAAGCCCTATTTATACTAGTTGTAAGCCTAGCTAATAAGGTAATGCTTGGTTACCAAGATTATAACTTAGAGTAGGGACCAAGTAAAACAAAATAAAGAAATAAAAAAAGGAAATAAAACTCTAGAAAACTAGAAAGTATAAAACTAGAATCGTGAAACAGACAACACTAAATAAGATTTGCTACTAATATTATTCCCTAAAAGTTGCCAAAACAAGTGGCAGAAAAATTAAAATATCCTAAATTAATCTTCTACTAAAATAACATTTTCATACATTAAAACTCTTGGTATCTTGACCTCTGTTAAAAAGCATTTTGCTGGCATCCTTCTTCTAGATAGAAACTATTTTATTGTATTTATGGTAATTTTTCCTTATTTCTTACACATTTTTTGTTTCCTATAAATAACCTCTTTAGACTTCGGTGTAAAGTCACTCCAACAAATCAAGCATTTATCTTTGTCTTAATTTTTTGTCTTCTACAACCAAATGGGTTGTAGTATCTCTCTCAAATGTCGTTTCGATCCTTTATTGTCTTTCAATTACAAGTCTTAGGAGTAGGAGTAATTTAGAATCCTATGTATCGATTTCATTCTTGAAGATTGCTTGCAACATCGAGTTTCTTTTATGTGCCAAAATCCTTGCAGATTAATGGAAAGATCTTTCGCTAATCTTCAATTTTGTTCTCGCTATCAATTTCACATTTGATTCGCTTGCGACTTCACATCCTATGAAGTCCTGAAATACCGCGAGGAACCATCAATTCACCTTTGGAGACAAGCCGCATTGCAGTTATTTATGACGTTGTTGTTGCCTTGGTTTTATTTCGGATTATTTACCGGGACATCCCCTGTAAGTCATTGCTTTTCACCAAACACCCCCTGCAAGAAATAAAACTACGACGAGACCCCCTCTAAGTAACTAAAGTTTGGATCTCTAACTCTGTTAATGGAAAAAGTTAAAAGACCGTTTTACCCTCCAGTATATATACTTAAACGAAAATTTCCATTTGCAAGTTCATTTTCATTCCAAACATATCGATGGAGCCCCTCTCTCTACCCTCCCCAACACGATGACTCTCTCTACCCTAACTCTAATCTCCTTCTTCGATCAATCACCAACATCAACGATACCATTAGGGCTGCACAAAAAAACCGGTGAACTGTGAATCCGGTCCGGACCGAATCGATCCGTACGTTTTGGATTTTAACCGTGGATTAATGGTTTGGAAACGGATTCAAAAAATAATAAACCGTGCCTCGCGATCCGGACACGGATTTTGATTTTAAAACCGCGGATTAACCGATCCGGACCGTGAGATTTTTATTATATATAAGTTTTTTAAAATATATATGTATGTATATATAAATAATTTTATCACTTTTATAAATATTGTCAATTGGATAGAGTAAAAGTGTTATCTCCTATAAATATTGTCAATTTGTATTGGACTTTCATGTATTCCACTGCCTTGCATTTGTATTGGACTTTGATGAATTTAGTAGTTCACTATTTTTTTTTGTATTAAACTGCATTTGTTTCTATTCCACTATGCAACTGAACTAAGCTATATGCTTCTACTAATGCTTGTTTAGGCCCTAGTTGTGGCTCCATCACGTGCTCCATCTAAGGTCTTTTGTTTTCTACTTTAGATTTTTTAGGATTTTATTTTAATCAAACAGTTTGTTACTTATTTACGTATGACATGTAATCCGTGGATAAAACCGGAACCGATCCGTGACTTGCGGATCGGATTGGAACCGGACCGTGAGACTTTTGGTCCGGACACGGATTGGATTTTTTAAAAACCGTGACTCGCGGATTATGATTGGATTCATGCCAATCCGATCTGATCCGGACCGTGTACACCCCTAGAACCATCAACCCCCCCTCTCCCTCTCTTTCTCTCTACCCTCTCCATTCACGAACCGTAAAGCTGAAAACCCTAATCGAGTGGTCTGGGATCGAAAAGCTCTGGGTTTGAAGTGTGAAGTTAATTCCAAATCATTTACAAGTGATTCCAAATCATTTACAAGTATGATTCCATACGGATTCGAAAAGCTCTGGGTTTGTACGGATTTCAATTTTGTGTTCCACATTGGAATTTATACCCTTTTGGGTTGCTTGCAGCTCTAGTAGAAGAAAAAGACATTGAAATTTGGTTTTCTAGGGTTTTTAGAGAGAAGATAAGGGAGAAGGGGAAAGGCTGGAGAGGAGAGGGAGGAAAGGGAGAGAGACGACAAAGAGTAGAGGGAGAGACGACATAAGGAGAGAGGAAGGACTTCACGTAAATGGAGGAGAGAGGGACAGACGATAGAGGGGGAGAGAGGGGTTTCACGTTTTTGGGGGCTAGGGTTTGATGTTTGATGTAAATTTCACGTAAATGGGGGGAAAAGGGGGAGAATGGGGGGAAAAGGAGAGGAAACATGAGTGGGGGGCATATTTGGTAGACCATGTCATATTTTTAGCCAAAATATAACGGTAGGGGGGTAAAGGGCTGACGGAAGGGAGGGATGGGACACTTTTAGTATTTAGAGGGGGTCTCCTTGTAGGTTTATTTCTTACAAGGGATGTTTGGTGAAAAACGTTAACTTACAGGGGGTGTCCCGGTAAATAGCCCTTTTATTTCTCTGTTGATTCTTTTCGGATGGGAAAAAATTGGTAAACACAAGAAAACGTCTATAAATTAAGTGAAGTTAAAATGGAGTAATATTTTAGTCTGGTAGACATGGTAGTGAGCAGACTCAACACCGAATAGTTGGGCGTTTGGAAACAACCCAAGAACATCATCCCCCCTTGATGCTTCTTGTCTTGACCAGCAGCCAAAATTCAAATGATTGGAACGATTTCGCACATCCCCCCATAAAATTGTAGATACACATGGTTGCAAGAACATCAGTGAGCATGCATCAAAATCATGTTCTTATTTGGTTTTCATTTAAAGGTTTGAGGAAGCAACAATGCTTGAGGCTTCAATTTCTTGATCACATCTTACTATGCTGACAACTCCAATGTCTGTTTTCTCATCTTGATGCAGAGAAGAAAGCCTGACTGTCCAATACTCAGAGCTAATTGTTTGAGCAATTTTTTTGATGGCTTGATAGCCGTGTTTGGAAATAGGTGTTGGACTCTTGTCTCCTATTCCTTAGACTAGGTTAGAGTTGGCCCCCCCATTAAAACGAGTGGAAAAACTTCAGAAGGTTGTCGTGGTTGCTGTTGCTGGACGAGGCAAATTGATGGTGAGAACAGGAATGCCTTGTCAATTCTTCAGACTAGGTAGAGAAGCCTTACTCGTTAATTTGCAATGCTAACGGCAGTGGTAGACATTGCTACTGTAGTGCGTAGAGGCCAATTGATTTCTGTTTATTTATAAGTTACTTCAAAATATCTTTTTACGCATGCAAGGCAGAAATGGAAAATGTTATCTAGCTCATTATCAAGGTCGCAATCACACTCAAAGAAATGAGAATGAGAAAACACTTGGGAAGTGGTTCCAGAGCTTTGTTCTCTAATTCCAAATCGAAATTGGCAGGGGAAGTAAGTTAAGACACAACACGAGTATTTCACAAAGTTGAATATATGCAATACCAAATAGAAGAGTAAACTAAACAACTTGACAGATTCTCATTACAGTGTAAAAATCAATAATTTACAACACAAAATGCAGAATTTATAGAAATTTGGGCTCCAAACATGCCTGAAGCAATTTCCAGTTACAGAAAGGGTCCGTTTCTAAACAAACGAACCCCATGCATGCCCGGATTAAGAAAACGTTGAGAAATCAAGTTCAAGAGCTTTGGCATTTGTTTCCGAACTGAAATTGGCAGCAGAATCAGACACAAATAAAGTCTGGTACAATAGTTTACATATAACCCAACAGCTCCATGGCTCAACAAGCTAAAGAAAGAAACATAAATTTTGAATTATTCATAAAGCTTCAAGTTAGATAACCTCGGAGTGGGGATAGCAATTAGAGGGGTGCTTTTCTTCATAACAATCCCAAACTTTTCAGAAAGATCAATCTCTTCACCCTGCGGCACTTCCCAATTGAATGAATGCAAAAATGAAGCCAACAGATATATCACCATTTTCTCAGCCAAGGGAATCCCAGCACAAATTCTCCTCCCCGATCCAAATGGAAGGAACTCAAAATTGTTGCCATTGTAATCCCATTTGCTAGCATCACTCAAGAACCTCTCAGGCCTAAACTCAGATGGATCATCCCAAGCCTGAGGATCCCTATGAATCGCCCAAACATTCAATAACACTCGGGTATCCTTTGGTATAGTGTATCCACCGACTATGGACGATTTGTTTGGACGCTTTGGGACTAAGAGAGGGAGGGCGGGGTGCACTCTGAATGTTTCCTTTAAAACGGCGTCCAAGTAGTGTAATTTGGGCATGTGGGACTCTTCGACAATGTTGTCTAGTCCCACGATGTCTGCTAATTCTTCTTGGACTTTTTTCAATACCTTTGGTTTATGTAGGAGCTCTGCCATCACCCACTCCACCGTGGTTACCGTGGTGTCTGTTCCGCCCAACACAATGTCCTGTAGTAAACATTTGGCAAGCAAAGGTTAAACTTTGTGGATCGCGTATTTGAATAGATTGAATAAAATTTCATGTCCCAAGATTAGTAAATAGTCTTAGTCAAAATTTCATGTCCCACAATGTCCTTACCATCTCGTGGGTAGTAGCCCGGTGGCAGCCTAGTGGCAAACGACTCACCCCCAAAGGGTTTGGATTCATGGGGGTTGAAGGTTCGAGTGGTGCAGACAACGCCCTTTGTGCCTTGCAACCTTGCTAGCCTGACCAAGCCATTAGCCCTGGGCAGAGTGGTAGGAACTTATGGGTCATTGGTCTCTTACAGGACTCCCTGCAGGTCAAGAGTCCCTATGTTCACGCCCAAAGAGGTTCACCGTTTCCTCCACCATTTTTGCACGGAAAATTAAAACCACCTAGTGGTGTATGGATTTGGAAATTCAAAGGCAACTGACATCTTGTGAAACTAGAGTCTTTCTGTCAGACTTGGTAGAGAATTGTAGAAGGAATGAGATAGATAACAAAAAAAGGTAATAATGGAAAGATTACTTTATTTGGACAGAGTAATAGGTTTTTCCGCCTGTTTCATTTCCCGCATGATCCAAACGAAGCCGTAAGACCTCAAAGGAACAAATCATGGCACAGAAATCTCTATGAGACCTACGAAGGACCTTTTTGTTCTAAGTAGAAGCGGAAATTATCAATCTCCTTTTTGAGAGAAGAAACTACTAGGAAGCTGTTTCTCTAACGTGCAAAAAGTTACAAGGGGAATGAATATGAAGTTTGATGACCATAAAAGTTACTAGGGAAAGGAAATTACCATCAACATGGCCTTAATTTGTTGCAGAGTAATTGGCTCTGAAGCATCTTCCTGCGCCTTCAGCTCCAACAGGATTTGTATAAAATCCTTCTTTCCTTTGCTCTTCAATCCATCTTCCTGATCTCCGTCTCCCCTACTCATTTTGATCCGTGACTCTAGTATAGGATCGAGAATTCGATCAACCCCTTGCTGCAGTCTCTTCATTTCCCTCTCCACTCCCTGCACATCAAACCTTGCAAGAATCGGGAAGAAATCAGACACGTTTGGCTTTGCAAGTAGCTCGACGATTTTAAATACTACAGTTCGAAACTCGGTCCCACTTCTATCAGCCCCGTGTCTATCTACCGTGCCTCCCCACAACATGCTTATTATCACGTTAAGCTCAGTTAGAAACGTTATTTCGCTGATCTCCACTGATGTGCCAATCTTACTATGCAATTCTCTGATAGTCTTCTTGACCTCATCTCTTCGGAGAGTGTAAGTATCCTCCAAGCTAGTGTTACTCAACATCTCTCTGACAAACACTTTGCGGATGGTGCGCCAGTAGTGGCCATATGGAGACCACACAATATCTTTTCCTCCATATGTGAGTGCTAATGCTGCAATGGGAGGGTCGCGGTCTGCAAAAACCGTGTCCTGGTCACGAACAACCTCTTTTGCAAGAGCAGGTGAGTTTAACACGACGCACAGTTTTTTTCCGAACCATAGCTTGTAGATTGGGCCGTATTGGTGAGCTAGTTCGACAAATTGTTGGTGCAAATTCGTGCTTAGAAACGGGAGGTATCCGACTATAGGCAAGCCGCGGGGTCCAGGTGACAATGGAGCTGAAATCTGGTTTCTTGGCTTGAGAAATGTCCATACGTAGTAAAAGATGAATAGCAATAGAATTGAGATGGTGAGAACTGCTCGAGCTCGCTCGTCTTTCTTGTTGCTAGCATCCCACCACCATGTCCATTGGTCGGAGATTGTGGGCAAAAGCTTGTGTAAAAGATCTGAAAGCATTTTCTGGCAACTAAGAAACTATGGTTTTCAGCAAACAGATATAATGAAAGGTTTGTTCAAAGGGAAATGCTAATGGCTGTCGTAGTGCACCCATTAAAAGTACAAAAAAGTATATTTTAAAAGTATATTTGTACCTTAAAGTACATCTTTAAGTGTACTTTAACGTAAAAGTGTATTTTTTTGTATAAGTAAAATTCACAAAAATGTACTTTTTGTATCCTTAATGGGTGCACTATGACACCCCGTAAGCATGACCCTTGTTCAAATGGATCTTACAGAAGGGGACAAATACCTGCGAGGACGCAAATACTTGCGTCCGAGTCGTCGTGACCACCAAACAGAAGGGGACAACTAATGTGGAGCCCACTTCCAAGTTTATCATTACGAATTTACGATTGCCGAAATGTGAAATGATTTAAGTGGAGGAGAATAAGAGTGCAGCACAAGGTTGAAAAATATGGGGAGAATCTTGTTTGTTTTGACGTCTAGTGAAACGTAGCTCACGGACAACACAGTTCGCGGATAACGACCGACTGACTTCTAGTGGCGAGCTAGATTTTTGTTGTAAGATAATATATTCACAAAATATATCGTGTAAATTTTGTTGTACAATAATACAAGGGCGGAGCCAAGACATTAATCTACACTGGGTTAACAAAAATTTAGTAAACACTTTGCATTTAACATACAAAACTAAGCACACTTGCCAGTGATCTACATTTAACATACAAAACTAAGCACATGAATCAGTTCTTTGCATAACAAGGGAATACTTATAAGTTACAAATCGGAACCCACACAAGTAAATGGAAGATATAACTATAAATTAATAATTTTTTCCATACCTTCCATTTTTTATTTTATATTTATAAATCTTAATTTTCATACCGTCCAATTCATCCTATAAGTACTCTGTACTTGAATCTAAAAAAAAAAAAACACTCATTCTGTTCAAAAGATGGCTATTTCATAATTTTTCCTTTTGTATATTTTTTAAATATTGTTACTTTTAAACGCTTCTTATTTAGACAGATGATAATTATAAAAAATATAAGTAAGACATGCTGAAAAAAATTAAAAAAGACAAAAAGAGTAGAGTATGAGCTACTTCTTTGGGGAGGCATTCAAATGAGATAAGAGAGGTTTGTATTTTACCAACCTCTTTGAGGAGGCTATTGGAGCAGAAATGTATGGCTTGACTGGGTAAAATAGGGATAGAGAGATATTTAGGGAGCTTGTTGCACTTGCTCTTACAACTGTGGGGTGGGTTTATCAAAATTGAAAGCCCCTCTCTCTCTCTCTAAATTGAAAGCCTCCCTCTGATTTCTACTTGAGATTCGCTTCCGATTCCAATAGATTGGAAATGTTGAATATTAGCTATCCAATTTCTCCCTTATATACTCCCAAAGGGAAAAGTTTCATAAAGGAAATTTGAGGACTCACCATACGGAGAAGGCAAAACCCATCAGATATAGATTCATTTCGTTTACTATGCAGAAGGAAAAGGCCAAAAGAGAGAAGAAAATGTGTTTGGTTCTTTTACTTATTTGCAATGGAAAATAATTGAGTGCGAGCATGCCAGAGAGAGTTTCAATCTCCTCCTTCAGATTAACTTTGGAAAACCAAATTTAATCAGACGATTGTGTTTTTAATGGTTTAACTACCTCAATTAAGAGGATTTTTCTTTCAAAGTGAAGAAATGCAAACCAATATACTTAAGAAATTAAAGAACAACAAAGAAACAAGATATTTCGATTAATAAACCAAAGATAAACTTACTTCGAAATTGCCTTCAACTTCAAATACAAGGTAACGAGAACTTCGAACAAATGATTGTTACAAGAACAACGAGAGTAATACTAACTACTTCGAACTGAGTTCGAAATCCTAAACTATTTGCCAATGAACAATACAAGGTACACTTATACTTTAAGTGTATTTTAACGTATAAGTGTATTTTTTTGTACAAGTAAAACCCACAAAAATGTACTTTTTGTATCTTTAATGGGTGCACTATGGCACCCCGTTAGCATGACCCTTGTTCAAATGGATCTTACAGAAGGGGACAAATACCTGCGAGGACGCAAATACTTGCGTCCGAGTCGTCGTGACCACCAAACAGAAGGGGACAACTAATGTGGAGCCCACTTCCAAGTTTATCATTACGAATTTACGATTGCCGAAATGTGAAATGATTTAAGTGGAGGAGAATAAGAGTGCAGCACAAGGTTGAAAAATATGGGGAGAATCTTGTTTGTTTTGACGTCTAGTGAAACGTAGCTCACGGACAACACAGTTCGCGGATAACGACCGACTGACTTCTAGTGGCGAGCTAGATTTTTGTTGTAAGATAATATATTCACAAAATATATCGTGTAAATTTTGTTGTACAATAATACAAGGGCGGAGCCAAGACATTAATCTACACTGGGTTAACAAAAATTTAGTAAACACTTTGCATTTAACATACAAAACTAAGCACACTTGCCAGTGATCTACATTTAACATACAAAACTAAGCACATGAATCAGTTCTTTGCATAACAAGGGAATACTTATAAGTTACAAATCGGAACCCACACAAGTAAATGGAAGATATAACTATAAATTAATAATTTTTTCCATACCTTCCATTTTTTATTTTATATTTATAAATCTTAATTTTCATACCGTCCAATTCATCCTATAAGTACTCTGTACTTGAATCTAAAAAAAAAAAAACACTCATTCTGTTCAAAAGATGGCTATTTCATAATTTTTCCTTTTGTATATTTTTTAAATATTGTTACTTTTAAACGCTTCTTATTTAGACAGATGATAATTATAAAAAATATAAGTAAGACATGCTGAAAAAAATTAAAAAAGACAAAAAGAGTAGAGTATGAGCTACTTCTTTGGGGAGGCATTCAAATGAGATAAGAGAGGTTTGTATTTTACCAACCTCTTTGAGGAGGCTATTGGAGCAGAAATGTATGGCTTGACTGGGTAAAATAGGGATAGAGAGATATTTAGGGAGCTTGTTGCACTTGCTCTTACAACTGTGGGGTGGGTTTATCAAAATTGAAAGCCCCTCTCTCTCTCTCTAAATTGAAAGCCTCCCTCTGATTTCTACTTGAGATTCGCTTCCGATTCCAATAGATTGGAAATGTTGAATATTAGCTATCCAATTTCTCCCTTATATACTCCCAAAGGGAAAAGTTCCATAAAGGAAATTTGAGGACTCACCATACGGAGAAGGCAAAACCCATCAGATATAGATTCATTTCGTTTACTATGCAGAAGGAAAAGGCCAAAAGAGAGAAGAAAATGTGTTTGGTTCTTTTACTTATTTGCAATGGAAAATAATTGAGTGCGAGCATGCCAGAGAGAGTTTCAATCTCCTCCTTCAGATTAACTTTGGAAAACCAAATTTAATCAGACGATTGTGTTTTTAATGGTTTAACTACCTCAATTAAGAGGATTTTTCTTTCAAAGTGAAGAAATGCAAACCAATATACTTAAGAAATTAAAGAACAACAAAGAAACAAGATATTTCGATTAATAAACCAAAGATAAACTTACTTCGAAATTGCCTTCAACTTCAAATACAAGGTAACGAGAACTTCGAACAAATGATTGTTACAAGAACAACGAGAGTAATACTAACTACTTCGAACTGAGTTCGAAATCCTAAACTATTTGCCAATGAACAATACAAGGTACACTTATACTTTAAGTGTATTTTAACGTATAAGTGTATTTTTTTGTACAAGTAAAACCCACAAAAATGTACTTTTTGTATCTTTAATGGGTGCACTATGGCACCCCGTTAGCATGACCCTTGTTCAAATGGATCTTACAGAAGGGGACAAATACCTGCGAGGACGCAAATACTTGCGTCCGAGTCGTCGTGACCACCAAACAGAAGGGGACAACTAATGTGGAGCCCACTTCCAAGTTTATCATTACGAATTTACGATTGCCGAAATGTGAAATGATTTAAGTGGAGGAGAATAAGAGTGCAGCACAAGGTTGAAAAATATGGGGAGAATCTTGTTTGTTTTGACGTCTAGTGAAACGTAGCTCACGGACAACACAGTTCGCGGATAACGACCGACTGACTTCTAGTGGCGAGCTAGATTTTTGTTGTAAGATAATATATTCACAAAATATATCGTGTAAATTTTGTTGTACAATAATACAAGGGCGGAGCCAAGACATTAATCTACACTGGGTTAACAAAAATTTAGTAAACACTTTGCATTTAACATACAAAACTAAGCACACTTGCCAGTGATCTACATTTAACATACAAAACTAAGCACATGAATCAGTTCTTTGCATAACAAGGGAATACTTATAAGTTACAAATCGGAACCCACACAAGTAAATGGAAGATATAACTATAAATTAATAATTTTTTCCATACCTTCCATTTTTTATTTTATATTTATAAATCTTAATTTTCATACCGTCCAATTCATCCTATAAGTACTCTGTACTTGAATCTAAAAAAAAAAAAACACTCATTCTGTTCAAAAGATGGCTATTTCATAATTTTTCCTTTTGTATATTTTTTAAATATTGTTACTTTTAAACGCTTCTTATTTAGACAGATGATAATTATAAAAAATATAAGTAAGACATGCTGAAAAAAATTAAAAAAGACAAAAAGAGTAGAGTATGAGCTACTTCTTTGGGGAGGCATTCAAATGAGATAAGAGAGGTTTGTATTTTACCAACCTCTTTGAGGAGGCTATTGGAGCAGAAATGTATGGCTTGACTGGGTAAAATAGGGATAGAGAGATATTTAGGGAGCTTGTTGCACTTGCTCTTACAACTGTGGGGTGGGTTTATCAAAATTGAAAGCCCCTCTCTCTCTCTCTAAATTGAAAGCCTCCCTCTGATTTCTACTTGAGATTCGCTTCCGATTCCAATAGATTGGAAATGTTGAATATTAGCTATCCAATTTCTCCCTTATATACTCCCAAAGGGAAAAGTTCCATAAAGGAAATTTGAGGACTCACCATACGGAGAAGGCAAAACCCATCAGATATAGATTCATTTCGTTTACTATGCAGAAGGAAAAGGCCAAAAGAGAGAAGAAAATGTGTTTGGTTCTTTTACTTATATGCAATGGAAAATAATTGAGTGCGAGCATGCCAGAGAGAGTTTCAATCTCCTCCTTCAGATTAACTTTGGAAAACCAAATTTAATCAGACGATTGTGTTTTTAATGGTTCAACTACCTCAATTAAGAGGATTTTTCTTTCAAAGTGAAGAAATGCAAACCAATATACTTAAGAAATTAAAGAACAACAAAGAAACAAGATACTTCGATTAATAAACCAAAGATAAACTTACTTCGAAATTGCCTTCAACTTCAAATACAAGGTAACGAGAACTTCGAACAAATGATTGTTACAAGAACAACCGAGAGTAATACTAACTACTTCCTAATCTACTTCGAACTGAGTTCGAAATCCTAAACTATTTGCCAATGAACAAACCAAGCATCATCTGTTTGATAGCTGTTTGTTGAAGATTTGTCCGAGGCCTTTTCACTCTTCAATTTCTTCTATTTATAGACGCTGCTTGTTAGTTGAACTTCCCGCTCAATGAATTTGAACTTGGCTTGCTTCGAACTCCATCTTTTACACTTTGAATTGACAGTTTCTTCCCTCCTCCACGTCTGAATTTGAATCCTTGTAATCTTCTTCCAAAAGCTTTAATTTGAATCTGCACAGTTGTTCAAACTAACCCAAATGATTATATTTTAAGAAGATAACTGCCTTTCAAAATATGCTCCACGTGCTATAACTGCCATTTGCCTTGTTTCACAAGTTTACGCGTGGATTCTCATGCATTTAGCAGTTAAAATCATGGTTTCGAAGTCGATCTTTTATATTAGCAACAACTCGTAACTGCCAATAACTACTTTTTAAATTGAGAAACAATACGACATCGTATTTACTCAACTCTACTTCATTAATCCAATGTATCTACATTAATAGATATTCGCCAATGTTTGGCATATTAGTTACGTGTCAATCAACTATTGGATTTGTTAATTTCATATGTAAACATACCCCCCACATTAACATCATTGTTCAAGGAATTTGAATAAGTGTTAATGTGTCTTTGCCGCTTCGAATTCCTGTAAACTTCAAAAACGAAAGTTATTGGCCGTTCACTTCAAGCGAAATGATCATGAGCAGTTTGCATATTTCCAATGAGGAATTTATGGATAATTGGCAGTTAATCCGCACGTCCTCCACCTTCGAGAATTTGAATCGTTTCAAACTTAAAGTTTTGCCTATAAAAGATCTCAATTACTGGTAAAATCAATCACCAATTTTCATTCTAAACTTCACTTTTCTCCTTAAACTCAATTCAACCATGTCTGACATTTCCAATACCCAAAATGCTTTCGAAAACTTGGATATTAATGACCAAGTTCTTGTAGATACTAGAAATGCTGCCACGCCAATTATTGGTGAAATTCGAAGGGACCGCTCTTATGTAGTGGTTCAAGTGGAGGATTCTGAACCTACTGATCCTTGGAATCCTCCAATTTCTCCTACTCTTAAGCCCTTTCTATGGGGTCTACCACCTGAAATAGTGGTGGTAAAGATGGACGATCCCGCTGGTTATAGGGAGTAGATATCGCTCATTAGCTATGAGCAGATATTTATCTCTTTTCATTAGACGTGATCCCAATATAATAATGTTTGACAGCCTCATTGCCACTTGTCTCACCCCTTCGTTCTTTAAAGTTTGTGAAGATGAAAGATTTGGCTTTGCTGGTTATGGTGAACTTAAGCAGAAAGCCAGTAGCCAATATATATACTGGTTAAATGAGGTTCGAAGGTCTCATTTTGAGGGAAATTTTGTTGATCCCTCTAATCTTTCTCTTCGAACCCTTCTAGAAAACCTAGATTGGTTTCAAGAGTTGAAGAATATTAAGTTCGATTCCACTCTTTCTCATGCTGATTATTCTTACTCTCTTTTCCCACAATCTGACTCCATTAAAGCTAAAGAGCTATTGGCTGCTTTTGCTTTCTTAGACATAGGGATTCTTGAAGAAAATATCCCTTGCAAAAATTTCTTATGGGCTTGTGAGACTGTTCATTGCACCATATCTGAGCAGACTAGCTCTTTCTTTCATTCTTTTCTAAGCCAACTTTTTCAAAGTTCTAGACGGTAGAATGTTCACTGCTGCACCATTATCAACCAAAACTCTGTTTAATAAGATCCCATCAAACAATGCAAATATGTATAATGGTTTCAAATGGTGCCTCATATCATTTGAAGGTGACTTAAAAGGATAAGAAATGTTAGCACAATTCAAGTCAACAATCAAAGGATACTCAGAATCCATTTCTGTTTCTGGAATAAATAATGCTCTCTCTTTAGATGTAACTTCTGGTTCCTCCATAGCATTGGCCATAATCATAAACTCTTCTTCTTCTTCTTCTTTTTGAATCTTAGAAATTAAAGCTCCCCAACTATCATTCCAACCGTTTTCGTATGTGAGATCATATTCATCATCACATGATACATCAATAATTTCCATAGGGACAGTTATTGGTCGTGGTGACCTTCGAACTGGCGAGCAATCTGGTCCAAAAGGTCCAAAGTTAATGAATGAAGGAGAAACCATATTAATTTGTACTTCAGGTAAAGTTCCAAACTGAATGGTCCTTTTCTCTTGTACTGGTAACCCTGATACATCTTTTGCTATGTTCATCTTCTCAGAAACTTCCATTGCAGAAGTTTCCATAGGAGATGAATTCATTCCTTCACCCTCTTCCTGTTCCATTATCATGGCTTCTAGTAATCCAGATTCATAGCTTGCCAATGAATTTGGTGAAGCTGGGCTATTCTGGGGCACCTCACTGTCCATTCTTGCGGACAAACTTTCCAGTGTTTCCTTTTCTGATTGAGTAAACCCCCTTCGAAGAGATTCTTCAGAATCTTCTCTTTGGAGTCTATTAAACCTTGGATTGAACTTATCATCCTCATTAGGATTTCCCTTAGTGGCATATTCTTCCATTTGGAAACTAGTGTACCTCCTTTGCAGTTTGCTCTTCTGAGTTCATGTCAACATAGGAATCATTTGAGGTGTCTTAGTCTTTGGATCTCTAACTACTACCCATTGATTAGCAGGAGCATTTGGAGGAGGTTTGATCATTTTATTTCCAACTTTAGAAGGAACTTTATATCCTTGGAAGAGTTCTAGCTTAACTTTCTTCAGAAACCAATCAGGAACTCCTTTCACCAAGGTAAATTGTTCCCCTAGTCCTTCATCTCCTTGGCCCATTGGGGCCTTTCCAGTGTTAACCCTCTTCAAAGGAGGATAATCTCTCTTCAAAACTGGTGGAATTGGACTAGAAGGTACATTTCTTTTGGAAACCGACCCAAGGTTTCTCATTTTTTCCATGACTTGTGTTTACCCAAGGCTTTGGTTCATTGTTCTGATCCAAAGCCTTTCTTTCCATCCTTTTTGGAAAGAAATCAACCCCCTGTCGATCCAGATCTTTGAAAACCAAATAATTAGCTCGACACTCTATGCATAAGCATTCTAAAAAAGAAGCTTCAAGCATAGGAAGATGAGACTGCTTGAATCCCTTTTGAGATGAGCTCTCTGATGCATACTTTGGCTTGGTATTTCTGTAGGTATCATTTCGAAGTTGACCAACTTTTGGCATTCCTTTACCAAATTGCACAGAGTTCATTCCAACATGTACCTGTTTGTTCTGCCATACTTCTTGAACAGTTTTGGCCAAAGATGTTGGCACATTGGTGTTAGCAGTCATTTCTTCGATCTTTGGAATGGATCTGTATCTATTCCCATAGTCTTTTCAGGAAACATGATCCTTCCTTTCCTGATTTGTTCTTGAATCCTGTCATGAAAAACATTACAATTCTTAGTTGAATGAGTCCAAGAAGCATGCCATTTACAATAATTCTTTCCTTTTGTTTCTTCCAAAGTTGGAAGCTTAACATTTTCAGGAAGTTTGATAAACTTCTTCTTTAAAAGATAATCAAAGATTTCGTCTGATTTAGAAACATCAAATGAATATACTTTGCTAGTTGCTTTCTTATTGGTCCTTGGTGCTATAGAAGAATCTTTTCGAACTAGACATTCACACACACAAGGATTATTTTCAACAATTTTAGCAGCATCAATTTCATAAGAAGGATCCTTACAATAAGTTGAATAAGAAGAATTGTTCCTATCAACCTCTTCTTCTAGCAAAGATTCATATCTAGATGCTTTATAAGTTAAATCAACCAAATCCTTAAATTCTGTAGAATCGAACTTCTTCCTAAGTTCTCTACTTAAACCATCTTGAGCTATTCTAACAAATTCAACCTCCGGTAGTTGAAGTTTGCACTTGTTTCTAGCTCTTTTGAATCTAGCAATAAATTGGGCAGCCTTTTCATCAGGCTTTTGTTTTAATCTAGCTAAATCAACCATAGTTACTTCTGGTTCAATCTGGTAAAACTGAGCATGGAATAATTCTTCCATCCTTTGCCAATTTGGGACTGACTCTGGTGTCAAATTAGAATACCATTCGAAGGCTGTTCCTGTCAAGGAATTAGAGAATAATTTCAACTTAATGAACCCATTATTGCCTAATTCCTTACACTGAGCAGTAAACCTAGCAATGTGTTCAGTTGTTGATTGCTTTCCATCCCCATGAAATAATGTAAAATATGGGATCTTAAATCCCCTAGGGACTTCGAACTGCCTATCTATCCATTCTGGATATGGTTTCCTATAAATTTGAGTTTGTACCCCCCGATTTAAAGGTTCAGAAACTTCTTGCATCAGACCAAGTATTTCATCTCGAAGGGTGGGATTTCCCCTTAAATGAACACTTGGATTAACAGGTGGTTCCCAATTTACATTTCTAGCCATGTGATCTTCAGGAAATCTATCAAAAGGCTGAGGATGTTTGTAGCCTCCTTCTTGCCTTGTAAAAGGTTCATAAAGGTGGTTCGAATGTACCCTTCCCATCTCTGGTATTCCTGGATACTTAGGAATTCTAATTTCTGGATTAGGCCTCCTTGAACTAACCCTATCAGTAAAATGATTTCCTGTAGAGTAATTGTACTCCTCAAACCCATAATCATCATTTTTAAAACCTTTATCCCCACCAACATTATCAAAACTAGGTTCTAAAGGGATATTGGTTGTTTGCTTGAATGTTTTCTTAGGCTTGGAAGTTTGAAAATCATAAATCTTTGCAGGTTCATACCAAGATTCTGGTATTTCATCCACATTAATAGGCTTTTTTCCAGGCCTAGATTTATGTTTGTTAGAACTAGCCTCTCCTTTATCTTTTCAGAGGAAGGAAAAGGTTCATCTCTAGACTTAAACTGTTCTTCCAATTTTTGGAACATAAGTTTCTGATTTTGAGCCAATTCTTTAAATGTAGCAACCATTTCGGCAAATTGACAGGATAACACACTTCCTCCAATCTCTGGATTCTTTGGGTCGTCAATTTGTATTGTTTTGTTATTCCTATTATTCAGACGAGAATTTTGGCCAATTCCAACATTTACATCCTGACCAATATGGGTCTCTGGACCTGTTTGAGGTCCTTCAACCTGTTCATTCTCTTTAGAATTAACATTATTCTCATCTTCTGGCGTTTGGCCAATTTAAGAATCATCTGTTTGCTTCCTAAGTTTTGGAGCCATTCAACACTTTTAGGGTCCCACCGGGCGTGCCAAAAGATGTGTTTGGTTCTTTTACTTATTTGCAATGGAAAATAATTGAGTGCGAGCGTGCCAGAGAGAGTTTCAATCTCCTCCCTCAGATTAACTTTGGAAAACCAAATTTAATTAGGCGATCCACTACCTCAATTAAGAGGATTTTTCTTTCAAAGTGAAGAAATGCAAACCAATATACTTAAGAAATTAAAGAACAACAAAGAAACAAGATACTTCGATTAATAAACCAAAGATAAACTTACTTCGAAGTTGCCTTCAACTTCAAATACAAGGTAACGAGAACTTTGAACAGATGATTGTTACAAGAACAACCGAGAGTAATACTAACTACTTCCTAATCTACTTCGAACTGAGTTCGAAATCCTAAACTATTTGCCAATGAACAAACCAAGCATCATCTGTTTGATAGCTGTTTGTTGAAGACTTGTCCGGGGCCTTTTCACTCTTCAATTTCTTCTATTTATAGACGCTGCTTGTTAGTTGAACTTCCCGCTCAATGAATTTGAACTTGGCTTGCTTCGAACTCCATCTTTTACACTTTGAATTGACAGTTTCTTCCCTCCTCCACGTCTGAATTTGAATTCTTGTAATCTTCTTCCAAAAGCTTTAATTTGAATCTGCACAGTTGTTCAAACTAACCCAAATGATTATATTTTAAGAAGGTAACTGCCTTTCAAAATATGCTCCACGTGTTATAATTGCCATTTGCCTTGTTTCCCAAGTTACACGTGGATTCTCATGCATTTAGCAGTTAAAATCATGGTTTCGAAGTCGATCTTTTATATTAGCAACAACTCGTAACTGCCAATAACTACTTTTTAAATTGAGAAACAATACGACATCGTATTTACTCAACTCTACTTCATTAATCCAATGTATCTACATTAATAGATATTCGCCAATGTTTGGCATATTAGTTACGTGTCAATCAACTATTGGATTTGTTAATTTCATATGTAAACAGCAGGGAATGGCTAGTGGGGAGTGTATGTATCATTATTGTAGCTGGATAGGAATGTGCATTTGTCTTAGGATGGGTCCCACTTTGATAAACATGGGCCAGAGAGTTTAGAGAGATGGATGTGGGATAGGTATGTGCATTTGTCTTAGGGTGGATCCCACTTTGATAAAGATTGGTCAGAGAGTTAGCACAAGTCACTTTCTCTCTTTCTGAGAAAATTTTGGGTGCAAATAGGGAATGAGTGATGTGGTGCCCCTTCGGCACATCCGAGCCATCCAAAAATGCATTGGACGACTCGGATGATAAAAACACACTATTTCTTTTCTTTTCTATTTTTTTAAAATCCGGACGACACTTTCAATCCAGACCGTTGGTTGCATTGTTTGGACGGCCCGGATGTGCCGAGAGGGTACCATGTCCTCGTACCCAAAATTTTCTCCTTTTGCAAAATTGGACTGGAAAAATTAGCTGGTATATAGATGAGGCCAAACAATATAGATGAGGGAGAGATGCGCATTAAAGCTCAAAGGGGTATTTTGGGTAAAAAAAGAGGTAGTATCCTTATTGGTGCTTTCAGAATTGGACTGGAGCGGGAGGGAAAATACTCTCACTTTCTAGACCGGCCTTTAAATCCCTCAAATCGAAATAGGAATAATAGATCCAAAGAGAAAATCGGAAAAAAGGTTTTGAAACTAAAAGGAGAGTGCTTGACATGCTCATTTCTAGTTCAGATTTTTCAAAAATGCTAGGTACACAACAAAGTGCACAACACACTCACATGGTGTGTGGGCTCCACACACACTTCACACTCAAGTGTGTGTGAAGCCCACACACCATGTGAGTGTGTTGTCCACCTTGTTGTCCCATTTTATTGTGTATCTAACATTACTGCAGATTTTTACCTCTAAGTCTAGAAAAGAGGCATCTAATTACCAATAAGACAAGTCACTCTTTTAATTACCAATAAGATAAGACACTCTTTTGGGGGGTTTAGGTACTTAGAGTATCATACGGTTTCATAGGGTTTTAGAAGTTTGTGCACTTTCATATGGTTTTGAGGGTTTAGGCACTTTCATATGGTTTGAGGGTTTACTCACTTTTATTAGGGTACCCTAGAGTTTAGGTTTAGGGTGCACTTTCCTATTATAGGGTTTTAGTGGTTTAGACACTTTTACATGGTACCCTATGTTTTTATGCACTTTCATAGGGTACCCTAGATTTTTAGGCACTTTCATAGGGTACCCTAGGATTTAGACGCTTTTATACGGTTTGGAGAGTTGAGGAGAGAGAGAGAGAGATTGTGCTCATGTGGGGTGGAGAGAGAGAGAGAGAGAGAGAGAGAGAGAGAGAGAGAGAGAGAGAGAGAGAGAGAGAGAGAGAGAGAGAGAGGGAATAGAACCCATGTGCCGTGCATGTCAGCGTGATGCCGTGATGGAACGGAATGGGTAGAGTTTTCGGTGCTTTTTCAAATATTTTTTTTTGGAGTTGGGCATGCATTGCCCATGTAAATTGTACCGGCCGAGAATAAGCCCGAGAACTCCATGTTCAGCTTTTACAAAATAAATTAACCGTTTTCTAAGAAGGAAATCACTGCTCAATACAACACACACACACACACACACACACACACAAGCAAAGAGAGAGTGAATCAACATATAAACCCAAATATCCAGCTCTAAAGATAAACCACAAAACCTTATATATTAAAACTTAAAACAAACAATAAATTTGCAATTAGGCTACAACTACATCCGTCTCTGCTCACTCTCTTTTAAAATGAACAACATTTAAATATATCACCTAAAATACACATGAAGAAATTAATAAAGCTGCAGATAAAATAAAAAAGAAAAATTAATAAAGCTTCCTAAACACAATGCCAATTCCATTATAAAATGAAACAATCTGTTTTGGGGAATTTTCAGCAAGTTCTGGGTAAGTTTGAATTTTTGATATGAAAATTCTGAATTTTTGTTATGATGATTAAGTACGAGTTTGGGGGTTGTGGTAAAAATTTCGTGGGAAAAGGATTAGTAGATTAATTCTGAAAATTCGTAGGATGCATTTTCATTCATTTCACTTGCATTTGGGCATGAATTTTGGTAGTGAGCCTTATGGATGATACATAATTGGCATTTTAGGTGAAAATATCGTAAGGGTGGTCGTGGTTACGCCTTCGGTGCGTAGAGGTTAAGTCGATAGCGGAGTTTGTCCTTTCAGGGCAGGTGAGAATGTACAACTTCTATAATAAATAGAAATGTTGTGTTTTTCAAAATTGTCTTGTGATTATTACTCCCTCCGTTCCATATTGTTTGCCCCCTTTGGGAGTGCGTGCATTTTGCACGCAAAAAATAATGTACAAGCATTAATTTTTTTTCAACAAATTTTACACCAATTTAAAGATCTCATTGAGAAGAAAAAATTGGTGTAATTTTTTTTCGAAAAAAGTTCTCATAAACACGTTATTTTTTGTGTGCAAAATGCACGTACTTCCGTAGGGGGCAAACAATATGGAACAGAGGGAGTACTGTTCTTGAAAGCTCTTTGATGTTTTTGAGTATACGATGGCAATATTCTTGTTTGGATGAATCAAATGATTTTTGATGGGTGGAAAGAGAATTTTTATGCCTATTGTGCCAATGTTCTAGTTTGCAAGCTTGGTTGCTGCTTGCATTCGTGAGTTGTGCAAGCTTGGTTGCTGCTTGCATTCGTGAGTTGGCAAACAAGGTGCACCTACCATTGGTGATAAAGAATGGCCCTCGTCACCGCCACTATATGTGAGCCTGTGAGCGAGGTAACGGTACCGTCTTAACTCCTGGTCGTGAGGTTGATGACTCGTTGGCACATTTGGTAAAATTAAATGCTATTACTTTATACTGTGAAAGAAAATGTGGATGATTTGCAATCTTTTAAAAATGTGCTTTGAGATGAGCCAGTGGGCTGTGTTTTTGAGATGGGCTGGTGGGCCGTGTTTTTGAGATGAGCCGGTTGGCTGTACTTTTGAAATAAATATGATGAGCTGTGTTTTTGAGATAAATTGTGTGGGCTGAGAAAGTTTGAGAAAAATTTGACAAAAACTCCTATTGTGGGAGATTTATTGTTCTTTATAAAAAGTGTGGGGGTGATGTTTTAAAAATTGTGATCCATCTAAATTGTTAAAACAAAAGTGTTGGTGTAATGTTAATACTTACGCATTTCTTTTTATTATGTTGCTAAGGTACATTCTCCTGTAACCTTTTTGGTTGCAGATTTCTGGTTGAGCTACACGTCGGTCCACTACAGTGCCAGAGTGCCAGTCAGGTGTTCCTAGAGGTTGTGTTTTGTAATTTTTTCAGTTAAGGGTGTTGTGGATAATCTGTATTTTTCTGCGAGGCTGGTGTGGTTGAGTACATGTCAAATACTTTTGACTGTACAGTTGTTGAGGAGGTGTGAACACCTGTTTTGTTTATGGCAATTGAGTTTGGTGTAATAATATCTTTTGTTTGCTTCCGTTGCGAGTTGCAATTGAGCTTTGTATAATAATTTTTGTGAGTAGCCTAAAAGGCGTACAGGTGATGACAGGTGTCCTGGCACTTTGTGCAGGCTAGATTGTGCTAGTGTGGGGTGTGACATCCAATCATTTTGTTTCCTTAAACAAAATGCTCATCTCCAATTATGTTGTTTTATTTCCTTAAACAAAATGCTCATCTCCAATTATGTTGTTTCCTTATTCTCAGTTTCCTTTTCCTCATGATCCTAACTTTTTCAAAACGCCAAATGTCCATATTTCTTCGAGTCACAATCTTCCCATGTTTCATTATGAGTCACAATCTTTCCAGAATACTTTCCGAGTCACAATCTTCAATTCAATGACTTCTAGCACTGATTGCTAGCATAGAATGAGGCACTGGTTGCTGTCCTTGACTTCTCACCAATCAATCAACTAACTACCATATAAATAGGATATCAATTACATGGAAACGTCATGGAATTAGCCAATCACAAATAAGGCACTTACAATTTCTTCTCTAGTGGGTGGCTTTTGGAGGCGCGGCGGTTTGCTCCGGAGAAGTTCTATTCTTGTCTATTTTGGTGGCTCGGTCAGGTGGTTTGGGCGGCTGTGTATTGAAGAATCACAGTTGATTACATAGGTTTTGGATTTCTTCGGCTGGGCCTCACCCATTGCTTAGGTTTTTGGAGGCTTTGGATTTTATTGTATTATCTGTGCATTTTAGGCTCACATGTGTTCGTGAGCTGTTTATTGTTTTATTCGGGTGTTTAGGCATTGTCCCTACTGGCTGTATTTTTCAATTTTTGGTTGGAATCGTGAATATTTACATGTGAATAGTGAATCTGTTTAAAAAATCCATGACGGTTCGTAACAATTAACAAAACTATATGTAAAAAGGTCATCATGAATAGTGAATTTTTTAAAGTTCTTTATAGTTTGTAGCTTGACCAAATTTATACATGATAAGTATGAAAATCATACATAACAAGTGTAAAAATAATACGTGGTGGGGCTTACCGTACGCCCCTTGTCAAAAGGTCGTATTGTAGCACTCTCTCTGCTACCAATGAGGTTTATTAACTAGCGAATAATACTACTTGAATTTTACTGGTAGAGTGATGGATTTGATAACCTTGGGGTGGGGATAACAACAAGAGGGATCTTCTTCTTCATCACAATCCCAAACTTCTCTGATAAATCCACTTTCTCTCCTTCAGGCAATTTCCAATCAAAAGCATGTAGAATTGAAGCAAGCAAAAACATGAACATCCGCTCAGCCATTGCAATCCCAACACAATTCCTTCTCCCCGACCCAAACGGGAAATACGCGAATTCCTTCCCGCTAAAATCCCATTTCCCATTCAGAAACCTCTCGGGATCGAATTCTAACGGGTTTTCCCAAACTGAAGGGTCCCTCTGAATTGCCCAGACATTGATGAAAATCCGAGCACCCTTTGGAATGGTGTAACCTCCAATGATACATGTCTCCCTTGGGGAGTGAGGGACAAGGAGCGGGAGGATTGGATGCAAACGCAGTGCCTCTTTCATCAGTGCATATAAGTAGTGTAGTTTGGGAATATGGGACTCTTCCAGTTTGTTATTTTTTCCCACTATTGTGTCTAGTTCTTGCTTCACTCTTTGCATGACTTCTGGTTTATTCATCATCTCAGCCATGGCAAACTCGAGAGCGTTGTTCGTCGTGTCCGTCCCACCCACCACCATATCCTGTGCATGAATTACAACTATGAATTAAAAAAAAAATTGTTCGAAAAATGGTTTTAAAGGTTTCTATAAAGCTGATTCTGGAAATAGCAACCAAACCTGATTGGAACCGGGCTAAGTAAAGCACTATATGAAATTACATCACATCACACCGTTTAATTAAAAGATAGCTAGTTGGATTGTGTTGAGGATCATCTGATCGGAGTAATTTGCATTTGACGAACGTCATAATTTTTTATCAAATCATGAAGATCGTCATTCATCTGCACATTGCTTGGTAATAAACCCAATGTAGAAGCCGATAAAAAAAAAAAAAACCCATTGTAGAAGCAAAGTGCAAAAAACTTGTAGTTTTATACTCCTATTGTTTTACCAAATTCCAACATGCACACCTAGATGTGATGCTTACTCTGTAATCTTTTATGAACGAATACAAAAGCAGGGCACAATAATTCTAATTAAATGAGGACACTGACATAGTGGAGGCACGACAAGAAACATATATTAGATGTATGATGTGTTGTGCCAAAACTCGAAGTAGAGAATATAAACACGCCAACAAGAAAAACACGACACAAGGATTTACGTGGTTCCCCTCAAGCACAAAGCAAGAAGATACGTCCACGGGGAAAGAGCAAGAGAATTCATTATAAAGAGGAGAATTACACAGATCCAGCTATACTCGTAACTCTCACTTGAAGCACTCTCACTATGTTGGGAACAAATCTTTGAGGAGTGACCTACAGAATATCAAACATCTCAAGAAAATGAAAGAGACAAAACTCACCCTAGTATCCTAATCCCAACTTAAGGCAAAACCCTAGGAGGCCACAAAGCTCCTATTTACAAGAAAATACAAAAAAATAGGTAAAAAACCCTCTGTAAAATGCAACGCACACATTCAACGTTGGTGATCCAGACCAGAGAAGCTACAGGTTATAGAACCAAAACCGAACAATGGTCCGTACCAAGGATGCTGCAATCGTCTTTTCGCACTAAATTTTATACCTTTCTTCGAATGTCTTGAATTCAAGGCATATCTCCAATACTCTCCACCTTGACTTGAATTCCCTTCCAAGCCAACAACATTCAACACTTGCTCTTTCCCCCCACGAGGTAGCCCCAGACAGGGCGATCACCAACAACACCAACTAGCAAGGCTCAAGCACCACTGCATGTGCCACCAAAACGAGCCTTCCATCTTCAAACGAGTACCTCCCAACCAATGCATCCATCACTGATGCCAACGAAAATCCGCTCAAGCTCCACCCGGAGCTAAATACCGAACTCCACGACAGAGTTATCATTCCCAGCGAGCACCCATCTTGAACCAAATGTCGACGTCGACCAAATGCACCTATTACTAATGCCAATGAAAATGTGCTCAAACTCCTCCCGGAGTTAACTGACTCTACCGTAGAGCCTCCCGACCCTACCACAGAGTCTCGTATGCCCTCGCACATACTCTCAATAGTTGAAACTGAATTCCTCTCAACAGATGTAGACTCCAACGATGGAGCACCATCAAGCAAGTAGAGGTTCCCTAATTTTCGACCCTCAAAGAAATTGATAGCACTTGAGAGGGAGCACTAATCTCTAGGGACCCAATCCCACTATCCACTGGCCAGGAGTTTGTTTAAAAGCTACCTCATATGGATTGACCGCAAAGAAATTGATAGCACTTAAGAGGGAGCACAATCTTAGTCTCAAATCTTAGCGATCGGGAAAACCTGGGGCGACTCTACCTTGACCTCGCTGGGTTTAGAAAATGCACTGAACAAAATATTTTTTTACATATAAAGTGAATTTTTTAGAATTGTCAACACTGGATCAATGAGCAGAATTAAATTAAATGAAACTCCAGTTAAATTTGGACAACCTAATAAAACAAAATCAGTCCAACCAATAAATTTTGGAAGTCTAAAATTATTAATTAAATAATAAAAGGAACCTCTCCTTTCACTCTCTCACATTGTTGCCTAAGGCACAAGTGCAATAAGGAATCAAATAAAACGTTGAGTACTCCATGACATGTCAATGTGACATGTTGCCAAGCCAGTTGTTTGGTCAATAATTTAATACTTAAAAACAAGGTATTCGGTTGATTTTTACTTCCACGTCTTGATTATATTTTTAGGCCTCGATTTCTTAAGAAGAATATGTTAAGTGGTGTTGATAATGAAACTAAATTCAATGATTTCAAAATACGAAGGCTTGTCATGGGACATTGCAAGACACACCAAGAGTTGAAATAGAGCAGCTTTTGTGTAAGTGAAATTTATAAATGTATTTTTTTCCTTTCGCATATAATATACTTGTTAAGTTAGATCTTATTTTTCGTACAAAGCTTTTAATAATAGCCCTATAATTTTTTTTCATTGCTGGACAAAAATCTTGGAGCCGTTCTTGGGAAAAACCACTTTAGATTGGAATGTTTTTTAATTGATTATGCTAGTAGTGAGTGGCATAGCAAGATACTCCCTCTGTCCCATTTTAGATATCTACCTTTCTATTTTGGATGTCCCAAAATAAGTGTCCACTTTCTATAAATAATCATAAAAACATACCAAATTTTCAATTTTGCCCCAAAAGGTTCTATTTCATTCCTAATTAATTGGACAGTTTTTGATATTCATATCATTTCTTAAATTTACAATATCTTTCAACATATAATATTTTTCATGATTTTGAAAACTTTGTATAATAGAATTAATTGGAATCTATAAAACAAGATCTATATTACATATTTTTTAGATCTATATTGAAAGATATAAGCAATTTAAATACATTTAATTAACTTCACAGTTTTTAAGGTTACTTTTGAAAATTTAGAGCACAAATTTTAACTTCTTGAAAAGCTCGACTTCCCGTAGAGGACACTTAAATTGGGACGGAGGGAGTATTTTTTATTCGAGCAGGTGTTACGGACATACATTTTAAAGTTGTGTTCCAAAACTTCTCCTTTTCGTTTTCACGACCCATTTAAGTATGAAACAAACGTTGGTATTCGAACATGGAGGTATTTATTTGTCCATTTTTTTAGAAGTTAAAAGCAACCTAGTATGTAAACCTTTAAATCTTTTTCAACCATATAAACAGGTCAACATACCATGAGCAAGTTTTTGACATGGATCATGGTTAGAGGAGTTTTGGCATCGCCGCTTTCTTTCAGCTGCAAAAGAAACTGCAAGAAATCCTTACTCTGTTTTACACCATCCCCTGTGCTGGTCCCACCTTCTCCATTAATATTCTTCAACCTTTCCTCAATCATCCCATCAAAGATCACATCCAACCTCTTTACCAACACTTTCATCTTTTTCTCAATTCCTTGCAAATCAAACCGGGCCAAACCAGGGTAAAAATCAGATACATTCGGAGTCCCTAAAAGGAGGGTCATCTCTGCAACCAGTCGCCGGAACTCCGCCGCCATGTTCGCCCTGTCCCCACTTGTGATGGCGCCGCCCCACATCATGTTTGTAACGACGTTTAGCACCGTTAGAAACATTTGCTCACCTATTGGAGAATCCATGAAATTGTGTGAGAATTAACCTTTGTAAAACACATGGTGAATGCATGATTTACTCTTCAGTTTTCACATATCTCTAAAACGTTGTCAAAGATTCAAAAAGTCATAACTCAATAACTCAAGTCATGGTGAATGCATACTCTTCAGTTTTGCTAATCCTTAGACTTAACTACGTGACTCAAAAAGACATAACTCAAATTAATAGTTGTGCATAGGGGCGGAGGGAAGTGAAGACCACAGTGGTCACTTGACCACTCTGAGCAAAAAATTTGTATAGGGATATTACTAATACACATCCAAAAATTACTAATCTACCACTCTTTAAAACTTTTTTTGCCCCAGCCCATATACACTTTTGGTACATAAGTAAAAAAAGGGGTGGCAAATAGGTAGCCCATACACACTTTTTGTCCTTTGGTTACTTTATGACTTTATCAGCAATTGGCAGCAAACCCAACTTTACTCTCCACCAAACTTTACTCTTCTCTCTTTCTCTAGAGAAAACGAAGAAAAAAAAAAGAAACAAAGAAAGACGAAGAAGAAACCATATCTTCTGGGTCGGGTCCTTCCTCCTCACGAGGGTTCCAATTTCTCCTCCATATCGTTTCCAAAATATGAAAAATCGTCGGGGTCAATTGTAAATCGAAGCTACACTTAGTTATTAATATATGTCGACTATTTGATTAACTTGTTATCTAACTGTTTCTTTCTGGCAAATCGGAAAAGTAACTCACACATAGTTCAAATTTTGACTCCACTTCTCTAAAATCCTGGCTCCGCTCCTGATTGTGTAGGAGAAGATCAAAACTCAAAAGTAATGCTACCCAAAAAAAGGGGGAAAACAAATCCGTTAGATTTTCCTTGAAATCCAACACATGTAAAGTGATAAGTAGGCACGTGGGATCATTGTTGTTGTTGATGTTTTTCCACCACCATGAGGGAGCATCGGAGAAGGCGGCAGCAAGTCGTTTTAGCATCTTAATGCTTTTTGGGAATGAGCAAACAGAGAGAGAGAGGCAAATGAAAGCCTGCAAGGATAGTGGTAGCAATGTGGGCACATGTGTTCGCATTGTGTGGCTCTCAATCTTCTTAATGGACGAGATATGTCGGTTCATGATTGAGTTGTTAAAAGGTGCTTGGAAAGCCACGTAGCCTCCTTTGGCTAAAAAAATTATTTTAGTTTTTTCGTTTGTCCTTATTCAAATTTTTTTTTTGAATTTGTTAGTTTTACGTCGATTTTTTGTGATTTCTTAGCTCCTCTCGACGAGAGGAATCTAAAATGTATAAAATTATTAACCAAATTTAAAGTTTTGTAAATAAAGACAAAGAATAATCTAAAAACCCGGTTTTTTGGTTTATTTTACGTCTTTATTCACAAAACTTTAAGTTTGGCTAATAATTTTTAAATTCCTGTCGTCGAGACGAACCAAGAAACCACAAAAAATCGACCGAAAACTAACAAATACAATTTTTTTTTTTGAACAAGGACAAAATAAAAAACCATTTTGGTTTTTTCACCCAAAGGAGGCCGTAATATCACTTCGAAAATATCAACAGGATGGTGGCGTACCGTTTGGCTCTGTTTGAGGTTCAAGAAAATATGCAAAAAAATGCTTACTTTATCCGGATGAATTTTTTTTTTCATCCGTCATTCCTAATCTATTAGTATATGGAGAGGAGTAATGAAACTTGGTCCCGAGATGCACTGTGGGGCATCCAAAAGCTTTATCGCGGATGAGCTAGCCACCACTTGCTTTCGGATGGTTATTTGCTAAGCGATAGATTTGATATTTTTTTAGGTAACTTTTCTACTGAAAAATGTCTAGTATTTTTAACAACTTTTTTAACTTTCGGATGGTTAGCCGCCCACTGAAACAACTTTTAACTTTTTTTGCCTATAAAAAAAAATAATAACGTCTAGAACTTTTGTACAAATTGTACTAGTGTTATACTCCTTCCGTCCCTATTTTATAGTTCTAGTCAACACTTTTTGCTTTCTCAAAAAGATTATCTCACTTCAAAACTAAACGGTTAAATAGTTAATGAATGTTCTCTTTTACCCTTTGATATTTAAATTAGTATTACTACAAAAAATTAAGAAAAACAATGATTAGAGCGTAAAATGAGAATAATATATTCTAAAAAATATAATGATTGTGTTCGCTTATTTAGTTAGAATCCCAAAAGGGACGGTTAAATGGGAGTGGAGGGAGTATCACTAATGCAAGGCACACGCTGCAAAAATGATTGTGACACAAATTTTGTGCCACAACCAACCACAACCCCACTCACATGGGGTGTGGGTCCCACACGGGCACCACATGCGGGCCCCACACCCCATGTGAGTGGGGTTGTGGTTGGTTGTGGTACAAAGTTTGTGTATGTATCATTATTCCACACGCTGTCTCAAACACAACATATGCATGGACACAACGGCTGACGTGGTGCGCCACGGGTACTGGTGGGACCATCAACTTAACCAAAGCAAAAAAAAAAAGGTGAAAATCAAAACCCACATTTTTCGATCAATATGCATACAAAAGTTTCAGCCGTGACAATTCTATCTTACAGAGATCTACGATTCACTTCAAAGTTCTGGCAAAGCCAATAGAAGGCCTTGGGAACGAATCTCCATATGAGCACAACTTTTCATCCTCAGACTGACGAACAGTTTGAAAGGACAATCCAAACCCTGAAAGATATGCTCTAAGTCATGCAAAAAAGGAAGTCGAGAGAGAGAGAGAGAGAGAGAGAGGTGTATGGAAAAGAAAAGAATAAAGGAAGACTGTAAGTATATATATATATACAGTCCACTTCCCCTCCAAACTCCCTTAACTTGTTAAGTTACGGACCTCATTGATCCCGATCGAATTTCGATGATCCGAATCGTCCAATGTGTTTAAAAGGTGTTTTTTAGGGTCCCCGCGAGAAATCATCAAAAAAACATATCGGGAAGGGCTTGATCCGAGCCGTTTTCACAAAACTGTACATATACAGTTTTGTGAAAACGGCTCGGATCAAGCCCTTCCCGGTATTTTTTTTTGATGATTTCTCGCGGGGACCCTAAAAAACACCTTTTAAACACATTGGACGGTTCGGATCATCGAAATTCGATCGGGATCAATGAGGTCCGTAACTTAACAAAATCCGGGAGTTTGGAGGGGAAGTGTGGTGTATATTGTGAAAACGGCTCGGATCAAGCCCTTCCCGGTATCTTTTTTTGATGATTTCTAGCGGGGACCCTAAAAAACACCTTTTAAACACATTGGACGGTTCGGATCATCGAAATTCGATCGGGATCAATGAGGTCCGGTATTTAACAAGTTAAGGGAGTTTGGAGGGGAAGTGGATTGTATATATATACTAGGTTCATGGCCTCGTGCCCAGCACGAGCTTTATGCCCGTTTTTTTTTTGTTTTTTGTTTTTTTTTTGTTTTTTTTCTTTTTGGATCCGTTTTATGCCTGTTGGTCACAATTGGGAATATGTGCTGATGTGTATGGTACATATTTGTTAAGTTGGAGAAGAGTGATAGAGCAATAGTTCTGCATAAAAAGATTTGCAAAGAAGCAAATGACAGATGCCCAAAGTTTGCTAATATAGTCAAGGACGAGTCTTAGAGTTTTAGATCTTAATATTACAAACTGAGAGTTCAGAGCACAACAAGATTTGCAAAGAAGCAAATCAGAGGTACCAAAAGAGCTGCTGCTTTGCTAATCTAGTCAGGGATGAGTGATATAAGGGCAGCAAATGATCAACCGAAGTCTTGAAACATGGCAGATTATTTCAGTGAATGAAATAATCTGGGCTGCATGTTGGTAGCCCGATACCTATGTAAATTTAGCGAATGAAATAAGACAAAGCAAGACGAAGTTCCATAAGTGCTTTTCATCTACCATTGGAACCAAAGCTCTAGCTAAAAACCTAAAAAAACCAGAAAGGACACATAGGATAGGAACGTCCTCTAAACCAGCTAACAGAAGAGAACAAGACTACAGGCAGCAGGTTCACCATCGTGCAACAATTTGTGCTTCCTAGTATAGGAGCATTTGATTGAAGTGCCACACACCTGAAATCCAATAATTATGAACTGGTTTTAAGAACTGGCAGAAAGCAAAAGAAATGCAGCATTAAGGCATATTTTGTTTGAAGAATGGGAGGAATAATGATCAAGGCAGAAGTGAGAGATTTGGATTCAGACCATGTCTTTTGCCCACCCTTCTTAGGTAGCCTGACATCTTGTTAATGGCTTCCACCTAGTAGGAAGTGGAAAGATAAATCCCAAAAATCAGTACCATGTTGATAGGCTCCAAAAGTATATTACATGGATGCAAACAAGGATATGATAAAAGGGAAACATAGAATTGCAGTTCACGTGTTTCTTCAAGATAGTGAATTTGAAGAATCTTTACTTTATTCTTGCGTGCAAGAGGAAGGACTAAAGGACCCCAGCAATTAGTGTCTCTTTATTGGCCAAGGCAATGTCTTTGCCAGCTTCAATTGCTGCCACAGTAGGCAGACAGAGACAAAAGACAAGTTTAATTTAAATCCTGGAGAAGGATTTTTTGTACTGGTAACTTCAAAAACTTCCAGCAACTAAATACGAAACCTAAATCTGCAGATTCAGATCAAAACCAAGGAAGTGACCATTGATCATTTGGTCTTGATTTTCGAGCGGAAGGCAAGCAAAAATATACGGAGACTGGAATCCTTATCTTTTGTGGCGGGACTTGGCTTCCCAGATGCAGGCCAAAAGAAGTGAGTACACAGTTTCTAAGGAGGATGTTCTTGCACATGCTTCCATTACATTCTGAGTTGCCTTCTCTTCTATCTTAGCATCCATTTCTAAATACACAACAAGAAAAATTAGCTCCATAACTTATAGGTAAAGAATCTAAGTATATAGCAGTAAGAGTTGAACTTGGACCTAATTCAATTGACAACTTCACATGACATGAATAAGAAAAGCCTTTGTTACCAAAAAAGAAAGGCCAATTCTAGATTACTACTCATTTATTTGTTACAGCCCACAAAGATTCAATGATCGTCCGCTTGTGCCCTAGTTGTTAATTCCTAACACATCATGCATATGGATGAGCATTTGCGACGGCACCTACACCAAAAGCATCTTTTCTAGTAGTGTACATATGACCTTTCAACAATATAAAGAATTATCAAGTTCACTTTTTACTTGGCCATTATATCACTGGACATCAAATGAAGACTATGTTTCCCTATTAGAATGGAACTTTCATGTATGCTATTTGAAGGTCTCTGCAGAAACAAGTACATTAACCATTAAAAGGCACCGAAATAACTGGATCCAGCATGAATAAACAATATGCAGATAAACGGTGATTATAACCATTAAAAATGTACATAAATCATAAATGAATAAAAGATTTTCGATAAAGCATCTTTAAAGAAAGGTATATAAATGAATAAAAGATTTTCCTTATACCAACTATTCTAATCTTTTCTAAATACAAAGGGAGAGCACAACTTTGTGTACTGCGTAGGATGTATGTCTGATTCATGTACCCATTTTAGGGTATTAATCAGTAGTCTCGGGATATTGATAAAAAAAAAATCAGTAGTCTCGGGATGCCATGTGGAGGTGCCCAAGACCACATAATAATATTTTCCAATCTAGCTTTTAATTCTGAAGAGTCCAACTTAGACATTTGGATGTTGAGTCATTTTTATGACATCTCTAAAAAAAGCCGCATGTGATGTGCCCAAGACCACGTAATAATATTTCCCAATCTAGCCATTTTTAATTCTGAAAAGTCCAACTTAGACATTTGGATGTTGCTCTGATTTAACACCATTTGATGATTGCCTAAGGCAAACATGGGCTTCTTCAATTCCATGCTTGGAGCCTTGGATTCTCTATGTTCATTTAGTATTAGTTATAAGGGTATCAGTATTATTAGTGTTAAGGGTATCAGTAAACCCAGGACTTGGTCGATTGCACACCTCAGAAGTCGTAAACCCATCAAATTCGGGATTTTTGAAGAGCAAGTGCAAATTGATTGAAACCAATCAAATACCTTGCACACGTAATGACAAAAGTACAACGAAGCACAAATTTTCCAAACCCTAGAAATTAGAGCTTTTTTAACTAATACACATTGGATTGGAAGAAAATATGTCGGGGAGGGAGAGAGCGTACTCAGCATAGAGATTTTCTAGGACGATGGCGAGTTAGACCGGAGCTCTGGTGCCAACTCCCTCGGTGTATTGCTAAAAATTAAACCAAATAAACAAAGAAATAAAGCAAACTCAGATGAGAAATCAAACTGGGTTTTTTTTTTTTTGAACGGAAAATCAAACTGCCTTGATTCCTTGATTCCTTGAGATTGGATAGCAGTGGCAGCGTCATGAACGCATTATCAATTGATATGCATCTTAATAGATTCATATCAGACCCATTAATTTCCTCTACAAAGGAACAAAAGAAAATCTCAATCACGGTGATGAGAGAGAGACGCGGGGTAATGATTGTGAGATCTCACCTGGCCACCGACGACGGCGATGGAAGGAAGAGCGTCCCAGAGAGATCTCTTCGCCGTGATCTCCCAGAGCTGTGCACGCTCTCTGGAGCTATCAGATTCTCCATTATCGCAGACCACGGTTTTCAGAAGCTGTTGTCAATCCCTAATTTGAAACGTAAGGCAAGGATATTCTACGATCTTGAGCATGGAGACGATCTTGAGGAGCGTAATGGTCACGATTGGTGGGTTTTGGCGCGGTGATACAGACGATCGGTGGGAGAGAGAGACAGCACAGTTCCATGGTGGTCTGGTTCGCCTCCTTTCCTCTCTCTCTCTCTCTCTCTCTCTCTCTCTCTCTGCGTAAAAGTGAGATGGGGACACAGAAGGAAATAAAACAAAAGTTGGGAAGGGGTATTAGCAAACGCCAAATGACTCAATTGCCCACGTACAAAACGCCTAATTACAGCCAATTCAAAAGCAGAGATTTCCAATCGAGGGGTAAAATCGTCCAAATTGGACCAAATGACCAGACAAAATTGAGGAAAAGCCTCTCATATATGTGCCCTCCGGTCTTGGATATATCACACACACACACACACACTAAACTTCCCATCCAACCCCTTAAAATGCGAACTTCGTCCACACCTCATAGAGAGAGTTAAGGAAGAATGGAGGTATATATATGTGCAAAAAGAAAAGAATAAAGGAATAATGGACATGTGTGTGTGTGTGTGTGTATATATATATATATCTAGTCATGATCTCTTGAGGACTCCCTCACGGATCCCTCCGTGTGGACTACCCTTGTTTTCGATTTTCTAGACCAAATTTCGACGATCCAAACCTCTCAATGTGTTTAAAACGTGTTTTCCATGGCCAACGCGAGGAATTGCCAAAACAAATACCCGGAAGGGCTTCATCCGAGCAGTTTTTCATAATAACCATATATGTACAGTTTATCGAAAACTTCTCGGATGAAACCCTTCCGGGTAATTTTTTTGGCGATTCCTCGCAGCGACCCTTAAAAACATGTTTTAAAAACATTGAGCAGTTTGGATCGTCGAGATTTTGCCCCGATCCATGAGGTCCTCATGGAATTTCTGTGAGGGAGTCCCCATTAGATCATGATTATATAGATATAGTCTTTTATTTTTACAAGATGTTGAGATATAGGGAGAGATTATGGTACTGGAAAAATTATGGAAAATTTATAAAAATTTGACTTAGGAAAGAATCAATTTCAAAAGGAAGGGAATGTATATTTTCTGTACTTAGCTAGATAATGAACATATTAAAAAAATTCCTAACTAGGTAATAACCACATTAGAAAGCAATCATTCTATAATATCAAAGACAATATATGTAGAATGCATTCTATACGTATATTCTAAACACGCTACAAACTCAATAATATATTTTTACCATAATTCAAAAAGTCAAAAAATAATTAAAATGCAAAAAGTGAAAAATAAATGAATAAAAAATAGACGCTCACAAACATCCTATTATGCACATACTTTTGGCTCATTTTTTAAATCAAATAACTGCACGGTTAACCCCGAGAAGTAGCTCAAGTGGCACATAGATGAGTTGTAAATTCAGATGGGTCCTGCTAGAGACCCCCCAATGGGTGGGCATACGTCGTAAACTTTTTCTCCGTTAAAGAAGAGCAGTGTCAATGTTTACAGTACTTTTGCTATTTCCCTTTACCATTTCTTTAAATTACTAATTTACCCTTTGATGTTGCTACATCAACGTGTCTAATAGCAGTACTTTCGTTTGATGTCGATGCCCAGGTGTCCCGTACTTTCTTTCTCTTTCGTGTGTTGAAATATGTGAAAAATGTACTTGTCTATGCAAATATATTGAAAAATGTAAAACGTTCATTGGAGTTTTTTTTTGTTGTGCGTGTGTGCGCCCATTGGGCTCATGTTAGGTTGAAAAAGTGTGTTGACATGTGTGTAAATATATAAAAGTACGTGTAATTAAATGTTTTTGAAAAGTTTAAAACGTGTATTGGTGTTTTTTTTTATGTGCTTATTGTAGCAAGACCCTTAAATGAAATATTGAAACATTAGATTAAATATTCACTGTTATTTGATTAAGCTAATTTTTTACAAGGTCATTCTAAAGATTATTTAAAAAATAACTAAACGATTCAAATTTTATATGTAGAACCTGTAAGTATGCTCCACGGGCTGATTTGTGCATAATCTGTGCACTAGAGATCTATACGTAGAGTTAGGGATACAATATTGGATCCATATTTTTTTGTCATGTTTTCAGTTAAAAAAATTAATACTAACCATTTGTCTTACCGAGAGGAATAAAAAGTATAATAATATAGACCAAAGTTTTTAAAAGTCATAAATTTTATTTTCAAGACGATTAATTTACAATATTAAAATCGAATTTAATAATGATTAAGAAAAGTTAACTAGAATACATTGACAAAAAATGGTGAAAAATAAAATATTAACGCATTTTATTTTTTTAACTTTTTATAGCACCAAATTCTTTCCGTTAAAAAAGTGAACAGTTTAATGCTTTGAAAGTTAAGTGAGAGCAAGTGGTGGCTAGCTCATGCGGTAGAGCTTTTGAATGTCTCACACTGCATCTCGGGATTGAGTCTCATTCCCTCTCTCTCAAATAATAGAATAGGAATGACGAATGAAAAAAAAAAAAAAATAGAGTGTGAAGGGGTCCGCTCCAGATTGAGAAAATCAGGAGATAATGGTATCAGGTCAATTTTGTCAATTAACTTTACAACTTACATCACTTCAATGCAGGATGTGAGAGTCGATCTTCTTCCTCTCTCTCTCTCTCTCTCTCAAACGGCCCGTGAAAAATGAGAGTGAATGAGCCGATTTGGGGATTTTGAAATTTTCAGAATTTTTTTTCCCGGGGTAAAATGGGTGGGCCCCACGTGAACAGTGCACAAGGAGTGGCTGGTAAGGAGTGTATGTATCATTATTGTAGCCAGATAGGCATGTGCATTTGTCTTAGGATGAGTCCCACTTTGATAAAGATGGGCCAAAGAGTTTAGAGAGATGGATGTGGGATAGGCATGTTCATTTGTCTTAGGGTGGGTCCCACTTTGATAAAGATTGGTCAGAGAGTTAGCACAAGTCAATTTCTCTCTTTCAGAGAAAATTTTGGGTGCAAATAGGAAATGAGTGACGTGGTGCCCCTTCGGCACATCCGAGCCATCCAAAAATGCATTTGAAAATAAATGTTACAGAGACCTCCCCTAAGGTTTCTGAAATTCCACTGACCTTCCCTACTTTTGAAAATAAATGTTACATACCTCCCCTGCCGTTACTTTATGCGTAACGGCGTTAGTTTCGTTGGTGAAATTACGTTAATGCCCTTAAATTTGAATTTGGCTTTATTATTATTTTCTTTTTTGAGATTATATTGGATAAAAATTTCAAAAGGTGTAAAAAAGTAACTTAACTGTTTACTTTTTTCTTAGAACTTTCTTTTCTTTGACACAAAATTATTATTATTTTTAATATTTTAGTTCCCATTAGATATATTTTCACATTTAATTATTTACCTGGTTAAGTAGGGGTGTTATAACAACACTTTATTACTTTTAGCAAAGTTATTCTCCCTTCGTCCCAAATATGCACACCCTTTTAGGAGAACCAAGCATTTCGGTATTTTTTTACACCAATTCAAGGATCCCGTAATACATTCACTGTGTTCACTTTACATTTCCAAAAATATTCTTTCCTCATCTCGCATCTCTCCAATCATTAATCACTTTTCTCTTTTTACTCATACCCCTCTCTCTAATCATTATTCTCATTTCTCTCTCTATCTCTCTCCAATTATTATACCTCTCTAATTATTACTCTTTTCAAAAACCCATCCAAACACTATCTCAAAATATTCTTTTCAAAACTCTCAACCAAACACAGCGATTATTTTTTGCGTGCATAAATCAAGTTTGTCACAAATAATGGATAGTTTTCTCATAATAATAAGTATATTCTCTTTTTTGCATGCATAATATAAGGGTCTCACAAATAATGGACAGTTGTACCTTAATAATAATGTACTGATTATGTTTTTCTTTTTGTTGGTAAAAAATTAGACTATTTTTTTTCTCAATTGGATCCTTGAATTGGTGTAAAAACATTATCCGAAAAAATTCATACTAATAGTGTTCTTTTTTTTATTTTGGGTGCGAAATGTTTGTTTCTCCTTAAAGGAAAAGAAACATAAAAAAAGTAAAAATAAATAAAACCATCAATGCAAGTAGTGGGCTTAGGTGATTATTGATATTATTTTTTTTATTATCAAAATGTGAAAATATACCTAATGGGAAGTAAAATATTAAAAATAATAATAATAATTTTGTATCAAAGAAAAGAAATTTGTAAAAAAAAAGTATATAATTAAGTAACTTTTTAATGCCTTTCGATCTTTTTATGCAATATAATCTCAAACAAGAAAAAAAATAAAGCCAAGTTCAAATTTAAGGGCATCAACGTCATTTCACCAACGAAATTAACACCGTTAGGCATAAAGTAACGGCAGGGGAGGTATGCGACATTTATTTTCAAAAGTTGGGGAGGTCAGTGGAATTTCAGAAACCTTAGGGGAGGTACCTGTAATTGTCAGAAACCTCAGGGGACGTTAGTGAAATTTACCCTACAAATAAATATGTGTTTTGTCGTGAAATTTGCCAACACAGACGGACCGTAGCCTATGGTTCTAACACACTACATCAAATCCGTCATTTGAATTCACATTTATCTAGACTCTGCCCAAGAAACCCTTTCCGGAAACAAATGAAACCATATTCACAGCCGCAAAAAATATAATCACATCCACATGTTTATATAAGAATCCAAATGACTCAGATTGCTGAGCAACAAAGAAGAGAATACAAAAAGGGTTCAGTATTCATGATGACTCAACTCCTAAGCCGAAAAGTATAATAAGTTCAACATCACGCATTTACGAAGAAGAAGAGATTTATCTGATCTCGTATTTTGCCCCTCGTCCTACCACTATATATCAAGAACTGCTATAAAAGTTGTCCGACACCACCGAATCACTATATGAAGAGCAATACGTAAGTTAATCTTTTGTGGCTCCTGGCTTTGAAACTTGGTAATACAACATGAAGGTTATAGCTCTAGAGCATCAATCAAAACCATGACCAGTGAAAACCCCAAAGTAAAAGAGTACGTTCTTTCATAGCAAGAACAGATTTGAATAAAGTATTAGTGGCTCTTCTATTTTAGAGTTCAACGAATCATAATCCAAGAAGCTCTGCCGTACAATGTTTTTCAACAAGCTAACACGAAAGAAACACACCTTTTGCATTATGCATAAAGCTTCAAGGTAGATAACCTTTGACCGGGAATAGCAATCAGAGGTTTACTCTTCTTCATAACAATCCCAAACTTCTCAGAAAGATCAAGCTCTTCACCCTCCGGCAATTTCCAATTGAATGAATGCACAAGTGAAGCCAACACATGTATCACCATTTTCTCAGCCAGCGGAATCCCAGCACAAATTCTCCTCCCCGATCCGAATGGAAGAAACTGAAAATTGTTTCCACTGTAATCCCATTTGCTAGCATCACTCAAGAATCTCTTAGGTTTGAATTCCAACGGATCATCCCAAGCCTCAGGATCCCTATGCATCGCCCAAATGTTCAAAAACACTCTAGTATCCTTTGGTATGTTGTATCCACCGACTATGGAAGATTGGCTTGCACACTTTGGGACTAGGAGAGGGAGGACAGGATGTAGTCGGAATGTTTCCTTTAAAACGGCATCCAAGTAGTGTAATTTGTGCACGTGGTATTCTTCGACGACGTTGTCCAGTCCTACAATGTCTGATAATTCTTCTTGGACTTTTTCCATAACTTCTGGGTTGTGCATGAGCTCTGTCATCAACCACTCCACTGTAGTCGCTGTAGTGTCTGTTCCGCCTACCACAATGTCCTGTTGCAATTGAGTTCATCTTACGGTGAACGCATAAATTACATTTCTTGGATTCGGTGAAATGTGTCTCAAAATGAGTGGTGAATTTTTTGTATGAATAGTCTTAGTCAGCTATGGAAGGAAGGTTGAGACTTGAGACCAATTATGCTATGCATGCCAATCCAAGGGATCAAGATGACTGATGTAATTATCTCAAGCTATTCATGAGAGTCTGGTTTTGAATAAGGCATTTGTGGAGAGATTCATGGTTGGACTGAAATATGAAAACGAAAAGCTGCTATAGTAAAGAAGCTAAATTTATTTGGTTCTCCTCTACAAAGGAACACATCATTGCATAGAAAATCTTGATGACATGTTAGAGCACTGCCTCATGATGCTCCAAACCCTTTTTCCACTACAAATTGTGCAGAATCCAAACAATTGGTGGGGGGGGCCATCACCAATGTTTGGTGCTCCAGGAGTACATGATAAATTTTCCATTTAGGACCTGTTTTTGGAAACATGTTGACTGGATCATGTTCCACCCAAGTGGCCAAGTAGATGAGTGTGCGAAGCTTTGGATCATAGTCTTGAGGTAACGGTGCACACGATTTGCAGCTACCCCATCTGTCTCACACGTTAAGCCTTTAAGGCTTTGTCCCTTTCGAGAGAGAGAGAGAGAGAGTGGTGTACCAATGCATGTAATCCGAGAGAGTGAGGTCGAGAGAATGGGGAGCCGGAGTTGCTCCCCCAGAGATTTTTTTATGTTCTGTACATTGTGAACGTATATTGTGAACATATAAACGGAGTTTTTCCTCGGTCTTTGTGAGTGTGTTGTGTGCGTGTGTAACCCGTGAAAACCAACAAAATGTACTTAAGCTTAAAGTTTAGAGCCTTTAAGGGGAAGCTAAATTCATCAATTTCCTTGATATTGTGGAAACTTTATCATCGTGCAACCTTTTTGCTGGTCTGTCATCGTGGGTGTGGGATTGCGAATTTTTTTTTCCAATGTGGAGTGGAATAGGCCCCGCTCTGATACCATGTGGAAACTTTATATCCATTTCAAAGCCAATTAGCAATGAGTGGAGAGGCCCCATCATATATTAAGTGATCATCCATTCCACTCCTAGGCAACGTGGGACAATGTTAAGAACGTGGGACAATATTTCTTAAAAGATATCAAATACTCCTATCAGAGTATTATAAGAACTCTTATGAGTACCGAGCTCAGCAATACCCACTATACCCACTAAACGATGCTGAAATATGAATTTATTGTCCACAACAAAGAATCAATATGCTTTGAGAAAAAGGAAATTACCACCAACAAGGCCTTTATTTGGTTTAGAGTTATTGGTGTTTGAGTATCTTCTTTCTCCTCCTTGAGCTCCATCAGTATCTGTATAAAATCTTTCTTACCTTTGTTCTTCAATGCGTCCTCTCCCTCATCCATACTCCTTTTCATTCGCGACTCTATAAGAGAATCAAAAATACGATCAATCACTTCTGATAGCTGCTTCATTTCCCTCTCCACTCCCTGAACATCAAAGCCCGCAAGAATTGGAAAGAAATCTGACACGTTTGCCTTTCCTAGAAGCTCAATGATCCTCATTATCGTTGCTCGAAACTCTGTTCCAACACTTTTTGCCTTCCTTCCATCAACCGTGCTACCCCACAACATGCTCATAACGACATTAAATATGGTCAGGAACGATATTTCGCCAATGTCCACACCCATGCCAATCCTATTATGCAGTTCTCTAATAGTCTTTCTGACTTCATTTCTTCTAAGACCGTAAGTATCCTCCAAGCTAGTGTTGCTCATCATTTCTCGAACAAACACTTTACGCATGGTCTGCCAGTAGGAGCCATAGGGAGCCCACGCAATATCAAATCCACCGTATGTATAAGCTAATGCTACAATAGGAGGGTCGCGGTTGGAGAAAACCTTGTCCTGGTCGCGAACCACCTCTTTTGCTAGAGAAGGGGAATTTAACACGATACATAGTTTTTTCCCGAACCATAGCTTGTAGATTGGGCCGTATTGTTGAGCTAATTCGGTGAATTGTTGGTGCAAGTTTGTGCGAAGAAATGGGAGGTATCCGACTATTGGCAAGCCACGGGGTCCAGGTGGCAATGGAGCTGAAATCCGGTTTCTTGACTTGAGAAATGTCCAACGGTAGTAGAAGATGGATAGTAACAGAATTGAGATGGTGAGAACTATTGCTCCTGCGATCTCGTCTTTTTTGTTGCTAGCATCCGACCACCATATCCATTGGTTGGTGATCGCGGATAAAAGCTTATGTATAACATCTGAAAGCATTGTGAGAGAACTGAGAAACTATGTTTTTCCGGGAAAAAATCATGAAGTAAATACAACATGCTGTAGGGCTGTTGAGATAGGATTTTGAGGATGTGTGGTGAATGGTGATGCAGAGCCACAACATGCTGTAGGGCTGTTGAGATAGGATTTTGAGGATGTGTGGTGAATGGTGAATGGTTATCCACATTTGGCTACAAAAAGTGGTTACAATTTAGGTCTTTTTGATCACATGGGAAATCTATTTCACTTTTTTTTTGTGTGTAAATAAACCCTTTGCCTCTTTTTGTTGTTTTTGTTTTTCCTACGTTCAGTTGCCATTAAGATGTAGTTCTAGAAGTGCCATCACAAGTCCACACAAAAGTAGTACTCCCTCCGTCCTTAAAAGTTGGACACTTTTATGTTTTTGTTTGTCCCATAAAATTTGTCCAATTTGAAAAGTTAAAAGTAAATCTAGGTGAGCTCTCCATTTTACCATTTCTTTTGCATATAAGACTAGAAGTCATTTCACACTTTTCAAGGGTAATATTTGAAAGTTTGAGTTTTCATAATATAATACATTTTTTCCCTTAAAAGTTGGAACTCCCAAAAGTGTCCAAGTTTTGGGGACGGAGGGAGTAGCTTGTAGTGGACTGGAGGACAATCCATCCTTTTATTAAGAATGTATGAGGGTCTAAAATTTCCCGTTTTTAAATTAGTCATACAATTCCAAACGTATGCATCTAAACATTAGAAAGTTATCTAATGCTCATGGAGTATTATCATATGGTGCACCATTAATGTATGATTGGTCATTTTATTTTATTTTTTGTGATTGGAGCAACAAATTAATACGTGGCATATGGTGAATGGTTGGAACAATATTTCAACACTATTGAATAATTTATAGTATTCATTACTTTCTCTCTCTACTTTCAAATTTCAAAATATGGATAAACTTCCAATAAGGGTCCCTTATTGAAAAATACCATGCGGACCTAGCCTTTTCGTGTGTTTCCGGACCAAATTTTGACGATCCGAACCGTTCAATGTTTTTAAAATGCATTTTCAAGGGCCTCCGCGAGGATTCGACCAAAAAAAATACCCGGAAGGGCTTCATCCGATCAATTTTGGTTAAAAACGCTATATAGCGTTTTTAACCAAAACTGATCGGATATATATAGCGTTTTTAACTAAACTGATCGGATGAAGCCCTTCCGGGTATTTTTTTTGGACGAATCCTCGCGGAGGCCCTTAAAAATGCATTTTAAAAACATTGAACGGTTCGGATCGTCAAAATTTGGCTCGGAAAGGTGAGGTCCGCATTTTAACTTCAATAAGGGACCCTTATTGGAAGTTTATCCTTCAAAATATATCATATCTTTTGTTGTAGATATTTAATTTTTGGAAAAATTAAATTTTTTAATCCAAGTCGGTGAGATCTACTAAACAAGATCCATATTGAATATGAAATTATGTAACCATAAATAAAATATTATTTGAAGTGGTGAATTGTGTGAATCGAATCGCTGTGAACTATATGTATATTTCACATAGTATCAGTACACAATAAAATGTACAGTTCACATAATCTTATCATACAGAGTTCACATGGGGTTATGCAGTTCACATAGCCTAATCACACAGTTCTCATAGCTCCACCACACACTAAAATACACAGTTCACATTGCCTTATTATACAAAGTTCACATAGTGTTATGCAGTTCACATACAGCTATAAAGTTGACATAGTAGTTTGTATACACTTTACATAGCCTAACCACACAGTTCACATAGATCCACAACACTTTAAAATACACAGTTTACATAGCCTTATCATACGGTGTTCACATAGGGTTAAATACAATTCATATACATAGTTCAAATAGCATTAGTACACACTTCACAAAGCCCAACCACATAGTTCACATTAGCTTCAACACACACTAAAATACACTTTAAAAAGCAATTTGGACAGGCTTTAGGAGATCACAAGCTTCAACCTCTGTTTTCACATGGAGGTAGGTTCCTTTTAAGGCTTGGATCTTGAATCAATTCATTACTAATTCAATTGAGCAAATGACCATTTTACCCTTATATCTCACCAAACGACTATTTATCCTTACACATAACCAAATGGCCATTTTGCCCTTATACTTAGCCAAATAATCATTTTACCCTTATGCTTAGCCAAATGACCATTTTACCCTTATACTTTATGAAATGACTATATTACCTAATACTAAAGCCAATTACAATACTACCCTTATGTTTTACTCCATCCATCCCATTTTGATAGTCCCACTTAGGGATGGCCATCTCGGCCAACCCGCCCCTATCCAACCCGTCCCCTACCCATTCGGGGAGGGGATTCGGGGATTTTTTCGGGGATCGGGTTGGGGATGGGGATTATTTTTAAAAAAATTCGGAGATCGGGTAAGGGATGGCATTGTTAGTCCCCTACCCGATCCCCTCCCCGATCCCCGCCCCTCCCCGCATCTCCGTTTATATATATATATATATATATATATATATACATACAAAAAACTTCCAATCCAAACTCCCGGATTTTATTTCGTCCGGACCTCCACCTTCCAAATTTTTTTTTGAAAATCCGAACCGTTAGATGTCTTTAAAACGTGATTTTAAGGTCCAACGAGAAGATTTGGCAAAAAAAAATACCCGGAAGGGCTTGATCGGGGCAGTTTTTCATAAAACTGTTTTTATAGCGTTTTTGTGAAAAACTGCCCCGATCAAGCCCTTCCGGATATTTTTTTTTGCCAAATCTTCGCGTTGGACCTTAAAATCACGTTTTAAACACATCTAACGGTTCGGATTTTTAAAAAAATATTGGGAAGGTGGAGGTCCGGACGTTAGGTCCGTAAAAAGGGGTTTGGATGTGAAGGGGTTCCTATATACATATATATGTATATATATAATATATATTTATTATATTATAAGTTTTTAAAATTTATTTTCCACAGCCCCGGCCCGTCTGTCCAGTTTCCAGAGCCCATTAACCCTTACCCAACTTACCCAACTCTCACAGTCACGGTCACAATTTAAATTAGGATTTAGGAATTTAGGTTAGGGTTACCACTTACCCACACTTCAGTACTTCACACAGGCCACAACATAGACTTGTTAAAACCATTTTATGAAACCATTTTATGCATAGACTTGTTAAAACTATTCCTGTGTGTTGCAAATGCAGATTACATATTGAATTTAATGCGTAATGGGAACCAAATTGCACGGATGGAATGAAATTTTGGCCGTGGGGGTTGAATTTAATGGGTAATGGCATGGACTAGTGCATGAATTTTTGGATCCCCGATTCCCCGCATCGGGGCGGGGATGGAGGTTAAAATAAAATCCCCGGTGGGGATCGGGGAGGGGATGGGGATTGATATAGGTTCGGGGATCGGGGATCGGGGATGGAGGTAGTGGTATCCACCCCCCTACCCTCCCCATGCCCATCCCTAGTCCCACTCGGGGATTCCAACTTTTTAAGGAAACACAATGACTGCATTAAAAAGTGTTCAACTTTCGATTTATGCCCTCTCACAAGGAGATTTGATTGATGTAGCCAATTGTTTTTTAATTTAAATAAAAGGGTAATCATGTAATTTTATCAAGTTTTTATGATTTATTTTGGAAAGTGGACATACATTTTGGGACATCCCAAAAAGGAATGTGGGACTATCCAAATGGGACGAAGGGAGTATTACATAACCAATTTGCCCCGATGTACTATCAAATTGATTAATTACCCCTAAGTGTGATTAATTACACATTGCACCCTAAGTTTTACTTAATTACCCTTAAACCCTTTTTTTCATTAAACGAATTGATAATCGAAAACATCCTACTGGGATTGGTAGGTTTGGAAAGGCTGATTCATTTAGTTGCGTTGTGCTAACTATTCGGGGATCGACTGTAAGCAGCAGCCGGTAGATTAAGGAAAATGGTGTGGACAGTGAATATACCCCATTGCACATTTAGAGAGCCACGTAAGGTTTCTCTAAATTGACACATTCTACCAAACAGTTAACAATCAAGTAAAAGTGGAAGCACACTTGTGTGTTCTACCTAGAGTAATGGTGCCGCAGTAGGACAGAAAAATCTGTAAAACTTGGAACCACAGAGAGTGAAGTAGCAGGAAAAAATTGAACAGGGGAAGCACAGCAACAACTGATTTCTCTAAGAAGAACTGCACTCTTCCGTTCAATTTTCTCCAAACTTGTTATGTACTACATAATCGCGGTACAGATAGAACTTCTGTATTCCAGTTTTGATATTGACACGTTTAAGGATTTGTCAAATACACAATCACTTAAATCTGAAATTTGATGTTGCAGTTTGTTAGTATATTCTTGTAATTACCTATTCTATTCCTAAACTTTTTTGGTGACTAAGTTTCTCCTGTGCCCACTCTGTCTCTTGTATAAATATCGGAGCCTATTGTATCTTGTAACCTAATTCAATACAATTAGAAACGGTGAGTTCAACAAATCACATAGTTTTTTCCCCAGCCATAACTTGTAGATTGGGCCGTTTTGGTGAGCCACCTTAGTGAAAGAATAGGAGGTATCGGGCGATTGACAAGTCGCGGGGTCAAAGTGGCAACGGAGCTGAAATTCGATATTTTGACTTGAGAAATGTCCACGGGTAGTAGAAGATAAGTACTATCAGAGTAGAGATGGCGAGAACTGCTTGAGCGAGCTAGTCTTTTTGCTAGCTCCCACCACCATGTCCATTGGTTGCAGATTGTGGATAAAACTCTTGTGTAAAACATCTGAAAGCATTGAGGGAATTAAGCAACTAGGGTTTTCAGGAAAAAGAGCAAGCATATACTACCACTGTATGGCTGTTGACAGAATTTCGGAGAAAAGGAAGGATAAATGTTACTTGTAAGTGGTGATCCGAAGCCCGGTTATCCACTCATTGGTTGTGGTTCAAAATGGGATTGCCAAAAACACAAAAACTTGTCCACAAGTAAGACATTGGATACAATGGAGGACAGAGGAGGAAATAAACAAATTATTCATCATGTATCTACAGATAAAGCCAATGTGGTACTAAATCACATGGACTTGAAGTCATTACACTCCAAGAGGTCAGATGGTGACAACTGAATGTGAAGACAACCGATGAGGGAAGCCATTCTCATTTAAATGGACACTGATAAGGTGAAGAAGGAGAATAAAAGTGCATCTCAGAATGAAAAATAAATATGGGTACGGTTCCGCTCGTTTCCCCACCATAGGAAAATGTATTTCATAAACCAAATAAAACCGACCTTAAGTGTCAATCAATGGGGTTGGCAACATGAATCTGTTTTCTCCATTGAATTCTGTCAAGTGAAGACCGACCTTAATCTTGTTTATGTCATAAGGATCTAATGGGCCTTTTACATGCTGAGTGTCAGCTAAAGCACAGCCCTTCTCTTTTATTCGGTCTTGGACCGGTGGGTGACATGAAATGATGAAAACGTACTTCATGGAAAAGATTTTCCGAAAAATGTAGTTTCCATTTCCTTTTCCTGCATTCAGTTGACACTAAAATTGTTTCTGATCAATGTCTATCATGTTAGAAGTCCAAACAAAAGTAGTTGTAACGTAGGGCAATTCATGCAATTCATGGTTTTGTTGAGGATTTTGGCGAGGGTGCTTAGTTTGTGGAAGAAATGTGAGAGTATCATGGTGTTTGAGCATTCTTATTTTTATCTACGGGATTAGGTGTTGAAACATTTGTAACATTTTTTGTTTTGGGCTGGCCATGGGAGTGGGTTAAATGATCTTAGGATAATTAATGGTGTAAGTTACGTTGTAGGGGTAATTGTTCTAGGGTCCAGAAGTGAGGACTTATTGGGCCATTTAGTCCATGTTAAAGTTTTACAAGGTCTAAGGTCCACAATTTTATTTTTTTTTAAATTTAGGTACTTTCAAAGGGTACTCTAGAGTTTAGGTTTTAGGGTGCACTTTCCTATTATAGGGTTTTAGTGGTTTCGGCACTTTCATAGGGTACCCTAGGGTTTTAGGCACTTTCATAGGGTACCTTAGGATTTTAGGCACTTTCATAGGATACAAACTTTTTTGGCACTTTCATAGAGGTACAAATGTTTTTTGGTAAAGGTCAAAAAAAAAAAAAAAAAAAGATGCCAACGTTAGGACTGGATAGGTTATAAACTTGTTTGGTAGATTAATGGGGTTACAAATTCTTTGTCTAGGACTTTTGAACAAGTCGCCCTATGTTGTAATATGCATTGTCTAGTACTTACATGTGTACAACAGAAAAAATAAGTACTTTAGAAGTTCACTATCCATAATGTTTCCAATAATCCTTGGATTGAATCAACAACACGAGTAAATGAACTAAATTCACTACACGGACTGCTAAATTTCATAGTACATGACAACACACTGTGTAGTTACCATTTGAAAACAACATTTATCCTCATAACAATGGGACTCGGGGATTCTGTAGTGCATTAATGCATGTAGTGCTCCTTATAGTACACATTTGGACCATCTATCTCGGCACTCAATGGTTTTGATTGAAAAAAAGAACTCTTCTCTGATCTATTCAAAATACTTTTGGAAGGTTCGAATGTACACTAATGAATAGTGAATTGCAGGATCCCCGGATTCCATAGCGCTAAGACTTACATAACCAATATCTAGAACTTGTTGTTTACTGATAGAGTATTGGATCAGATAACCTTAGGATGGGGATAACAACAAGAGGTGTCTTCTTCTTCAACAGGAACCCAAACTTCTCAGACAAATCCAATGTCTCTCCTTCAGGCAATTTCCAGTCAAAAGAATGCAAAAGCGAACCAAGCATAAACATGAACATCCTCTGGGCCATTGCAGTGCCAGTACAGTTTCTCCTCCCGGACCCAAATGGGAAATACTCAAATTCCTTCCCATTGTAATCCCACTTCCCATTCAAAAACCTCTCCGGATCAAATTCCAATGGGTTTTTCCAAACCGAAGGGTCCCTTTGTATTGCCCACACATTGATCAGGATTCGGGCACGCTTTGGAAATGTGTAGCCTCCGATTACAAATGTCTCACTTGGGGATTTGCGGCCGATGAAAGGGAGGACTGGGTGCAAACGCAAAGCCTCTTTCATTACTGCGTATAAGTAGGGAAGTTTGGGGATGTGGGTTTCTTCCAATGTGGTATTTTTTCCAACTACCGCGTCTAATTCTTGCCTGACTCTTTGCATCACTTCTGGTTTGTTCATGATTTCAGCCATGGCAAACTCAAGGGTGTTTGTCGTCGTGTCGGTCCCACCCGTCACCATATCCTGTCGACACATTACAATCATGCGTCCAAAATGATTAATGTTGTTTTTCCGTAAAACTATTTGACTCAATGGCATAAAAGAAAACATGGAGCAAAGTTACAGTAACAATAAGAAGAAGAAGAGAAATTACCAATCAAATATGGATATCAAAAACATAGGTCCCAAGCTCGCCTGATTGCAAAGCCAACAAGGCGGCCTCCTCCCCCTCCCCATCCACACAAACAAAAATAAAAACATCTAGGGCCACAAATCACGTTTTAACTGTTGAGATTTTCAGAATCTTAATTCGGCCTCTTCCGACTTCGATTTTTGACTCCGCCACTGATCGTACCTATATTAGATCGTATCCGTGTATCCTATCGGTACCGAGACTTGGTAATTCGGGATCATCTATTTGTATACTAGCATTTGACTTCAAAAATAGTTATCAGTGTCAAGTGTCAACATCAATGTCATCCTAATCTGCATAATCGCGTTTGAATAAACTATTCATATTCCATTTGTACATGGAAACTTGGTGAATAAATATATTCAGGGTCAGCTTTGAGCATAAGTCCACCAAGCCACAATCCAAGATGACACTCTGGAAGGATAAACGAACCCACCCGGTGAACTGCCGAGCTACAAGTTAGGGCTCCCAGTTTTTTGCCTAATAATAGGAACCCTAAGTTTTTAACTATATTAATATTATGAACATCAATTGCTTTGTTTTCAGTGGTAAGATCCTTGGGTTATTACCGTTAGGTTTGGTGTTCAATCCTCCCATCTTCATGTTTGAGGCTAATATATTTCGAACATGCACAAAAAATTCTAATCTACTGCCGGCGGCAAGATTGAATCTCACAACCTTAGAGTCCCAAATGTTTTTCAATGCAAATCAACACTGCATCATAAGGTGTTTTAATTATAACTTTTTATCAAACAACTAATATATATACAAATGTTAAGAGCTTATTGTTAAAACTCGCTTAGGGTCTCGAAAATCTCAAGGTCAGCTATGAATTTATGGTGGAAGCAAAGTGTCGGCCAGGAACCTCGTTGTTACAAATTGTTTTACCTAATTCCAAAAACTAGTCCTCCAGCTAACAAAAACTAGTCAGGAATTAGTCCTCCAGCTACAATCATGCAAAGTCCTAATTAGTACCTCTTTTTGTAGGCTGTGATGTTAAATTTTCAATACATTTTGACATAGAATGGTCAAGAGTGAATAGTACTGCAACATACCATGAGCAAGGCTTTGACATGGATCATGGTTAGAGGAGTTTTGGGATCCCCCTCATCTTTTAGCTGCAACAAAAATTGTAAAAAGTCCGTATTGGCTTTTCCTGTCCCACTTTGTTCATTCATTTTCAGCCGTTGTTCGATCATCCTGTCGAAGATCGCATCCAACCGCTTTGCCAACCCTTTCATCTTCTTCCCGATTCCTTTCAAGTCAAACCAGGCCAAACCGGGGTACAAATCCGATATATTCGGGGTCCCCAAAAGTTGAATCATCTCTACAAGTATGGGCTGGAACTCTGCCGCCATACTCGCCTTGTCCCCATCCCTGACAGCGCCGCCCCACAACATGTTTGTAACAACGTTCAGCGCCGTCTGAAACGTCAGCTCACCTATTGGAGAATCCATGAGGCTTTTTTCAGTAGTAGTGGTTTTGTAAAGAGGGATTATCTATCCGTGGCCCTCGGTCATGTCTCGATCCTTATGCATTCCAGTTTCAGTTAAAATACAGAAGGGATTCAGAGTTGGGGGCATGCCAATTAATTTGACAAATCAATTCTATAGGTTAATTTTCAATAAAATGACAAATCAATTTACCCGGTTCCGTATGGGTAAGCTCTACGAGCTTTTTCCCTTTCACTCGCAAGGGTGTGTAGGAACTCACATACTTGGAGTCGATTGCAAAATGCAGAGCAATGCTCCAAGAGTATTGAACAACTTTTATTTACATATGCATTATGCAATATTGAGTGAGTACAATTTGGCATAAGTGTGTTCGCGGACCACTTGTTTATGTATAGTCCCATGCTTACCTATGTTCACTGGCGACTTGACTATGCAGATACGCGAGTGTCTTCCGAATCTCCTGACGCCGGAGGGAATACATAGAATCCTATGTTGTTTTGCTGAGTATTTCACGCACAAGCACCTTCCTCAGGATCCGCCACTCAGTGCCGTACGGTCTCCACACCATGTCTCGACCGCCGTACGACGATAGTGCTGCAGCAATCGAGACATCGCGATTGGCGGAGATGACATCGTTGTCTTTTAGTATCTCCGGCGCAATAGCCGGGGAGTTGACTACAAGAGTGCACTTTTCACCGAGCCAAAGGGTAAGATCGAACCATAGGTCTGAGCCAGGGTGGTGAAGTATGCATGGATCTCGGGTTCAAGAGATAGAAGGTTGCCGACGAGGGGTAGGCCAAGTGGGCCTGAAGGTATTGGTGGGTGTTTATTTTTCGAAATTTTGATCAATAATATCCATGTGAACAACGATAGGACGAAAACGAGGAGGGAGGAAGTGAGAAGTAGGCGTGTGAGATCATTGTTGTTGTTGTTGATGCGTTGCCACCACCCTGAGGAAGCATCGATGGACAAGGTTCCTAGCATTGGGAGCATTTGGTAGGAACTAAGAAAATAACTAGTGAATGAGCAAAGTTAAATTCAAATGACAAGCCCACATATTAAGTGATGTCAATGTGGGTTTTTTTTTATTTTTAAAAATAGCGAATAAGAATATTTATTAATAACTAGAGTAAAAAAAACGTTACAAGGATTACGGCTATGAGACCATTAAAGACAGCATCACAAATTCGATCATTCACAATGAAAGGATAACATCTCAATCAGGTTGACAATGATATTTGATATTCCTACCGTGTGTTTCTCCTAGTCTCGTCAATAGTGATATCAAAATAGAGTAGGTTAGTAATTGGAAAATGATATACCAACGCATTTTCCCAACCAAATCAGTATTTTTAGGCTGTGGAGATTTGTTTTGAACAACTTGCTATTGGGAAACACTAACCTAAAAATGTCAATTTGATAAGCAAACTTTTTGAAGGTTTTTTCTTTTTGATGAGCAAACTTATCGATTCGGATACTACACGAACTGAATCTAAACCTCAATTTTAAGCTCCTTTAATAAGTGAACCGAATCTAAACTTGACAGTATTCGGCTCGATTAAGCTCGCGAACTTGGAATATATGTGTATCTCATAAGAATTACCTATAACCTTGGGTGTGTATAAACTTTCACATACATAATGTGGGGGTCTCTTCGCCGGAGTGAACTCTTTGGACCTCTTGGAATGAGAAGGGCAGTGCACGCCTGAGCCGCTGCTACTCACCGGAGATGATAACCTGCACACGTAGACAACCACGTCAGTGCCTAGCCCGGACGGTGGTGGTCCGGGAAGGCACTCCGATGATCAAGTCAGTCACCGGAGGGGAGAAATGCACCAGAAACCTCAGAGAGAGAAAATAAAGAGGTAGAGTTATGAGGGTATTGAATGAGGAGAGAGGAATACCCATGGTGGTAGTTGTGGCTGGGTATTTATAGGCTGAGGGGCGTGCGTCCCACGCGCTCGGCGCCCCTCACGCGCCTGTCATTCACGCTCGGAATGACAGGTGACATGACCTTCACCCCAGCCCCAGACGCCATGTCTGGGCTGACGTCACGGCACGTGGGTTCGAGTAGTCAAATCAGCTCGAGACATTCCCCATCACCCACGTGCTTCTGCAGGCGGCGGTGGCAGAGTAGGTGACTGCCGCATTTAATGCCTCATCATGGACTGTGTGGCGTGCCCGACACACTTCCACCAAACCGGATGTGCCCGAGCCCCCACGTTACCGAGGTCAACAGACTCGGCAGGCGTGCGGCCCAGCCCCCTGGGCGCTCGGCGCGTCGCTCGGCGGAGCTCCCGAGGGTTGTCTGGGAACCAAGCTGCGAGTACCATGCTCTCGGCACCGAGCCGTTCGGTAGTCTCCGTTCAAACCTATATTCGTCCAAGACCCTGTGTCCGCATCGTCCGCCGTGGGCACCGTTCGTTCGGCATCGTCCAGGCGGTTCGATCTGCATTCGGTTTTGCAGATTCTGAGGTAATGATCTTTTTGGCTCTTCGTGATGTGGAGGGGGATGCCTCTGCTGACCCCTGTGAGCCCGGCCGCTACAATAGCCCCATCAACTACCGCACACCGACGGAAGGGTGCGGGAGTTGATATAATTCGGATCAAGCGGTCGGAGAAATGGGCTCGGCGCTCGTGTTTCACGCGATCGGCATGGAACACTGCGGTCAGGCTGGCGACGGTCCGAGTCCCTCCGCGCATGCGCTCGGAGGGAGGCTGGTGCTCGGAACGTCACATCGATCTGGGAAGCGAAGGGACGTCTGACACATTTGGTGCAGAAACCCGTACGCGTGATGACGTTGATGCCACGTGCCGTCGCGCGGTTGGTCCATGCGCCGCCGTTTGGTTTTCGCGCCCAAACGGCTCGAATCGGACGGGGCACGCGTCGCAATCTGAAGGGGGGTGACCCTCCATCTCCCGGACCGGTGTCCCTATAAATACACGGACAGGGGGAGAGAGGGTCACTGTTACTCCCTCTCTCTAGCTCCAAACCCTTGCGCCGCCACCGTCCGCCGTGCTCAACCGCTCCTTCCTCGCGGAGATCTCACTTTCAGGCCAAGATTCTTCCACCAAATCCAAGGTATTGTGTTCTTCCCTTGTTTCTATACGTTTTGTGAAGCTTTTTGTGCGTTTTTGTTGCATTTTGGGTGGGTTTTTGAGTGTTTCGTTCTTTTTCGCTTTTCTGCCTCTGTTTTTGTTTGAGTTTTCCGGCGGTCTGTGCGGCGGAGCACGGCTGCCGGATTCTGGGCTTGAAGAACACTCAACGTGTTCTTCCGAGCGTTCCCCCATCGAGCGAACCGCTCTTAGCCGAGGGCATAGGATATACCCGAGCGTGATTTCTCTTCAGGTATTGCCGAGAGCTCATAGGTAGTAGGGCTCTCGGATAATCAACGACGTGCGGGGAGCTCGGCAGGGGCCGACGCTCAACCCTTTGTACTTTTTTTGAAATCACACCTGTGCATATCGCTGATGGTTGTTTCACCCGTGCACTGTAGGTCTTTCTTGGATGAGCTCAGACTCCTCGGACTCATCTTCCGACGACGTCCTTGCCGAATCCCAGTTCAGCGATTTCATCCAAAGCGTCCTCTTCAGAGAGCAATTGAGAAGTCTCGGGAGAGGCTATAGGAGCCAAGCACAGTTCAGCTCTCCACCACCCGAAGCCATACCCCTAGACATAGCCCCGCTTCAGGCCATAACCCCCGAGCGCTGGATGGAGATGGAAATGGAAACCAGGCGCGCCGAGAGCGGCGCTCAGGCTTCTTCGTCCGGGCAGAGCCCTCCTCCGAACCCTGTCCCCGAGACGGCCGCGCCGACCGATGTCCCTTCATCCCCCACCATTGACCCTACCGAGCTCCCGGATCTCTCCGGGGATTGGGCTTCGGACCCCGAAGTGATTGAGATCGACAGGGAAACCGCGGGGTTCGACGAGCCCGAGCCTGTCGAGGTTCTTGAGGCGGATGAGCTTTTAGCCCAGTCTCCACAATCCGAGGGGCACGCTCCCCGCAACGAGGGTGAAGACGAAGGCTCCTCGCACCACGGTGCCGAGAACGAAGAGCAGGAGCAAGCCCCCGAAGATGAAGACGAGGCCGACGTTGAGGGGGGCGTCGAGTATGGGCACGGCTGGGAAACGATCCCGCCGCCGAACCCGAAGCACGGGAAGTGCAAGTACGTCGACACGTACTTCGACGGTTCTGCGGACAAGCTTGCCGCGTTCCGAAGGGACTACAACATCCCTGCTGACGTGGAAATCACAAGGCCCGTCGACAACAAAATCCACTACGCGAAAGGGCAGGTGACTGTGCCCTTGATGGCCATCACCGAGGGTGGCCTGACTTTCCCCATGCCCAAGCTCCTTCGGCAGTTCTTGGACGTGTACGAGCTCGCCCCCCACCAGCTGGTCACCAACGTGTACCGCATCATCTGCTCGGTGGTGAGGCTGTCCGAGCGTCACAACATTCCCTTCCGCCTGTCCGACCTCATGGCGGTCTACACCTGCGCTCGGAGTAAGAGCTACGGCCGCTACTACTTTTCGAGGCGCCCCGAGTACCCCCACCTCATCGGCAAACTCTCGGACTCGGAGAGGCATGCCTGTGAGTTAGTCATAGTTAAGGGGAACTACGAGAAAGCCCCGGGCGAGCAGTCCAGGTGGTCCGTACCCTGGGCATATCCCCGAGCGCTTGTACATATCAGCGCCGTTCTATTCGTCACAATCAGGCGTTCCACCGAACGATCTAATGATTGTCTTAGCGAACAGAAATTTTTGTTCGACCGAACATAAGTGATCCAGAGGCGGCCCCGTTGCCGAGGCCGATTACTTTATAAATAATGAGAGCCGAAGGGTAACAAAGAAAGGATCTTATCATTAACATTTCGCCCCTCAGGCATTACAAAAGGCTACCGAGGGCACCAGAAAGTAAAAAATGATAAACACAAGATCCTAACCATAGAATTTTCTTAACTTTGATGCATTCCATGGGTTGCTCACGGCCGTGCCGTCCATTTCAGCAAGCTTGTAGGCCCCATAACCAGCTTTGGCCAGGATTCGGTAGGGACCCTCCCAATTGGGCATGAACTTCTTTTTGTTTTTCTTTTGCACGACCGCTCGGAGGACGAGATCATCAACATTGAAGGGGCGGAGGCGAACGTGCTTGTTATAACCCCGAGCCACCTCCTGCTGGTAGGCCGCGTACTTGATGTGAGCTTCATCACGGAGATCCTCAATTTGATCAAGCTCGGAGGCCAGGTGCTCGTCGTTCGTGGCTGGATGGAACGCTTCGGTTCGGGCGGAGGGAACAACAGCTGCAAGTGGAAGGACGGCCTCCATCCCGTATGCCATTGAGAACGGCGTTCGGCCAGTTCCTCGCCGGGGGGTCGTTCGGTAACCCCAGAGGACCTTGGGGAGTTCCTCTACCCACTTCCCGCGCTTGTTAGTCAGCCGACGCTTGAGGCCGGCCGAGATCGACTTGTTGGATGCCTCGGCTTGGCCATTTCCCTGAGGGTAAGCCACGGTTGAATTAAAAACTCGGATATTCTTTCTCTTGCACAGTGTTTTAACGGCCTCGGCGACGAACTGAGTGCCGTTGTCGGAGATGATAGCATAGGGTACGCCGAACCGAGAGATGATGTTCTTCCAAATGAACTGCTCGACCTCGGAGGCCGTGATGTGGATCAGTGGTTCGGCCTCCACCCACTTAGTAAAGTAGTCCGTGGCCGTGATTAGGTGCCGAAACCCGCCGGGGGCCGTAGGAAGAACTCCGACAATATCAAGCCCCCACTGGGCGAACGGCCATGGGCTTGTGACGGGCTGCAGGGACAGGGTGGGCTGGTGAAGGATGGGGGAGTGTCTTTGGCATGCCTCACACTTTTTGACGTAATCCTCAGCGCTCTTCTTCATTTTCGGCCACCAGTAGCCCTGGGTGACAGCCCGCTCGGAGAGAGAGCGACTTCCCGAGTGGCTACCGCAGCTTCCTTCATGGAGCTCACGGAGGACGTGAGGTACCTCGGCGCTGTGCAGCACGCGGAGGTCCGGACCGACGTAGGTGCGGCGGTATAGCTGTCCAGTCGGGGAGAGGAAGTAGGACGCGGACTGGCAGCGGATTCGGTGTGCTTCTTTCTTATCTGAAGGGAGGGCCTGGTCTCGGAGGTAGGAGATCAGGGGATCCATCCAGCTCGAGCCAGAGGCAGCGATTGTCATAACGTCTTCGGCGCCCGGCTCGAAGCTTGGGAGCGCGATTTCTCCGAGCGTGATCGTCCGCGTGCCTCCGAGCTCGTTACAGGCCGATCCAAGAGCAGCAAGGGCGTCGGCATGAGCGTTTTTGGCTCGGCCGATGTGGGAAAAGTGGACGGTCTTGAAGCCTTTTTGCAGCTCCAGGACATGGCTGAGGTATTTCAGCATCCGAGCATCCCCAGAGCCATAATCGCTATTCAGCTGGTTCACGACCAGCATGGAATCGCTATAAACCTGCAGTTCATCCACCCCGAGAGCAAGAGCAAGGCGGAGTCCAGCAATTAAGGCCTCGTATTCGGCCTCGTTGTTTGTGGCTGGGAAACCGATGCTCATTGCACACTCGTGGATGGTCCCTTCAGGAGAAATAAGCACAATACCAGCCCCCGCCCCTCGGCTGTTTGATGCACCGTCAACGTGCATCCGCCAGGACTCGCCCGTATAAATTGTAGCTGTGCGGGGAGGGGAGCGCTTGAGGACGAACCCAGATTGCTCGGGGGCGGTTGTGCTTTCGGCCCCCTCGGCACCCCCGTCTCCGGTTATCACTTCCTTCTGGAAATCAATTTCCAGCTTTGGTGTGAGCTCGGCGACGAAGTCGGCCAATGCCTGACCCTTAATCGCCGTCCGGGGCTCGTACCGGATGTCGAAGTTGGCCAATTCCAAGGACCACTTACAGATCCGATCCGAGAGATCTGCCTTGCGCATGACGGTTTTCAGAGGGTACGCTGTGATTACCACGATCGTGTGGCTCTGGAAATAGGGTAGGAGTTTCCTCTTCGCCGTAACCAGCGAAAGTGCCAACTTCTCAATTGGCAAGTATCTGGTTTCGGCTGGGAGCATTGTTTTGCTCGAGTAATAGATCGGGAACTGCTCCAAACCTTCTTGCCGAACCAGTGCCGAGCTTACAGCATGTGCGGACACTGCCAGGTAAAGGTAGAGATCTTCGTCTTCCCTCGGCATGACTAGCAGGGGTGCTCGGGACATGTAGTCTTTAAGCCCGGCGAACGCAGCGTCGCACTCGGGATTCCAGACAAAGGCTCTCTTACTGGTTTTGATGGATTGGAAGAAGGGTCGGCAGGCATCGGACGACCTGCTTATAAATCGGTTGAGGGCAGCAGCCATCCCTGTCAACCGCTGAACCTCCTTGATTGTTGACGGCGCTCGGAGCTTCTGTATTGCTTCAAGCTGGTTGGGGTCGGCCTCGATCCCTCGGCGGGTGACGAGGTACCCCAAGAATTTCCCGGAACCGACCCCGAACGCACACTTTTCTGCGTTAAGCTTCAAACTGTGCTTCCTGAGTATAGAGAAAACCCTTCCGAGGTGGGAGAGATGGTCTTCCGCGAATTTGCTTTTGATCACCATATCGTCAATGTAAGCTTCCATAATGTCGCCGAGCTCCCTAGCGAACATCTTGGAAACCATTCTTTGGTAGGTGGCCCCAGCGTTTTTCAATCCGAACGGCATGACCCGGTAGCAATAGGTACCCCTCGGCGTGATGAATGCGGTTTTCTCGACGTCCATGCTGTGCATCGCAATCTGGTGGTACCCACGGTAGGCGTCCATAAAGCTGAGACTAGCATGGCCAGCCGTGGCATCGACCAGCTGATCTATCCGAGGGAGGGGGAAGCAGTCCTTGGGGCATGCGTCATTGAGGTTAGTGTAATCTACACATACCCTCCACTTCCCGTTCTTCTTTTTGACTACCACGGTGTTTGCCAGCCACGTGGGGTACATCACCTCTCGGATCGCTTCCGCCTCGATCAGGCGGTCAACCTCTTCCAAGACGGCGTCGGAGTGGATGGCCGAGGACCGTCTCGGTTTCTGCACTACCGGCCTCCTAGCCGGATCAACATTGAGGGCGTGCGTGATGAAATCAGGGCTGACACCCGGCATTTCATAAGGAGTCCACGCAAAGACCTCGATGTTATCCTTGAGGAAGCATACCAAGTCGTTGCGCTCGGGATTAGAGAGATCCGAACCGAGCATGAAGTACCTGGTGCCTTCTTCGTTGATGGGCACCTTAATCAATTCTTCCACCGACTTGTCTTCAGCCTTTGAGCCAACGTCTTCGAGGACCGGGGTGCATTCGGGCGCCTCTATCCAGAGCACCTGCTTTGGCGGTCTGCCCTCCCTTCTGTCCTTCTGGCGGACGGCATTGACAAAGCACCTCTTGGAGGCCATCTGGTTGCCCCGGATGGTTTCCTGTTTCCCAGTCGTGCCAATGAACCGGACGCACTGGTGGAGGGTCGACGCGATAGCTCCCATTGCGTGGAGCCAGCCTCGTCCCAGAATGGCGTTGTATGGGCTCGGGGAGTCCACCACAGTGAACTCTATCTCCAAACGCATCGACCCCGCCCAGACCGGGAGGGTGATGCTGCCGAGCGGGTACACCGGGCACCCGGAGAACCCGACAAGGGGGGTGTCGGCAGGGGTAAGCTCATCACGCGTTCGTCCAATGGCTTTGTATGCCGAGTAGTAAAGGACGTCGGCGGAGCTCCCCTGGTCCACCAAGATCCGCCTGACCTCTACGTGGTCGATACTCACCTCGATCACTAGGGCGTCGTCATGCGGGAGTTGCAGCCCATCCAGATCCTGCTCGGAAAAGGAAATAGTGTACGGGTCAAAGGGCTCCAGATACTTCCGCTTTGGCGCTCTGCCGAGCGTCATTACTTGCATAGCAGCTTCCATCTTTTGCAGCTCTTCATGCATCGCCTCGGCTCGGGCCTTCCCAACCGGGCCATGGATCGTAACGACCACCCCCGGGCGCACTCTGTCCCCTTGCGCCAGCTGCCCTTGCGGCTGAGGTACGATAGCCTGCTGGTTCGGCTGGGGGGCAGCTCCTCTGAGCACGGTCGGTGTGCGGTTGCGGTCTATCCAATCCTCCATGCGTCCCTCGGCGACCAATCGCTCGAGGTGCGCTTTAAACGGCCGGCAGCTAGTCGTGTAGTGGCCCACCTCATTGTGGTACGTGCACTTTCCTTTTTGGGTGGGATCTGACCCCATTTTCTCCTCCGGCCAGTAGAACCACCGTTTCCTGCCGATTTCCATCAGCAACCTGTAGATTGGCATGGTAAAGACTGTGGTCTCGGCGACATAATCGTTGTCATTTCGGGGGGGCTTGTCCCATCCCCCTCTGCCGTTGTTGCTCCCGCCGGCATCCCGGGGGCCCCTGCTCCCGTCTGCCCCGCCCTGATCGTTCCTCCCCTTCCTCAGGTTGTTAACTTGTTTCTTCGCCTCCTTCGGCATGCTCTTGCCGGAGGCTCCTTTTGACGCTCGGTCAAAGAGCAACTCTTCAAGCTCTCGGAAACGGTTCACCGTTTCCATCAGTTCCACCATGTTCTTTGGAGGTCGCACCATAAGTTCCCTGAAAAGGTCGGAGCGGTCATCGAGCCCATTTTTGAATGAAGTGGAAGCGATCCTTTGATCACAACCTTCCACGAGGCTGTACACCTCCCAGTATTGTGCAATGTACTCTTTCAGGGTCTCGTCCGAACCTCTCTTCATGTTGACAAGCGCGTCGAGCGTCTTCGGCTGTGTGTTGCTAGTCACAAACCGAGACGTGAACGCGCGCTCGAGCTCATCGAAGTCATTTATGGACCCCGGAGCGAGCTGGCTATACCAAAGGAGGGCCGTGGTCCCCAGGCTCATGGAGAACGTTCGGCACATGATGGAATCGCTATGGCCGTAGAGCTCGGAGACCAGGCGGTACTGCTGGACGTGCGTAATCGCGTCCGTCTTGGGCTCATATTTATCGAATTTGGGTATTTTGAACCCGCGCGGCGGCGCTGCCTCGGCTATTGTTCGTGAGAAAGGGGATTGTTTTGCTTTTTCTAACCTGGAGTCGGCTGGGTAAGGGCGGTTGAGGTCCACCGCTCGGTATTCCTCATGGGCGCGTTTTGCTGGCCCAGCGGCTCGGCGCTCCGTATCGTGCCCGTCTGCGTGCACATTGCTCCTCTCAGAGGACAGCCTTTTGTTGCGCCCCTCCCGAGCCCCTGCCAACTCTTCCCGGTGGCGACGGTCCCTGGTGTCGGGCTCGGCGTGGTAAACCTTAGTTTCGCCCGTCTGTGCGTTAACAAGGACGATGCTGCCACCGTCATTCCGCAGCGTGTATCTGTCCCCGGGCCTGAGACCGTTGTTTTCGTTCCGGCCATGACCTGCCGAGACTTCGACAGGGTCGGTGACCACGTTGCCTCGCGGGCAATTACCCCGAACGTTGGGTGCCCCGCTTCCAACGCCATGCCTATCCACCGATCGGCTATGACGCCGGTCACGGTCCCGGCCCCCCGACTGGTTATCGTTACGGTTATCCCCCCGTTGTTCGTGTGATCGGTCCTGGCCGTTGTGGTTCTGAGGAGCGTCCGCCGGGCCCTTTCCCTTATGTTGTTGATTTTCCACCTCCCGAGCGTATTCCACATCCCTTCGGACGTTTGGTGTCCGAGCGCTCGATGCCGTGGCGCTATCCTCGGCGTGGTCAGTCCGCTGAGAATTCCAGCCGCGTGTATGCTGCTGGTGCGAACGCGCCGCATCCGACCGGATGACAAGTGCGCTGCCTCGGCGGTCTACCTCCACGACCTGTCCGAGACGTGAAAATACTGGGGCACGTCCCTCGTTGTCGGGCCTCGTGCTCGGCGGTGGCCTCCGAGTCCTCGTCCGCCCGCCAGACCTTGATCTTGTGGGCTGATGCCTGGCCTCCTTCATGGCCAGTACTTCTTTCCTCAATAGCGCTAGTTCGGCCTCTATAGTGAGAGGAGGGGGTGGGGGAAGAACTTCTGTGAGCGCTGGAGTCGTGAGGTTGTCGAGAGAGAGAACGTTTCCATCCATGCTGAAAAGAATGTTGCTGGCTCCGGCGTTGCTGGGGCCGGCGCCGTTAGTTGTCATGGTGACCGTTCCGTCTCTGTTGATGACGGGAGACAGGGTGAGGCCCAAGTCACTCCTGACCCGATGGTACCGGTGCCGGTCGGAGGAGCTGCGGAACTCTCCGGTGGGACCAAACGCGTCAAGGCCCAGAGTGAGGTCGGCCATTTGGAGCAATATTTGAAGAGGTTTTTAGGAGTTTCTTGGAGAAGGGGAAGATACACCACCAATGTGTTCAGAGAGGCTGGGAGGAGTGGCTTTTCTCCTGTCCCCAGCGGAGTCGCCAATTGTGGGGGTCTCTTCGCCGGAGTGAACTCTTTGGACCTCTTGGAATGAGAAGGGCAGTGCACGCCTGAGCCGCTGCTACTCACCGGAGATGATAACCTGCACACATAGACAACCACGTCAGTGCCTAGCCCGGACGGTGGTGGTCCGGGAAGGCACTCCGATGATCAAGTCAGTCACCGGAGGGGAGAAATGCACCAGAAACCTCAGAGAGAGAAAATAAAGAGGTAGAGTTATGAGGGTATTGAATGAGGAGAGAGGAATACCCATGGTGGTAGTTGTGGCTGGGTATTTATAGGCTGAGGGGCGTGCGTCCCACGCGCTCGGCGCCCCTCACGCGCCTGTCATTCACGCTCGGAATGACAGGTGACATGACCTTCACCCCAGCCCCAGACGCCATGTCTGGGCTGACGTCACGGCACGTGGGTTCGAGTAGTCAAATCAGCTCGAGACATTCCCCATCACCCACGTGCTTCTGCAGGCGGCGGTGGCAGAGTAGGTGACTGCCGCATTTAATGCCTCATCATGGACTGTGTGGCGTGCCCGACACACTTCCACCAAACCGGATGTGCCCGAGCCCCCACGTTACCGAGGTCAACAGACTCGGCAGGCGTGCGGCCCAGCCCCCTGGGCGCTCGGCGCGTCGCTCGGCGGAGCTCCCGAGGGTTGTCTGGGAACCAAGCTGCGAGTACCATGCTCTCGGCACCGAGCCGTTCGGTAGTCTCCGTTCAAACCTATATTCGTCCAAGACCCTGTGTCCGCATCGTCCGCCGTGGGCACCGTTCGTTCGGCATCGTCCAGGCGGTTCGATCTGCATTCGGTTTTGCAGATTCTGAGGTAATGATCTTTTTGGCTCTTCGTGATGTGGAGGGGGATGCCTCTGCTGACCCCTGTGAGCCCGGCCGCTACACATAATGAAAAGTTTATAACTTGTACTTGTATAAACTAATAAAAGTATTATAAACTTAGATTTTAATATATTTTTATAATTTTATATATGTATGAACTTATTTTAGTACAAAATATATATATATTTTTGAGGTTCTAGAATCGTATATCTAATATTTTTGACTCGTTAAGTCTCGTGAACAAGTTCGAATTTGACTCAAACCTAAGCAAGCTCGGCTCGAGCTTGGCTCAACTTTGTTTAAAAATTTAATGAACGAACTTGAACATTGTAAAGCTTGGCTCGATTCGGCTCATTTATAGTTTGAAGTCTTATTCTCTCGTTGTTGGCTCCAGAATATCTTGTTCAAAGAAATCAAATTGTTATGAGTGATGTGAGACAAATTTTAAAGAATAGTTCCTCCTCCCGTTATTATAGCCTCCTAGTCAATTAGAAAACTAGGGAAAATTAAAAAAAAAACCCTGACCTTTGATCCGTTTATCACATCAACACCGGCCCTTTCAAAAACGTCAACTAAACCCCCGAGCTTGACACTCCGTTATCAATTTGCCCCCTCTTTCGATTTTCCGTCCAATTGATAACGGCGAGCCCTACGTGGAGACATGTGGGACCCCTGCCCATTAGTTGGCCTCCACGTGGACATGCATGACACTACTTAAAAAAACCCCTGACCTTTGGACCAAATGTCACATAAACACCTGAACTTCAAACAATGTCAATTAAACCCCTCACCTTGACACTCCGTAATCAATTCCCCCACTCAGTCCATTTTTCGTCAATTGCTTAATGGAGACTCCCAAAATGACGTCATTTTATGGGTTTGTCATGGGCTCCCAAATTTGTTACACGTTTGTTGAGCCAATTTCGGAGTCTCACACAAATGATCTGGACTGTACAATAATTTTAAGATAATTATTTGAGTGGTCATGGAAAAAATCGGGCCCATCAGATATTAATAAGTAATTGATCTAATTAGTTTAACTTTTCATTCAGAATGAGAACCCTATAATCTGAAAGAATTTTGGAAAAAAAGTCACAATTGTGCGCTCGGTTCCCCTTGATCTAAAGTCTAAACCATAGATATCGTAGCGCTTGTTGAGATTAGCATTCACTTAAAAAATTATCTTGATCGGACATCAATAGGTATGAAAACTCAAAAATCATGAACTGTTTTGATACATATCGATGTCTGGTCAAGATAATTTTATTCGAGAATGATCCTCTCAACAAGAAGATATCTACGGTTCAGATCAAGGGGATAACGAACACACATTTGCATAACTTCTTAGAAAATTCTTTCAAATTATAGGGTCCAAATTCTAAATGAATTAGTTCACTCACTTATAAATATCCGATGGGCATCATTTTTTACAAAACCACTTAATTAATTATTTTAAAATTATTGAACGGTTTAGATTGTTTGTGTGGGACCCTAACGTTGGCTCCACAGACAATGTGTAACGAATAAATTTGGAAGCCCATGACAAACGCACAAAACGACGTCGTTTTGGGAGTCTCCATTAAGTTGGACAAAAAATGGACTGAGGGGGGTAATTGATTACGGAGTGTCAAGGTGAGGGGTTTAATTGACATTTTATGAAGTTTAGGTGTTTACGGGACATTTGGTCCAAAGGTCAGGGGTTTTTTTTACGTAGTGTCATATCCACGTGGAGGCCAACTTATGGGCATGGGGTCCCACATGTGTCCACGTAGGACTCGCCATTATCAATTGGACGGAAAATCGAATGAGGGGGCAAATTGATAACGGAGTGTCAAGCTCGAGGGTTTAGTTGACGTTTTTAAAAGGTCCGGTGTTGATGTGATAAACGGGTCAAAGGTTAGGATTTCTTTTGAAATTTTCCCAGAAAACTATACTCCACTTTCTGAAGCTAGCGAATCCCTTTTTACTAATATTCCCTCCGTCCCATTTATTTAGCCCTCATTAGAAAATCAAATCATTTAAAGGAACATTGTACTTTTGTTAATTTTCAATTTTTTCGTCTGATGGAATATTTCTTGAAATCCTAACTTATTTAATTAAGGTAAAAGGAAATGTTGCTTTAATTTATATTTTTGAAAAGGCTTTACAAAGACTAATCCTACTGCGACATCCTAAAATAGAATTAATACTCGGAACCATCTTTGTAGAAAAGAGGGTTGTGGGGGGTGTATTCAGCGATGGATCCTCCTCGGGTGAGCCCGGATTCCTCCTCGGATGACTTGCACATGTAGCAACTCGTTAGAGCCCCACCGGCCTCTTGCCGGCGGGCACTCCGATGGTCAAGTAAGCCTCTAGAGAGAGAAAGCCAATATAGAGAGTAATTTGGATCTAAAAGAGTGTGTCCATACCTCTTGGGTCTATCCCTTGTATTTATAGCCTCCAATGTACTTGCTCTCCAAGCTAAGCATGTTCACACACGTGCACATGCTCACACACGCGTGGGGACATCATCCCAAAATAAACTGGGCCCGTGGCCCTCAGTGAATCACACGATCACTCAGACACGTAGGGGAAGTGCCCCCTCATCAGGTCGACCCGTGCCATAGGAGATAAGGCCCAACCACCTTTCCTCCTAACGACTCAACCCACATAGTTCTCGGCCCAAGGCCACCATGTGGGCCTCCCGGTCTATCTTTCACACTAATATTGGACCATTAGCCCAATATTAAGCCCATGAGGGCTCAGCCCACTCTGGGTCTCCTCTCATCGATCCGACCCGTAACCTTGTGCGAATTTATCCCACCACAATAGCCCCTCAACTTCTCGTTCGTCCCTTGTGGACACGAGGAGTTGATCTTCTAACTGTAGGACTAAATCCTTCTAAAAAAACTGGACTGTGAAGTCCTCAAACCCTTTTGCCACTTCGAACCGCCAGGTTTTCAAATCTTTTTATTAATAGAACCATCAGGCCCTCAAATTCTTTTATTGAACCAGACCATCCTCAAATTCCTTTATTGAACCAAACTGTCCTCAAATCAAACCGGAGCGGTCATCTTTTTACTTAATCTTCCAGAAGATCCCCAGCCCCTGTCTTTATCGTAGACTCTTGCTTAGTCAAGGATCCGGCCTTGTCCATGGGCTCTTGCCCATCTATTGGCCCCTTCCTAGTTATGCACAATCTGGAAGGACTAAAACGTTGAGTTCAAATTGATTGATCGTATTAACATGCCTAATCATTCACCATAAAACTGGACCGTCCTCTAATCAAACTGGAGTGGCCCTCTCTGTTGTTTATCCATACCAAGCGGCATTCCATTGGTCGTCGATCAGAGAACATATTGGGATGCAATGTAAAAAACCGACGCAGCCCCTAGTACTATAGGGAGCTACGTGTCCATCACTGGTTTGTCCCGTGCTGTAAACGCTGTCTATGCCGCTTTGTTTCCCTCACTAAGAAACCTTTTCGAATTTCTTTTCCTTACCTTCTGATGAGAAGGATACTAGAAGCCATAATCGCAGACATTTATAAAGCAAACATTAGCTCACGTGGTTCAACCTCTCTAGGCCAAGCCCATGATGGGAAACCGGACCATCCTCTTTGTAAACCGGAACAATCCTCCTTTATCTAATTAACAATTATCCTGATTCGGTGAACAAATTACCTAGGGAGAAGACCGTTGCAAACGATTTGCAACTTAACCTTTTCTTCATTCGGACATTACGTGCCTCATATTCGCCTGATACCTGATTCACCACGAGTTCGGAATCACTGTAGACTACCAAATCTTCAATGTCCAAACCTTTTGCAATCTTCAAACCTGCTATAAGAGCCTCATATTCGGCTTCATTATTTGATGCCGAAAAGTTCAATATCAAAGCGTGCTCATGCGTCGTTTCACAAGGGGAGATCAAAATAATGCCAGCCCCTGACCCTTTGTAATTCGAGGCTCCCTCTACAAATAGCTTCCATATATCACCATGGAGCATCTGCCATGGCATTCCACCTTTCTCTGTTCGGACACCTTTTCCAGTCTTGTCTATCTCCTCTGTCGGGGAAAACTCAGCAACAAAGTCTGCCAATACTTGAGCCTTTATCGTCATACGAGGTTGATACTCAATGTGAAAGTTCCCAAGCTCTACGGCTCATTTGGATAGCCGATTCAAGAGATTGGTCTTCCTAGTCTCAGCAGCGAGAAGAATCTTGCCCGTGTAGTAGATGGACATGTGCTCCTTCCCCTCTTGCCACACTAAAACTGAGCTGACTGAATATGGAAAGCTGAGGTAAGTCTTTAGCTTCTCAACAACAATGTTGCATTCGGAGGTCCCAACGAACCTTTTGTTGATTATCTCTTTCACCAACTAAGCCTTCAGCACTCGAAGATTTACATTCGGCCAAAGTGTCGCGCCATCATTTGGCAAAAACACCGTCGGCTCTGTTGCCGTAGCCGACTCCATGCAATGCTTTTAGGAAACCTCCGGCTTTTAACCAGCCGTCTGATTCACTCATCTTTTTTTTCTTCATGAACTTTGTATTTTATCTTTGCAAGTACTTCTTTGCCTTTCATGGACCGACTCCTAGCACTTAGGAACATGCCGCGTCCAAGGTTTGTGATATTGTTTCGTGATGGCCGACCTCATACATAACAACTGGTCATTCCATTTTTTCTGCTTATGCTTCTTTTCCCAAGCATCTTCAAATTCTTCCAAATACCACATACCATCCCCTACCCCCCACTCCGGGTTGGGCTAGGACTCGGTCTTAGTACAAGCCAGAGTATTTTATAAACAATACGTACTTTTGTAGAAAACCGTCCATATAGGACTCGGTCTAGACCAAGCCAGAATCAATGGTTTCAAAACCGTCCCCTTCCCCCCATTCTGGGTTGGTTTAGGACATAGTCGTTTTTGAAAAATTCCACTATTTTTTATGAATTCTGAGGGTCACTCCCTCTCTCTAAAATTGAAAGACACTTTTCAATTGTTGCTTCTTCCAATTAAACGGAAAGCCCCGCTTTCTCAAAAGAATCAAGAGTCACACTCTTTTAATTATACAGAGAGCCCCGCTTTCTCAAAAAGTCTAGAATCTAAACTTCGTGCTTCAACCGATGAGCATTTCCTCTCATGGGAACCGAAGGTCACTCCTTTTCAATAGGCCAAGAGCTTACCACTCATGCTTAGACTGAGGATCACTTCCTCCTAGTTATACCGAGAGCTACACTCTCTAATCAATAAGGGAGTCAAACTCCCTTAACAAGACAGAAGATACTGACACTTACGCTCTCTTAATAAGACCGAGAGTCAAGCTCCCTCAATAAGACTGGTGAAGGTACTGAGAGCTGCGCTCTCTTAATCAAGACCGAGAGTCGTACTCCCTCAATAAGACTGATGAAGGTACTGAGAGCTACGCTCTCTTAATCAAGATTGGGAGTCGTACTCCCTCAATAAGACTGATGAAGGTACTGAGAGCTACGCTCTCTTAATCAAGATTGGGAGTCGTACTCCCTCAATAAGACTGAAGATCGTTTCTTTCCCGGACGTCTAAAAATACCTCGGGGTATATTCCGCTGCATAGCTTAATTAAACTGAGAGCCCCGCTCTCTTCAACAAGACCGAGATCCACACTCTCTTGATATACCGAGAGCCCTGCTCTCTCAACAAGACCGAAGGTTGCCCTTCTAAAAAAGAATTCAAGGTTACATATCATCAACCAAATCGTAAATTACCCTTTTCAGATTAAAACTGAAGGTTAATCCTTCTCAATCCCCCCGGTCATTATAGAAATACCCCGGGTTATATTCTTTTTCTTAAGAACTAATCTGCAAAACAAACAAGCAATATTTGCAACATAATGGGCAAAGCCACCAACACTGGCTCGGCCAAACAAGTCCTTGACGCTTGGTTTAACCAACCAACACGAGACTAAAAACCAATAATCATCCTTTTTAAGCTGCCACTTCTTAGTTTTAGAAACATCAAAACAGTGAAGACTCGGCATTTAAACAGAACATTCAGCATGTAAACAGAACACTTGGCCGGTACGCCGTGAATACTTGGTTTTGCTTTAAAACCATCAAAACAATGAACACACTTCTTTCAAGCCGTCAATACATGGTTTCAAAACCATCAAAACAATGAATATCCCGCTTTTAAACAATCAACAGTAAATAACTTTTATTCTTCTTGGTAAAAAACCGAAGAAGTACCCACAAATAAATAAACACAACTAATGCCGCATAGGACCGCGGTATTCAGCATAAAAAATAATAACGGGATTCACACTTAACTTTAAGACCGTCCCCTTCTCGGTTTTTTAAAACCATCAAAACACTTAACATTTGACTTTAAAACGGTTAAAACTACGCATTCTTAACTTCATGGTAAAGAACCAAGGAAGTCTACACACAACAAGTAAACTCAACAAATAAAACCGAAGCTCAATACAAGCCCCTCTCTACCCCATCAACGCAAAGTAATTTCTAGCTTTATGGTCGTAGCAACCACAACTTAAATGAATCACAAAATAAAGCCGAACCTCAATACAAGCCGTCGCTTTAAGGCTTTCAAAATGTGAGGTTTGTAGCCAAAAATAGAACCATAGTGTTCATACACATATTCGGCATCTCAACAACAAGACAATTGCTAAAACACTGTTCCAAGAACTCTTAAATATGCTTTGACACATTATCATCAAGATAATCGCAAAAAATAACCCAAGAAACTCTTAAATCATGCTCTGATACTTCAAATAATTTTTAAAAGCGGAGAAATAAAATGTACCGGTAATTTCGGTGTCGAATCACCTCAAACGGAGGTCACGGTTGGATCCAGAACGCAGGAATTAGTCAAGAATATGTCTTGAACCCTCCAAAAATAGTCTCAACCGGTCCAAAAAACATTTTGAACCTCAAAATGCCCTCTAAATGGCATTAAGACCCAACAATTTGCGTGTTGAATCACCTCAAATAGAGGCCGCGGTTGAATCCAGAACGCGGACATTAGTCTCGAACAAATCTCGAATCTTCCAAAAATGGTCCCAACCTGTCAAAAAGTATTTTGGACCTAAAAAAAAAACATTTTAAATGGCCTTTTCCATCTTAAAAAACCTTTTTTGGTCCTTTTCAAAGCTGCTTGGCCCTCCTGGACCTCCATTTGACCTGTTTGACACGCGGATGACCCATCTGACACACGCCTGACCCTTCTGGATCGAGAATTGACCCGTCTGTCTCGCGTACGAACTGTCTGATCCTCTTAAAACCTGGTTTGAACCCTTTAACCACGTGTCTGATCGCTTTGACTCGCGCGCTAGACCCTCTAACCTTCTTCCTTAACCGTCTGGCGCGTTCCACGCGTGAAAACCACCTGCACCGAGAACTCATCCACGCGCCACCTTCAACCGGCGCGTGATACCTACTTCTTGACTTTCCGGCGACGGGCCACACAGATCCGTAATCGTCACGAGGAGACGAACAAAACAGTATCCAAAAGTTATTTTCGATCAATTTTTACAGGTTCAAAACCCAAAAATTCCGTTCGGTGCTATTCACCGGGGTTCAAACGTCAATATTAGCTTCCTCTGGCATCGGAACTCGACCACATTACCACCAACAGCCTCGTATCATCGAGACGCATAACCCTTACTGGCCAAATCAAGTTTTTGTTAACTGTACAAAAGAACATCAGACCACAGTGCGAGTAGATCTGACTCGCCGTACACGCGCCGCCTTCAACCGGCGCGTGCGGCGTTTTTCGACGTCTTCGGGCTACCTCCCAAGCACCACCATGATTGTCTCATCGAAACCCACAAAACCTTATGCTCATATGTTGCAACCGACGACTCTAACTGAGATTGGTAATCAACAGTTCTTCCGCCACTCGTCTGCCGCCTTGTTTAAATAGTGTTTCCGGCATTATCTGGCATCGTCTGGCCTCGATCTTGGTACAGCTGTGATCGTCTCCTCGAGGCGAACAAAACCTTATGATTTAATCTCATTTCTGATGTGGTTTGATCCAAGCTCAACCACAAAAAGCACTCGCCTCCGTCGAACTGGCTTCAAACCGACCGTGGTCACTGTTCCGGCCACCAAACTCGACCGTGCAACCACCTATGGACTCGTTTGAGTGAGATCTATAACCCTTGCTAGTCCGATTCTGTCCTTCCACGACCTTGATCTCCACCCAGGCAAACCGTCCCCTTCTCTCCAAAACCACCACAAGACCACCAAACAAACACCACCAACAGATCTCAAAATCCTCCATAACCACCCGAAATCCACCAGAAAACACCACAGGCTCGAATCCCAGCAGTCACACTAATTGTGGGGGGTGTATTCAGCGATGGATCTCCTCGGGTGAGCCAGGATTCCTCCTCGGATGACCTGCACATGTAGCAACTCGTTAGAGCCCCACCGGCCTCTTGCCTGTGGGCACTATGACGGTCAAGTCAGCCTCTAGAGAGAGAAAACCAATATAGAGAGTAATTTGGATCTAAAAGAGTGTGTCCATACCTCTTGGGTCTATCCCTTGTATTTATTGCCTCCAATGTACTTGCTCTCCAAGCTAAGCATGTTCACACACGTGCACATGCTCACACACGTGTGGGGACATCATCCCTTATTAAACTGGGCCTGTGGCCCTCAGTGAATCACACGATCACTCAGACACGTAGGGGAAGTGCCCCCTCATCACGTCGGCCCGTGCCATAAGAGATAAGGCCCAACCACCTTTCCTCCTAACGACTCAACCCACATAGCTCTCGGCCCAAGGCCACCATGTGGGCCTCCTGGTCTATCTTTCACACTGATATTGGACCATTAGGCCAATTTTAAGCCCATGAGGGCTCAGCCCACTTTGGGTCTCCTCTCATCGATCCGACCTGTAACCTTGTGCGGATTTATCCCACCACAAGGGCGTAGAGCTATTTGACTTTTATTTTGGTCTTACCAAAAGGGTCAAACACATGGAGACAAAATAACAGTAGAAAAGGTCCCTAAAAACAGTTTGATAAAGATGTTGTCGAAGTTGGAATTGTGTACAGAGCTGAAATTTGAAAGTGGTAGAAGTTAAGAATGGAGCTAAAGGGGGACAAGTTGTGGCGGCCGCCACCACAAGATTTTCAAAAAATGTAATTATTATATAGAAAATGAAAATTTTATCTTTGAATTATATAGATTAGCCACCACTAAATTTTTTAAGTAAATATATTTTTGCTACCACAAAGGTAAAAAATCTTGGCTCCGTCCCTGATAGAAGTACGAAATACTACATAGAGACAAGTAAATAAATGTGTAGTAATTTAAACTGAAAAAAACTACCAAGCATTATGTATTGACAATCGTAAAACACAAACAATGTTGTGCCCATAACCACACTATGAACACACACACACCATTGATAAAGAGAAAACACAAAAAATTTACGTGGTTCCCCAAATCGGGTACGTCCACGGCCAGCAGATTATACGATGAAATTAGAGAGGAGATACACCAATCACTCAACTCAACCTCACACTCTAATAGTTCTTTTGTTCTCACCCTCTCTCATCTTGTGTATACAAAAAAGGAGCCAGAGCTCTCATGGAAGGCCCCCTACTCACTACCCTGTCTCTAGCTCACTCTTTTTTTCCGATCTTTTTACATCCTACCTGATTGCCATAAAGGCCAATCACGCCTAAACTATTCCAACAGGGGTTGGAAGGTCTTCCATGGCTACCAAAATTGTCAAACTTGATGGCTTGATATCATCCAAGTCAAATTTGAGCCAAATGCTACATAGAGACAAGTAAATAAATGTGTAGTAATTTAAACTGAAAAAAAACTACCAAGCATTATGTATTGACAATCGTAAAACACAAACAATGTTGTGCCCAGAACTGCACTATGAACACACACACACCATTGATAAATAGAAAACACAAAAATTTTACGTGGTTCCCCAAATCGGGTACGTCCACGGCCAGCAGATTATACGATGAAATTAGAAAGGAGGATACACGAATCACTCAACTCAACCTCACACTCTAATAGTTCTTTTGTTCTCACCCTCTCTCATCTTGTGTATACAAAAAAGGAGCCAGAGCTCTCATGGAAGGGCCCCTACTCACTACCCTGTCTCTAGCTCACTCTTTTTTTCCGATCTTTTTACATCCTACCTGATTGCCATAAAGGCCAATCACGCCTAAACTATTCCAACATGGGTTGGAAGGTCTTCCATGGCTACCAAAATTGTCAAACTTGATGGCTTGATATCATCCAAGTCAAATTTGAGCCAATAACTGAATTCTATGTGCTGGAATTCAACAAAAAATAGAGTACTTTAGAAGTTCCCTTACCATAACATTTCCATTCCTTGCACAGTGAATTAACAGCACAAGAATAAATGAACCAAAATTCATTGTAAGGTCTGCTAAATTTCATTAACATAGAAAAGAAATATGTCCAATAACAGCACACTGCGTTGTTACAATTTGACAACAATATTTATTCTCATAACACCGCGAGTTAAATAGCAAATATCTGAAACTTACTGATAGAGTGTTGGATCTGATAACCTTGGGGTGGGGATGACAACAAGAGGTATCTTCTTCTTCAACAGGAACACCAACTTGTCAGACAAATCCAATGTCTCTCCTTCAGGCAATTTCCAGTCAAAAGCATGCAAAAGCGAACCAAGCATAAACATGAACATCCTCTGGGCCATTGCAGTCCCAGCACAATTTCTCTTCCCAGACCCAAACGGTAAATACTCGAATTCCTTACCATTGTAATCCCATTTCCCATCCAAAAACCTCTTCGGATCAAATTCCAATGGGTTTTTCCAAACCGAAGGGTCCCTTTGCATTGCCCAAACATTGATTAGGATCCGGGCATCCTTTGGAATTGTGTAGCCTCCAATAATACATGTTTCACTTGTGTAGTGACGGCCAATCAAAGTGACGATCGGGTGCAAACGCAAAGTCTCTTTCATTACTGCATATAGATAGGGCAGTTTGGGGATGTGAGATTCTTCCAATGTGGTATTTTTTCCAACTACCGCGTCTAATTCTTGCTTGACTCTTTGCATCACTTCTGGTTTGTTCATGATTTCAGCCATGGCAAACTCGAGGGTGCCGTTCGTTGTGTCGGTCCCACCTATGATCATATCCTGTCCATGGATTCAACAATGTGTCTCAATGATTAATTTCAAAATATATAGGTTGCAAAGGTCCCGTAAGACTATTCTGAAATACCAACCAAACTAGCATGAACCCCGTGGTCCATGCTATGCCGGAGATATGAAATAAAATGATGTGTTTTCCCTTTTTTATTTGTTAAAAAAATATACTTTCAACCACAAGGTGTATTGAATTATTGGATCACTTAGATCAAAAGGGTATTACAATTCTACTTCATATATATCTGTTTCTCTTGACTCTAATTTCCTACGGTGTTTGACTCGGCTGTAAAATCATAACTAATAGTGTGACTTTTCTACAAAATAATTGAATCAAACACCCTAGACAAAAATCCGTCATAATTTTTTTATGATCGGTGTAATTGAAAAGAGCAAAAATATAGAGGTGTAAAAGTTAGAGTAATATCTTTATGCATGCAAGTTATGCAACAACTTTCATAGAATAGTTAATAGCCCGGTGTTTGATTCTTTCACAAACTAAATTTAGAACTGACAACTCATGTGCCAAAGGCGCAAAGCACATTGTGATGCTAGAAAAAATTGCTTAAAAGGTACTCCATGACAAACCATGTATGGTGGTATATACTATCTATTCTTTTGGGTCCTCAACCACTGGTTGATTCCATCTGTTTTTGATCTCTTTCCCCCTATTTGTCTCTCTCAATGTACCCTTATTGAGCTTAATACAATTTCTTCTTCTTTAGATCAAAAAGAAAAAAAAAAAAAAGTTGAGAGGAGAATGAAAAATAACTCATGGAATCTCTGGCTTCACTTTGTATTGCAAATTTGATATAATTAGTGGCGCGTAATTCCCATTTTTTTGTGCGATCAATTTTACCCTTTATTCATCTGTTTATTATAACTTCCTACATAATAATCAATTTTCATTAGAAATTTTAGAGCAACAGAGTTAATAAATGTATGCTATACCGTGAAAAAAAAAAGTATGCGATATATCTTGAAGAGATAATTAGCATCGACAATGAAAATTAATAGAAAAGTGAAATCTCATTTGACTGGATTAGCCGTCCACCAAATAAGAATCTTAAGCTTTGAAATTAAACAATTGGATCATTGAAGATATATAAACCAATAAGATAGATACTGCTGGAGTACACACTTAGTTATGAATGAAACTTGATTCGCAATGATAACATCTAAGTGTCTGAAGAGAACTTTCCCCCTTTTTTTGTGAAAATCCGTGTACACAAAAGGATGGGTTTAATGGTTGGATACTTGGATATCAAAATTTTTGCTTAATTTCTAAACTCATAACATAAACATGGTATAAACATTTTTTTAAATATAGATAGGTTTCATATGTGGCCTTTTATTGATATGGATATTATGCGATGCATCTATATATACACACATATCACATACATTTTACAGTTACTTTTTTTTAGTGTTAGGATGGGCGTGTGTGGCCCAATTGGCGACAAATAAAGTGTTCAAAATCACGAGGAGTTGAATATGCTTTATTAAAATTATAGGGGGGTGGAGTGTCACAATCCCGAACCATAGCCATTTAATCTGAATTTTTTACCACTATAATATATCATAGGTAGGTGGAGTGCAAATATAATATTATATACCCTGAAAATGTTGCACATTATTAAACAAGAGGGACGTAAAATATCGCTTTCTGTTCGTATAGTTTATATCACAACATATATTTTAATAAAATATCACATCCTAACTGTAGCAGTATCCTATTCCTTTTAACTTTTGTTATATCCCGTGGTCGTATCATGTAAGTAGGGGCGGCCCCATGTAGGGGCAGGGGATAGCTGACCCCTAGCCGGAAATTCTCCCTGGAATATGCATATATTTTTATTTATTTTTGTAATTTTGTCCTACATGAGTATTTTTTGTTATCTTTATGCTGCGTTCCTTGCCCCACAAATAATTCATTGCTCCAAATGTGCTGAAAATTTTACATGTAACTTCATAGGGAACCATTAAAATAAAACGAAGGGACTAAATATTGTAGATTATTGACCCTCTAGTGATAAATCTTGCGTCCGCCCCTGCATGTAAGGTTTGTATCTCCTATCGGTATTCGAAGCAATGCTTCGTAGGGGATCATCTACCGGTAGTTTATGCATTTGATTTCTTAGGGGATCATCTACCGGTATTTTTCTATAAAAATAGAACGATGCGATATAATATATAAGATATGGCTAAAAGCGACAAAAAGAAATAAAAATAAAGTGTTAGGATGGGTGCGTAGGACCCAATTGGTGACAAATAAAGCATTCAAAATCATGAGGAGTTGAATATGCTTTATTATTTTACGGTAGTTTATGTAAAATAATGAAAAATGAAAAAATAAAAAAACAAAAAAGAGTAAAGGATATATAGTAGATTTTTTTTTTATTTTACCTCAATTTTGATTATGAATGTTAGAAGAAAATATATTTATTTAATTAAATATATGTCAAGAGGGAATAGTGCAACATACCAAGAACAAGGCTTTGATATGGTCCATGGTTAGAGGAGTTTTGGGATCGCCTTCATCTTTTAGCTGCAACAAAAACTGCAAAAAGTCCTTATCGGATTTTCCTCCATCCCCTTTTCCGGTCCTATTTTGTTCATTAATCTTCAACCGTTGATCAATAATACCGTCAAAGATCACATCCAACTGCTTTGCCAACCGTTTCATCTTCCTCGCGATCCCTTGCAAGTCAAACCAGGCTAAACTCGGGTACATATCAGATATGTTCTGAGTGCCCAAAAGGTTGGTCATCTCTATAATCATACGCCGGAACTCTGCTGCCACGCTCTCCGTGCTCCCGGCCATGTCCTTGGATGTGGCGTCGCCACCCCACACCATGTTCGTGGCAACGTTGAGTGCCGTCAGAAACATGAGCTCGCCTTTTGGAAAATCCACAACTTTGTAAAGACGGATTATATTATAACACCAAAAAAAATAAATAATAATAAATAAATAATGAAGAAGGATTACATTAGGCATGTTCAACCCTTATGAATTTTAGTTCTAATTAATCAATAGGCAAGGGGTAATTTGAGTTGTCACTCAAATTAAATTAATATGTGGTACAAGAATGATTTGGATATGGTCCCATACTCACCTAAGTTTACTGGGCGTTCGCCTTGACTGTATAAAAACCCAATTGTCTTCCGAATCTCCTGACGCCGGAGATAATACACAGAGTCCAACGAGGTGTTACTGAGCATCTCACGCACGAGCACCTTCCTCAGCATCCGCCACTCAGCGCCATACGGGCTCCAAACAATGTCTCGACCGCCATATGAAGATAGTGTCCCGGCGATTGTCGCATCATGATTTGCAAAAACGACATCATTGTCTTTTAGCATCTCACGCGCTATAGCCGGGGAGGAGACTACGAGCGTGAGCTTCCTACCGAGCCAGATGGTGAAGATCGAACCATAGGTCCGAGCCAGGGTGGTGAAGTAGACGTGCAGCTCCCAGTCTAGAGAGAGGAGGCTTCCGATAAGGGGTAGGCCATATGGACCAGGTGGTAGCGGTGGGTGTTTATTATTCGATTTTTTGATCAATAATATCCATGTGAACCACGACAGGACGAGAACGAGGAGGGAGGAAGCGAGAAGTAGGCGTCCGGGATCATTGCTTCTGTTGTTGATGCCTTGCCACCACCATGAGGTAGCATTGGAGGATAAGGTAACTAGCATTCCGAGCATATGGTTAAAAACTAAGAGAGCAATATTATTGAATCAGTAAAAGTTCAATTCAAATGACAAACCCGCAAGGAAAATGGTTGAAATTTTGGGATGTAGATTTGTATTGTATGGTTATCCTAGTCTCCCCAATCCTTCATGATGTCGTGATCGAGTTTTCTAGTAATTAAGTATTTGGAAAATGCCAAACCAACTCACTTTTCCAACCACATCAGTATTCTATGCTTTGGTTGAGATTTTAACTAGGGTCAATTACCTATATGTCACTTCATCTTTCACAGGAGTTTCACTTCAGTCACTTGTCTTTCAATTTGAAAGAAAATGTATATAGCGTTTCTATGGCTCACACCATGTATACCATAGCTTTCTCCAATTAATGACCTAAGGATATGCTTGGTCATAACCACGGGTAGCATAACATGCTAATTAAACGTAACAAATTTGTACGGGGAAAAATCCACGTATCCCTGGATCACGTGCTTCCTTGGTTCAACCCTAAGTCTGCAAGACAGAAAAAGGGTTAGAGCACCTTTGCCTCTCGTCGGCAAAGGCCCTCCGATGCCTAAGTTAGTATCACGTACTTTGAACACACAAATCACTCAATGCATATGAAAGCAATTCACAGCGTACCTTTTGTTATGGTTATTGTCTTGTATTTATAGGTGTAAATGTTCTTCATACTAGGCATCTCGTGCCCCTGTTTCCTATTCTCTTTAGGAATCCTTTTCCTAATAGGATTTTCCTATTAGGGACGAGTCTCCATGTCCTGCTAGATCTCGTCTAGCAGGGGTCTTCCTTTCCATATAAGATTCTTTCCTATATGGGGCATACACCTAATCACGTTAGGACTTCCCATATCAATCCCTTATTTCACGGGATTGCTTCTTATCTCATAAGGAGCCGCTGTAGAGTGTTCTGGAATGTCTCACCGCCCTACTCGTGGCGGTGTCGTGCTTTCTCGTAGCTCGGAATAACTCGTACATTGCTCAGCTCATCACGCCGAGCTGAATTATGTATTCCAGAATGCTATTTAGGCTTTACACGAGCCTTCCTAGCTCGGCCATACCAGGGGCATCCTTTATGCCTTACGCCGAGCTAATGCATCCTGATTTACTAGTTTACTTTTTATCTAGTTCTAGCTTCATTCATGGCCAAACCAAATCGGCACAGGGTTTAGGGACTCCCTACGTGGTGCCGAGCTATTCACCCACTCGTGGTGATCAACTAAGGCACGCGCTATGCCTAATAGTAGGGTAATCAGATTTTACCCACTCCAATTGCTCCCCAGCTCTGCCATTGCTGCCACTTGTCAGCGATGCGCAGAGCTTCAATGGTTCCTGGTGCATCTCTTGCACGCCTTCCCCCTCTTGTGGGGAGCAGGGTTGTTTTCGCATTAAATGCGAAGTGACCCGTTGTGGGCTGGATAAGCCCAAAGGACATCCTGGGGTGACGTTTCTCGTGCGTCACGCCCCTACTTTATGGGTTTTTGGGCGGGATAATCATTACTTCTTTCTCCCCCCAAAACCCTTATTTTCTAAAAAAAACTCTTTCCCTTCTCATCTCTACTCCACCTCGTCAGAAGCAAGAGAGAGAAAGAAGAAAAACTCCCGTCCGCCATTAACGTTGCCCAAGCTTTCTGCAACAAACCCATCTCCGGTTTTCGTCGGAAAACGTCTTCCGTTCCCGTTGGAGAGTACCACCTTAGGCCCATACCTTCTCACGTAAGTAGCCCCTTTCTAGAACTCCATTTCCGTTTCGTGTTTGCCCTCTTCGTCTGTTTCTTAATTTCTGTTCATCTTCCTCCCCTGGGTTTTACTAGTGAAACCCTAACTCAGTAAGGATGGGAAGGCATAGGGCTCTTCTTAGTACCCCTAAGAAAATAATAGAATTCCGTAGGAAATACGAAATCCCTGCCGACGTCCAATTCCGGTTAAACAGATCTCAAGATTTAGAGGAAGAGGGTCAGGATGAGAACACGATTCACATTCCCTTGATCTTCATTGTTGAGGGAGGCCTTAGGTTCCCCTTACACCCCTTTTTTAAGGAGGTTTGCAGTAGATGCCATTTAAACCCTATGCAACTATGCCCAAATTTTGTTAGGGTAGTCATGGGCACAGTTGCCCTTAATAGGCTGCTCGGCCTTCATCTCGACTGGTGGGACCTTCACTATCTCTACAGTGTAGTCCCTACAGTCGATAATAATTTCTACTTCAAAGCCAGGGACCCCAACTAGAAGCTCATCACCGACCTGCCAAATTCCTCAAAGGGTGAGGCAGATGTCTATCTCGTAGTCACGGGCAACTGGGAGCCTAGAGATGCCGAGTGAAGGACCATCGGCTTTGCCTGCCCTACTGCTCCAGGCCGACTACGTTAGTACTTTATACCTGTGTTGTTACTTTATTTTTTGCCTTTCTAGAAACTGCAGTAGATCTTTTTCTTCTTTTTGTGTTGTTTTTGCAGCGGACAACCTCAATCATGGTGGTCGCCTGATCCACGGCAGACTCCACCGCGAGGACATCGCCAGGGTCCTTTATTTCGACGGTTTTGCACCAACCCCCGTTGGTCTCGGCCGTGCAGCTCACTTGCTGTTGGGCTACACCCCATCGTACTGGGGTAACGTCAGAAGAGCTGGGGAGCCCAGAACAAGACATCCTTGGCCACCAGGTGAACCAAGGAGAACCCGCACTCGTAGAGGCCGAGCTACAAGGAGGCCAACGCGGTCTCGCGCCCCAAGGGATCTTCAACAGCAGGTTACCTTCGCCCACATCCCAGAGATACTCACCGCCATCCCAATCCTCTCCCGTACTAACGACGAGCCTAGCATATCTGGAAGGGCAATAGTGGAAGAAGAAGAAGTACTTGATCATCGTGCAATCGTCCAATCTCTGTCCGAGTAGGCCGCCCTGCTTGCGATTTAGACGATTCACCAGGTTACTCTCCTTCTCCGGACAGAGAGATGCCTCGCCAGCCAATCAACCTTCTTGATGAGTGAAACCTCGGTGCTCCTCTCTCACGGGCCCTCTCTGCTTCCATTCCCATCAACCCTCCTGATGCTACAACTATTGCTCCCTCTTCTCAGCAGAGGGACAAAAGACCTGTGGAGGATCCCTCAGATGCTCAGCCCCCACCTCAAAGGCGAAGGACGGGGGATTCAAGTTCCAGCCACACGATGATGGGTTCCCCTCCTCTGCTGCAGCCCTGGGCTCCTCCTTTGGCACGTCCCGATGGCACCTCCCTTTCCATGATAGATAAGATCTCCTCGGTGGACGTTGCATACGGCGTCTCCCGAGCTGCTCTTCTTCCCCTGGACATGGACAGGGAGAAGAACAACTCGTATGATAGCCTGATGAAGTCTATCTTCCAATCCAGTGCCAAGGTAAGTAAGATTCTACTACTCCCTTCCTGTTGTGCTCAGAATTCCGTCCTCTTTTATCCCTTGTTCTTTGTTTTTGCAGATTATGCAAAAGGCGTCGGTTGGCCTAGAGAGAGCCAAGGACGTGGAGAAGGAACTAAGAAAGAGCAAAAAAGGGCGGAGAGACCTGAGAAAGAGAATTCCCAGTATGCTCAGTTGCTGAAAGATGCTCGGGAGGAAACTGAAGGACTGCAGAAGGAGAATGCCGAGCTGAAAAGGAGGGCTGAGGAGGTTGAACATGAGCTTCGCCAACAGCTTACGGCGGCGGAGGCTAGGGTAGAAGCAGAGTATGATCGTGCCGTCGTAATTATTACTGATAATTACCGAGCACAGATGCCATCTGTTCAGGATGCTGTTTGGAGTGCAGCATGGCAGAGATGCCTTAGTAAGCTTGAAGTTTCATCGCCAATCGCCTTAGAAAAATAAGAAAATAGATCTGGGCAAGCATGATAACCAGCTCGCTTTCTTTCTTTCGTAGCAAAAATACATAACATAGCAGAATCATTATTACGAGACCAAAAATGAGTACCATGACTAGGAATTTGCTTTGGATCATAGCAATCCTCCTCTCCTTATTGAATCCAGTTTTATGAGTAGGGCCACTCCTACTTGTTTAGAAAAATAAAACGGATCCACAAAAATTAATAATATTATATATATATATATATATATAGATAAAAAATTGCAGTATTGTCAAGCGAACGATCTAGCCAGAATCTTTTTTCCATGGATTCGAATTTTGTCTATTCTATCTATTATATTCTATTTATTTCGAATATTTTTTCTATTTCTTTCTATACGGAAATTCGCAGATAGATTATCGATCTGACGCAGTGGAATGAATAGTCACTGTCTATTTTTCCTCCTTTCTTATAAGTGGAATCGTTTTCTATACGATATATATTAACTCGATTATCTCAGTGATTTTTTTGATGACTTTTTTTTGTTCGATTCGCTGCCATTCCAGTCGAATAAGTGAAATAGAGAATAAGTGAAAAAGATAAAGGTTGATCTATTTCACTTATTTTCATTTTAATATTCATCGTCCCACCCATCTTCTCCGCTCTGGACTAACATGGAATTGCCGAGCGAGGCAGCTGCCGTTCAGAACCGTCCTGATGCTCAAGCTAAGCCGAGCTCCGAAGCTCAAACTGAGCCCCATCCGGAGCAGATCCAAACAGAAGCAGCCATTACCGACCTTACTGTCTTAGGTGATGACGCCGTTGAGGATGTTGTCGGAGGTGATGATGTTGACCCCAATCTTGCCACTGTTACCGACGGGCACGGTGAAGAGGCTTGATGCCTATGCTGCTCTTTTGAATGACCCTGCGTGGTCTTGCTCGGCCGTCTATGGCCTATTGATACTTCTCTTGTATTTTCAGTCCTGCTCTGATGGTTGGTCCTGTGTGACCTAGTTTGGCCCTATGTGGCCGGTGATACTTGATGTCTACTTCTTAAGTGCTGTGGTGTTTTCGCTAAGTATTTCCGTACTCAAATGTTTGCATCCTTAAGGTTGAATTGTAATATTTGTTGCAGATCCTAAGCGCATTCGTATTTAGGAAATCTTTGCAATATTCGTTGCAAATCCAAGTTTCTTCATACTAAGAAATTTTTGCAATATTCGTTGCGAATCTAAGTTTATTCATACTTAGAAATTCGTTGCAATATTCGTTGCGAATCTAAGTTTCTTCATACTTAGAAATTCGTTGCAAATCTAACTTTATTCATACTTAGAAATTCGTTGCAATATTCGTTGTAAATCTAAGTTTATTCATACTTAGGGTTTTACCAATATTCGTTGGAATACACACACTCTCTGCTCCCCAATAGGAATCTAGATTGGAAGCAATTTGGGTTCATATTTAAACAACATCACAGTAGGAAAACAAACGAAATTTTATTCATGCTTGAAATAATGATAAAGGATTTAACTGACTTATGCTGGTGATTATACTCGTAATCCCAACTAGGTATTAAAAGCTGGTGTGATTGTATTCGTTATCACATAAACAAATCACTGGTAGAACTTTCTCAGGTTCTGGACATTCCATGGCCGTGGTACTGGGCCTCCATCCAGGTCGGCCAAACGATAAGCCCCAATGCCAGCAATTCCCACAATCTTGTATGGGCCTTCCCAGTTCGGTCCAAGCTTCCCATCAGTAGACACCTTGGTGTTGGCCAAGACCTTCCTTAGGACTAGATCTCCAATTTTGAACTCTCTTGGCTGCACCTTCCTATTGTAGCTCCTTCGTAGCTGCTCTTGATATGCTGCTAAGGTGATAAGTGCACGCTCCCTTCTTTCCTCGGCGAGATCGAGCTGCTCGGCCAGGGCTTTATCGTTGCCCCCTGACTCAACGAGAGTAGTGTGAATGGTTGGTAAACCAATCTCTAAGGGAATCACCGCCTCTGTCCCAAAAGCAAGGGAGTACGGCGTCTCTCCCGTAGATCGCCGTGGGGTGGTCCTGTATGGCCAAAGTACGACTAGAAGCTCGTCGGGCCATTTTCCCTTCTTCCTCTCCAACCTTTTCTTGAGACTTTTAAGGATAGTCTTGTTCGAAGCCTCTACTTGTCCATTACTCTGTGGGTAAGCTGGGGTTGAATAGTAGTTTCTGATGCCATACTGGGCACAGAAGGCTTTGAATTTCTTGCCGAACTGGGACCCGTTGTCTGAGATGATGGAGTATGGTACTCCAAATCTTGTGATTATCTTGTTCCACACAAATTTTTCCACCATAGCTTCTGTGATTTTGGCAAGAGCTTCCCCTTCTATCCATTTAGTGAAGTAGTCAGTGCCAATGAGTAGGAATTTTCGTTTCCCTGTTGCCATAGGGAGAGGACCCACGATGTCCAACCCCCATTGGGCAAATGGCCATGGGCTAGTTAAAGGTAGCAAATCCTCAGCTGGTGCTCGGATTAGAGGGGAGAACCTCTGGCACTTATCACACTTTTCGACAAAAGCCTTTGCATCCTCCTGGATGTAAGGCCACCAATATCCTTGGGATATTGCTCGGTGGGATATAGACCTTCCACCAGTATGTCCTTCACAAGTTCCAGCATGGATTTCATGGAGGAATTTCTGGACAAGAGCTGGGTCTATACACAATAAATATGGACCAAGAAAAGATTTTCTGTAAAGCTTACCTTCTGGAGAGAGCCAAAAGCGTACTGATTTGGTCTTAATTTTGTGTGCTTCCCTCTTATCTTCTGGCAAGGTCCCATCTCGTAGGTATGCCGCTATTGGGTCCATCCAGCTCGGCCCAAACTCTTTCTCCATCACGATTTCCACTGCTCGGCCAATGCTCGATTCGCACAAATGATCCACCGCCACAGTTCGGCGATACTCCGTCTTGATTGCTGACCCTAAGCAAGCTAATGAGTCTGCATGCGCATTCTGGCCCGAACTGATTTGTTGAATGTGGACTTCATCAAATTTGTCAAGTAGATCCTTGGCTGCTTCTAAATACGCAGCCATCTTTTCGCTTTTCGTAGCGTATTCTCCTGAAAGCTGGTTAACAACCAATTGTGAGTCACAAAATACTCTTAGCTTATTTACCTTGAGTTCCAGGGCACTCCTTAATCCAGCGAGTAGGGCTTCATATTTTGCCACGTTGTTAGTGGCACTAAATCCCAGCCGTAGTGCTTGCCCCAGAACCAACCCTTCTGGAGAGAAAAGCACCACCCCTGCTCCAGATCCTTTGTTGCAGGCTGACCCATCAACGTAAAGCCTCCACTCGTTTGGATCGGCCATTCTCATCGGTTGTTCGGGATTACTGACTTGCTCCTTCTTGTGGAGAATTGGTGGCGGTGGAGCCTGCTCTATCCCCTTTATTCGTAGGAGAACCGAACTGACTGCGTACTCGGATACCGCTAGATATAGTATCAACCGCTCCCCAGCTTCTGGAGTAGAGAGCAAGGGAGGAGATGATAGATAAACCTTTAGCCCTTGGAAAGCCTGCTCCTGCTCGGCTCCCCACTCATATCCTTCTCTCTTCTTCAGAAGTTGAAAGAAAGGCCTGCACCGATATGAGGACTTACTGATGAAACGGTTAAGGGCTGCTGTCATCCCTGTTAGCCTTTGGACCTCCTTCGTGGTCTTTGGGCTTTGAAGGTTCTGCAATGCCGTGATCTGATCTGGATTAGCTTCAATCCCTCTCTTAGTCACCAGGTGCCCTAAAAACTTCCCCGAGCTGACTCCAAAGGCACACTTGGAAGCGTTTAACTTTAACTTGTATTCTCTTAGAATATTGAAAGTTACCCTTAGGTCGGCAAGGTGATCAGGCTTCAACCTGCTTTTTACCACCATGTCGTCGATGTAGACTTCCATGGTTTTGCCGAGCTGTTCCTTGAACATCTTAGTAACTAACCTTTGGTAGGTTGCTCCAGCATTCCTTAGCCCGAACGGCATAACCTTGTAACAGTAGAGCCCTCTTGGGGAGATGAAAGACGTCTTTTCTTGATCGGGCTTGTACATGGCTATTTGATGGTATCCTCGATATGTGTCAAGGAAGCTCATCCTTTCATAGCCTGATGTAGCATCCACTAGTTGATCAATCCTGGGAAGTGGGAAGCTATCCTTGGGACATGCTTTATTAAGGCCGGTAAAATCCACACAGACCCTCCATTTTCCGTTTTTCTTCTTGACCACCACAGTGTTGGCCAACCAATCCGGATAGCTCACCTCTCGTATGGCATCCGCTTCTAGTAGCCGTTCCACCTCTTCAATCACAGCGTCCGCGTGCTGTGGTGCTGACCTCCTTGCCTTTTGCACAACTGGTTTATGCTGAGGATCCACATTTAAGTGGTGATAGATAATCTCAGGGTCTATCCCAGGCATCTCCTGGGGGGTCCATGCAAATACATCAATGTGGTCCCTAAGAAAGGCAACCAAGTCCCTTTCCTCTTTCTCGGCGAGGGTTTCGCCGATCAGGAAATACTTTTCTGCATCATCTTCTTGAACTTGTATTTTCTTCAATCCTTCCACCATTTTCTTGGTAGGATCACCTCCAACGTCCTCCAAGGTCGGTTGATCCGGAACTTCAACTGTTTGCACCAGCTCGACCCTTGGGGACTTTCTCAGGACCATGTTGAAATATTGATCGGCCACCCTTTGGTTTCCCTTGATGCATTCTATACCATCGGCTCCGGGGTATTTGATCTTCTGGTGGTAAGTCGAAGAGACCGCCCTCATTTTGTGCATCCATGTACTTCCTATTATCACGTTATAGGAGGAAGGGATGTCTACCACGAGAAAATCAGTCTTCAACACTACTGATCCAGCTCGGACGGGTAATGTGATCTTCCCCATAGGCCATACCGTTTGCGCACTAAAGCCGACTAGTGGGACGAGACACTTTTGTAACTAGCTCGTCGGAAGTTCCATTTTCTTGAAGGTGTCGTAGTACATGATTTCCATGCTCGCCCCTTGATCAACGAGTATTTTTTCCACGTCATACTCCCCTATTCGTAGGGTAATTATCAATGCGTCGTTATGGGGTACTGTTACTCCATCCAGATCGTCATCTGTGAAGGTAATGGGAGTCTCCGTTGCTCCCTCGGCCCTCGGCATTTTTGTGCCGAGCTTCATAACCTGTCTTGCCTGGCCGTTTGCTCTTTGTATGTGCCTTATTTCATTATTCGTGTATGGGGCAACTAATCCATGTATCATATGGATCGTTCCCTTTGGACCTTTCTCGTAGTCCATCTCTTCTATTAGCTCGGCGTCATTCTTGCTATCAGCCAAAAATTCCTTAAGATGGCCCTCTGCCACCTTCTCGTCCAAGAACTTTTTATACTCCACACAATCCTCAGTCATGTGTCCCCAATCTCTGTGGTAGCTGCAGTGTTGGTTAGTAGCTCTCCCCTTTTCTGGGTTCCCAGTCATCTTTGGGGGTCTTCTGAACCACTGCTCATTCTTGATCCTGTACAGCATCTTGTAGATTGGGATATTGAAAGTCGCCATGATGCTGAAGTATGACTTGGGGTCTGGATCAGCTTTGTCCTTCTTTTGCTGTGCATAATCCATCCTTCCTGTTGTGAAATCCTTCTTGTAAACCCTTGATTCCACTGTCTTCTTCTCTGGGAGCTGAGGTTGTCCAGCTGTAAGGGGAATAAATCCACCTTTCCCTGGATCACGTGTTTCCTTAACTCAACCCTAAATCTGCAAGACAGAAAAAGGGTTAGAGCACCTTTGCCTATCGTCGACAAAGGCCCTCCGATGCCTAAGTTAGTATCACGTACTTGAACACACAAATCACTCAATGCATATGAAAGCAATTCACAGCGTACCTTTTGTCTTGGTTGTTGCCTTGTATTTATAGGTGTAGATGCTCATCATCTTGGGCATCTCGTGCCCCCTGTTTCCTATTCTCTTTAGGAATCCTTCTCCTAATAGGACTTTCCTATTAGGGATGAGTTCCCATATCCTGTTAGATCTCGTCTAACAGAGGTCTTTCTTTCCATATAGGATTCTTCCCTATATGGGGCATAGTCCTAATCACATTAGGACTTCCCATATCAATCCCTTTCTTCACGGGATTGCTCCTTATCTCATAAGTAGCGGCTGTAACATATTCTGGAATGTCTCACCGCCCTGTTCGTGGCGGTGCCGTGCTTCCACGTAGCTCGGAATAACTCGTACATAGTTCAGCTCATCACGCCGAGCTGAATTATGTATTCCAGAATGCTATTTAAGCTGTACACGTAGCCTTCCTAGCTCGGCCATATCAGGGGCATTCTTCATGCCTTACGCCGAGCTAGTGCATCCTGATTTATTAACTTACTCTTATTATTCTGGCCTTATTCATGGCCAAACCAGATCGACACAGGGATCTAAGAACCCCTATGTGGTGCCGAGCTACTCACCCTCCCGTGGTGATCAAATAAGGCACGTGCTATGCCTAATAGTAGGGTAATCAGATTTTACCCACTTCAATTGCTCCCCAGCTCTGCCATTGCTGCCATTTGTCAGCGATGCGCAGAGCTTCAACGGTCCCTGGTGCATTTCTTGCACACCTTCCCCCTCTCGTGGGGAGCAGGGTTGTTTTCGCATTAAATGCGAAGTGACCCATTGGTCATTAGATAAGGCCAAAGGACGATTTAGGGTGACGTTTCTCGTATGTCACGCCCTACTTTTTGGGGTTTTGGGCGGGATAATGATTACTCTTTCTCCCCCCCAAACCCTTATTTTCTAAAAAGCTCTTTCCCTTCTCACCTCTACTCGACCTCATCAGAAGCAAGAGAGAGAAGAAGAAAACTCACGTCCGCCATTAACGTCGCCCAAGCTTTCTGCAACAAACCCATCTCCGGTTTTCGTCGAAAAACGTCTTCTGCTCCCGTCGGAGAGTACCACCCTAGGCCCATACCCTCTCACGTAAGTAGCCCCTTTCCAGATCTCCATTTCTGTTTCGTGTTTGCCCCCTTCGCTGTTTTTCAGCGCCTGTTCATCTTCTTCCCCTGGGTTTCAACTGTGAAACCGTAATTCCTCGTAAAAATGGGAAGGCATAGGGCTCTTCTTAGCACTCCGGAAAAAGTAATAGAATTTCGTTGGAAGTATGAGATTCCCGCCGACGTCCAATTCCGGCTAAATAGATCCGAAGACCTAGAGGAGGAGGGTCAAGATCAGGATAAAATTCACATTCCCCTGATCTTCATAGTGGAGGGTGGCTTGAGGTTTTCTCTGCACCCGTTCTTCCGTGAGGTCTGCTTTAGATGTAAGTTAAACCCCATGCAGCGCTGCCCCAACTTTGTCAGAGTAGTCATGGGCACAGTAGCCCTTAATAGGTTGCTCGACCTCCATCTCGATTGGTGGGACTTGCACTATCTCTATAGCGTAGTCCCTACAATCGACAACAATTTCTACTTCAAAGCCAGGGATCCCAACCAGAAGCTTATCACCGACCTGCCAAATTCCTCAAAGGGAGAGGCAGATGACTACCTTGTAGTCAATGGTAACTGGGAGCCCAGAGATGCCGAGAGGACGACCATCGGCTTTGCCTACCCTACAACTCCTGGCGGATTACGTTAGTACTTTCAATTCTGCATTATTATTCCTTTCTTTGTCTGCTCTTCTGGAAACTGTAGTTGATTGTTTTTTCTTCATGTTGTTTTGCAGCGGACAACCTTAATCACGGTGGTCGTCTGATCCACGGCAACCTCCATCACGAGGAGATTGCCAGTGCCCTCTTCTTTGACGGTTTTGCTCCGACTCCAGTTGGCCTCGGCCGTGCTGCTCACCTGTTACTAGGCTACACCCCGTCCTATTGGGGGGGGGGGGGAATTCGCAGAGTAGGCGAGCCGCGCTCGAGACACTCCTGGCCGCTAACTGCTCCCCTGGTCGCCACACGTCCCCCTGGTGAGCAAAGGACCGGCCGATCTAGAAGAGGCCGAGCTAGGAGAGGGTCAAGATGCTCCCGAGCCTCAACAGACCTCCAGCAACAAGTTACCTTTGCTCATATCCCAGAGGTTCTTACTGCCATCCCGATTCTCGTCCGAGCTGACCAAGAACCAAGTACATCTGGGAGGGTAATAGTAGAAGAAGAAGAAGAAGAAGAAGAAGAAGAAGAAGAAGAAGAAGAAGAAGAAGAAGAAGAAGAAGAAGAAGAAGAAGAAGGGGCAGATCTTCGTGCAATCGTTCGCTCCTTAGTTGATCAATCCGCTCAGTTTTCAGACTCATCTGGTTACAACCCATCTCCGGACTGAGAAGAGATGCCTCGCCAGCCAATCAACCTGCTAGGCGAGTTGAACCTCGGCGGGAGGGCTTCTCGTGCTCCCCCGGCCGTTCATGTTGTCAATCCTTCTGAAGCACCTGACGCCTCTCCCCCTGAGCAACAGAGGGACAAGAGACCAGCAGAGAGCCCTAGTAACGCTCAACCTCTCCCGCAGAGGAAGAGGACAGGAAGCTCGGGCTCAAGCCAACGCCTCACTGACTCCCCTCCACTGGTGCAGCCTTGGACTCCAGTGCTTGCACGTCCTGATGGCACTCCTTTAAACCTGATCGACAAGATCTCTTCTACGGATGTGGCTTTTGGCATATCCAGAGCTGCTCTTCTCCCGCTTGATATGGAGAGAGAGACAAACAGTTCTTATGATACAATGATGAAGTCAATTTTTCAATCAAGCGCCAAGGTAAAAATTCCTTCCCTTTATTTCCTCTGTATTGAACCTTTGTCAGAGAAAACGGAGAAAGAGAGTGCGGAGCGTGCTCAGTCTTTGAAAGAGGCTTGGGGGAGAGGTGGAGGCTTTGAAAGGGGAGACCGCCGAGTTAAAAAGGAAAGCTGCTGAGGTTGAGTGCGAACTTCGTCAGCAACTTGCAGCTACAGAGGCGAAGGCCGAGGCCGAATATGACCGTGCTGTTGTTGTGATCACTGACAACTACCGAGCACAGATGCCAGCGGGGCAAGATGCTGTATGGGGTGCAGCTTGGCAGAGGTGCCTCACTAAGCTCGGTGTGGATCCTTCCTCCCCTCCGAAGCCCAACCTGAAGCCCTTACCGAGCGGACCCCATCAAATGAGACCTCCACTGACCTCACCAACTTAGGGGACGGCGCTGCTGAAGGCCTAGGAGGTGACAATCCGGACCCTAATCTTGCCACTGATGCTGGACAGCACAGTGAAGAGGCTTGATGCCTGTTTTCATTCTTGTCTTGCTATTATCTGAACTCTGTTCTCGACCCTGCGTGGTCTTGTTTGGCCGTCTGTGGCCTGTTTTGATACTTTGGTACTTTTCAGTTTCATCGTACTCGTTGTTTCATGCTCTCTGATTTTTGCAAATGTGTCTAAGTATGTTCGTACTTGTAAGAGGGGAAAAACTCACAAAGTTATTTCCTTGCTCTTATGAGATCAAATCCTCTTCGAATGGAGCGACCCTGATCCTGCAGCACAGACAAACTGTCAGAGCACCCCTGCCTCTAGGCGGCAAGGGCCCTCCGATGGCTAAGTTAGTATTGACGAACTGGAAGATAACCGTATTGAGTGTAAAGTATGAGAATGGGTTTTTGCATACCTTTAGCATTTAGGATCCCTTTCATTATATAGTCAATTAGTTTGCACTTACATTCCCTGTGGAATTCTTCTCTGTATGGAATCCTTCCAAGCTTAGGATTCTTCCTTATTGGGCAGCGTAGCCTGCATGATTCTGAATCCTTATTTGATAAGGATTCTTGCCAAGATGGCCGCATATTGCTCGTTCGGAGCTTTACCCTACATGGGAGTTCGCTCCTTGTTTAGTAAGTTGGCTGGCTTTCCATCTCTGGGTAAGATTGTGCTTATCTTCGCAAGCTCAACCGATTCTGGGAATATCTTCGAATCTTCCCTCCTTTCCTTATCTGCACAAGGTAAGGTTGCTACTAGGGTTTCTCACATACTGGGCCGTTCTGTCTGCGTTATCCGACGAGCAGGTATACTCGAGTAACTATTGAATTATGGGCTTTGTGTTCGTCGGCATACTATTCCGTGTTTCCTTCCTCGTGCATGTCACGTGATGGCTCTGGACGAGCTAACTTGTCTGTCTTCTGTATTTATTGGAAAATACCCCACACAATTGCTCCCCAGCTTTTGGTCGCCCATGCATGATCGCGCATGACGAACAGAAGCTTATCGTCGAGCAGTTGCTGCCATGCTTATCTTTTCGTACCATTGTCACACTTCGTACCAATGTGCCTGCCACGTGTCGGCTACTGCGCAGACTTTCTAAGCGATAAGTCTGTGCCTACAGGTGCGAGCGTAACTTCCAAGGCACCTTTCCGTCGGCTGGGTGGCTTGAATCATTGCACCCTTTAAATTACCGATTTGACATTACCCCACCTTTTCGTGGAAAGGCGTGAGGAATCAATACGCTGTCGTTTTAGATGATGTCAGCAAGCACTCGTTTGAATTTGAGAAGGTATAAGACGTTTCCTTAACCCCCCTTCTTTGTTTTCTTCCATATTTGTGTTGCTCTGAGAGAGCGAGAAAGGAAGAGAGAGAGAGTCGTCTCGTTTTGAGAGCACAATTTCCCTTATACTTTTTGAGTTGTCCCCTCTCCTAGACTCCCGTTCCGCCGGAAAACACCTTCTCCGGCCGTCCTCGGTTGCCTGTAAGTTTCTTGCAACCTTTTTCCGTTCTCCCTGCACAGTCGCTTTAGGGCTTTTTTGTTTTCTTGCACCTGCGTCGTTTTCCGTCATGGGTAGATTTATGAGTCTCTGTGATAATGAGGCCCATATGGAGGCCTTCCGCCGCCGTTACGAGGTTCCCGACGACGTCGATTTAGCCCTGGCTCCTTCTGGTACTGACACCCATGACCAAACCGTGAATAAGATCCATGTTCCCCTCCTTGCTGTCGTGGAGGGCGGTGTTAGGTTTCCCTTACATCCGTTGCTAGTCGAAATCTTCAACATTTGTCGCCTAACCCCTCTTCAACTTTGTCCCAACTTTTACCGTGTGGTTATGGGAGTGGTGGCCCTAAATAGACTTTTGGGCACGAATCTGGGATGGTACGACATTCGCCGTCTTTACAGTGTCTGCCCCACCACCCATGGGACCAATTATCTCAAGATTCGGGATAAAGGGCGTCGTTTAGTGACCGATCTTCCCAACTCTTGTCGTGGGGAGAATGATGATTTTTTTATTGTGACTGGAAATTTCTTGCCCCGGGACGATGGTGGTGCTGTCGTGGGGCCTCCATGCCCGCACACTTTTGGGCGTACACGTCGGTTCTCCTCTTTTTTGCCCTTTGTCAGTTTCTTTACTTTAGCAATTTCTACTTAATTGTTCATTACGTTTACTTTTTTCTGTTTCTGCAGCGGAGAATATCAACGAGGGCCATTTGGTGGTGCATGACGGCGTCCACCTTCTTGATATTGAGAGAGCACTCAAGTTCCCAGGCATCAGGGGGATTGACCCAGAAGGGCTAGGCAGGGCTGCCCATATTTTGTTGAAGTACAATCCCTCTTATCGTGGTGGTGTCCGTGTAGGTGAGGCTTCTACTTCTGCCCGGAATCTGCGTAGGGGAAGAGGTCGTGTTGGGGTAAGACGTTCTCCTATTCAGAAGCTTTTTCTCCGTAATCAAGTTATCCATGCTTCTCGTACAAACAATTATATTGGGATTGATTTGTCTTGTAAAAATATTCAGAGTGACTTGTCTGGAGAGAGTACTAGCAGTGCTCCTGTGAGAGACCAAACCCCTGTTTCAACCATGCCGAGAGTTACGCCTGACTTCTCTGATTTCATAACCCTTGATGATGATGAGTCACCTATCCAGTTTCTTGATCCTCTGGGAGCTTCCTCTTCTGCTCGTCCCCCTTCTCCCCCTCCTCCCCCTTTAGAGCAAAGAGAATCTGAGGTTGCTCTGGAGAAGAGGCCCAGAGAGGAGTCAGTTCCGGTTCCTAACCCCCCTCAGCAGCGTCGTCGTACTACCAGGAGTTATTCTGCTCAGCCACCTCTTCCAACTCCTGACCCAGAACCCGAGTCCGAAATGGCCGTTTGGAATCCTCCTTTGCGCCGTGGCACCCTGCCTGTCCTTGCCACGGACAGCTGTGATAATGCTGATGTTGCATTGGCCGTCGGACGAGCTGTCTTGCTTCCTGGGGATGTTGAGAGAGAGGTGGGATCCAGCTACGTCAAGCTTCTGAAGGATGGCTTTCAGCACCACATCAAGGTGTGACTTTTGCTATTCGTTCCATTGCTATGGCGTTTTCTGTTTGGGACCTATTTTGTCTTACTGACACATGAATTGGTCTGTGATTTTTTGTAGTCCATGCAGCTCATGTACGTTGCTTGTGACCGCGCTTCCAACGACAACAGAACCATTACCAGTGCCAACAGGTAGCTAAAAACTGAAAATGACGAGCTGAAGGTTAGTGCCAATCGTCTGATCAACGCCAACCATCTGATGACTGCTGAGAACGAGAAGATGAAGGAAGAGCTGGCTTCGTTGAAGTGTCGAGTGGGTGAGTCTGAGCGCAATTTTAGTGAAGCCATGACCAGGCTTGGGCTCTTGGAGACAGAACTGTCGAACGCTCAGAGGAGCAAGGCAAATGTGGAGGCTGAATTGGTCGTTGCTCAGGCGTCTTGTGACCAAGCCTATAATCAAGGGGTGAATGATACGAAGGGGAAGTTCAAGGCTCAGATGCCGCAGTTTGAAGACCTATTTTTTGCCAGAGGATGGAAGGCGTGCCTGACAAAACAGGATATTGACAGACGAGATACGATCTGGACTGAGATCGAGTACCCCAGACGCAGGGACGTTGCTCCCCAAAGTGCTGCTGTGCCAAACCAGAGCGCAGTTGTTGACCCTAGCCAGAAGGAAGCTAGTGGCGACATATCCGTCCCTGACGAGCAGCGGGTTGAGCTCCCCTCCTATGGTGCTGTTGGAGAATCAGGTAATATTTCTGCCACTGAGGTCCACGAGGCCCAGTGAAGAGGCCTTGTGCCTGCTGGATCAGTTTTAATCATGGATTTTTGACATTCCTTGACTTCTGACTTGGTAGTTTTAACACAATTTTTGGTCCCATGCCCTGCGTGGCTATTTGGACGAGCTGACCCAGCGTGGTCTTGTTTTTGGAACTACAGTAATTACACCCTTCGTGGTGTTAGGTGGGCTAGAGTTCGAGTTGCCCGTTGTCATAACTTGGAACGTTTCTCTTTTTGTTTTATGTTTAATCTGGATGTTCTGATTGCACTTATCTATGCAACAACTGTTGAGTAACCTGCGTACAGGGACGAGGGCTGCAAGTTCGAGTCTAGCATCTGACTCCTCTGTTGCTTTGACTGGTAGTTCACATCATTGAGGCGTGCATTAAACGCTCCTGCATGCAGTCAAAACTACATAGCACAAATGTTATGTAAGCTTTTTGGACCATAGATAGTCCTGCATTTAGTCGATAAGACGAATGTTTTGGTACCCAGATGTTCCTGCGCGTAACCGGAAATAAGACAAACATTTTGGAACCTAGATGTCCTTACACGTAATCAGAGATAAGACAGATATTTTGGAACCTAGATGTTCCTGCACGTAATCAGAAATAAGTCAAACACTTTGGAACCTAGATGTTCCTGCACGAGATCAGAAGTAAGTCAAACACTTTGGAACCTAGATGTTCCTGCACGAGATCAGAAGTAAGTCAAACACTTTGGAACCTAGATGTTCCTGCACGAGATCAGATTTATATCTACCTTTAGATAATTATGGACGAGGCCCCAAGCAGGCTTAGGCATATTCGCGCCTAGTCATGGACGAGGCCATGAGTGAATTTTAAGGCATATTCGCGCCTAACCATGGACGAGGCCACGGGGTGCAATATTCGCTGCGAGGTCTAGGCATGTTCGCGCCTAACCATGGACAATTTTTAGGCATATTCGCGCCTAACCGTGGACGAGGCCACGGGGTGCAATGTTCGTTGCGAGGTCTAGGCATGTTCGCGCCTAACCATGGACAATTTTTAGGCATATTCGCGCCTAACCGTGGACGAGGCCACAGACGAGCTTAGGCATATTCGCGCCTAATCATGGACGAGGCCATAGACGACGCCAAGGACGGCCTGTATTTGCTGCATCATGATAGATTGAGTATATATTATGCCCCCAATATGGGGTTTATTCGTTCAGACAACGCCCATATTTACTCAAAGTAAAGTAATGCACAGGTTTGCAAGACAATAGATGGATGATTTTAATCGCAATCATGACAGTCTTTTTATTCTTAAATAAAGGTAAAAGAATTGTATTTTGCCTTTCAGGGCATTATTCCGGGAAAGTTTCATAAGGAAAAACTTATTCTGCCTTTCGGGGCATTATTCAAAAGAAGAAGATAATTTAAGGAAAAAACTTCATAAGATTCTGGATATTCCAAGGGCGAGGGACTGGATTCCCGTCTAAGTCCACAAGTCTGTAAGCTCCCACTCCTGCCAGGCCAACAACTTTATAGGGCCCTTCCCAGTTTGGCCCTAGCTTTCCATCTGATGCCTTTTTGGTATTCCCTACCACTTTCCTCATCACGAGGTCTCCTACTCCAAATTCGCTGGGGTGGACCTTTTTGTTGTAAATCTTGCAAAGTTGTTGTTGGTAGGCTGCCAGTGTAACCAGAGCTCTTTCTCGTCGCTCCTCTGCAAGATCCAAATTTGTTGCCAAAGCTTGGTTGTTCCCACCAACTTCTACCAGTGCTGTTCTGTTCGTTGGTAGACCCACTTCGATCGGGATCACGGCCTCAGTTCCGTAGGCCAGAGAGTATGGGGTCTCTCCCGTTGAACGTCTTGGGGTGGTTCTGAATGCCCATAGCACAACTGGGAGTTCGTCGGGCCAACATCCCTTCTTTTTCTCCAGCCTTCGCTTGATACCTTTGAGGATTGTTTTGTTAGAGGCCTCTGCCTGTCCGTTACTTTGAGGGTACGAAGGTGTTGAGTAGTAGTTCCGTATCCCATGTTGAGCACAGAAAGCTTCAAACTTCGGCCCGAATTGTGCCCCATTGTTTGAGATTATGCAGTAAGGCACCCCAAACCTGGTTATGATGTTCTGCCAAACAAATTTCTCCACATTACCCTCAGTGATCTTGGCCAATGGTTCTGCTTTGATCCATTTAGTGAAGTAATCTGTCCCCATCAATAAGAACTTCCTCTTGCCCGTCGCCATAGGCAGGGGCCCTATGATGTCGAGCCCCCATTGAGCGAACGACCATGGGCTAGTGAGTGGTTGCAGGTCTTCCGCCGGTGTCCGGATTATCGGTTTGAACTGTTGACACTTTTCACAACTTCTGACGAACACCTTTGCGTCTTCCTGCATGTACGGCCACCAGTACCACTGGGTTATTGCCCTGTGCGCTATCGATCTCCCTCCCGCATGTCCGCCGCACGTCCCGGCGTGCATCTCGTGCAAGAACTTTTGCACCATTGTGGGATGGATGCATAGCAGGTAGGGACCGTGATATGACTTGTTGTACAGCTTTCCTTGCGGCGAGAGCCAGAAACGAGCGGACTTGAGTTTAATTTTATAGGCTTCTTTTTTATCCTCTGGAAGGACTTCGTCCTTAAGGTAAGCGATGATCAGATCCATCCAGCTTGGTCCCAAGTTTGCATCCATGTTGGTTTCGGCTTCCCTCCCAATGTTGGGCTGGGCCAGGTATTCGACGGCCACCGTTCGTTTGTACTCCGTTGGTAGTGCCGAGGCCAAGCAGGCCAATGAATCTGCGTGAGCGTTTTGTCCCGAAGTGATTTGCTCTATCTTTGCTTCCTCAAAGTCCGCCATCAGATCTTGTATGGCCTTTGCGTAGGCCGCAATCTTTTCATTCCTTAGAGCGTATTCTCCACTTAGCTGATTTACCACGCGCTGTGAGTCACAAAATATCTTTAACTTTTTGACCCCAAGGGTCCTTGCACTTTTGAGCCCGATTAGGAGGGCCTCGTATTCTGCCACGTTGTTCGTTGCGCTGAAGCCCAAACGAACGGATTGTTCGAGCATCAAACGTTCAGGAGCAAACAGCACTATCCCTGCCCCTGAGCCTTTGTTGCATGCTGATCCATCAACAAATAAGTGTCAGCTTCCTGCGCTTTGACCGTCGCCTTGCGGACTTGGTTCATATTCGCGAACCACGGGGGGCTCAACCTCCGTCGGGGTAAACTCAGCTACAAAGTCTGCCAACACCTGGCCCTTGATGGCCGTTCTTGGTTGGAAATCGATATCGTACTGACTGAGCTCTACCGACCAAGTGAAGATTCTCCCAGAGAAGTCTGCTTTTTGAAGCAGTGCCTTTAAGGGAAACTCAGTGTATACAGTGATGGGGTGTCCTAGGAAATAGTGCGGCAGCTTCCTCGAGGCCATGATTAAAGCCTTGACGAGCTTTTCCAAGGGGAGGTATCTGGTGTGTGCGTCCAGGAGAGTTTCACTTACGAAGTAGACTGGTTTTTGCTCAGTACCCTCTACTCGGAGGAGGGCTGCACTGATTGCATGCATTGAGATGGCCAGGTAAAGGATCAGCCGTTCACCTTTCTCTGGTTTTGACAGCAGTGGGGGAGTTCCGAGATATTTCTTGAGGTCTTTGAAAGCTTCCTCTTGCTCCGGTCCCCATTCATATCCTTTCCTTTTCTTCAGCAGCTGGAAAAAAGGCCTGCATTTGTCCGACGAGCGACTAATGAACCTGTTTAGTGCTACTGCCATGCCCGTCAGCTTCTGCACTTCCTTGGTAGTCTTTGGGCTTTCAAGTCTTTGGAGGGCTGTAATTTGATCTGGATTGGCCTCTATGCCTCGCTCCGTGACCAAGTGGCCCAGGAACTTTCCAGAACTCACACCAAATGCACATTTTGAAGCATTTAACTTTAATTGAAATTTTCGCAAGATATCAAAAGTTACCTCTAAATCGGTTATATGATCAACTTTCTCCTTGCTTTTCACCACTATGTCGTCTATGTAGACCTCCATAGTCTTCCCGAGCAAGTCTTTGAACATGAGCGTTGCGAGTCTTTGGTAGGTAGCCCCAGCGTTTCTGAGACCAAATGGCATGACCCTGTAGCAATACAGTCCTCGTGAAGTGATAAACGACGTCTTCTCTTCGTCTGGTCCATGCATTGCTATCTGGTGGTACCCCCTGTAAGCATCCAAGAAACTCATTCGTTTGTACCCAGCGGTTGCATCAACGAGCTGGTCAATTCTAGGCAGAGGAAAACTGTCTTTGGGACAGGCCTTGTTTAAACTAGTGAAATCGACGCACACTCTCCACTTCCCGTTCTTCTTCTTAACGACGACCGTATTGGACAGCCACTCAGGATAATTCACTTCCCTGATTGCTTTGGCTTCCAAGAGGCGATCGACCTCTTCACTGACCGCTTCGGCATGCTAAGGGGCTGACCTTCTGGATTTCTGGACTACTGGCTTGTGCTGGGGGTCTACGTTTAAATGATGACAAATTATATTGGGATCGATGCCTGGCATCTCTTGGGGAGTCCAGGCAAATTCATCAACATGCTGCTTGAGGAAATGTACGAGCTCTTCTTCCTCTTGTTTGTCAAGCTTTTCTCCTATCAGGAAGTACCTTTCTAGATCCTGGACGTCGAGATGGATCTTTTTCAGTCCTTCCACAGTTCTCAGGGCTGGATTCCCCCCAACGTCTTCTAATGTAGATTGATCGGATACTTCAACGGACTGAACGAGGTGTGCCTTGGGGGCTCTGTTGATCGTTGAGACTAGGCACTGATTTGCCATTTTCTGATTTCCTTTGATGTGCTCAATGCCCTTTGCCCCCGGGAATTTTATCATCTGATGGTAAGTTGATGAAATTGCCTTCATTTTGTGCAGCCATGTCCTGCCAATGATGGCATTGTAGGAAGATGGGACATCGACGACAAGGAACTCTGTTTTCAATATGACGGACCCTGCTCGTACGGGCAACGTCACTTTTCCCATGGGCCAGACCGGCTGTGACCCGAACCCGATCAAAAGGGTTTGACTATTTTCTAAATTTGTTCTGGGCAACTCCATCTTCTTAAAAGTGCCATAATACAGAATCTCTGTGTAGCTCCCCTGATCCACCAGTATTTTCTCGACATCGTATTCCCCTAGACGTAGGGTGATGACGAGAGCGTCATTGTGTGGCAGCATCACTCCCTCCAGGTCCTCGTCCGTGAACGTGATTGAACGCGCCACACGTTCGTCTTCCCTGGGCCTCTTCACCCCCAACTTGTACACGTGCCTTGCATGTTCGTTCTGCCTCTGTACATACCTGATCTCTCTTTCGGTATAGGGGGCTGCATGGCCCTGGATCATTTGGATCAGACCCTTGGGTTTTGCTAAACAGTCCACTTCCTCGACTGGGTTTGGTTGATCCCTCCTTCTTTCTGCAATGTACTCATCGAGGAGGCCCTCAGCTGCTTTCTCATCCAAGAATTTCTTATACTCGAAACAGTCTTCTGTCATGTGCCCCCAGTCTCGGTGATAGCTACACTTCTTGTTTGTTGCTCTCCGCCTTTCTGGATTTCCTGTCATTTTTGGCGGATCGCGAAACCACGACTTATCTCTGAGTTTGTACAGCATCTTGTAGATTGGTACGTTGAATACCGTGTAAATGTTGTGGAAGGAAAGGGTCTCCATAGCAGCCCTATCCCTTCGGCCGGACGAACTGTCCCTTCTGCTGGCTGGATACTCCTTCCTATAACCTTTTTGATCCGTCGTCTTCTTCTCGGGGGTGACAGGTCGTCCTGCATTCTCTTTCTTGCTTTCTCGCATACGGTCATCCTCGACAAGCACATGCTGCTTGATAGGCCCGTAATATCACGGATATAAGCGCCTAAGTAGGGCAAATTAGCGCATTAGAGGCGCGTTTTATTTCATTTTCCACTTGATGCGGTGTTGTCTTTTGTTTTTGGTGTTTGTGTCTATCTTGTAGGAAACAGGTCGGAAAAGAGCGCATAAAGTGGACACATGGCGGTCAGGCATGTGGGGCATGGTGGGACCCAAGCACGGACGACCAAACAGCTGGAATTGCATTTTAAAGGTCTCGGTATCGATACAGGAGAAGTCCTGTATCGATACCCGAGTGGTCATCCGCGAACAGAACGTATGGGTATCGATACAGGACTTCTCCTGTATCGATACCGAGTGCCGTAACTTGTGCCGTTTGACTTGCCACGTGTGTTGACTTCGGGGGAGCATAAATATTCCGATTTTAGGTCAAATTAGGGTTCGAAAAACTTTGTTAAATTATTGCTTTCAACTAGTAGCCGACTTTGCTCTGGAGATTCCACTTTCCGGAGGTTTTTCCATTGAAGTTTTTGGAGTTTCGCTCGCTGTTTCAAGTATTTGCTTCGGTAACTTCTGTTTTATTTTCATTAGAATCTTCGTTCGCGGGAGTTTGTCCGCGCTCTGTTTTCGGATCTCGGTTTTAATCCTTATTTAGTTATTCAAGCATGTTCAATTTCAGGATTTTGATATATGTTCAATTAAATATGTGTGAGTAGTCGTTTTGAGTGCGGCCGCGGGACCAAGGTGTCCCGTGGCTAGGCTAATTTATGTTCCACCTCGGTGCCGAATCAATTCAATTAATGCGCAGTTTTTGATTATGGAAATTTTTCTAGCAAACAAACCCGGGCATTGCCAATTCCAATTGCGCGCTGAAATCGGTGACAAGTGGTGTGCACTTGTTGGAAACTATTTTCCATATTTTTAAATCTATTAATCGAATCATTGTGGCCCGAGTGAATATGAATTAGACTAGCTGCGGACACCGTAGTGCCCTCGGCTGTGCTCTCCTGTTTAAAACCGTAGCCCAGTAGTTGAATTAATTTAATTTAGTTAATTAAGTAAATCATCTGAGCAAGGGGTGGCTACCTAAGAGCCAATTACAAACGCAGAGCTGACATAGTTTGAGTCAAACACCGTAGACCGTCTCTGTGGTTCGACTCCGGTACTTCCGGATTTATTGTGCTGCATCGGTCGATAGTCCTACGCTTGGGACGAAATCTTAGTTAATTTTTAATCACCCGAACGGTCAAGCATTTTTGGCGCCGTTGCCGGGGATGGTGACGTGTGTTCAAACGGTGTTAGTTTAGCATTTTTTTTTTTTTTTTTTTAAAATTTTAGTCGAGTCATCATAGGTAGAGATAAGCAAGTTGTACGTAAGCCTGATCCTCTCTATTACCGTGATCATACTAATCGCTTGGTTAGGATAGAGAACAGGTCGAGTCAGTCAGAGCCTTCAAATTCTTCGTCAAAGTCAGTAGAGAGTCGGTCGGAGTCCATTCCCATTAGTGGACTCTACATAGATTTACCTGTCGAGTCAGTTAATTTCGATAATCCGCTTTATCAGTCAGAGTCAGAGTCAGTTTCCGAACCAGAATCTTTTGAAATGGGAGACCAGGAGGTAATTCAACAACCATTGTTGAGGCAGCACTTGAATCCCGAGAGGACCACTCCTCCCGGGCCGATTGTGTTTCCTCGAGAGACACAGGAGGCACGCAATGCCTTCACTGTAAAACCTGGTGTCCTGAATAGCCTCCCTAACTTTTATGGGAGAGAGTCTGATGATCCGTACGAACATGTGCGGACGTTTGAGGGGTTAGTGCGCAACCTGGCGTCTACTACCCAATACGACAATGCCTGCCTCAAGCTGTTTGAGGCAACTTTAAAAGATGGCGCACTTAGATGGTTCAGAATGCAAAAGCCTCAGTCCTTCACCACATGGGCGCATGTGCGTGACGCGTTTTACAGAAAATATTTTTCTGAGGCTAAAACTAATAGTTTAAGGCGTAAAATCCAAAGCTTTAGGCAAGAGAGGGGAGAGTCTTTTGTGAAGGCATGGGAGCGTTTCAAAGATTTGCTCCTAAGAATGCCACACCCTGGTTTTGAGAAGATACAGTTGGTCGAATTCTTTCACCTGGGTCTCAACGCTGAGACAATCCAGCACATAGAGTATTCGTGTAAAGGGGACGACTTCTTGTCCAAAACTGCGGATGAGGGTTGGGATTTTCTGGATGACCTAGCAGATAGGCAGAGGGCGTTAGAACCCTCTGATTTTGATCGGTCCGGACCTTTTGGGTCCAATGTTATCCCCGTTACCATTCGTGACCAGCGACTCCAGGCCCAGGTTGAAAAAATGGCGCAAAAACTAGAGGAATTAGAAGTTAGGCAGACTCGTCCAGTGCAAGAGGTCAGTATAGAGGAAGTCTGTGTGTGGTGTGAGTGTAAGGGGCACATTGCAACTGCATGCCCCGGATTTTTAGCCGCTAAGGGAGCGGGTCAGAATAATCAGGAAGAGGTCAATGCTGTGAGGAATTGGGACACATACTCAAATACGTATAACCCGGGATGGAGAGATCATTCCAAAGACTGGTGGTCAGACCCTAGACCCGCAGGTGGAGGTCAAGCGCAACCCCTTGCGCCGCCTCCGCCGCAACAGTTTCATCAGTCCCAAGCACCCAGGCCCCCGCAGGGCCAAGTCATTCCTTACAACTACCAGCCACAGCAAGGCAGGGGGGGAGGTCCATCCACTCGTGGGCCGCCCCCAGGTTATGCACATACTGCACCACCCCGTTTTGAGGATTCCATGAATTCCCTAATGCAGTCTCAGCTGACATTTCAGACTGATACCAGGCAGCAAATTGGGGCCCTTACGGCCCAAATGACGCAACTCACTGCGGTGATCAGTCAAATGCAACAAGAGAAGGGTAGGTTTCCGGCCCAAGGTAGTTAAGCAGGTGCCCATTATGTGGGAAATTCTTCAGGTCCCAATGTTCAAGGGAAAAATCAGGAAGAGGCTAAAGCAGTTACCATTCTTAGGAGTGGTAAAACGATTGATAAGACCATTCAGCCAACACTAAGACAGGCTCCACTCCCGGAGCCAGTTATTGAGCCTGAGGTCATTTTTGATACTGCTAAGGTGCCTCGGGAGGAAGTAGAAGCGAGAGAGGAGTCACCTGAGGTGGAGGTGCCTGCAGCTGCAGCCCCCACGACTCCACCACCGCCAGCTGTACCAGTAGCTCCATTTCCCCAACGACTGGCGGTGAGACCCAAGCAAACCATGAACAGCAAAATGATTGAGTTGTTTAAGAAGGTTCAATTCCCCATCACCCTTATGGAGGCGATTGAATCATTTCCCCAGTGTGCTAAGGTATTAAAGGACCTTTGCACACCCAAGCGCAAGAGTCAGAACAACGTGGTTCTGACGGAGCAAGTGAGCTCCATTTTGCAGACTGAGATTCCTGCCAAGTGCAAGGATCCAGGGTGTCCCACCATTCCCATAACCATAGCAGGTCAGAGTTTTGACAAGGCATTGTTGGATTTGGGAGCGAGTGTTAATTTGCTCCCTTATTCAGCATACTTGAAATTGGGCCTAGGCGACCTCAGTGAGACTCTAGTCACTCTACAGTTGGTTGACCGGAGTATTAGAGTGCCCAAGGGAGTGGTCGAGGATGTGTTGATCCGGGTAGGGGAGTTTCAATTCCCCGCTGATTTCATTGTTTTAGACATTAGTCCCGGTCGTGAGACTTTAGAGAAGACTCCCATCATCTTGGGGCGTCCCTTCCTAGCCACCTCCAATGCTGTTATGAACTGCAAAACTGGCAAGGTCCAGTTATTTGTCGGTGAGGAGAGAATGGAGGTGGATGTTTTCAGTGTCAGTACATTAGAGGATGAGGAGGAGTCTGAGGAGTTGTGTCTGATTGACACGTTAGTCCAGGAGCATATTGATACAGTCCTGTATAAGGACCCCTTGGAGGTTGCTCTTACCTCCGAGGAAACATCATTTTTAGACTCAGAAGAGGTTGTGAGCTTGTTAGAGTTGCTAAATGTCGAAGAGTCATGTGAGGAGATGTGTGGGGTCACTCATAACCCTATGTTTGAGCCATTGGGCGACCCTCCGCCCAAGGTTCTTCCGTCATCTGTCCAGCCGCCTAAACCAGAGTTAAAACCTCTACCGGACACGCTTAAGTATGCCTTTCTGAAAGGCAATGATACCTATCCGGTTGTGATCTCCTCATCCCTCGAGGAAGATCAAGAGAGGAAACTGCTAAGTATGTTGAGAGAGCACATGGGCGCGATTGGCTGGACCATAGCGGATTTGCATGGTATAAGCCCAACGGTGTGTACACACCGCATTATTCTTGAGGAGAGTGTAAAGCCTTCCAGGCAACCTCAGCGGCGTCTTAACCCCAACATGAAAGACGTGGTTCGGGCTGAGGTGCTTAAGTTGTTAGATGCGGGTATCATTTACCCAGTTGCCCATAGTGAGTGGGTGAGCCCAGTACAGGTGGTGCCTAAGAAGGCAGGAGTGACCGTTGTTGTAGAGGGAAAAAATCTGGGTATGCTATTTCCTCGCCTCTATGAGATCAACACTATGCACTCTTCGCCGGAACCCTAGCACTGCAAGACAACAAACAGTTAGAGCACCTTTGCCTCTCGTCGGCAAAGGCCCTCCGATGCTTAAGTCAGTATCACGTACTAGGAGGAAACCATAAAACACATAAAGCATGTAAACACGAATTACAGCGTACCTTTCTTCATGGGTATTGCTTCTTATTTATAGATGCACGGTGCTTGTTGTCTAGAGATCCTATTCACATTAGGAGTCCTTTCCTATACGGGACTTGTTCCATATAGAAACACAATCTTTATTCTACAAGGATTTCTTTCCACGTTAGGAATCCTTGTCATTATCGGAATCCTCTTTACATTAGGATTTACCCCTTATCACGTAAGAGGCTATTCTAGATCCTTCTAGAACGACCCACCACCTTATCTCGTAGGCGGTTAGCTCGACAATATACTTGCCTATCCGTATATGATGTTGCCGACCAGATACCTTGCTCGGCAATGACCTCGTGCACCATCTCATGGTGCTGCCACCATCTCATGGTGCTATCCTGTCTGCACACTTGGCCTATCCTGCTTGGCCATAACCTGGGGCACCACCATGTGGTCCCCCGAACTGAGCCACCCTCACGTGGTGTCCAGGCTAAGCACGTGGTTCGTACGTACTTAAGTATTTTCCTATGTAATTGGATTTTACCCTCTCCAGTTGTGACCAACGATGAGGGAGTTTTAGTGCCGACCCGAGTTCCCACAGGATGGAGAGTTTGCATAGACTACCGGAAGCTCAATGCGAGCACCCGGAAAGACCACTTCCTTCTTCCTTTCATTGATCAGATTTTAGAGAGGGTAGCGGGTCGAGCTTTTTATTGCTTTTTGGATGGGTACTCGGGGTATAACCAGATTGAGGTCGCATTAGAGGACCAGGAAAAGACCACCTTCACATGTCCATATGGAACCTATGCTTACCGTCGCATGCCCTTTGGGTTGTGCAATGCACCTGGTACCTTTTCCAGGTGCATGATGGGAATTTTTAGCGACATGGTGGAATGGATAGTAGAGGTGTTCATGGCTGATTTTTCGGTTTTCGGAGATTCATTCGATGGATGCCTCGAAAACTTGGGAAAAGTTTTACAGAGATGTGAGGAGAAGCACTTGGTGCTCAATTGGGAGAAGTGCCACTTCATGGTTACCCAAGGAATTGTGTTGGGGCACATTGTGTCCTCTAAGGGTATTGAGGTGGACAAGGCCAAAATAGATTTAATCCGAAATCTCCCAACACCTAAGTCTGTTAAGGATGTGCGTTCATTTTTGGGACACGCTGGTTTCTACTGGCGGTTCATTAAAGACTTCAGTGCTATCTCCCGTCCGTTGTGTCAGTTGTTGGCAAAGGACACACCGTTTGTGTGGTCCGATGCTTGTGAGGGGGCATTTCAGATGTTAAAGCGGAGTCTCACAACTCCGCCGATTGTGCAGTCCCCGGATTGGAGTCTTCCCTTTGAGTTGATGTGTGATGCTTCTGACTATGCAGTCGGAGCTGTTTTAGGGCAGAGGAGAGGGAAAGACCCATGTGTGATTTATTACGCTAGTAAGACATTGAATGAGGCGCAGATGAACTACACCACCACCGAGAAGGAGTTGTTAGCGGTGGTGTTTGCGCTAGATAAGTTTCGGTCCTACCTGGTAGGTTCGCAGATCACGGTTTTTACCGATCATGCGGCCCTAAAGTACTTAATGACTAAGCAGGACGCGAAAGCTCGCCTCATTCGGTGGATTCTGCTGCTGCAAGAATTCCATCTGATTATCAAGGATAAAAAAGGGGTAGAGAATGTAGTGGCTGACCATCTGTCTCGTCTGGAATTCGAGGACCCCACCTCAAATCTTCCCATTAGAGATTCCTTTCCGGATGAGTAGTTGTTCGCCGCTAATGAGTGCCCGTGGTATGCTGATATTGCCAATTATTTGGTAACTGGGCAGATTCCCCCCCATTGGTCTACCCAAGAGAAGCAGCGATTCTTGAGAAGTGTCCGACAGTATATATTCGATGACCCATATTTGTTTAAGTACTGTGCGGATCAGATTGTGCGTAGATGTGTCCCCGAGTCTGATCAGAAGGGGATTATAGAGTTCTGCCATAGCGAGGCGTGTGGTGGTCACTTCTCTGCGAAGAAGACCACCGCCAAGATTTTACAATGTGGATTCTGGTGGCCTGATATGTTTAAGCTCGTTCATGCGTTCTGTAGGTCATGTGACCGTTGCCAAAAGCTTGGCAAATTGTCTTCGCGTCAGGAGATGCCCCTCCGGCCCATTCTTGTGCTAGAGGTTTTCGATTGTTGGGGCATTGACTTTATGGGACCATTACCTATGTCGCATGGGTACGAGTATATTTTGGTAGCGGTGGACTATGTGTCCAAGTGGGTAGAGGCGATACCCACTAAGTCTATGGAGTCGCGAGTCGTGTTAGAGTTCCTTAAGTCGAATATTTTGTCGAGGTTTGGCGTGCCACGCGCCATTATCTCTGATCAGGGCACGCACTTCACAAGTCGGTCGTTTGAAAAGTTAATGGGGGAGTATAGAGTCACTCACAAGGTGTCCACTTCGTACCACCCCCAAACTAATGGGCAGGCCGAGTTAGCAAACAGAGAAATCAAGCGAATTTTGGAGAAAACTGTAGGTGTGACTAGGAAGGATTGGTCCACCAGGTTGAATAATGCGTTGTGGGCTTATCGCACTGCGTATAAGACCGTGTTGGGTGCTTCACCCTATCGGCTTGTTTTTGGTAAGGCCTGTCACCTACCAGTGGAGTTAGAGAAGAAGGCCTATTGGGCCCTCCAGGAAATCAATTCGAGTCTAGACGTGGTGGGTGCGCATAGGAAGTTACAGTTATGTGAGCTAGAGGAGCTTAGGAATGACGCGTATGAGAATGCTAGTATTTATAAGGCTAAGGTTAAGGCGTATCATGATAGGAATATTCAGCGCAAAACCTTTAGAGTTGGTCAGAAAGTGTTGCTCTATAATTCGCGCCTCCACTTATTTCCCGGCAAGTTGAGGTCCCGTTGGGAAGGTCCCTATGTTGTGGTGCAAGTGCATCCGAATGGTTCAGTTGATGTCCGTGATTCTAAGGATGATCATGTGTTTAAAGTTAATGGGCAGCGTCTGAAACCGTTTTTGGAATTTTTGGAAGTGGGAGAACCTGATGAGGAGTTGGTCGATCCTGTGTATTCGGACGACCCGGTTACTTAGGCTTTTTCAGCCAGGTTTTGACGGGTAGCTCACGCGTACCATGCTTTTCAATAAGTGTGGACCCGGCCCCTTGCATTAGGGGTACCCATCATTGACTTGGGTTTATAGCTTTGCACGCCGCTATTAAAATAAGGATCGTGTGCCCAGCTCCGGTTAGTAAGGGCATGTTATGCATTTTAGTTTTAAAAACACAAAAAAAAAAAAAAAAGTTTTTAATGGTCCGGTATAGCCACCTAATCTCTAGCCTTACATTTGTGTATCTGGGTTTCGAACAATCTTATTGCCGTGTCTTGGATAGTCATAAAAGATGATTGGCTCTGATCTCTTTAAGGAAAAACCTTGAGTGATTTAACCTGTTGAGTCATGACTTACCCGGGATTGTTCTGATGACCTTCTCTACACAAAATTTAAGTGAGAAATTAGGGAGAAAAGTAGTACCCGTGTCTTTCACGTGACGGAAGTGGTGGTGTATTTTCTGTTTCTGTCTTTGTTTTTCTTTTTGGTTTTTCTGTGTACGCCCGGATACCACGTGCCGGGCTGGACTGATGTGTTTTGCAGGTTGCACGGTGAGCGTACCTGAAATTCCTCGTATATCGGCCGAGGTCATGGTGGTTGGCTGCCACCCGGAGGTCCAGTTCTTCCCCTTGTTCTTTCAATTTTTATGTCTCCATGCTCTGGGGACATAGCATGTTTCTAGTTGGGGGGAGGGTGTACTCTGTACTTTTATTGCGTTGCTAGGTAGTTTTTTTTTTGGGATACGGTTGTTATGCATCCTGTGAGTATCATCGAGCAATGTTTAACTTGAATGTATGCCTGTTTAACTTGAATACATGCATATATTTGGCTATATACATTGAGCATGATGCACTGTCAAGTATGTGAATAAGTGTCCCCACATTGATAATAGCGTATCCTGATTAGCATTCCCATGTTCTTTGAGTTCTTTTCTGCAATCGCATAAAATAGTAGGCTTTTGTTTTGCAAGTAAGAGACCAGTTATTTTTCATGCATTTGTGAGAGTGAATAACGTGCATAGGGGAAGAAACAAGGCATTTTTGCATGATTAAACCACATACGAGTCCCTTTGACCCATCTTAAACCAGTCCGAGTCAGTTCCCGTGTCTAACTTAGGAAACCGGTGTTTTGGTTGGATTGAAGTTTGGGGGAAGTCATGCTCCGTGCATCATAAGTGTCGTATTGCTGTGGGAAAATCTGTAAAGCAATGTGCTTGTGAGGGACTAATAATTGAAGAAGTCTGATTAGGTGCCATGTTTTGGAAACCAAAACCCATAAACCCCAGCCTTTATTCAAAAAAAAAAAAAAAAAATTAGCCTTTCGGTATCGATACGGAAAAAGTGCTGTATCGATACCGTTTACCCTCGACCGGAACAGAACGTCTGGGTATCGATACAGGCCTTTTGCTGTATCGATACCGAAGCCCTTAAAACGCGAATTTAACAGGTTCGACCGGTCATTCTCCATCACAACCCACCTTCTTCCCCAACTTCTTCTCTCTCTCTCTAACCCTAACCCACGAAAACCTCCATTGTTAACCCCTCCAAACCTCCAAAAACTCCACCAAATCTTACCCAAATTCCACCAAACTTCACCAAAACCTTCCTTTTCTCCATCTCTACCACATATACCTCTCAAATCCCGTCCAAAACCCTTATCTCTCCAGATCTAAAACCCTAATTTCCAAAACCAAACTTCAAAATATGGCACCTAGGAAGACTAGTACTGCTGCTAAGGGTAAAGGGGCGGCTTCCTCGAGTGCTCCTCCAGAGCAAGCAACCGGAGGGAGGAGGACCAAAGACCAAATTGCCCGGGATGAACGGGAAAGATGGGAGGCTTCTATTGAACAAAGGGGTGTCAAGAACGAGCGCCACATTATTCGGGATGGGTTTCTCGAAAACGACATCACCATACGAGCCATTGTGCGGCAAGGTATGTCATTCTGGTTTGACCCAAACCCTGGATATAATTTAGAACTTGTGAGGGAATTCTACAAAAATTTTCATGTCCTGGCATCCGGGACTGCATTTAGTTCTGCGACGCAGATAACTTCAAAAGTGGCTAGGATTCCCATCACGATCACACCTGATATTATTGCTGCTAGTTTGCGATATGTGAGGCCGACTGTTGTTAACTACCCTTGCCCCGCTGAGGATTTTGTCCAACGTAGAGTGGCGAGGACATTGTATGAGAAAAGTAAAGATGCTAGTATTCCTCATCGGCCGGGCAAGTTTAAGCCGGCATATCGATTTTTGAACCAGGTGGTTTGCTACAACCTGGACCCAAGGGCAACTGAAAATAAGCCCTCCGAGAGTACTGGGAACTTATTGTCAGTCTTCATGGATGAGGAGACTTTGTGTGACTGGGCATTATTCATTTACTCTAAGATCATCGATTTCCGAGATGCCCCAACACAGACTCGAATGCCGTTTCCTTGCTTGATTACGGCCATTGCTAGAGACTCGGGGTTGCAAGGGGCCAAATGGTTCAACAACGATCCACTAGTCCCTGGGCCAATTGACAGCACCATTTTTACTAAGAGCATAGCCCAGTCTCGAGGTGCTAGAGGAGGAGCCTTTTTGACTACCGAACCACCCCCCAGAGCGCATCCAATACCACTTGGCTGCAGAAGATCTTTTGCCAGGGTGTTGCTACCATCCGAAGTCAACAGAAGCTTAAGAGAGAGGTGCGACAGAATGCAAGGATTCTGCAGCAGATGAATCACAGGGAAGAGTGGATGGTGGGGCGGATTGAGGGGTCGACCACAGAGCCGTATGTTCCGCTGGAGTTACCTGAGTTGGAGGTCAGCGATGATTTTGCCGATGATGATGAGGCTGCTGAGGAGAGTGAGGATGATGAGGATTGATTTAGACACTTGTGTTGCATGGGGCTGACTGGAGGGTAGGTAGTATGATGAGGAGGTGTTATTTCATGTTAGGGTATTTTGTTATTTTATGTGAGACTTATGTCTGTTATTTGGGTCTGTAATATAATTTGCATGGATGATGTTTTTCTTTTTATTTTTATGTTGTGGACTTGGGTTGGGTGGCGCCGATGGGCGCATTGACAGGTTTTAGACATGACAGGTGCGGCCAGTAGGGTAGTTGACCTTGAGCTTCGATTGGCCGTCACCTGATTTTGCAATTTCCTACTTTGTTCTAACCAAGGTCAATATAAGCCAAAAAGTCCTTAGTCGATCGTGTGCACGTATTTTATCTCTCACTTATGCATGATTAATAATGATGTTGCTTATTTTGTGAAATCATATTTGGACATATTGTGCAAATTGTGCGGTTATTTCTTGCTAAGCGTTCACTTTGATTGGCACGTGGAAACCAGTTGTTCGGTTCCACGCATCTCGCCAAGCGCTTATCTGGGATGTTGAGTGATCTAGTGAGTTGTGTGACGCGATTATTCTTGTAGGGATATATATTCGCGCATGTGGAGCTATGCTAACCGTGTTCAATTTTCTGTCAAAACATGCAAGCATTTGAGTTACAGGCATATTAAGAGGCGAATATCTGTGCTATGATTGATTACTTCTACAGGTGTCATAACCCCCGTACCCCCGTTGGTGTTTAGTAGTGTCTTTTCATTAATTGTTTTTCGTTCGTTCCTAGGGACTAGCAACGCTCAAGTTGGGGGGTGTGATAGGCGCGTAATATCACGGATATAAGCGCCTAAGTAGGACAAATTAGCGCATTAGAGGCGCGTTTTATTTCATTTTCCACTTGATGCGGTGTTGTCTTTTGTTTTTGGTGTTTGTGTCTATCTTGTAGGAAACAGGTCGGAAAAGAGTGCATAAAGTGGACACATGGCGGTCAGGCATGTGGGGCATGGTGGGACCCAAGCACGGACGACCAAACAGCTGGAATTGCATTTTAAAGGTCTCGGTATCAATACAGGAGAAGTCCTGTATCGATACCCGAGTGGTCTTCCGCGAACAGAACGTATGGGTATCAATACAGGACTTCTCCTGTATCGATACCGAGTGCCGTAACTTGTGCCGTTTGACTTGCCACGTGTGTTGACTTCGGGGGAGCATAAATATTCCGATTTTAGGTCAAATTAGGGTTCGAAAAACTTTGTTAAATTATTGCTTTCAACTAGTAGCCGACTTTGCTCTGGAGATTCCACTTTCCGGAGGTTTTTCCATTGAAGTTTTTGGAGTTTCGCTCGCTGTTTCAAGTATTTGCTTCGGTAACTTCTGTTTTATTTTCATTAGAATCTTCGTTCGCGGGAGTTTGTCCGCGCTCTGTTTTCGGATCTCGGTTTTAATCCTTATTTAGTTATTCAAGCATGTTCAATTTCAGGATTTTGATATATGTTCAATTAAATATGTGTGAGTAGTCGTTTTGAGTGCGGCCGCGGGACCAAGGTGTCCCGTGGCTAGGCTAATTTATGTTCCACCTCGGTGCCGAATCAATTCAATTAATGCGCAGTTTTTTATTATGGAAATTTTTTTAGCAAACAAACCCGGGCATTGCCAATTCCAATTGCGCGCTGAAATCGGTGACAAGTGGTGTGCACTTGTTGGAAACTATTTTCCATATTTTTAAATCTATTAATCGAATCATTGTGGCCCGAGTGAATATGAATTAGACTAGCTGCGGACACCGTAGTGCCCTCGGCTGTGCTCTCCTGTTTAAAACCGTAGCCCAGTAGTTGAATTAATTTAATTTAGTTAATTAAGTAAATCATCTGAGCAAGGGGTGGCTACCTAAGAGCCAATTACAAACGCAGAGCTGACATAGTTTGAGTCAAACACCGTAGACCGTCTCTGTGGTTCGACTCCGGTACTTCCGGATTTATTGTGCTGCACCGGTCGATAGTCCTACGCTTGGGACGAAATCTTAGTTAATTTTTAATCACCCGAACGGTCAAGCACTGCTTGATTCGTTGCATGAGTTTTGCCACTGTTCTGACTGGGTTCATTGTCAAGGACTTCCTCAGATCTGAGCTTACTGGCAAGCTTGTCTTGAAGTGGCTATAGCGTATTCCTCGCTACAGTCTTCAATCTCGTTAAAGGTTTCCCAATACCTTTTCGAATACTCCCTCAAACTTTCTCCTTCCCTTTGCCCCATGGCGGTCAGGATGTCAAAAGTTTTCGGCGCCGTTCGACTCGTCAGGAATCGGGCCGTGAACTCCTCAGAGAGCTGTTTCCAACTGTGGATCGAGTTTGGTGCCAACTTATGATGGTACCAGCTTAGCGCCACCTTACCCAGGCTTGATGGAAACATCTTACACATCAGGGTGTCATCCCTTGCGTGCATAAACATTGCCTGCTGGTAGTGCTGAATGTGAGTTACTGGATCATCTGTAGTTTCGTACAGCACGAACGGATTGTGCTTTATCCTGGCGGGTGGGTCCGCCCGTTGGATCCATTTAACGAGTGGGGAAGCTGCCACATGGTTGAGAGCCTTTCTAGCCGCTTCCCTAGCCACTTCTCGCTCGTCGCAGTGTTCGTTAGAATCGGACCTTTCGTACCGATCCCTTCCATGCCGCCTCCTTCCCTCGCTGTCCGGAGATTCACTTGCGGCTCTTCTCTTCCGTTGTGGGCCCTTCCTGGCCGTGGAATCTACCCTTTTCGGTGGGGATTCCCTCCCCGACCGTCTTCGATTTCTTCCTCCATCCCGGGATTTGGACTTCAGATTTTCCTCCACCTGTCGCAAGCGATCCTTCAGATTTCTGATTGCGGCCTCTTCCTGAGCAATCTGTCGTGCCAGGTCTGAGACCTCCTGCTCCCTTCCCACAAAACTCTCTGCACACTCCCTGTCCCGCCTCTCCCTGGAGTCTGTCTTTTTCGAGGCGTGACGTGGTGGGGAGTTCCTCCGTTGATCCCTTCGTGATTGGACCTGCGAATCCCCCCTTCGTGATCTGTTGGGCTAAGAACGTTCCACACGCTCCACCTGGCTTGCCAACCTCGCAGGGGGAGGCTTTTTTGGGGCACCGGGCGGTTCCAGAGGAGGGTTCCCCCCGGCCCCACTTTTCTGCGGTGTGTGAAGATCGTGATCGTCCATGGATGATCTCGGTGGAGGTTTTTACTTTCCCATAGACGGCGCCAATTGTAAGAGGGGAAAAACTCACAAAGTTATTTCCTTGCTCTTATGAGATCAAATCCTCTTCGAATGGAGCGACCCCGATCCTGCAGCACAGACAAACTGTCAGAGCACCCCTGCCTCTAGGCGGCAAGGGCCCTCCGATGGCTAAGTTAGTATTGATGAACTGGAAGATAACCGTATTGAGTGTAAAGTATGAGAATGGGTTTTTGCGTACCTTTAGCATTTAGGATCCCTTTCATTATATAGTCAATTAGTTTGCACTTACATTCCCTGTGGAATTCTTCTCTGTATGGAATCCTTCCAAACTTAGGATTCTTCCTTATTGGGCAGCGTAGCCTGCATGATTCTGAATCCTTATTTGATAAGGATTCTTGCCAAGATGGCCGCATATTGCTCGTTCGGAGCTTTACCCTACATGGGAGTTCGCTCCTTGTTTAGTAAGTTGGCTGGCTTTCCATCTCTGGGTAAGATTGTGCTTATCTTCGCAAGCTCAACCGATTCTGGGAATATCTTCGAATCTTCCCTCCTTTCCTTATCTGCACAAAGTAAGGTTGCTACTAGGGTTTCTCACATACTGGGCCGTTCTATCCGCGTTATCTGACGAGCAGGTATACTCGAGTAACTATTGAATTATGGGCTTTGTGTTCGTCGGCATACTATTCCGTGTTTCCTTCCTCGTGCATGTCATGTGATGGCTCTGGACGAGCTAACTTGTCTGTCTTCTGTATTTATTGGAAAATACCCAACACAGTACTCTTTACTTCGTCAAGTCTTTTTATGCAGTCTTCGTTGCAAGTTGTATGTTTGTCTGTATGCTAGGCGTTCAAGTGTCTTCATACTTGAACTTTCTACAACCTAAGTGTTTTCATACTTAGGAATTTACTAAGTTTCTTCATACTTAGAATTTAATTTCAAGTGTCCACGTACTTGGGTCCTTGCATTATTCGTTGCAAAACTATCTAAGCGGTTTCGTGCTTATGAAATTTTTTACCAAGTGTCCACGTACTTGGATACTTGTATTATTCGTTGCAGATCTAAGTTTCTTCATACTTAGATTTTGGTTGCAATGTTCGTTGCAGGAGTTCTAAGTTTTTTCATACTTAGATGTCGCACTTAGATTTGTTAATATATTCGCAATACATACTCTGCTCCCCAATAGGAATCCAAACCGGAAGCAATTTTGGGTTCGTATTTAAACAATGCCATAGTAAGAAAATAAATGGGATTTTATTCATGCTTGAAATAAAGATATTCCCAATACATACTCTGCTCCCCAATAGGAATCCAAACCGGAAGCAATTTTGGGTTCGTATTTAAACAATGCCATAGTAAGAAAATAAATGGGATTTTATTCATGCTTGAAATAAAGATATTCGCAATACATACTTTGCTCCCCAATAGGAATCCAAACCGGAAGCAATTTTGGGTTCGTATTTAAACAATGCCATAGTAAGAAAATAAATGGGATTTTATTCATGCTTGAAATAAAGGCAATGGATCTAACTGACTCATGCTGGTGATTTTATTCGTAATCCCGACAAGGTATTAAAAACAGACGTGAATTTACTCGTATTCACTTGAAAAAGGATGTGATTTTATTCGTAATCACATAAACAAATTACTGGTAGAACTTTCTCAGGTTTTGGACGTTCCACGGCCGTGGTACTGGGTCTCCATCCAGGTCGGCCAAACGATAAGCCCCAATTCCAGCAATTCCCACAATCTTATATGGGCCTTCCCAGTTCGGTCCAAGCTTCCCATCAGTGGATATCTTGGTGTTGGCCAAGACTTTCCTCAGGACGAGATCCCCAATCTTGAACTCTCTTGGCTGTACCTTTTTATTGTAACTTCTTCGTAGCTGCTCCTGGTACGCGGCCAACGTAATAAGTGCACGCTCCCTCCTTTCCTCAGCAAGATCAAGCTGCTCGGCCAAGGCTTTATCATTGCCTCCTGACTCCATAAGAGCAGTGCGGATGGTTGGCAAGCCAACTTCCAACGGAATTACTGCCTTTGTCCCATAAGCAAGGGAATATGGCGTCTCTCCCGTAGATCGCCGTGGGGTGGTCCTATATGCCCAAAGCACGGCTGGTAGCTTGTCTGGCCATTTCCCCTTCTTATTCTCCAACCTTTTCTTGAGACTCTTCAGGATAGGCTTGTTTGAGGTTTCTGCTTGCCCATTGCTCTGTGGATAAGCTGGGGTTGAATAGTAGTTTCTGATGCCGTACTGAGCACAGAAAGCTTTGAACTTTTTGCCGAACTGGGACCCATTGTCTGAGATGATGGAGTAGGGTACCCCAAATCTTGTAATGATCTTGTTCCATACGAACTTCTCCACCATAGCTTCCGTAATCTTGGCTAGAGCTTCTCCTTCAATCCACTTAGTGAAGTAGTCCGTGCCAATGAGCAGGAATTTTCGTTTCCCTGTTGCCATGGGGAGAGGACCCACGATGTCCAATCCCCATTGGGCAAATGGCCATGGGCTGGTTAGAGGTAACAGATCCTCCGCTGGAGCTCGGATGAGAGGGGAATACCTTTGACACTTCTCACACTTTTTCACAAAAGCTTTTGCATCTTCTTGCATGTAAGGCCACCAATATCCCTGGGATATTGCTCGGTGGGCTATGGATCTTCCTCCAGTATGTCCTCCACAAGTTCCAGCATGGATTTCGTGGAGGAATTTCTGAACAAGAGTTGGGTGTACACATACTCCCTCCGTCCGAATTTGTTGGTCCGTTTTGGGGATTCCAACTTTTTTTCCATTACTTTTTGTGTTGGTTGTTTTCACATCATCAAAAGTAATTTTCCCCTACTTTACCCTTTAACTTTTGAAAATGGACAAACATTTTCGGACTTGAAAAAGTATGTTTGTGGACCAACAAATCCGGACGGAGGGAGTAGTAAATACGGGCCAAGAAAAGACTTTCTATAAAGCTTACCTTCTAGGGAGAGCCAGAAGCGTACTGACTTGGTCTTGACCTTGTGAGCTTCCCTCTTGTCTTCTGGCAAGGTCCCATCTCGTAAGTATGCCACTATTGGGTCCATCCATCTCGGCCCAAACTCTGTCTCCATCACGATTTCCACTGCTCGGCCAATGCTCGGTTCGCACAAGTGATCCACCACCATAGTTCGGCGATACTCCGTTTTGATTGCTGACCCTAAGCAAGCTAACGAGTCTGCATGCGCATTCTGGCCCGAACTGATTTGTTGAATGTGGACTTCATCAAATTTGTCAAATAGATCCTTGGCTGCTTCTGAATACGTAGCCATCTTTTCGCTTTTCGTAGTGTATTCTCCTGAAAGCTGGTTAACAACCAATTGTGAGTCACAAAATACTCTTAGCTTATTTACCTTGAGTTCCAGGACACTCCTTAATCCAGCGAGTAGGGCTTCATATTCTGCCACGTTGTTAGTGGCACTAAATCCCAGCCGTAGTGCTTGCTCCAGAACCAACCCTTCGGGAGAGAAAAGCACCACCCCTGCTCCAGATCCTTTGTTGCAGGCTGACCCATCAACGTAAAGCCTCCACTCGTCTGGATCTAAATCGGCCATTCTCATCGGTTGTTCGGGATTACTGGTCGGCTCCTTCTCGTGGAGGGCTGGTGGTGGTGGAGCCACTGCTGGTGTGAACTCAGCTACAAAATCGGCTAAGACCTGCCCCTTTATTGCCGTCCTGGGCTAATAATCAAGGTCAAACTAGCTAAGTTCGATGGACCACTTGGATATTCGTCCAGAGAAGTCTGCCTTCCTAAGCAAGGCCCTTAGTGGATATTCAGTGAACACAGTGATGGGATGCTGTAAAAAATAGTGAGGAAGTTTTCTTGAAGCTATGACGAGAGCGTATACCAGTTTTTCCAGCGGTAGGTAACGTGTCTCAGCATCTAACAGTGTCTTGCTCACAAAATAGATTGGAGCCTACTCTGTCCACTTTATTCGTAGGAGAACCGAGCTGACTGCATGATCGGATACCGCTAGATATAACATCAACTGCTCCCCAACTTCTGGAGTAGAGAGTAGGGGTGGTGACGACAAGTAAGTTTTCAATCCTTGGAAAGCCTGTTCCTGCTCGGCTCCCCACTCATATCCTTCTCTCTTCTTCAGAAGTTGAAAGAATGGTCTGCAACGATCTGAGGACTTGCTGATAAAACGGTTAAGAGCTGCTGCCATCCCTGTTAGCCTTTGGACCTCCTTCGTGGTCTTTGGGCTTTGAAGCCCCTGCAGAGCCGTGATCTGATCTGGATTAGCTTCAATCCCCCTCTTAGTTACTAGGTGCCCTAGAAACTTCCCCGAACTGACTCCAAAGGCACACTTGGAGGCGTTTAACTTTAACTTGTATTCTCTCAGAATATTGAAAGTTACCTTCAGGTCAGCAAGATGATCAGGCTTCAACTTGCTTTTTACCACCATGTCGTCGATGTAGACCTCCATGGTTTTGCCGAGCTGTTTCTTGAACATCTTAGTAACTAACCTCTGGTAGGTTGCCCCAGCATTCCTTAGCCCAAACGGCATAACCTTGTAACAGTAGAGTCCCCTTGGTGAGATGAAAGACGTTTTTTCCTGGTCTAGCTCATGCATAGCTATTTGATGATATCCTCGATATGCGTCAAGGAAGCTCATCCTTTCATAGCCTGATGTGGCATCTACTAGCTGATCGATCCTGGGAAGTGGAAAGCTGTCCTTCGGGCATGCTTTGTTGAGGCTTGTGAAGTCCACACAGACTCTCCACTTCCCGTTTTTCTTTTTGACCACAACGGTGTTGGCTAGCCAATCCGGATAGCTCACCTCTCGTATGGCATCCGCTTCTAGTAGCCGTTCCACCTCTTCAATCACAGCGTCCGCGTGCTGTGGTGCCGACCTCCTTGCCATTTGAACAACTGGTTTGTGCTGAGGATCCACATTCAAATGGTGACGGATAATTTTGGGGTCTATCCCAAGCATCTCCTGGGGGTCCATGCAAATACATCGATGTGGTTCTTAAGAAAGGCAATCAAGTCTCTTTCCTCTTGCTCGACGAGGGTTTCACCGATCAGGAAATACTTTTCTGCATCGTCCTCTTGAACCTGTATTTTCTTCAATCCCTCCACCATCTTCTTGGGGGGATCACCTCCGACGTCCTCCAAGGTCGGCTGATCCGGAACTTCAACTGTTTGTACCAACTCGGCCCTTGGGGACTTTTTTAGGACCATGTTGAAACATTGATCGGCCACCCTTTGGTTACCCTTGATGCATTCCATACCATCTGCTCCGGGGTATTTGATCTTCTGGTGGTAAGTCGAAGAGACCGCCCTCATTTTGTGCATCCATGTTCTTCCTATAATCACGTTATAGGAGGAAGGGATGTCTACCACGAGAAAATCAGTCTTCAGCACTACTGTTCCAGCTCGGACGGGCAGCGTGACCTTCCCCATAGGCCATACCGTTTGTGCACTGAAGCCAACCAGGGGGACGAGACACTTTTGTAACGAGTTTGTTGGGAGTTCCATTTTCTTGAAGGTGTCGTAGTACATGATTTCCGTGCTCGCCCCCTGATCAACGAGTATTTTTTCCACGTCATACTCCCTTATTCGTAGGGTAATTACCAACGCGTCGTTATGGGGTACTGTTACTCCATCTAGATCGTCATCAGTGAAGGTAATGGGAATCTCCGTTGCTCCCTCAGCCCTCAGCCTTTTCGTGCCGAGCTTCATAACTTGTCTTGCCTGGCCGTTTACCCTTTGGATGTGCCTTATTTCATTATTCGTGTATGGGGCAACTAATCCATGTATCATATGGATTGTTCCCTTTGGACCTTTCTCGTAGTCCATCTCTTCTATTAGCTCGGCGCCATTCTTGCTATCAGCAAAAAATTCCTCTAGATGGCCCTCTGCCACCTTTTCGTCCAAGAACTTTTTATACTCCACACAGTCCTCAGTCATGTGTCCCCAATCTCTGTGGTAGTACAGTGCTGATTCGTAGCCCTCCTCTTCTCTGGGTTCCCAGTCATCTTTGGGGGTCTTCTGAACCACTGCTCATTCTTGATCCTGTACAGCATCTTGTAGATTAGGATATTGAAAGTCGCCATGATGCTGAAGTATGACTTGGGGTCTGGGTCAGCTTTGTCCTTCTTCTGCTGCGCATAATCCTTCCTTCCTGTTGTGAAATCCTTTTTGTATACCCTTGATTCCACCGTCTTCTTCTCTGGGAGCTGAGGTTGTCCAGCTACGATCTTCCCCCCAACCTGCAGGATGTCATCTTCTACCCGTGCATGCTCCTGAATTCTCTCCATCAGTTTGGCCACAGTCTTGACCGGATGCATGGTAAGCGATTCTCGTAGCTTACTATGCACGGGCAAACTTGTCTTGAACGTTGCCAGTGCATATTCTTCACTGTAATTTTCAATCTCGTTGAAAGTTTCCCAATAACGCTTCGAGTACTGCCGCAGAGTCTTTTCATCCCTCTGTCTCATAGAGGTTAGTGCGTCAAAAGTTTTCGGGGCTGCTCGGCTTGTCTGGAACCGAGCAGTGAATTCTTCGGCTAGTTGAGTCCAGCATAAGATAGATCCTTCTGGGAGTTTATGGTACCAGCTCAGGGCCACTTTCCCTAGACTGGACGGGAACATCTTGCATAGCAAGGCATCATCTTTCTCATGCATAAACATGGCCTGCTGGTAGTGTTGAATATGGGCTACAGGATCCGTGCTAGTTTCGTAAGGAATGAACGCTGAGTGCTTCACCCTGCTCGATGTCTTCTCTGCGCGGATCCAGTGGGCCAGTGGTGACTTAGAGATCTGGCCTAGGGCTTCCTTAGCTGCTTCTCGTGCAGTTTTGGGGCCTCCATCAGCTCGGCAAGCGTCCCTCCCTCTTGCATATTGCTCAGGAATGTGCTCATTAGAACCAGATCTCTCATATCTGTCCCTAGCATGCTTCTTTCTTTCTCTTTTTTCAACAGAAACGCTCCTGTCTCTCCTTTTCCGTGGAGAGGCTGCTCGGTCAATGGAGACGTTGTCGTGATGACGACTTTTCTTTTCTTTCTCATAATGCACGGATCTCGTCCGTGAGCGTAGATCTTTTTCCTTCTCCTGAAGCTGCTTTTTTAGGTCCTGAATCTCTCGTTCTCGTCGAGTGACTTCACGGACCAATTCTTCTACCTCTTGCTCCTTTTTGTCGAGGCTATCCTCCCTCTCTCGATTCCTTGTGTGCTTATGACCATCCTTCCTCGGGGGGCTCCTCCCCCGTTCTCGTCGGGTGGAGTCTTCCCCACCTCTTGGTGGTGTTTTTGAGTGTCCTCGCCTTTCGCCTGTCCTTGGAGAATCGTGACATATTAGACATGTATCCCTGAATTTTGGAATCTCAGGGATGTGCCCTATGTTGAACCTCCTTGTTGCTGGCTTTTTTTGTGGTGCTCTTAGAGCCATGGGAGTTTTGTCCACCCTTGTGCTCTTTCTCGTAGTATACACAAGCGTGGTACCATTGTCTTCTACGTCCTGCCTTCGTGGAGTGCACAAAAGAGGCTCTGAAAGCACCATTGTTGATCTCTCTTAAAAAGGGATTGAGCTTTTACGTAAGCGTTTCCCACAGACGGCGCCAATTGTAAGGGGAATAAATCCACCTTTCCCTGGATCACGTGCTTCCTTAACTCAACCCTAAATCTGCAAGACAGAAAAAGGGTTAGAGCACCTTTGCCTCTCGTCAGCAAAGGCCCTCCGATGCCTAAGTTAGTATCACGTACTTGAACACACAAATCACTCAATGCATATGAAAGCAATTCACAGCGTACCTTTTGTCTTGGTTGTTGCCTTGTATTTATAGGTGTAGATGCTCATCATCTTGGGCATCTCGTGCCCCCTGGTTCCTATTCTCTTTAGGAATCCTTCTCCTAATAGGACTTTCCTATTAGGGATGAGTTCCCATATCCTGTTAGATCTCGTCTAACAGAGGTCTTTCTTTCCATATAGGATTCTTCCCTATATGGGGCATAGTCCTAATCACATTAGGACTTCCCATATCAATCCCTTTCTTCACGGGATTGCTCCTTATCTCATAAGTAGCGGCTGTAGAATATTCTGGAATGTCTCACTGCCCTGTTCGTGGCGGTGCCGTGCTTCCACGTAGCTCGAAATAACTCGTACATAGTTCAGCTCATCATGCCGAGCTGAATTATGTATTCCAGAATGATGTTTAAGCTGTACACGTAGCCTTCCTAGCTCGGCCATATCAGGGGCATTCTTCATGCCTTACGCCGTGCTAGTGCATCCTGATTTATTAACTTACTCATATTATTCTGGCCTTATTCATGGCCAAACCAGATCGGCACAGGGACCTAAGAAGCCCTATGTGGTGCCGAGCTACTCACCCTCTTGTGGTGATCAAATAAGGCACGTGCTATGCCTAATAGTCGGGTAATCAGATTTTACCCACTCCACCAGCCACGATCTTTCCTCCAGCCTGCAGGATGTCATCTTCTACCCGTGCATGCTCCTGAATTCTCTCCAACAGTTTGGCCACAGTCTTGACCGGATGCATGGTAAGCGATTCTCGTAGCTTACTATGCACGGGCAAACTTGTCTTGAACGTTGCCAGTGCATATTCTTCACTGTAATTTTCAATCTCGTTGAAAGTTTCCCAATAACGCTTCGAGTACTGCCGCAGAGTCTTTTCATCCCTCTGTCTCATAGAGGTTAGTGCGTCAAAAGTTTTCGGGGCTGCTCGGCTTGTCTGGAACCGAGCAGTGAATTCTTCGGCTAGTTGAGTCCAGCATAAGATAGATCCTTCTGGGAGTTTATGGTACCAGCTCAGGGCTACTTTCCCTAGACTGGACGGGAACATCTTGCATAGCAAGGCATCATCTTTCTCATGCATAAACATGGCCTGCTGGTAGTGTTGAATATGGGCTACAGGATCCGTGCTAGTTTCGTAAGGAATGAACGCTGAGTGCTTCACCCTGCTCGGTGTCTTCTCTGCGCGGATCCAGTGGGCCAGTGGTGACTTAGAGATCTGGCCTAGGGCTTCCTTAGCTGCTTCTCGTGCAGTTTTGGGGCCTCCATCAGCTCGGCAAGCGTCCTTCCCTCTTGCATATTGCTCAGGAATGTGCTCATTAGAACCAGATCTCTCATATCTGTCCCTAGCATGCTTCTTTCTTTCTCTTTTTTCAACAGAAACGCTCCTGTCTCTCCTTTTTCGTGGAGAGGCTGCTCGGTCGGCGGAGATATCATCACGATGATGGACCCTTCTTTCGTTCATGTACTGCACGGATCTCGTTCGTGAACGTAAATCTTTCTCCTTCTCTTGGAGTTGTTTCTTTAGGTCCCGAATCTCTCGTTCTCGTCGAGTGACTTCACGGGCCAGTTCTTCTGCCTCCTGTTCTTTCCTGTCGAGGCTGTCCTCTTTGTGATCCCTTGCTTGCCTATGATCATCCCTTCTCGGTGGGCTTCTCCTCCGTTCACGTCGGATGGAGGCTTCCCCACATCTTGGTGGTGACTTCGAGCGTCTTCGCCGCTCGCCTGTTCTTGGAGAGTCACAATTTGTTAGGCGTGTATCCCTGAACTTTGGAATCTCAGGGATATGCCCTATATTGAACCTCCTTGCTGCTGGCTTTTTCTATGGAGCTTTTAGGATTGCAGGAGTTTTGTCCACCCTCGTGCTCTTTCTCGTAGTATACACGAGAGTGGTTCCACCATCGTCCTCCACGTCCTTCCTTTGTGGGGTGCACAAGATAGGCTCTGAAACCACCATTGCTGATCTTTAACAAAAAGAACAAAGCTTTTTCGTAAGCGTTTCCCACAGACGGGGCCAATTGTACGGGAAAAAAATCCACGTAGCCCTATATCACGTGCTTCCTTGGTTCGACCCTAAGTCTGCAAGACAGAAAAAGGGTTAGAGCACCTTTGCCTCTCGTCGGCAAAGGCCCTCCGATGCCTAAGTTAGTATCACGTACTTTGAACACACAAATCACTCAATGCATATGAAAGCAATTCACAGCGTACCTTTTGTCATGGTTATTGTCTTGTATTTATAGGTGTAGATGTCCTTCATACTAGGCATCTCGTGCCCCTGTTTCCTATTCTCTTTAGGAATCCTTTTCCTAATAGGACTTTTCTATTAGGGACGAGTCTCCATGTCCTGCTAGATCTCATCTAGCAGGGGTCTTCCTTTCCATATAGGATTCTTTCATATATGGGGCATACTCCTAATCACGTTAGGACTTCCCATAACAATCCCTTATTTCACGGGATTGCTTCTTATCTCATAAGGAGCCGCTGTAGAGTGTTCTGGAATGTCTCACCGCCCTACTCGTGGCGGTGCCGTGCTTTCTCGTAGCTCGGAATAACTCGTACATAGCTCAGCTCATCACGCCGAGCTGAATTATGTATTCCAGAATTCTATTTAGGCTTTACACGTAGCCTTCCTAGCTCGGCCATACTAGGGGCATCCTTTATGCCTTACGCTGAGCTAGTCATCCTGATTTACTAGTTTACTTTTTATCTAGTTCTAGCCTCATTCATGGCCAAACCAGATCGGCACAGGGTTTAGGGACTCCCTACGTGGTGCCGAGCTATTCACCCACTCGTGGTGATCAACTAAGGCACGCGCTGTGCCTAATAGTAGGGTAATCAGATTTTACCCACTCCAAAATTGATGCTGTTAAACCGACTCACCTCTTCTCTCGCTTCTCTCTGCCATTTTTCTATCCGGTCCATCTTCTCTCTTTATCTGGTTTTGTCTTTTCCCCTTATTTTCAAAACGATCAGGGATGGTTTCGTGGGCTGGTAGGCTAGTAGCGGCGGTTGCAGGTGGTCGTTGCTGGATGTTACGGATCTTGACTTGTTGAGTTTCTGATCGTTTGTGGATGCCGAATCGGCGGTTACTCGGTGATCACTAATGGGGTCTTGTGACAGCGGCAGGATTGGCGTTGCGTAAGGCTATCGATGTCCTCTATCTCCCTCCTTCTTATCTCTTTTTTCGACCCCCTACCTGGTGATCTGTGATTCTTTAGTTCTCGGCCATTGTTATTCTTGTATGCTCCCCCTCAGTTGTGCTCTGTCCTTTCTGCTCCATTGCCGGTCTTTCCCCTGGGTTTCTCGGTTCTTGGCCTAACGGCCAGATGGTTTGTCTTTGTTTCTGGGATGGCCGGCGTTGGTCTCCCGCCATTACATTGTTGGATGCAGCGGTTATTGCCTAACAGTTTGGTGAGCTTTCGGAGTTGTCGGGTGGTAGGTGAATGGTTTCTGAAAGAACCGGAATCGGACCGCCTCTTGAGTTACTATTAGGAAGAATAAATTAATTAAACCGATTTATATAATTAAACCCTAATCTATGTGATTATGCAAGATTATAAACGCAACAAATAAATAGCAAGCATAACACACAGATATACATGGAAAAACCCCAAGGCGGGGAAAAAACCACGGGAGAGAAGAGAGCACTATATGCAAAACACGGAAACAAAGTTTCTTACAACCATGCTATGAACTCCTTCATTATTGGCTTAGAACTTCTTTGATGACTCCTCATGAACTGCTCTAATAGATGCTCCTTCGGATTCGACTCCTCAAATTCTTGATCTACGCAAGACTCCTCCTTTAGACCAATCTCCAATCGCCTTTGAACTCCATCAAAGAACTCCAAGTGTTGTAGAAGATGAACCAAAATACCTTGAGAGATATTCTCTAAGCTTATAGGTATTCAGACCTCATCAAATTACTCAAGGAAATAACCCACAAGCGTTTTTATTGCTTTTACGAACTTTTTCTCTCTCTCTCTCTCTCTCTCTCTATTCACGTTGTGGCTGCAAAGTTAATTTTCTGAACCCTAATGAAAAAGGTCACTGTTGCTTGACCAACTCGCTCGAGCAGAACCAATCCAAATAGTTGCTCAACTAACTCCCTCAAGCGAACCTGTTGCATCTTGAGGGAATTGCACATCTCCAATTATTTTGTTTCCTTAAGCGAAATGCACATCTCCAATGTAATATCCCAAGTTGTTTCAAATATTTGACGTGTTTTCACGTGATGCTAGCGGACTCATTGGTATGCTTGTAGATGTGGGAGTGTATTTAATATCACTGGGTGAAAGTATTTTTGGAGAGATGGTGTGTCTACACCCAATAATTTTCCTATGATTGGTTGTAAAGGCTGAATTGTTGACGGAGACTTTGTCTAGGAAGAGAGGGGGAGACCATAGGAAGAGGAAAAAAAAAAAAAAGAATTAGAAGTCAAGGAGAGGGGACGGATAGTCAAGGGGGAGGATGGTTTTATTTGAAGTTGTAGAAAAATTTGTGTTGGGGAATTTTCAGCAAGTTCTGGGTCAGTTTGACGGTTGATTAAAAACAGTTACAGAGCTCAGCAAATTCTGAATTTTTTATATGATGATTAAGTATGAGTTTGGGGGTTGTGGTAAAAATTTCGTGGGAAATGGATTAGTAGATTAATTCTGAAAATTCGTAGAGTGCAGCACTGTTGGGTCGGAGGATGCATTAATTTTCATTCATTTCACTTGCATTTGGGCATGAATTTTGGTAGTGAGCCTTGTGGACGATACATAATTGGCATTATAGGTGATAATATCGTAAGGATGGTCGTGGTTACGCCTTCGGTGCGTAGAGGTTAAGTCGATAGCGGAGTTTGTCCTTTCGTGGCAGGTGAGAATGTACAACTTCTATAATAAATAGAAATGTTGTGTTTTTCAAAATTGTCTTGTGATTATTACTGTTCTTGAAAGCTCTTTGATGTTTTTGAGTATATGATGGCAATATTCTTGTTTGGATGAATCAAATGATTTTTGGTGGGTGGAAAGAGAACTTTTATGCCTATTGTGCCAATGTTCTAGTTTGCAAGCTTGGTTGCTGCTTGCATTCGTGAGTTGGCAAACAAGGTGGACGTTTGCCGGTAAGCTTTACTTACCTTGTGGGTTGCACCTACCATTGGTGATAAAGAATGGCCCTCGTCACCACCACTATATGTGAGCCTGTGAGCAAGGTAACGGTACCGTCTTAACTCCTGGTCGTGAGGTTGACGACTCGTTGGCACATTTGGTAAAATTAAATGCTATTACTTTATACTGTGAAAGAAAATGTGGATGATTTGCAATCTTTTAAAAATGTGCTTTGAGATGAGCCAGTGGGCTGTGTTTTTTAGATGGGCCGGTGGGCTGTTGTAGACACCCCAATCCGGACCCTCGGAATTCCGGAACTTCCCCGATGATGAAAATGCTTATTGTGAGCACTCAAGGTTTGATCAAAGACTTGAAAAACCCCATCAATAATCTCCCGGAAAATTACCAAAATACCCTTTGAACCCCCTGGAATGGCCCAAAACCTTAAAACACATGCACCTAGATTGCTCTTTCAAGCACCTGGATTGGTCAAATCCAGGCGCCTGGATCGCCTGGATATCAGTCCCGGTTGAGTGTAGTTTAAGTTGATAGTGGGCGGGAACGATATCTTGGAGGATTTTCTTGCAGAATTCAGTTAGAGGGAGAGTGCGAGAGATGATTAGCTCTAGGCTTAACCTCTGGTTGACCCCTCAACCTTTCCAAGGATTCAAGTGGCCCACTTTGAACCCTTGTTTTCCTATTTAAGCAACCCCTCCCCCTCCATTTTGGGGACCAGAAAATCACTCTTTTCCCCTTGCTGTTACTCTGCTAAAATTCCTCTAGAAGTTCAACTTCAACCAATCTCTCTCTAAACCCATCACTCAAACTCACCCTCATACCATCTAGACCTCTGATAATCATATTTTTCTCCATTCAATCTCTCTCAAAATCCATATACATTGTCTTCTATTTACTCTACACATCCAAGTTCAGTACCCCTTTGATCAAACATCCACACAAAATTTCATCTCAAACCCTTTGATCAAATCAAAAAGGTTGTTTTTCTACCAATATGCTCAAGTAAGCCCTGAGGGGAACTCAATCAAGTCCTCACTGGTCTTCTATACCAGTAGAGGGTTTGAGAGAGGTTTGAAAGGTCATCAAGAAAGAAATCAGTTTGTGTATCAGTACTCAATCCAGGCGCCTGGATCATCACATTCCAGGCTCCTGCATTGAGTCCAGGCGCCTGGATTCACTCCATGCAGGCGCCTGGATCTCCTTTCCCCTTATTGTACTTTTTGCTTTCTCTTGCATCATGATCAATCTTTGGTACATCACTTGCATACATTGATCCATGGTTCTTACATTTCTTGTCTTGATCGTCATTACAATGGTCATTTAAAGTGTTTTAAGGTTATAATCATGCCTTAAAAAGAGATTACATAAATGAGAAACATTCATATGAGCTTGTGTGTTATTTGTAGGTTCTAATCATTCAGTTTTTGAAGGCTTGAAGATGAGATTTACCATGCTACTTAGGCATGTTTTCATTATAGATGTTTAAGATGAACATTATCATTATGTTATCATTGCATTTTAGTATCATTTTGTTGTATTTAAGTTAAACTAGAAGTTTTATACCTGCTACTGTATTGCTACACATTTTCTAGAATGCATGAAAGCTAATCAAAACATTGCATTTGGCGATTCCTGTGAGAGATGAAGTTCTGAGTTTTCTGTCTGGAAGGCAATTCAGGCGCCTGGATTCCTGAGTCTGCTTAATCCAGGCGCCCAGATTGCAATCCAGGTGTGATGTTTTGAATGAATGTGATCAATTTCTGGGGCATCTTAAGGCAGTTTGAGGGCTATTTGGTGAAATTTTAGCATCTTTTATATATCAGTCATTCATTCATAACATTTCGCACAAGCATTCACGTTCATTTCACTTATCTTTTTAACACATTTAAGTGCTCTCATATGTATTTGTAATTAAAGTCCATTCAAACAATATTTTTAAAATCCCTTCAACATTTAGTAGAGACCGGTAATTATACCGGGCGTGAGGGGTGCTTTAAATTCCTTCCCCTCACGTAACCTAGCTCCCGGACCCGAGAAATCTCATTTTGAGAGACCGGTAAAGCATTTTCTATTCCAAGGGCAAAAGAGTCATTTTTCAAAGGTTTCTCGGGTATGATCCTCAAATCCGGGTGGCGACTCCATTCAATCAATCAAAATCATTTTAAAACCATTTTCCAAACCAACAATCAATTCCGTGGACCTATCGCGCCCGCGGGGTGTTCACAAGTTGGCGACTCCGCTGGGGAGTCATAATTAATATATATTTTAGTATTATTACACTTATGTGTGATTTTATTAAAATGTATATTAATTATTGAGAGCTAAACTTGAAAAATGTTTAAAGGATTTTGAAAATATTGTTTTTATGGACTTTTTGCATTGCACGTGCATGGTTACCAGCCTCGCTGACGTGTTTCGGCAATCCCGCCCGGCTTGCCGCTGATGGGGAATCCCGAAATGCTCAGCACCCCCCGACCGTGATAAGTCACCATTGTCGTTATTACCATCGCCTTGTGGGATCTTTGGCGGTGGGAGACAGCTTTAGCTTTGAGTCCGGGGTACCCTTCTCAAACCAAAACCAGCCTTTGCATATAGATAACCATAGAATCCCATGTTAGATAACCGACCCATGTGTTAGGATTATGTGCTCCGTCCTATTATGTGCTATATGTTACTGTTTTCCCTAGCATGCCATACTGCATACATGCATACACTTGCATAGTCTTGTTTCACATGTTGTCAGTTTTCGACGGTTAGTAGAAGGTTGCCTTGGCCCGATGATGAGTCGTGCATTTCAAATGCACGTTGTTATTACAAGTTGGTCTTTAGGATGACCGGACATGAGAAAATTTGAATGATCAGATTCTTGACAATGATCTAAACGGGTTTAAGGGACATTAGCCCGAGAAGGGACAATCGGCCTTAAATATCCGAATTTAGATTATTGCCAAAATTTCTGTAAATCATGTTTTCCCAAATCCACCTGTCCAATGCCAAGGACCAGTTATTTAAAAGAAAACTTGAGGATTGGGGCAACCTTCCAAAGCTGTTGATGTTAGTCTAGGAGACTTAAAATCCACGGAGTTTGAGATACCTCTGGTGTTGGTCGTGCCCGAACGGCCGCCTGTGATTCAAACTAGCCTTGAGATCATTTGTATCTGGATTACAACACCCATATTGCTCTGTCTTGGATTACAACACCCATATTGCTCTGTCAACATTTAGGCTTTAGGTTGAAACGCCGTACCTACCGAATAATGGTTTACCTGGGGTGTTGGAAAATCTTCTGTGCAGTGATTTTAAGTGAGATTTGGATCCGGTAGACTAACCCTAGGTTGTACATGTAGTCTAGGAGACTTAAAATCCACGGAGTTTGTAATACCTCCGGTGTTGGTCGTGCCCGAACGGCCACCCGCGTTTCGGACTAGCCTTGGAACTGCTTTTATCTGGATGGCGACACCTCATTGCTTTGTCTCGGATGGTCAAGAAAAGTGTTACGGCATCAACATTTAGGTTTTAGGTTGAAATGCCGTGCCTACCTAGTAATGACTTACCCGTGGTGTTGATACAATCTGCTGTGCGAACGTTTCCAAGTGAGATCCGAAACCGGTAGCATAATTCCTAGGCCTAGAAGTAGGGCTAACTTTGGGCAAGGAGCGACACGCATTTTAGGCACCCTTTTGTTTGTATTTGGTATTCAAAGGCTGCGAACTGAGTCCGGCTTTTGCTTTATGATCAGTTTTAAACCATTGGGCCTGCAAAGAAGAAGAAGACCTTACCTGTTTGGACTCGACCTCCCGGACAGAGATTGTCTCGATCTTTATCGCCAAAGTCTGAAACAAGTATGTCGGCTGAACAGGAGCAAGATCCCCCTAATGAATTTGAGCGGCTCAGAAAGGAAATGCAAGATGAAAGGGTCCGGAATGATACCTGAATCGCCCAACTCATGGCGATTATGATGAACATTCAGAGTCGACTCCCTCCGCCACAGCAGCAAATACCCAATGGAAGAGCCCGAAATAATGAGGTTCCAAATGATGAGCATCCGGAACAACCTACCCCCCCGAGAATCCGCAATTGGCTGAAATGCTAGCCAAGATTCTTAAGCTTGAAGAATCTGTGTCCAAAAGTGAGCAGCGAGCCATCACCGGTTTCGACATGGACAAACTTTGCATCTTCCCAGGCGCCAAGCTCCCCAAGAAGTTCAAACATGTGGACTTCAAGAAATTTGATGGGACTGGAGATCCGAGAGGACATATTCAGGCATATGTTAGCTCTCTCTCATTGTAAGATGTTGATAAGTCTGCCATGGCACAAATGTTCCATGAAACTCTCACAGGGCCCGCACTCCAATGGCTCTTATCCCTTGACATTACAAAGAGACAGACTTGGGAAGAAATGGTGGCTGCTTTTATTAAGTAGTATGAATACAATGTACAACTCAAAGTCACTACTCGAGAGCTTGAGAGTATTAAGATGAAGGAGAGAGAATCTTTTGCGGAATTTGTGAAAAGGTGGAGGGCAAAGGCTGCGCAAATGACCGATCGTCCCAGTGATAAGGACCAAATGCGCATCATAACCAAGAACCTTCAGCCAGATTTGGCTCAGTACATGGTGATGACACAAGCACATAATTTTGAGACCTATTTTGAGATGGGTCTGTCAATTGAAGAAGCCATGCAGAGCGGGGTATTGAAGAAAGGAGACCCCATCCCCAAGCCCAAACGAAACTACATTGGAAACACCTCTTCCCTATACGCAAACCCTAGCTATACAACCGGCACCTCGTCCAGCTCCATGAATCACCAGCCACATAAAACCGAGCACATAAATGCTATCTTGTCCCAACCAGCTCAATCAACTCAACCACTTCAAAACCAGAGAGGACGACGCATTTTCACCCCTCTTCCCTTACCTCTTCCTGTTGTTTTTTAGCGACTCGTTCAACAAGGGAAGATTAAACCACTCCAGCCAGCTCCACCTCCACAAAATCCCCCACCATCCTATAACCCAAACACCTTCTGCATTTTCCACTAAACACCTGGCCACCCCACTGAAAGATGCCAACGACTGCGCCATGAGATTCAAGATCTCATCGACAATAAACAAATTCGAGATCCAACCGAAAAACCTAATGTTGTCACCAACCCCTTGCCTACTCATAAAAGAAACATTGACATAGGGCAAATTACCCTCAGCTCCACCCCAAAAGACCTGAACTCTACCCGCGTGCACAGCCGTTACAGAAATGATAAAAACGTGTGCAAATTTTTGGGATTGATTCAATTACCAAACTTTGATTGATTCTGTTTTCCAAAAATCAATTTTTCTCATGCCTATAAAAGAAGCTCTTCTCCAGCCATTTTACACACACCGAAAAAAATATTTTTTCTTATACATAGTTCTGAGAGCAAGCTTATGTATAGTCCCATCCTCACCAATGTTCACTGGGGTTCCGGCTTGACTATGTAGATACCCGACTGTCTTCCGAATCTCCTGACGCCGGAGGGAATACATAGCATCCAATGTTGTTTTGCTGAGCATTTGACGCACAAGCACCTTCCTCAGGATCCGCCACTCAGTGCCGTACGGGCTCCACACCATGTCTCGACCGCCGTACGACGATAGTGCTGCAGCAATCGAGACATCGCGATTGGCGAAGATGACATCGTTGTCTTTTAGTATCTCCCGTGCAATAGCCGGGGAGGTGACTACAAGAGTGCATTTTTTACCGAGCCAAAGGGTGAAGATCGAACCATAGGTCTGAGCCAGGGTGGTGAAGTATGCGTGGATCTCGGGTTCAAGAGATAGGAGGTTTCCAACGAGGGGTAGGCCAAGTGGGCCTGGAGGTATTGGTGGGTGTTTATTTTTCGAAATTTTGATCAATAACATTGTGAACAGCGATAGGATGAAAACGAGGAGGGAGGAAGTGAAAAGTAGGCGTGTGGGATCATTGTTGTTATTGTTGTTGATGCGTTGCCACCACCATGAGGAAGCATCGATGGACAAGGTTACTTGCATTCGGAGCATTTGGTAGGAACTAAGAAAATAACTAGTGAATGAGCAAAGTTAAATTCAAATGACAAGCCCACATATTAAGTGATGTCAATGTGGGTTTTTTTTTAAATAGCGAATAAGAAATTTTTTTTTTTTGAACGGCAAAAGAAGACTTTATTAATCTTTGAAAGCGAAGTTACAAAGATTAAAGGGAACCGAGAAAACGACATTTCATCACAAGAGGATTACAGCTATGAGATCATTAAAGACGGCATCACAAATTCACAATGAAAGGATAACATCTCAATCAGGTTGACATCCTATATCCACTCGACAATGATATTTGATATTCCTACCGTGTGTTTCTCCTAGTCTCGCCAATAGTGATATCAAAATAGAGTAGGTTAGTAATTGGAAAATGATATACCAACGCATTTTCCCAACCAAATCAGTATTTTTAGGCTGTGGAGATTTGTTTTGAACAACTTGCTATTGGGAAACACTAACCTAAAAATGTCAATTTGATAAGCAAACTTTTTGAAGGTTTTTTCTTTTTGATGAGCAAACTTTTCGATTCGGATACTATACGAACTGAACCTAAACCTCAATTTTAAGCTCGTTTAATAAATGAGCCGAATCTAAACTTGACAGTATTCGGCTCGATTAAGCTCGCGAACTTGGAATATATGTGTATCTCATAAGAATTACCTATATAACCTTAGATATGTATAAACTTTCACATATACATAATGAAAAGTTTATAACTTGTACTTGTATAAACTAATAAAAGTATTATAAACTTAGATTTTAATATCTCTTTATAATTTTATATATGTATGAACTTATTTTTGTACAAAATATTTTTTTTTTTGAGGTTCTAGAATCATATATCTAATATTTTTGACTCGTTAAGTCTCATGAACAAGTTCGAGTTTGACTCAAACCTAAGCAAGCTCGGCTCGAGCTTGGCTCAAGTTTGTTAAAAAATTTAATGAACGAACTTGAACATTGTAAAGCTCGTCTCGATTTGGCTCATTTACAGTTTGAAGTCTTATTCTCTCGTTGCTGGCTCCAGAATATCATGTTCAAAGAAATAACAATATCTCATATTGTTATGAGTGATGTGAGACAAATTTAAAAGAATAGTTCCTCCTCCCGTTATTATAGCCTCCTAGTCAATTAGAAAACTATACTCCACTTTCTGAAGCTAGCGAATCCCTTTTTACTGATATTCCCTCCGTCCCATTTTATTTAGCCATCATTAGAAAATCAAATTATTTAAAGGACCATTGTACTTTTGTTAATTTTCAATTTTTCCGTTTGATGGAATATTTCTTGAAATCCTAACTTCTTTTAATTAAGGTAAAAGGAAATGTTGCTTTAATTTACATTTTTAAAAAGGCTTTACAAAGACTAATCCTACTGCGACATCCTAAAATAGAATTAATACTCTGAACCATCTTTGTAGAAAAGAGGGCGTAGAGCTATTTGACCTTTTTTTTTTTTTTTTGTCTTACCAAAAGGGTCAAACACATGGAGACAAAATAACAGTAGAAAAGGTCCCTAAAAACAGTTTGATAAAGATGTTGTCGAAGTTGGAATTGTGTACTGAGCTGAAATTTGAAAGTGGTAGAAGTTAATAATGGAGCTAGAGGGGGACAAGTGGTGGTGGCCGCCACCACAAGATTTCAAAAAATATAATTATTATATAGAAAATGAAAATTTTATTTTTGAATTATATAGATTAGCCACCACTAAATTTTTTAAGTACATATATTTTTGCTACCACAAAGGTAAAAAATCTTGGCTCCATCCCTGGTAGAAGTAAGAAATTTGACATAGAGACAAGTAAATAAGTGTGAAGTATTTGGAACTGAAAAAAACTACCAAGCATTATGTATTGACAATCGTAAAGCACGAACAATGTTGTGCCCAGAACCACACCATTGATAAAGAGAACACAAAAATTTTACGTGGTTCCCCAAATCGGGTACGTCCACGGCCAGCAGATTATATGATGAAATTAGAGAGGAGGATACACCAATCATTCAACTCAACCTCACACTCTAATAGTTCTTTTGTTCTCACCCTCTCTCATCTTGTGTATACAAAAAGGAGCCAGAGCTCCCATGGAAGGCCCCCTGCTCACTACCCTGTCTCTAGCTCACTCTTTTTTTCCGATCTTTTTACATCCTACCTGATTGCCATAAAGGCCAATCACGCCTAAACTATTCCAACATGGGTTGGAAGGTCTTCCATGGCTACCAAAATTGTCAAACTTGATGGCTTGATATCATCCAAGTCAAATTTGAGCCAATAACTGAATTCTATGTGCTGGAATTCAACAAAAAACAGTGTACTTTAGAAGTTCCCTTACCATAACATTTGCATTCCTTCCACAGTGAATTAACAGCACAAGAATAAATGAACCAAAATTCATTGTAAGGTCTGCTAAATTTCATTAACATAGAAAAGAAATATGTCCAATAACAGCACACTGCGTTGTTACAATTTGACAACAATATTTATCCTTATAACACCGCGAGTTAAATAGCAAATATCTGAAACTTACTGATAGAGTGGATCTGATAACCTTGGGGTGGCGATGACAACAAGAGGTATCTTCTTCTTCAACAGGAACCCAAACTTCGCAGACAAATCCAATGCCTCTCCCTCAGGCAATTTCCAGTCAAAAGCATGCAAAAGCGAACCAAGCATAAACATGAACATCCTCTGAGCCATTGCAGTCCCAGCACAATTTCTCCTCGCCGACCCAAACGGGAGATACTCAAATTCCTTACCACTGTAATCCCATTTCCCATCCAAAAACCTCTCCAGATCAAATTCCAATAGGTTTTTCCAAGAGGTCAGATGGTGACAACTGAATGTGAAGACAACCGATGAGGGAAGCCATTCTCATTTAAATGGACACTGATAAGGTGAAGAAGGAGAATAACAATGCATCTCAGAATGAAAAATAAATATGGGTACGGTTCCGCTTGTTTCCCCACCATGGGAAAATGTATTTCATAAACCAAATAAAACCAACCTTAAGTGTCAATCAATGGGGTTGGCAACATGAATCTATTTTCTCCATTGAATTCTGTCAAGTGAAGACCGACCTTAATCGTCTTTATGTCATAAGGATCTAATGGGCCTTTTACATGCTGATTGTCAGCTAAAGCACAGCCCTTCTCTTTTATTCGGTCTTGGACCGGTGGGTGACATGAAATGATGAAAACGTACTTCATGGAAAAGATTTTCCGAAAAAAGTAGTTTCCATTTCCTTTTCCTGCATTCAGTTGACACGAAAATTGTTTCTGATCAAGGTCTATCATGTAAGAAGTCCAAACAAAAGTAGTTGTAATGGAGGACAATTCATGGTTTCCTTGAGGATTTTGGCGAGGGTGCTTAGTTTGTGGAAGAAATATGAGGAGAGTATCATGGTGTTTGAGCATTCTTATTTGGAAAATCTACCGTCCGCCCATTGGGCGGACAGTAAGGCGCGTAGAATCTAAACTCTTACATGTAAGAGTTCAAACAGTGAAAACTCTTCCGTGTAAAACTCTTACATGTAAGTTTATACACTTGTATAAACTAATAAAAGTATTATAAACTTAAATTTTAGTATGTTTTTATAGTTTCATATATGTATAAACTTATTTCTGGTACAATTTTTTTTTTTTTTGAGGTTCTAGAATCGTATATCTAATATTTTTGACTCATTAAATCTCGTGAATAAGTTCGAGTTTGACTCAAACTTAAGCAAGCTCGGCTCGAATTTGTTTAAAAATTTAATGAACGAACTTAAACATTGTAAAGCTCAGCTCAATTTGGCTCATTTGCAATTTGAAGTCTTATTCTCTCATTGTTGGCTCCATATCTTGTTCAAACAAATAACAATATCTCATATTGTTATGAGGGATGTGAGACAAATTTAAAAGCATAGTTCCTCCTTCCGTTATTATAACTATACTCCACTTTCTAAAGCTAATGACTCCCTTTTTACTACGAAATGAAAGAAAACTAATATTCCCTCCGTCCCATTTTGTTTAGCCTTCATTGGAAAATCAAATTATTTAAAGGCACCTTGTACTTTTGTTAATTTTCAATTTTTCCGTTTGATGGAATATTTCTTGAAATCCTACAATAGAGAAGGTCCCTAAAAACAGTTTGATAAAGATGTTGTCGAAGAGGATGATGTGGTTGCTCTAGTGGGCGAGAAGTTGCAAGAAAACTCCATTGATCAAGTATCTTCGGTTGGGAGCAAGATGGCTGAGGAGTATGAGGATGTGATTCCAGTTAATAAGGACACTTTCATGGTGCCGGATTCGTTTGGGAAAAAACCGAAGATTCTCTTTCCAACTGTGACTCTTTGATAGGCGATTCGAGTGAGGAAATTGAGTCATTTGAGGATACTGCAGCTACGAGACAATTGGGAAACATTTTGGAAGATATTGAAGAGGTGGCAGATACAGAAGTTGGGACGAATAAGAAGACTGATGAGGTGGCAACCCATTCTGATGCAATCCATATGCCTTTCCAAGCAACAACCAAACGGATAAAAGGGAAAAGGTACAAGAAGAACATAAACAAAATTCTGGGGTACTCTAGAGTAAACACAGGTGACATCAAAGGAAAAAGGAACAAAAAGAAGTGTGTGGTTCTAAGGTCAGCAGTGGCATCTGCTGCTCTATCTGCATCTATTTCATCAAGGGATATAAACAATAGAAACAGAATTTTGTTAGATGAAGCTCAAGTCATATGGGAAGTTGACAAGCTATTTGGTCTTAGCTATGATGGTGATAAGAATGAGGTCATAAGTAAAATTGCTGAGTTGGAAGCCGTTAATAAGGAAAGGGCTGTTCCTGATTAAGGGTTTGGCTTTTTTAGGAGGGTGTTTTAGGTTTTTTGTGGTGGTGGCTTTTGCTTGTGGGTGGTTTTGGGGTTTTGGTTTTTGGTTTTGATTGTTTGGTTGTCTTCTTGACAGTCTTCCAATCTTTTGGGTCTCGAGAGGCTTTTTGGTCTTCTCTTGCCCCGTTTAATCTTGTATCCTCGATATTTGATTAATAAAATCTTTTTTTGCCGTGCAAAAAAAAAAGTTGGAATTGTGTACTGTGGACGGCCCACCGAGATTGCTCGAAAAGGATTGTGATTTGTTAGAGTCGCCACCCGGATTTGAGGTCCGAACCCGAGAAACCGATAAAAAATATGACTCATTACCCATAAAAAGAGATTTTACTGATCATGACGGAACCACAGATTTCTCGGATTCGGGGGTTTGGTTACGAGAGGGGAAGGGTTTTACGGCACCCCTCTCGCCCGGTCCGTGAACCGGTCTCTACTCAATATTTTGTGGGATTTTGGAAATGTTTAAAATTTGATCTATTCACATAGATGGGAATCGGGGATGGGAATCACATAGCAACAAAACATGCAAGAGATGCGATTTTACTGTGGATGCTTGTGCGTGCGATCTACATGGATGATGAACATGATACTACAAATATTCACAGAAATAAATTACAACAGAAATCGTACAATAACCCAAGAAATCATGGACATAAGACTTATTAAACTGCTTGCAATCTGGATTCCAGAATGGGGATTGAGCGCTCAAGGGTGGTGACTTGAGCGCTCAACCCTCATTCCACCCGAACATTTTCCTTGTTGGTTTTTGATATTTGATGCTGCTTTAAGACTTAAATACATCACAGAAAGATCACACAAGCATCACTTCTCTTTAAAAATCATCAGAAAGTGCTTAAAACAAACTTGCTTTAGAACCAGCTTGAGCGCTCAAGGCTCATGGGTTGAGCGCTCAAACCAATTCTGCAAGAGAGAGGAATCCAGACCACAAACACTATACTGACAACTTATATACACTAACAAAGAATTAAACCATAAGCCATCACCAGAATTACTGGAAAACTGCAAATAGGCCAAGAACAGCTTGAGCGCTCAAAGATCTGACCTTGAGCGCTCAAGCCATAACATGGCTTTCCACTGTTTAACCTTTAAACTGGTTTCCATACTTCCTCAGGACCATCAAAGACAGAAAACAAAGTTTCAAAAGGTTTGACAACCACTGTTTTGCAATCAAATATAAGGAATTTGAAGTTTTTGATGTTTAATCACTATAAAATGGTTAATTTGCATTCATGCATGTAGTTTTGGTGTAGGAATAAACTATTTTGAGAGCTAATTTAACGCAATTAACTCTTAAATAGTGATCAAAATCAAAAAGAAGTTCAGAAGTTAGCAAAACAGTGGCCTGTTCAGAACTAGGCTTGAGCGCTCAAGGCCAGAGGCTTGAGCGCTCAAACCTGCTGTAACTGCAAATTTGAAAAAGGTTTTTAAGCAACTTTCTGGCCTTTGTGAGTTCAATGCAAGTATAGAGATCTTGCTTAAACTCACTAGCCTTCCTCAGAAAGACCAAAACAGTGAGTTGATCACATTTTTACTACCTTTTGGAAAATGTTTGAGACTTGAGCTTGATTCTGGACTTTGAGAGGTTGATTATGGGTGTTCTTGGCTTGTATTCTGTACGAATTGGACAATGTAGATGGTTGACAGATGATCAAAGGTCGAATTTCTGGGTTTTGTGGATGGTATTGTAGGTGGTTTTAATGGTAGAAGGATGGTTTTGAAGAGAGGGAGAGAGAGCAGTGGTTCTTTGGTTAGAAACTGAAGGTAAAGAGTGGTGGAAATCGTCCCTCAAACCAGGGGGCAATGGGTGGTTTTATAGAGTGAGTGGGAGGGAAGAAAGGAGAGAGAGAGAAGTGGGTTTGGGTGTTTGGGAGTATTTTTTGTGTATTTTCGGAGTTGGTGGGGTGTATTATACGTATAGGGATCGTATAAGATCAACCACAGACGCTCCCATGCAGGAAATCTCATGATGAGATACTCTGCAAGTTGCTGACTGGACGGGGGTTGAGCGCTCAAGGCTGTGGACTTGAGCGCTCAAGGTGCTCCTCAGGGGTTTGAGCGCTCAAAGCCATGGGCTTGAGCGCTCAAGGCTATAGATGGCAGATTGATGGTTTGGCTTGGTTCAACAATGCTTGGGTTGGTTTGGCACATTTTGATTGCTTGGGTAGTGTTTGGTTGGTTTTGGTCAAACTCAAATCATTTTCACCAATTCCAGGTAATTGTGATTGATCCGTTTCATCATCGGAGATGCATGGGCGTATTTCGGGTTCAAAATTGGGGTGTCTACATGTACTCAGCTGAAATTTGAAAGTGGTAGAAGTTAAGGATGGAGCCAGAGGGGGACAAGTGGTGGCGGCCGCCATTATAAGGTTTTCAAAATATGTAATTATTATATAGAAAATAAAAAATTATCTTTGAATTATATAGATTCACCACCACTAAATAGGAGTATATTTTTACCACCATGAAGGTAAAAAATCTTGGCGGCTCTGCCTGGTAGAAGTACCAAATGCTACATAGTGACAAGTAAATAAGTGTGAAGTAATTGGAACTGAAAAAAACTACCATGCATTGTGTATTGACAAGTGTAAAACACGAAAAATGTTATGCCCAGAACCACACTATGAACACATACACACACCATCAACAAAGAGAAAACACAAAAAATTTACGTGGTTCCCCAAACCGGGTACGTCCAAGGCCAACGGATATACTAAGAAAGTAGGGAGGAGGATACACCAATCACTCAACTCAACCTCACACTCTCATAGTTCTTTTGTTCTTACCCTCTCTCATCTTGTGCATACAAAAGAGGAGCCGGAGCTCCCATGGGAGGCCCCCTGCCTACTACCCTGTCTCTAGCTCACTCTTTTTTTCCTATCTTTTTACATCCTACCTAATTCCCATAAAGGCAAATCATGCCTAAACTATTCCAACATGGGTTGGAAGGTCTTCCATGGCTACCAAAATTGTCAAACTTGATGGCTTGATATCATCCAAGTCAAATTTGAGCCAATACATGAATTCTATGTGCTGGAATTCAACAAAAAACAGAATACTTTAGAAGTTTCCTTACCATAACATTTCCATTCCTTCCACAGTGAATTAACAGCACAAGAATAAATGAACCAAAATTCATTGTAAGGTCTGCTAAATTTCATTAACATAGAAAAGAAATATGTCCAATAACAGCACACTACGTTGTTACAATTTGACAACAATATTTATCCTCATAATACCGCGAGTAACATAGCAAATATCTGAAACTTACTGATAGAGTGTTGGATCTGATAACCTTGGGGTGGGGATGACAACAAGAGGTATCTTCTTCTTCAACAAGAACCCAAACTTCGCAGACAAATCCAATGTCTCTCCCTCGGGCAATTTCCAGTCAAAAGCATGCAAAAGCGAACCAAGCATAAACATGAACATCCTCTGGGCCATTGCAGTCCCAGCACAATTTCTCCTCCCCGACCCAAACGGGAGATACTCGAATTCCTTACCACTGTAATCCCATTTCCCATCCAAAAACCTCTCCGGATCAAATTCCAATGGGTTTTTCCAAACCGAAGGGTCCCTTTGCATTGCCCAAACATTAATTAGGATCCGGGCATCCTTTGGAATTGTGTAGCCTCCAATAATACATGTTTCACTTGTGTAGTGACGGCCAATCAAAGTGACGATCGGGTGCAAACGCAAAGTCTCTTTCATTACTGCATATAGATAGGGCAGTTTGGGAATGTGAGATTCTTCCAATGTGGTATTTTTTCCAACAGCCGCGTCTAATTCTTGCTTGACTCTTTGCATCACTTCTGGTTTGTTCATGATTTCAGCCATGGCAAACTCGAGGGTGTTGTTCGTCGTGTCGGTCCCTCCTATGATCATATCCTGTCCATGGATTCAACAATGTGTCTAAATGATTAATTTCAAAATATATAGGTTGCAAAGGTCCCGTAAGACTATTCTGAAATACCAACCAAACTAGCATAAACCCTGTGGTCCATGCTATGTCGCAGATATGAAATAAAATGATGTATTTTCCCTTTTTTATTTGCTAAAAAAATATACTTTCAACCACAAGGTGTATTGAATTATTGGATCACTTAGATCAAAAGGGTATAACAATTCTATTTCATATATACTCCCTCCGTCCCATTTTAAATGCTCCCTACGTATATCCGTGCCATTTTCAAACGTCTATATCTTTTTATTGGTAAGGTTTCGAAAGTTTTTAAAATTTTTGTCTAATAGAACTAATTGAGATCTATCAAATAAGATCCATATTGCATATAAAATACATTATAGAATGAAAACTATAAAAGTTTTAAAAAAACACGCATAACCGTAGGGAGCATTTAAATTGGGACGGAGGGAGTATCTGTTTCTCTTGACTCTAATTTCCCACGGTGATTGACTCGGCTGTAAAATCATAACTAATAGTGTGACTTTTCTACAAAATAATTAAGTCAAACACCCTAGACAAAAATCCGTCATAATTTTTTTACGATCGGTGTAATTGAAAAGAGCAAAAATATAGAGGTGTAAAAGTTAGAGTAATATCTTTATGCATGCAAGTTATGCAACAACTTTCATAGAATAGTTAATAGCCCGGTGTTCAAACTAAATTTAGAACTGACAACTCATGTGCCAAAGGCGCAAAGCACATTGTGATGCTACAAAAAATTGTTTAAAAGGTACTCCATAACAAACCATATATGGTGGTATATACTATCTATTCTTTTGGGTCCTCAACCATTGGTTGATTCCATCTGTTTTTTCTCTTTCCCCCTATTTGTCTCTCTCAATGTACCCTTATTGAGCTTAATACAATTTCTTCTTCTTTTGATCAAAAAGAGAAAAAAAAAAAAAAAAAAGTTGAGAGGAGAATGAAAAATGACTCATGGAATCTCTGGCTTCACTTTGTATTGCAAAATTGATATAATTAGTGGCGCGTAATTCCCATTTTTTTGTGCGATCAATTTTACCCTTTATTCATCCGTTTATTATAACTTCCAACATAATAATCAATTTTCATTAGAAATCTTAGAGCAACAGAGTTAATAAATGTATGCTATTCCGTGAAAAAAAAAAAGTATGCGATATATCTTGAAGAGATAATTAGCATCGACAATGAAAATTAATAGAAAAGAGAAATCGCATTTGACTGGATTAGCCATCCACCAAATAAGAATCTTAAGCTTTGAAATTAAACAATTGGATCATTGAAGATATATAAACCAATAAGATAGATACTGCTGGAGTACACACTTAGTTACGAATGAAACTTGATTCGCAATGATAACATCTAAGTGTCTGAAGAGAACTTTCCCCCTTTTTTTTGTGAAAATCCGTGTACACAAAATGATGGGTTTAATGGTTGGATATCAAAATTTTTGCCTAATTTCTAAACTCATAAGGATAAACATGGTATAAACATTTTTTTAAATATAGATAGGTTTCATATGTGGCCTTTTATTGATATGGCTATTATGTGATACATCTATATACACACACATATCACAAACATTTTACGGTTATTTATTATTATTTTCTTTAATGTTTCTTTCACACCGTAAATGCACAAATAGTGTTAGGATGGGCGTATGTGGCCCAATTGGCGACAAATAAAGTGTTCAAAATCACAAGGAGTTGAATATGCTTTATTAAAATTATAGGGGGGTGGAGTGTCACAATCCCGAACCATAGCCATTTAATCTGAATTTTATACCACTATAATATATCATAGGGAGGTGGAGTGCAAAGTGCAAATATAATATTATACCCTAAAAATGTTGCACATTATTAAACAAGAGGGAGGTAAAATATCGCTTTCTGTTCGTATAGTTTATATCACAACATATGTAGGGGCAGGGGGCAGCTGACCCCCTAGCCGGAAATTCTCCTTGGGATATGCATATCTTTTTAGTTATTTTTGTAATTTTGCCCCACAGAAGTATATCTTGTTGTCTTTAGGTTGTGTTCCTTGCCCTATAAATAATTCATTACCCCAAATGTGCTGAAAATTTTACATGCAACTTCATAGGGAACCATTAAAATGAAACGAAGGGACTAAATATTATAGATTATTGACACCCTAATGATAAATCATGCGTCCGACCCTGCATGTAAGGTTTGTATCTCCTATCGGTATTCGAAGCAATGCTTCGTAGGGGATCATCTACCGGTAGTTTATGCATTTGATTTCTTAGGGGATCATCTACCGGTATTTTTCTATAAAATAAAATAAAAAATTAGAACGATGCGATATAATATATAAGATATGGCTAAAAGCGACAAAAAATAAATAAAAATAAAGTGTTAGGATGGGTGCGTAGGACCCAATTGGTGACAAATAAAGCATTCAAAATCATGAAGAGTTGAATATGCTTTATTATTTTACGGTAGTTTATGTAAAATAATGAAAAATAAAAAAATAAAAAAATAAAAAAACAAAAAAGAGTAAAGGATATATAGTAGATTTTTTTTATTTCACCTCAATTTTGATTATGAATGTTAGAAGAAAGTATATTTATTTAATTAAATATATGTCAAGAGGGAATAGTACAACATGTTATGACACTAGCACAAAAAATAAAGTTTCTCTTAGTTTAATCAAGAGCATAAAACAGAGCTATTCTACTGGCAGAGTAATGTAAATCAAGAGCATAAAACAATAGCTTGATATTGAGAAAACAAGTAAAAGAAAAGCTGGCCTGTGACACAATCGGGAGGCGTGTTGCACTGTCTTAAAGCCACTAGTCCTCCCCTACGTGAAGGTAATAACGGATTGTAGGGGCTCCAAAATTCAACCCGAAATGCTCACAAGCTCCCTCTTCCAATGTTCACGTCCACTGGGAGGATATGAACCAAGCCACGAACCGAGTTGCCCAAATATATTTAAACCACTAAACACTATGATTTTAGGAAGAAACTTGACTGGAAAAATTGAGATGTTTGTGGAAATTTTGTCAAGTAAGAAGAAGGATTTGAGAAGTGTTTTTTGGTGGTCCAAAAGAGTACTTGAGGCAGGTATTTATAAGGCTTTGGTCAAGCCTTCAAACGGCTAAAAAATCAATGTATTTATTATGAATTAACCAATATAAAAACTTATTGTTTATAATGAGCCAATCGGCTAGTAGCTTTATTTCAAAAAATCAGTTACGGAATTAAAATGGAGGTTACACAATTTTGTAATCAATTCGATATTCAATCATTTTCTTAATTTAAAAATAAAACACAATAAATTCATATAACAAGTTTTGAAACTTACTCAAATTATTTAAAAATTCAACACAACATACCAAGAACAAGGCTTTGATATGGTTCATGGTTAGAGGAGTTTTGGGATCGCCTTCATCTTTTAGCTGCAACAAAAACTGCAAAAAGTCCTTATCGGATTTTCCTCCATTCCCTTTTCCGTTCCCATTTTGTTCATTAATCTTCAACCGTTGATCAATAATACCGTCAAAGATCACATCCAACTGCTTTGCCAACCGTTTCATCTTACTCGCGATCCCTTGCAAGTCAAACCAGGCTAAACTCGGGTACATATCGGATATGTTCTGAGTGCCCAAAAGGTTGGTCATCTCTATAATCATACGCCGGAACTCTGCTGCCACGCTCTCCGTGCTCCCGGCCATGTCCTTGGATGTGGCGTTGCCACCCCACACCATGTTCGTGGCAACGTTGAGTGCCGTCAGAAACATGAGCTCGCCTATTGGAAAATCCACAACTTTTTTTCAATAGTAGTAGTGACATTGTAAAGACGGATTATATTATAGCACCAAAATAAATAAATAATACTGTAATAAATAAATAATAAAGAAGGATTACATTAGGCATGTACAACCCTTATGAATTTTAGTTCTAATTAATCAATAGGCAAGGGGTAATTTGAGTTGTCACTCAAATTAAATTAATGTGTGGTACAAGAATGATTTGGATATGGTCCCATACTCACCTAAGTTTACTGGGCGTTCGCCTTGGCTGTATAAACACCCGATTGTCTTCCGAATCTCCTGACGCCGGAGATAATACACAGAGTCCAACGAGGTGTTACTGAGCATCTCACGCACGAGCACCTTCCTCAGCATCCGCCACTCAGCGCCATACGGGCTCCAAACAATGTCTCGACCGCCATATGAAGATAGTGTCCCGGCGATTGTCACATCGTGATTTGCAAAAACGACATCATTGTCTTTTAGAATCTCACGCGCTATAGCCGGGGAGGAGACTACGAGAGTGAGCTTCCTACCGAGCCAGATGGTGAAGATCGAACCATAGGTCCGAGCCAGCGTGGTGAAGTGGACGTGAAGCTCCCAGTCTAGAGAGAGGAGACTTCCGATAAGGGGTAGGCCATATGGACCTGGTGGTAGCAGTGGGTGTTTATTGTTCGATTTTTTGATCAATAATATCCATGTGAACCACGACAGGACGAGAACGAGGAGGGAGGAAGCGAGAAGTAGGCGTCCGGGATCATTGCTTCTGTTGTTGATGCCTTGCCACCACCATGAGGTAGCATTGGAGGATAAGGTAACTAGCATTCCGAGCATATGGTTAAAAACTAAGAGAGCAATATTATTAAATCAGTAAAAGTTCAATTCAAATGACAAACCCGCAAGGAAAATGGTTGAAATTTTGGGATGTAGATTTGTATTGTATGGTTATCCTAGTCTCCCCAATCCTTATATGATGTCGTGATCGAGTTTTCTAGTAATTAAGTATTTGGAAAATGCCAAACCAACACACTTATCCAACTTCTATGCTTTGGTTGAGATTTTATCTAGGGTCAATTACCTATATGTCACTTCATCTTTCACAGTAGTTTCACTTCAGTCACTTGGCTTTCAATTTGAACGAAAATGTATATAGCGTTTCTATGGCTCACACCATGTATACCATAGCTTTTTCCAATTAATGAGCTAAGGATATGCTTGGTCATAACCACGGGTAGCATAACATGCTAATTAAACGTAACAAATTGACGCTGTTAAACCGACTCATCTCTTCTCTCGCTTCTCTCTGCCACTTTTCTATCGTGCCCATCTTCTCTCTTTATCTGGTTTTGTCTTTTCCCCTTATTTTCAAAACGATTAGGGATGGTTTCGTGGGCTGGTAGGCTAGTAGCGGCGGTTGCAGGTGGTTGTTGCCGGATGTTACGGATGTTGACTTCTTGAGTTTCTGATCGTTTGTGGGTGCCGAATCGGCGGTTACTCGGCGATCACTAATGGGGTCACGTGACAACGGCAGGATTAGCATTGCGTAAGGTTATCGATGTCCTCTATCTCCCTCCTTCTTATCTCTTTTTTTGACCCCCTACCTGGTGATCTGTGATTCTTTAGTTCTCGGCCATTGTTATTCTGGAATGCTCCCCCTCAGTTGTGCTCCATCGCCGGTCTTTCCCCTGGGTTTCCCGGTTCTTGGCCTAACGGCTAGATGGTTCGTCTTTGTTTCTGGGATGGCCGGGGTTGGTCTCCCGCCATTACATTGTTGGATGCAGCAGTTATTGCCTAACGGTTTGGTGAGCTTCCGGAGTTGTCGGGTGGTAGGTGAATGGTTTCTGAAAGAACCGAAATTGGATCGCCTCTTGATTTACTATTAGGAAGAATAAATTAATTAAACCAATTAATATAATTAAACTCTAATCTATGTGATTATGCAAGATTATAAACGCAACATATAAACAGCAAGCATAACACACAGATATACGTGGAAAAACCCCAAGGCAGGAAAAAAATCACGGGAGAGAAGAGAGCACTATATGCAAAACGGGGAAAAAAAGTTTCTTACAACCACGCTATGATCTCCTTCATTATTGGCTAAGAACTTCTTTGCTGACTCCTCATGAACCGCTCTAATAGATGCTCCTTCGGATTCGACTCCTCAAATTCTTGATCTACGTAGGACTCCTCCTTTAGACCAATCTCCAATCGCCTTTGAACTCCATCAAAGAACTGAAAGTGTTATAGAAGATGAACCAAAATACCTTGAGAGATATTCTCCAAGCTTATAGATCTTCAAACCTCATCAAATCACTCAAGGAAATAACCCACAAGCGTTTTATTGCTCTCACAAACTTTTTCTCTCTCTATTCACGTGGTGGCTACGAAGTTAATTTTCTGAACCCTAATGAGGTTGTATTTATAGACAAATGAAAAAAGGCCACTGTTGCTCGATTAACTCGCTCGAGCAGAACCAATCCAAATAGTCGCTCAAGCGAACCTCTTGCGTCTTGGGCGAATTGCACATCTCCAATTATTTTGTTTCCTTGAGCGAAATGCACATCTCCAATCATTTTGTTTCCTTAAACAAAATGCTCATCTCCAATTATGTTGTTTCCTTATTCTCAGTTTCTTTTTCATCATGATCCTAGCTTTTTCAAAAATGCAATATGTCCATATTTCTTCGAGTCACGATCTTCCCATATTTCGTTACGGGTCACAATCTTTCCAGAATACTTTACGAGTCACAATCTTCAATTCAATGACTTCTGGCACTAATTGCTAGCATAGAATAAGGCACTAATTGTTGTCCTTGGCTTCTCACCAATCAATCAACTAACTACCATATAAATAGGATATCAATTACATGGAAACGTCACGGAATTAGCCAATCACAAATAAGGCACTTACAGTTTCTTCTCTAGTGGGTGGCTTTTGGAGGCACAGCGGTTTGCTACGAAGAAGTTCTATTCTTGTCTATTTTGGTGGCTCAGTCAGGTGGTTCGGGCGGCTGTGTATTGAAGAATCACAGTTGATTGCATAGGTTTTGGATTTCTTCGCCAGGGCCTCACCCATTGCTTAGGTTTTTGGAGGCTTTGGATTTTATTGTATTATCTGTGCATTTTAGGTCCACATGTGTTCGTGAGCTGTTTATTGTTTTATTCGGGTGTTTAGGGCATTGTCCTTACTGGCTGTATTTTTTAATTTTTGGTTGGAATCGTGAATATTTACATGTGAATAGTGAATCTGTTTAAAAAATCCATGACGGTTCGTAACAATTAACAAAACTATATGTAACAAGGTCATCATGAATAGTGAATTTTTAAAAGTTCTTTAAGGTTTGTAGCTTGACCAAATTTATACATGACAAGTATGAAAATAATACGTGGTGGGGCTTACCGTACGCCCCTTGTCAAAAGGTCGTACTGTAGCACTCTCTCTGCTACCAATGAGGTTTATTAACTAGCGAATAATACTACTTGAATTTTACTGGTAGAGTGATGGATCTGATAACCTTGGGGTGGGGATAACAACAAGAGGAATCTTCTTCTTCATCACAATCCCAAACTTCTCTGATAAATCCACTCTCTCTCCTTCAGGTAATTTCCAATCAAAAGCATGTAGAATTGAAGCAAGTAAAAACATGAACATCCGCTCAGCCATTGCAATCCCAGCACAATTCCTTCTCCCTGACCCAAATGGGAAATACGCAAATTCCTTCCTGCTAAAATCCCATTTCCCATTCAGAAACCTCTCGGGATCGAATTCTAACGGGTTTTCCCAAACTGAAGGGTCCCTTTGAATTGCCCAGACATTGATGAAAATCCGAGCACCCTTTGGAATGGTGCATCCTCCAATGATACATGTCTCCCTTGGGGAGTGAGGGACAAGGAGCGGGAGGATTGGATGCAAACGCAGTGCCTCTTTCATCACTGCATATAAGTAGTGTAGTTTGGGAATGTGGGACTCTTCCAGTTTGTTATTTGTTCCCACTATTGTGTCTAGTTCTTGCTTCACTCTTTGCATGACTTCTGGTTTATTCATCATCTCAGCCATGGCAAACTCGAGAGCGTTGTTCGTCGTGTCCGTCCCACCCACCACCATATCCTATGAATGAATTACAACTATGAATTAAAAAAAAAAATTGTTCAAAAAATGGTTTTAAAGGTTCTATAAAGCTGATTCTGGAAATAGCAACCAAACCTGATTGCAACCGAGCTAAGTAAAGCACTATATGAAATTACATCACATCACGCCGTTTAATTAAAAGATAGCAAGTCGGATTGTGTTGAGGATCATCTAATCGTAGTAATTTGCATTTGACGAACGTCATAATGTTTTATCAAATCATGAAGATCGTCATTCATTTGCACATTGCTTGGTAATAAACCCAATGTAGAAGCCGATCAAAACAAATAAACCCATTGTAGAAGCAAAGTGCCGAAAACATGTAGTTTTATACACCTAGATGTGATGCTTACTCTGTAATCTTTTAAGAACGAATACAAAAACAGGGCACAGTAATTCTAATTAAATGAGGACACTGACATAGCGGAGGCACGACAAGAAATATATATTAGATGTATGATGCGTTATGCCAAAACTCGAAGTAGAGAATATAAACACACCAACAATAAAACACGACACAAGGATTTACGTGGTTCCCCTCAAGAACAAAGCAAGAAGAAACGTCCACGGGGAAAGAGCAAGAGAATTCATTATAAAGAGGAGAATTACACAGATCCAGCTATACTCGTAACTCTCACTTGAAACACTCTCACTATGTTGGGAACAAATCTTTGAGGAGCGACCTACAGAATATCAAACATCTCAAGAACATGAAAGAAATAAAACTCACTCTAGTATTCTAATCCCAACTTAAGGCAAAACCCTAGGAGGCCACAAAGCTCCTATTTACAAGAAAATACAAAAAAATTAGGTCAAAAACCCTCTATAAAATGCAACGCACACATTCAACGTCGGTGATCCAGACCAGAGAAGCTACAAGTTATAGAACCAAAACCGAACAATGGTCCGTACCAAGGATGCTGCAACCGTCTTTTCGCACTAAATTTTATACCTTTCTTCGAACGTCTTGAATTCAAGGCATATCTCCAATAATCTCCACCTTGACTTGAATTCCCTTCCAAGCCAACAACATTCAACACTTGCTCTTTCCCCCCACAAGGTAGCCCCAGACAGGGCGATCACCAACAACACCAACTAGCAAGGCTCAAGCACCACCGCATGTGCCACCAAAACGAGCCTTCCATCTTCAAACGAGTACCTCCCAACCAATGCATCCATCACTGATGCCAACGAAAATCCGCTCAAGCTCCACCCGGAGCTAAATACCGAACTCCACGACAAAGTTATCATTCCCAGCGAGCACCCATCTTGAACCAAATGTCGACGTCGACCAAATGCACCTATTACTAATGCCAATGAAAATGTGCTCAAACTCCTCCCGGAGTTAACTGACTCTTTCGTAAAGCCTCCCGACCGTATGCCCTCGCGCATACTCTCAATAGTTGAAACCGAATTCCTCTCAACAGATGTAGACTCCAACGATTGAGCACCATCAAGCAAGTAGAGGTTCCCTAATTTTCGACCCTCAAAGAAATTGATAGCACTTGAGAGGGAGCACTAATCTCTAGGGACCCAATCCCACTATCCACTGGCCAGGAGTTTGTTTAAAAGCTACCCCATATGGATTGACTACAAAGAAATTGATAACACTTAAGAGGGAGCACAGTCTGAGTCTCAAATCTTAGCGATCGGGAAAACCAGGGGTGACTCTACCTTGACCTCGCTGGGTTCGGAAAATGCACTGAACAAAATATTTTTTTACATATAAAGTGAATTTTTTAGAATTGTCAACACTGGATCAATGAGCAGAATTAAATTAAATGAAACTCCAGTTAAATTTGGATAACCTAATAAAACAAAATAAGTCCAACCAATAAATTTTGGAAGTCTAAAATTATTAATTAAATAATAAAAGGAACATCTCCTTTCACTCTCTCACATTGTTGCCTAAGGCACAAGTACAATAAGGAATCAAATAAAACGTTGAGTACTCCATGACATGTCAACGTGACATGTTGCCAAGCCAGTTGTTTGATCAATAATTTAATACTTAAAAACAAGGTATTCGGTTGATTTTTACTTCCACGTCTTGATTACATTTTTAGGCCTCGATTTCTTAAGAAGAATATTGCTTGACCGACCGAGTAATTTAAAATAAAGACGCGTCCCAAGCGTAGGACTCTCGACCGATGTAGCATAATATTCGGAAGTACCGGAGTCGAACCACAGAGACGGACGAACGTGTGCAGGACTCAAAGATGACGGGGTCACAGTTTATCTTGGCTCTTAGGTAGCCACCCCTTGTTTAATGAGGTTGATTTACTAACTCGATTACCAAACTAAATTAACTAAATATGGATTTGAAACGGAGAGTACAACCGTGGGAACTCCAGCGTCCGCGACTAGCCTAACCAATATTTACTCGGGCCACAATTATTCAATTTATTGATTTTAGAATAGGAAAAAGGATCCCTAACAAATGCGCACCACCTGTCACCAGTTTCCGTGCGCATTCGAATTCCGGCGATGCCTGGGTTTTGTTTGTTAGAAGAGTTTTCGTCTTCTAAAATTGCTTAAAAATTAAATTAATTCGAACCCGAGGTAAAAACATTAATTAAACTAGCCACGGGACGCCTTCGCCCCGCGGCCGCACCCTATAGAACTACTCACTCATGATTCTATTAAACGTGACAATAATGTTAAGCCTAAATCTAAACATGATTTGCAATCAATATGAAGTAGAGAAAAGCAATCACTAAAAATTGAAGGAAAAGAAACTTAATAGATTACCAAACGGAAACAAGAATTCGATGCTGGGAAGTACTAAGAACTTGAATTAAACTTGAATCCGAAGAAAATCCTGAAAACAGCAGCCAAAGTTAAGAAAAATAAATGTAAGTTATGAATTGTGGAACCCTAATTTCGAGTTCTAAAGGGGTATTTATACATAACCCCCGCTAATTACAATTAAAATCCCAAAACAATTCGGAATCGGACCCGCATACGACCCAAAACGCCACCGTTCTCTGGCCAACTTAAGCTCCCGGTAGCGCTACACCAATTTCTTGGTAGCGCTACCTAACCACTTAAGACTCGTTTGAGCGTTGACCCTTGTGTTGACCGCTGACCCGGTAGCATCTCGGTAGCGCTACACTACTTTAGGTGTAGCACTCGCGGAGGTTCTGTTCAGATTTTGAGCCCCGTTGTGCCACTTTTGAGCGCTATACCAAAATCCCTGTAGCGCTCACGACGGTCCAAATTGCTTTCCTCGAGAATCCACTCCGACACTTAGTCTCCCCGGCCTCCCATGCTCTCAAGCTCCATCTCGGCCTCTTCAATGTCTCTAATTAACGCCAACACATCACGAATATCTGCAAATAAAGCCCAGAATACAAAACCAACCACGTGCACGCATTATACGGAAAATGAGGATTAAACGCACGTCTAACGCGCCACTTCTACCCTACTTAGGTGCTTAAATTCACGAATTTCGCGCGCCAATCAAATATGTTTAGTGGTGTTGATAATGAAACTAAATTCAATGATTTCAAAATATGAAGGCTTGTCATGGGACATTGCAAGACACACCAAGAGTTGAAATAGAGCAGCTTTTTGTGTAAGTGAAATTTATAAATGTATTTTTTTTCCTTTCGCATATAATATACTTGTTAATTTAGATCTTATTTTTCGTACAGAGCTTTTCATAATAGCCCTATAAATTTTTTTCATTGCTGGACAAAAATCTTGGAGCCGTTCTTGGGAAAAACCACTTTAGATTGGAATGTTTTTTAATTGATTATGCTCGTAGTGAGTGGCATGCAAGATACTCCCTCTGTCCCATTTTAGATGTCCACCTTTCTATTTTGGAATGTCCAAAATAAGTGTCCACTTTCTATAAATAACCATCAAAACATACCAAATTTTCAATTTTACCCCAAAAAGGTACTCTTTCATTCCTAATTGATTGGACAGTTTTTGATATTCATATCATTTCTTAAATTGACAATATACTTCAACATATAATATTTTTCATGATTTTGAAAACTTTGTACAATAGAATTAATTGGAATCTATCAAACAAGATCCATATTACATATTTTTTTTAAATCTATATTGAAAGATATAAGCAATTTAAATATATTTAATTAACTTCACAGTTTTTAAGGTTACTTTTGGAAATTTAGAGCACAAATTTTAACTTCTTGAAAAGCTCGATTTCTCGTAGAGGACACTTAAATTGGGACGGAGGGAGTATTTTTTATTCGAGCAGGTGTTACAGACATAGCTTTAAAATTTAACTCCGAACCTACATTTTAAAGTTGTGTTCCTAAACTTCTCCTTTTCGTTTTCACGACCCATTTAAGTATGAAACAAACGTAGGTATTCGAACATGGAGGTATTTATTTGTCCATTTTTTTAGAAGTTAAAAGCAACCTAGTACGTAAACCTTTAAATCTTTTTCAACCATATAAACATGTCAACATACCATGAGCAAGTTTTTGAGCTGACATGGATCATGGTTAGAGGAGTTTTGGCATCGCCTTCTTCTTTCAGCTGCAAAATAAACTGCAAGAAATCATTGGTCTGTTTTACACCATCCCATGTGCTGGTCCCACCTTCTCCATTAATATTCTTCAACCTTTTCCTCAATCATCCCATCAAAGATCACATCCAACCTCTTTACCAACACTTTCATCTTCTTCTCAATTCCTTGCAAATCAAATCGGGTCAAACCAGGGTAAAAATCGGATACATTCGGAGTCCCTAAAAGAAGGGTCATCTCTGCAACCACTCGCCGGAACTCCGCCGCCATAATCGCCATGTCCCCACCTGTGATGGCACCGCCCTACATCATGTTCGTAACGACGTTTAGCACCGTTAGAAACATCTGCTCACCTATTGGAGAATCCATGAAATTGTGTGAGAATTAACCTTTTTAAAACACATGGTGAATGCATGATTTACTCTTCAGTTTTCACATATCTCTAAAACGTTGTCGAAGAGTCAAAAAGTCATAACTCAAGTTAATAACTCAAGTCATGGTGAATGCATACTCTTCAGTTTTGCTAATCCTTAGACTTAACTACGTGACTCAAAAAGTCATAACTCAAGTTAATAGTTGTGCACAGGGGCGGAGGGAAGTGAAGACCACAGTGGTCACTTGACCACTCTGAGCAAAAAATTTGTATAGGATATTACTAATACACATCCAAAAATTGCTAATTGACCACTCTTTAAAAAAAAAATTGCCCCAGCCCATATACACTTCTGGTACATAAGTAAAAAAGGAGTGGCAAATAGGTAGCCCATATACACTTTTTGTCCTTTGGTTACTTTATGACTTTATCAGCAATTGGCAGCAAACCCAACTTTACTCTCCACCAAACTTTACTCTTCTCTCTTTCTCTGGAGAAAACGAAAAAAAAAAAAAAAAAACAAACAAAGAAAGACGAAGAAGAAACCAGATCTTCTGGGTCGGGTCCTTCCCCCTTCGCGAGGGTTCCACTTTCTCCTCCATATCGTTTCCAAAATATGAAAAATCGTTGGGTCAATTGTAAATCGAAGCTACACTTAGTTATTAATATATGTCGACTATTTGATTAACTTGTTATCTAATTGTTTCTTTCTGGCAAATCGGAAAAGTAACTCAGACATAGTTCAAATTTTGACCCCACTTCTCTAGAATCTTGGCTCCGCCCCTGCTTTATAAGTTTGGAATGTGACACCATATTCTAGCTCTAATATCGGTGAGAAATTATGTCCTAGAAGTGTCACAAACCTAAAAGGTTTTTTTTTTTTTTGTATAATATGTGTAGACACCCCGATTTTGACCCAAGAAACTTGCCAAGCATCCCCGATGATGAAAATGTCCGATAAGAGCACGCGAAGCTTGATTGTGAACTTGGAAACCTCTCCAAAACCTCCTCAAAATAAACCCAATCCTACACCACCTTCTAGTACATTCAAAACCCTCTTTTTTGATATATAATATGTCCCAATCTATTTTGAAATGAGGGAGATATGCCCGTTTTACCGAAACGACTTGTTTTTCCAACCTTCTGAGGGTAAAATGGTCACATATTTTGATGTACAAATAATCTTGGGTTCAAACCACTTGTGTTAGAAAGTAGACTTGATAAGCTTTCCAACGCTTCAAACCATGCACAAAACGGAGTTTGGTAGCACCCGGAATGGCCCCGCGAAGTTTGGATTGTTGTGCAGCCCCCAAGTCCAGGCGCCTAGATTACCCTAATCCAGGCGCCTGGATTCCCCAATTCCAGGTGCCTGGAATCACTTCCAGTGGGCAATCTGCAGCTGGTTTTGATTGAAACCATGGACTCCCACTTACATTGTCCCACGTTTTCTTCATTCCAAACTCCCTCCAACAGACTCTGGTTCCACATTTGAGAGTTCAAATTCATTTTCCCTCTCAAACTCATCCAAAACTCCCTCATTCTCTCTCTATATATACCTCCCTCCCACTCCATTTCAAGAGGATCAGTTCTCTCCTCACTCTCCTACTGTTATGCTGCAGAAATGCACCCAGAAAATCGATCTCCAATCCATTCCCCTTTGTTCTACTCATTTCTAGCCTAAAAACCCAACTTCTAGCCTAAAAACCCACCCTTTGATCATCAAAAACTCTCACATTTCAACCATCCATCATCAAACTCAACCAAAACCAATACAATCAGTTTGTCTCTGTCCCAGAAGACCTCTTTCAGTTTACATAATCACCAAAAAACATCCAAACCTCCACTAAAAGTTCACTAATCAAGCTTCTCAAGGTAGTTTTTCTACCATTGTGCTCAAAAGGCCCTGAGGGGATACCATCCAAGCTCTTACTAGTTCTTCATACTAGTTAAGAGTTTGGAAAGGTTTCAAATTTCACAAAAATGGAAGTTCTTCATTAGCATTTGTTGTGTATATTTCCAAAAATCATCCAAAAATCAAGCCTCTTTTAAGTTCATATCATGTGTTTGAGTTGAGTTTGAGGTTCATGTCTGCTACTGCATTTCCAAACATTGTTTAGGGTGTGTGAGCATTGGTTAAAAGCATTGCACTTGGTACTTATTGTGAAAAATGAAGTTCTGAGGTTTCTGTCTGGGAGGCAATCCAGGCGCCTGGATTGGCCCTTTCCAGGCGCCTGTATTCAATCCAGGCGCCTGGACTTGCCTAATCCAAGTGCCCAGATTGCAATCCAGGTGTGATGTGTTGAGTATTTGTGATCAGTTCCTGGGACATCTCAAGGCAGTTTGGGGGTGATTTGGTGAAGTTGTAGCATCTTTTGTACATGAATCATTCACTCATAACATTTTGCACGAGTATCCACCCATACCTCATTGATCTTTTTAATGCATTTTTCTTGTGCTTTCGCATGAATATGTGTACAAAGTCTATTCAAACAACATTTTCAAAATCCTTTAAACATTTAATAGAGACCGGTGATTACACCGGGCGAGAGGGGTGCTTTAAATTCCTTCCCCTCTCGTAACCTAGCTCCCGGACCCGAGAAATCTCGTTTTTGTGAGGCCAGTAAAACATTTTCTATTCCAAGGGCAAAAGAGTCATTTTTCAAAAAGGTTTCTCGGGTATAGTCCTCAAATCCGGGTGGCGACTCCATTCAACCAATCAAATCATTTTTTTGAAATCATAACCGTTTTCGTGGACATCACTCCGCGGGGTGTTCACAATATGCTCTTATTTTAGAATTCGTGAGTAGATTAGATTTTGTTTCTTTCATTCCACATATAAGTTGAAACTCTCCATCCGTCCCCTTTTCAACTGTGTTGCATCATTACATATTTCATATTTCATATCAACTTTTTATCTCTACTTTATACTTTTCACATTAACTTTCATTTCCACTTTCCAAAATTATTCTTCATTTTTGCCTATTACTAACTCATTACCCACTGCTATCAGTTCCTCTGTTCCAAATTCCCTTATTCCCATGTTCCAAAGTTATTTTGAACCATTAGATCGTGTTTTAAAATTTCAATATTTTAAAATTACAATGTAATCTAAGGGTTATAAATGAATTGCAACAGAGTAACATAGAAATTCCCGTAACAGGTGATTTGTTCCCTTACCCACTAACTTTTTAAAAGGGCACAAAATGATAATTGTATAAACTTTTACCCATTAACTTTTCAAAACACACACTTAATAAGGACGGCCCAAATTGAATATATCAATACCTAAAAGGACGGAAGGATTATTTAAAACCTACAACCCTATAAATTGCTGCAATCTATACTTTTTGGTAGGTGACGATGTAATCCAAAAGGCTACTATGCAACTACTATGCAACATATGATCCTTCATTTTCTCTAAAAGATGGAAGGATGTAATATTCTCTTCGTTCCTTAAATAGAGTAGTGCATTTCATTTTTGGTTGTTCCTAAATAAATGTGATGTTCAAAAATTTGTCGGTAAAAATTGGTGCATTTCCTTTTTTCCCCTTAAAAAGTAGATTCTTTTTTTAAAAGTTATGAGGTAAAGTTTAATGATAATATCTCCGTCAAGGGCAATAATGGAAAGTGAATGTAAAAATTGATGTGAAAAATGTCATGATGATGCTTATAAATTGAAAGTACGAAGTTACACATTTTAAAATAAATGAAGTATGAGAATATGTTTACTCAACTGCAAAGGCCTATTTAAAAGAAACAAGTGCAACCCCCATTGTAATGGGACCCAGGGATAGTGGCGGCAATGTGGAAAGAAAACAAAAAAGAAAAAAAAAAGGTTACGTGCTACTCCTTCCGTCTCTTTTATGGTGTTTACCTTTTTCATTTTGAATTGTCCCTTAATAAGAGTGTGTTTTCAAAAGTTAGTGGATACATATCTTATTTTGCCCTTAAAAGTAGATTCTTTTTTGAAAAGTTAATGGATATTATCATATTGATAATAGTAAGTAGAGAAAAGTAGATGTAAAAACTGTAAAAGTTTATGTGAAAGAAAATAAATTAAAATTACGAAGCTAAACACTTAAAAAGGTACAGAGGGAGTAGCAATTAAACTAACTTTATTGATTTTGACCATTCGAAGGCCTCGTTTGATTCGGGTATTAGGTACGTGGGATTGGACTATTTGTACCTAATCCTGCATAGTCCCTTGTTTGGTTCCTCAAAAATCGCATGGGATTAACAATCCCGGGACAATTTTAGTCCAATATGGGGGGGTATTATGTAATACCTGGGGGGGGAGGGGGTGTGGGACTAATTAGTCCAGGATAAAAGGCACGCGTATGAGAGTCGTCCATATTACAAAACTGTCATCGAAATGTTTTTCCTGCTCATCGACTTCTTCTCTATTTAACGCTGAAGATCTCTCTCTCTCTCTCTCTCTCTCTCTCTCTCTCTCTCTCTCTCTCTGTGTGTGTGTGTGTGTGTGTGTGTGTGTGTGTGTGTTCGACCATAGCTGGGTAACGAAGTCGACTTCTTCTCTATTTAACGTCATCGTTCTCCTCTTCTCTCCCGATTTATGCGTTCAATTTCTGATTTTTCAAACTGGGTATGCCATTTCTGTTGCATTTTGTAACCCTAACCTTTGTTTTTTATTTTCTCCCCTTTTTGCTCGATGTTTTCGTCGATCTGTGTTCTCCCCTTTAGTATACTTCTTCTAAACGAAACTATTACAAATCTTACCGAATAATATTTTTTAAAGAGTCGTATTTATCAGAAGCATGTATGGCCTGTTATTGGGAGAGAAGAAGCAATTTTTTCTGCATAATCAGAATATTCGATGGAAGAATGAGGTGTTTCTGGTTTTTAATTTTTTTTCCTGGGTTGAGAAAAGTAGCAAATGTTGGAGATGGTAATAGGTTGAAAAGGCGTATTGTAGTTTTTCAAACTAGGTCCATTTTCATTGTTCCTAGAATGTGAAATCTGGGTGCAAAAAATTGATTGTGCTGCCTTAATTTGAAAATTATTTAAAAAACTTGTTAGTAATGAACTTTGTGAGTTGCCTTGGTTGTGGGAGGAAAGGGAGAGAGAGAAATAGTCTTGGAAATAATCCCAAAATTTAGTTATGAGAACCAAACATGGGACTGGCCTAAACATGGGATATACCAACATTAATCCTGTGCGAATCAAACAGGGGATTGTGAATGATTCAAGACTAAATTAATACCATTACAAATAGTCCAGGACTATTAATCCCATGACTATCAATCCCACCTTTTTTAATCCGCGAATCAAACGAGGCTTCATGTATTGTCCTTACTTCTTTTGCATTCCATAAAATTTTGTTTATTTCATTTTATCTGTTTATAAAAAACACATGCTCCTTTGCGATTTGTTTTTTTAAATACATCAAATTTTCTAATTTTTCAACGAAATTCAAGCATAGTTCAAAGGAGGAGAAATCATGTGTAACTTTTTTGAGGAAAAACATTTCTAAAATAATTTAGTTCTTCATGTGCATAGCACGGATTCAATGCTACTTATGTAGAATGTTTTCATAGAGGAAACAAAACATTACAACAATTTTGCCACCATTAATCCTCATTTCACTCCAATTGATCATTTAGATTACATGTTCGTCTATCAACATTGGCAACCAAAATTTTGTTGCGTAGATTTCCAATTTTACCTAATACTTCCTTGCCCAAGATTGCTGTCTGACTAAATATCCAGTGCAGTAGCAATCAACGGGTGATTACGGAAACATGGTTTCTCCAATAACCATGTTTCAGTAATCACTCACCAACTTTGACAAGAAGTATCAAGAAATTCTATAGGCAAACAATGTGTCGAAAACGAACGACGAACAACAGTCCCAGAACTTATAAATACAAGTGCAGAAAGCCTTCGTCAAACACCTAAGTTACCACTCCTTAGCTAGGCAATTATGAAATCCATATGACGAAATGCACAACTAGAATCCATAATGGAGGATCCGTCCAACTTGGAAACCAGCAAAAAGGAAATTCAGTTGCAAGTCATGTTTGGCATCAAAACATCAAGTATCTCATATACTCTTCAATCGGCAGAAGCCATTTATCTACCATCGGCGAACCAGTCAGAACATACTTCCCAGATGAAAAAAGGGCGATGCAAAAATCCATACAATCAATCACAAAACAACTAACCCAAGTATAGGGTACAAGTTTTGGTTTATTAGCACCACAAAACCCACGAGGGTCACTTTAAAGCAATCAATTAGCTTGTACTCGACTACTCGGTATAAAGCTTCAAAAAGTACCTTAAGGGTAGCCCACTCATTATCTCAACTGACTTGTTGTCTGTCTCTGCGAACACAATCCGCATAGTTTTTTACCACATCGGCACATTTCAAGGGATCTTTCAGATGGTCCTTGTAGCACTCAAAGCAAGCATCTTTCTCTGTCAAACAGGGCTGGGGCTTCTGGTTCGGAAGCTTGAACTCCTTGTCGTGGAGATCCTTGGCTCTCTGTGTTACTTCCTGCACCATGACATCCTCTTGCTTTTGCAGCCTCTCCAAAACTTTCTCACTTTCTTTAACAGCAGAGCGGATGGCATCCAACTCTGCACTAGCAGAATGTGGAGGAGGGGATGCTGGAACGAATAGTGGAGGCTGAACTGGCCAACCAAAGGGAGCAGTTGGTTTGGGAATTTCAGAGTCGCTAGAAATCGGCTTCTTGGGTTCCTTTTGGGACTGTTGGGGTTCCCTTGGTAGCTTTGGTTTGGATCTCTTAGTTTTTCTCCTTGATTTCTCACCATCATCCGCTAGCTGTTTTACTAAGTTGCTACTTATCTGGATCGTAAAAGATTCACCCATTATATAGTAGGCTAGTAGCAGCTTGTAGGCAACTTACCTGAAAACATCGATTATGGTGATCAAATAGGACCAAATCAGACAGGTGAGCAAAGTTGAGGCCAAATCATTATTACAACAATCAACAGCATCATGCTTGTAAACATGGAGTACATGTACTGAGAACTGGCAAACTAGTGTTGAAAAAATAGCAGCAAATTTAGATAAAGTTTGAGCGATGCTGATTACATGACATGATTAGCATGGAAGTTGAGATTCCATCCAACAATGAGAAACACAAATCCAAACTCTAGGTTTGGTTTGAGATGAATCTATTACAAAAGCACGGAATCAAGAAGAGGGGAGGAAATTAAGAATTGAAGAAATAAGATCAAGATGCACAGAAAGGATGTTTTTTCAATCGAACATGGATCAAAATCAACTTGCTTCAAAAAAAAAAAACATGGATCAAAATTGTTGTATTTTACAGCACATGACGTAATTGCTTATGCTGGTGACACTTTTTTCCATTATGCCAGCAGGGAATGCTTTATCTAGGACCACATGTATAACCTGCGGATAGAAACTGCAGGGGAAGGATTATTTTTTTTATTTATTGATGTAGGTCGGGATTGACATAAGGCTAAGTTTGATCAAAACACACAAAAAAAGTGGCTGTTTTGGGGCTGTGAATAGTCAAAGAGGAGAAGAAGAAGGGTTTTAGGGAGATAGATCTAGGCCTCACCTAGGTTACCAAAGGCATCACACCTAAGGCCTCTCTAGCCTCACACCAAAGAAAGAGGATTGCAATATTGCATCACACAATCTTAAAGCATAAAGCTGCAGGAATTGGTTTATGTAATCAATCATTCATTCATACTCTCAAAGTACATCAACTCATAGAGAGTGGCTGTTTTGGGGCTGTGAATAGTCGACATGAATAGTCAAAGAGAAGAGAAGAAGAAGGGTTTTAGGGAGATAGATCTAGGCCTCACCTAGGTTACCAAAGGCATCGCACCTAAGGCCTCTTTATCATCACAACAAAGAAAGAGGATTGCATCACACAATCTTAAGCATAAAGCTGCAGGTATTGTTTTATATATTCAATCATTCATACCTTCATACTCTCGAAGTACATCAACTCATAGACTCCTATTGTGTTTAATACCAAACATTGTTCCCATTACCTAGATGTGTTTAATACCAAAAGACTATTCCCATCTCCTAGATGGCTAGCTAGGATGAATGTGTTATCAAATGGTTGTATGCATAGAATATGCAGTCAAAATTCCCTAAAGGAAAAGTCACAAGGCTCGTGAAAAGCCAGAGCCTTAAATATTCCAGCCAACACCTAGTTAATATCCCAAGTACGTCCATTTAGTAGCCAACGGACTACTAAATGAAAACTCACTACATCCGAAATTCCCCTTGTTTGGTGGGTCAGAAAATCTAAGATATTGAGCATCTAGTTGCCAAGCAGAGTTGATTGAAGACGTATATAAACTTGTTTATGCAGAAAAAGGAATTAAAAAATGAAAGCCAGCCATTGATACTTGAAGGGGTAGCTCCCCCACAGGAGTAAAAGTCTTCGTGACATTGGACAAATTTAAAACAATAACTAACTCCAATACGACAAGTGTACATTTTTACTGGCTTGTTCACTACTCGTAATTCAGGTTTTGGATAGTGAGATTTCATTTAAGTAGCTCAGATATGGCATCTTCGAACATGTTACTCCACAGATCCATAGACTTCCAATTAGGTAGTGATAAACAAGGACAAACTTCAAATGACCTAGAAAAAGAGGATCGCTGCAATGATGTTCATGGCATACATAGTAACAATGGGTATGTGAATTTGTAGATGGAATGATGGATAGTGGCTTTTATAACAGTGTATAGTGAGGTCAAAAGACTAGGATAACAACTGGATTCAGAGGAGGAAATATTTTTTTAATCTTTTAAAGATGCAGACAACACATTACTTCACATTCAATTTAATTGTAACATGAGGCATACAGCACTATGGCAGTGCGAGTGTACGATTAGAGAGCATAGTTCCAACAAAGATGGTTTTAAGAAGATACATTCTATAATGCATCTCCTTATTCATGACACAAGGTCAGCTCCCTCCAAATGAGCTGGCATTTTCCCAGAAAAAGAACATGAGAAAAAATAAAGAGGGAGAAATTGAAACACCAACGATAAACTTAACGAAAGAAATAAGAGATGAATGTAAAACTTAATGTAACAATCAAAGGACGAACATTGTGCTACTGCCACAACCCGGTGACCAATAAACTTCTTATTCTCAGTAATAATTGTTCAATTGCCAATCTCCCAAACTACTTGACGGATAAAATCTTAGCCCCCGACTCAAATAAGCAGGACAATGAATTAACCACTTATCAACTTTTGCAAATGTATAAATATATATATGGGCAACCAAAAATAGAACTACTAAATAGTGGTATAAAACAACTCTGTCCCATAAATTTGAACTTTTGCAAATGTATAAATGTTTATATGGGGAACCAAAAGTAAAACTACTAAATATTGATACTCCGTCTAAACCTACGCTTCACAGTCCATGATTTCATCGATCAACTACCTAATGAGAGGTTATACAATGCAAATAAGGAGCTTAAAGGGCATGGAAGCTTATCTAGGTTTCTCATACTCATATCCAGCTAGATCCTCCGAGTCGTGCACTCATGGGAAGCTGACTCTGAAGGTAAGCAACACAGTGAAGTCATCTATCATGAAGCACATTAGGATGCCTTTTATTCAATTGATATAGCCTGGTAAGGCCAAAGCAGCTTTGAACATGGCAAGCAGAAGCAGGTGATAGGTGATACCTTAGTACTAGAATCCACATTGCGTACAATAGGGGATACCTAAGTCACATAATTCACATGCGCATGCATGCGTGAGCGCGAGCATGAAAGCATCTTTGAATCACATCCCAAACTACTATAATCTGCGAGAGCAAGGATAGAAAGCACAAGTGCAGTGGGAGAATTGAGAGTGGGAGCGCTGGGCATTTTAAAGGATTATGTGACTAAGGGTGATATGAAGAGGGTCTTAACACTACAATAAAACAACAAAATGAAGATTATCTTTTGAAATAGAGCTCACACTTCCTCTAATGATGATTTAGTCCAAGAAGACAGCGACACACTGAAGCAATCCAAATTCATAAATGACTAGGGTAAATTCTAAACAGCTAATAGTTTTTTATTTGGGAAGCATTTAGGGGACAAATAATATTCGGCTATTCGCCCAAAAGTCAGTACAGACTAACATCAGCTCTTGCAATAGAAGCAAGTGTCTTTGCCTATTAGACCACGTGATCATCAATACGTGATCATCGATTCCTGATAGAAAACATACTTTTGTGGTGATATAAGATTAAATACAATGTATCTTTCCAATGTGAATGCATAGACTTACTTTCTAATTCATTTTTTAAAATTTTGACCGAGTCGTTACGATTCGCGATTCTGAAAAGGGTCATTTCAATCTCAATACGATTAATGATTTGACAATCTTGATACAGACTTACATCATCTATACTACAACAACCTGGCAGAAATCAAACATATGTAATACCAGCTAATGACAACTATGATACACCCTGATCATGAAGGCAATTATTGTATTACACAATACTATTTCATGTCACAACACCAGAAACTTTTGATTGTGTAGCATTTCCTATTTTTTATTCTAATATCCCTTGATTAAAACCTTCTCCAATTGAAGTGTGTTAAGAGATCTTAGTTTCTCAAGACCACTTGTAATATCTCATCAAATGTTTACATTCGTCAGTTCAATAATCCCAGAAGGGACTTGGATGAGGGTCATGTTGGGCCTGTGAGGCCTGATTCAGTTTGGTTCGCGCTTCGTTGACTCATCAGTGTTCGACCTATGTTATAAATACTTGCTAAACGCAGCCAGTATAACTTGTACTGTCCATTCTTCATTAGATGCATGGTGATAACTTGTGAGCTGTGGATGTACTCAACTAGATAGTTGGGGAACCAGGTATAACTACTGTATCTTGCGTACTATTTTTGTTGTCTTGATTGGCCGATTCCTCAATAGGTCAGACATTCCATAAACCAATCAACTCGATTAGGGCTTCAAATCCACGACGCTCTACATGGAAACTTTTATTGGCTAGCCATTAATGTTCTTAATTAGTTAACTTTATTGTTTCATCGGAAAGACAGAAAATGTTGTTAAAACATGAACAGGAATACATATACTAGCAAGGAAGCAAAATCTCAAAAACCCTAAAAACAGGATACGGCAGGGCCGGCCCTAAACAGAAGCCCAGAAATCCACCGCTTCAGGCTCCAAAAGAGGCTAAAAGAAGGGGCCCTAAATGTAAAATACTCCTACATCTGTGTTGAAACGATTCACTCCTGCTGTGTGGATTGGACTTCCCCTTACTCTGAAGGTGTGTTTATTCACTGAAGCCCAAAACAAAACAGAGAGAGAGAGAGAGAGAGGTACCTGCGTTTGTCGTCGCCGGAGCTTTGTCCGATTGAGATTTTGGGCTGGTTCCGATTCAGATCAAGTGATTTTAGGGGTTCAAGGGCATATCTTTGGGAGAAATACGTAGAATCCCCTAGAATTGATTCGTGTCACAATTTACTCCTCGTACTTGTAGTTATTTCAGTTCGAACTCAAAAAAGTTTTACCATTGGTGAAATAAAAGTTACATTAACCGAACCAACCGATGAAAAAATTAAACTAGTTCGGTTTGGTTTTCTCAAAGTGTTGGTCTAGTCCGATTTTTATTTTTTCAAAAAAATTAAACCAATTCGGTTTCTGTTTTATAAGTAAACAAACCGATAAAAACATGGACCAATCCGAATCATAGGCCTTGTTTGATAACACAGATTCAGCACTTAAAACTGAATCAATTAAGTAATAAGTCATTAAGTAGGTTTGATAACCACATTTTATGTTACTTAACAGATTAACTACCACTTAAAATGTAGGCTAAAAAATTGATAAAAATTAAGTAGCTTTGAGCTACTTAATTCTGGCTGAATTCCTATGTGCTTACAATCAACCATCACACCTCCGCCGCCGCTGTCACCACCACCACCACCATCACAACCACCACCACCACTGCCACGCCGCCGCCGCCACCACCACAACCACCACCATTGCACTGCCGCCACCGCCATGCCGCAACCACCACAACCACCACCATTACACCGCCACTGCCGCCATGTCGCTACCACCACAACTACCACCACCACCATTGCCACACTGCCACCACCACCACTGCCACACCGCCACCACCACCACAAGCACCACCACCACCATTGCACTGCCGCCATGCCGCTACCACCACACCGCCACCACCACCACCACCACACCACAACCACCACCATTGCACCGGTGGCTATCACCACCACCACCACCATTGCACTGCCGCCATGCCGCTACCACCACACCACAACCACCACCATTGCACCGGTGGCTTCCACCACAACCACCACCACCACCACCATTGCACTGTCCCCATGCTGCTACCACCACAACTACCACCACCATCACTGCCACACCGCCACCACCACTATCACCGTTACCCATATACCACCACTACTATTGCCATTCCACCGCCATCACTTCACCACCATCACTAGCATTCCACCCTGCCCACCACAACCACTACCACGCCATAACCATCACACTACCACCACTACACCACCAACATTGCACCACTATTACTCTACTGCCACCACAACTCACCATCATTCCACCACCACCATTACTCCACTGCCACCGCCACCGCCACCTCGCCACCACCCTCACCACCTCCTAATCACCACTCCACCACTACCACAAATACATGATGACCATTAATAAAATTAAGAGACAATTAAAACCCTAAAAAAAAAAAAATTTAATTCAGTGCTTAATTTGTTTTATCAAACAGCTTTTCAGCTTAAAAAATTAAGCATTCAGTTTTCACTACTTAATTTTCAGCTTTCAGCTTTCAGTTTTCAGTTTTCAGTTTTATCAAACATAGCCATATATAATGTCTCGTTCTACTAAGTAGATTATTGGACTTTTTGGCTTTTCATTCTTTACGAGACAGGTCATTCTCCTCATATACATCAATCCAAAATGGCAAAAAACCAAAAACAATAGTCATATATATAAATCCAAAAAGTCTAAAAACCAAAAACAAAAGTAGAAAGCTTTACATCAATCTAAAAAGTCAAAAAAACAAAAACAAAAGTCAAAAGCTTAGTCAAACAACCTCATATACATCAATCCATAGAACCAGTCAAAAGCTTAATAGAACAACCCCTAATCTTTAACACTAAGGTCGAAATTCCTTGTCTACTATTCTCATTGCTAGAAAATGTTTTTTGTTTGGCTTATCTACTGTTTTGATTCTTATAAAATACACTATGTTTTAATTTTGTCCTTGTAAAATTTTTTGTGTCATTTTTATCCTAGTATATTCTGACCAACTTCAATGTTACCGTTTTTGTTAACTCATTAACGGAAATTGATGACATGCCGAATTGTTGGCTTACGTGGCAATGAAGTGTCAAATATCATTAGTTCTTTTTCTTTTTTTAATCAGCAAATGTCCTCTGTTTTGCCTTTTTCTTCTCTTACACTCTCCCGCTCTATCTCTCACACGCGGCCGACCCAATCACCACTCATTACTCTTGCAACCCTTCCTCCCTTCATCTCACTCTTCCGTGGAAACCCAAAAAAAAAAACTCAAGTCCGCAGGCATACTTAAACCCACCACCATCTCTACCATGGACGAGTATTTAATGATTTCGTAAGTATTCATTATCATGCTGTTAAAAGTTGGTTTCATTACTCTATATTTTTTCCTTCCCTTGTTCAATTAAAATGTTCAGTGCCGTAATTGTTCTAAATAAAGAAGCAAATGGTATTTAGGGTTTCTATGGTGGGTTTGCGAAGGGTCAATTGAATGGCGAGAGAGCCCAATGAAATCTTGTTAGGTTTGCAAATGTGGTGTTTCTTTGATTTAGTTGAGTTTGATTTTTTTTTCCCCATTTTTTTTATTACAGAACATCAATTTAACTTTTCCCCGTAAAGAAAACATCAATTTAAGTATGATATCCCAAATATCTCAATTCGGCTTAAATTCTAAACTCCCTCCCACATGAAATGAACTTCAATTTGGGGAAAGAGTGTGAGAATTTCAATTTACAAAGAAAGATGACTACATTTAGTTGAATTGAACTCAACTGTTTACTTAATGGCCAATAGAAATTCTGTCTTGTTTATTAGCCTTTTTTTTTATTAATCAAAATGTTGCCCACGAGGGCTACACAACAGAGAACGAGTCTCTAGCTAAAATGGTCAGAAAAGAGAAAGGAGGGGACGAGATCCAATTCTGAGGAAGCATCCCTTTGAGAGCATGTGTCGCTGCCGCATGTGCCAGACCATTAGCCTTTCTGCTAATCCATGAGAATTTCAGGCCCAAATAGTCCCGAAAATGTCTAATATCTTGAACCATCGCCATAACCTCCCACAGCGGATCCAGTTCCGAAGCACTTAGCTTGATTGCAGTTTTATTATCTGATTCAATGGTAACACTTAGCATATTCAGAGACGATGCCATCCCACATGCCTGGCGAATAGCGTACAACTCTCTCTGTAAAGGTGATCCAATTTGAGCATTGCCCACTGATCCTTCAATCATTTTACCCCTCCAGTTCCTAAGAACTGATGCCGTCTTGGCTTGCCCACCATTGGGGTTAACTGCTACATCACAATTGAATTTGTATTGACCATGATCCGGAGCCTTCCACTGGGTAGTGATCACCTCAGTTTGCAGGTTATCCATTAGGACCTGTGGAGAATTCTTAAGATTCAAAAATTCGCGCATGGCCTCATTGGCCCGCGTCATCACTTCAACTGGATTGAGAGTTCCAGTATTAAAGATGAAGTTGTTTCTAGCCTTCCAAATGAACCAGGCTATCGTCGCCACCTTGCCCAAAAAACAGATAGCTGTCTCCATGGGAAATTCATCCACAATGTATGACGTCCACTTCAGAATTGAAAAAGGTGACTCTTTCCCCATGCTAATCTGGATGTTGTTTCCGAACCAAATAGCTCGTGCCCAATCACACTCAAAAAGTAGATGCTCTACTGATTCAACAAATTGAGAACAAATGGGACATGCCTTAGATTGGGCACATTTTCTCCTGAACAAGTTCTCCTTTGTAGCCAAGCTACTACGACAAGCTCTCCACCAAAAGTTTTGAATCTTTTTCGGTGCCTCATCTTCCAAATGGTTGGCCACATCTTCTTATTCGTCAAAAAGGAGCAAGAAGCACGCTGAGTTTGAAGAGAGAGGTGAGATTGAAGAGCCAAGTGATACCCAGACTTGACTGAGTAAATACCATTCGAAGTATGATGCCATACAAAACAATCCTTCCTCTTAACTATGGAGGGTTGAATAGAGGAGATAGCTTGTAGTTCCTCGTGAGAAACCAAAGATTTTAGCAAGTCCAAATTCCAGCCTCCTTTTTTTGAATCAAGAACCTCGGCAACCTTCGTAGTGGAACAATTGGTAGGTTTCCTGGAAGATAGCCCAAAAGATGGCAAAGAAGGGATCCACTTATCTTCTCAGAAATCAACATGCTCTCCGTCTTGCACCTGCCATCTCAGCCCTTTCATGAGCAGCCCTCTCCCGTGTAACAAACTTGACCATGCCCAAGATGCTCTACTGCCCTTTTTAGGCGTGAAGAATGAGGAGTTCGGAAAATAGAGGCCTTTAACAATTTTTGCCCAAAAGGATTGAGGATTAGTAAGAAGCCTCCATCCTTGTTTGGCCAACAGAGCCTCATTCAAGGCTCTAAAATCTCTGAAGCCTAGGCCTCCATTTGATTTACCACGAGAAAGATTCTCCCAACTAGTCTAGTGAATACCCTTACTGTTCGGGTCCCCTTTCCACCAAAAGTTTGAGACAAAAGAGTTAATATTATCACATAACTTCTTTGGTAGAAGAAAGCAAGACATAGCGAAGCAAGGAATAGCTTGTATCACTGTTTTAATCATAATCTCCTTACCCGCTTGATTCAACAATTTACTCTTCCACCCTTGCATCTTATTCAAAGCTTTCTCGATACAAAAATAATTGTGACACAAACTTTGTGCCACAATCAACCACAACCCCACTCACATGGGGTGTGGCTCCCACATGGGCCCCACGTGCGGGCCCCACACCCCATGTGAGTGGGGTTGTGGTTGGTTGTGGCACAAAGTTTGTGTCACTATCATTATTCTTCTCGATAAGAAAAGAGTAAGCAACCGATTTTGATTTACCCCAAAAAGACGGGAGCCCCAAATATTTAGAGTCTAACTTTAACATTGGGATATCAAGAAACTCACACAAAAGGATCTTTTCACCCTCCATCAAATTTGACGAGAAAAAAATACCTGATTTGTCAAGATTTAGACGCTGGCCTGACGCTTCACCATATTTCTCAATGATGGATTTAGCAGCTTCGCAATTTTGTAGTTCTGCTTTCAAGAAAAGTAGAGCATCATCCGCAAAGAAGATATGTGATAGGGGCGGGCAATGGCGGTTGAATTGAATTCCTTGAATCATGTTCTCGTGTTGGGCTCGAATCAAGAGTTTGGATAGGACATCTTTCAACAGAACAAATAAATATGGGGATAGAGGATCACCTTGACGTAATCCTCTTTCCGGACAAATTTTTGTTCTTGTTTCTCCATTTACACAGACTGCGAAATTGACCGTTGTTGTGCATTGCATAACCCACTAGACCCATTGGCTCTTAAACCCCATCTTCAGGAGAAGAGCTTCCAGGAAATCCCATTCTACACGGTCATAAGCTTTGTTAAAATCCAGTTTAAGAGCCATAAAACCGTCAGCCCCTTTCTTCTTCATTTTAAAAAAGTGGAAAGCCTCGTGTGCCACAAAAATATTATCCTGTATCAGCCTTCCTGGTACAAAGGCTGATTGGTTGGAAGAAATCACTCGTTGAATGCCCTTCAATCTATTAGCCATTATCTTTGTGATAACCTTGAGAGTGAAGTTGCAAAGGCTAATGGGTCGGTATTGTGAGATGGATTCGGGAAAAAGGGTTTTTGGAATAAGGACCATATTGGTTTGATTCCACTCCTTTAACAGGAATCCAGTCCGAAAAAACCTTTTAACAGCCTTGCGAACGTCTTCCCCTACACTTTCCCAATACTTTTGATAAAAGAAACCCGGGTAGCCGTCTGGTCTTGGTGCTTTCAAAGAGCCCAATTGAAAAACAGCATCTTTAATCTCCTCATTCACCACTTCTTTCACTAGAAATGTATTCATTTCGTCAGTAATACAATGGTCAACCACTGACAAAATCTCAGAGAAGTCTCTTTCACCAGAATAAGAGAATAAATTTGAGAAGAATCCATGTATATGTTCATTGATGCCCTCCTCATCTGAGATCCACTCCCCATTTCCAGCTTTGAGTTTCACTAGCTGGTTCCTCTACCTCCGTTGGTTGATCGAGGCATGGAAGAAAGCGGAATTCTTATCACCGTAGTTAAGCCAATTGATCCTCGATCTTAGATGAAGTTGCATTTCTTCTCTTAACAATAAAACCTCAATCTCATAAATGAGACTTTTCTCCTTTTCAAAAATCTCTTGAGAGAAAGGTTCTAGTTGCAAAAGTTTGAGATTATCTTCCAGGATTTGTAGCTTTAATTTATCCTTTCCCATCGTGCGTTTACTCCACTCCAACAAAGCTTTCTTACACTTCTTCAGCTTCTGAGTCACTACGTACACATCTAAGCCCCTCTGCGAAACTTCCCATGCCCCGGCTATAACTTCTTGACATTCCTCATGAGTTGACCACTTGGATTCAAACTTAAAACTATATGGTATCTTCTTCATTGGAACTCTGCACTGTAAGATCAAAGGACAGTGATCAAAGCCCATTTTTATATCATGGAAAACTTGGGAGAGAGGAAACAAGTTTCTCCAAGAAACCGTAGCCATGGCTCTATCAAGCCGAATCCGAATATTATTAGAGCCTCCCTGATTGTTAGACCACGTATAACTTGGGCCTTTGAATTCCAGATCCATAAATTCACACTCTAGAAACTAAGCTGTGAAATTGCTCTAATCTGCCTCTACTGCACTGGTTTCCTCCGAATTTTTCCAAAGGTGACCCAAAATCATTCCAATCACCAATACAAATCCATGGGTATCCATTATCTTTCGCTATAGATTTCAACAGATGCCAAAAATCTAAGCGGTGATTCCAAACCGGGGATGCATAGATGAAAGTAATTAACCAAGGGGAGCGAATTTAGGGCCATCGGAGAATATTTTTGGATTTAAAACGAACATCTATAATTACCTCATCCTTCCACCAAAGAGCTAAACCCCCAGATAATCCCTCTGGATCTACGTAGCAGCTGGTGTTGAAATGGAGACTTCTTTGCAATTTTTCCAGAGTACTTCTCTTGTTCTTGGTCTCCATAAGAAAGACCACAAGTGGCCTGTGGGTATGGCATAGCCCCTTAAGCACCTGAGATGTTAGAGGACTGCCAATCCCCTGCACATTCCAGCTAATAATCGACATATGAGAACCGAACGCCAGAATAACTAGGGTCCTCGAGAGGAGGTTAGGGTAAATTAGATTTAAAGGCGTAGAGTGGATTGATGGGTATAAAAGGTTTTTGAGGTAAAGAAACAAGGAGGATATGGTGTTAAATGTAAGATGAATTCATAACGAAAGATGGACTAAAGATTCAAATTAAAGGAGAGGGGGTGAGCGATAGGGTTGACAAGATTTGGATGGAAGAGAAGATAAAGACTTGGTATGGAAGTCTAGGGTTTAAAGATACAAAGGAAGAGAAGGATGCTGAAAACTCAGGGGCTTACATAAATCACCGGAAGGGATAAAGATAGGAGCGGCGGCGCGCCCTAATACCAAGCCACTGACGGGCAAAACTCCCATTAGAGAGAGAGATTAAAAAAAGAAATCCTCCCAGTCTCTCTCTCCCCTTACTTTTTGTTTATTAGCCTTTCGAGCTTTGACTTTGGAGGAAGAATGCGCCAAAAGGGAGGGATGAAACTGTTCGGATTGCTTTACAAATTGGTGGTTGTAAGAGGGAATAATTTTAGTAGGGTACATAAATTAACAAAATAAGTGACTAGGGAGGAAAATAATGAATGTTTAGTATGAGGGAATAAGAGAGAATCTGTGGACTGGTAAAGAAGAAAGCAAAACGGTAAAGACCCTTGGCAGAAATTCGTCACCCAATTAGAGCAAGAATCAAGTGTGACTTCTCTCTAAAAAGAAAGTCTCTCTTCAATCACTCTTTGAATAAGGGGAGAGTGTCCTATTTATAAACCACTCGACCTCTCTTCTGGACCAAGTGGACTAACAAACTATGGACACGTGTCGCACAAAAAGTGAGCGAATATTCCTCCATACCGTTAGGCCACAGTCCCTCACAACACCCGCAGGTGTTACTCCGGGAGTGCCTGCAAGGGTGTTCCTCCGCGGGTGTCTCTCCCCGACAAACCCTTGTCCTAGTGTAGACACTCCAATTTGGACTCTCCAAATACCCTTAAGTTGTGGCTGGATGGCTCCCCAATGATGAAATGAATCGAAACATTCTTGGAAGCTAGAACGTTGATCCTTTTCTTTCAAAAACCCAAAAGAAAAACCTCTTCAAAACGAACCCTACCCTACATCATAGGGAGCGAAGAAAGAGATTCAATCCTGGCTTCACACATTTTGTTTTGCAAATTATTTTGGGTCCAAACTACTTGGTTGGAAAGTAAACTTAACAAGATTTTCAACGGTATCAACCACGCGCGAAACGAAGTTCAGTAGCACCTGGGGCGGCCCCGCGAAGTTTGGCATGTTGAGCGGTGCCGCGCGGCACTCCAAAACAGCCTTGGTGACCAAGTTTTCTTGCTGCCAAAGAAAATTTCACTGCCAAGCAACTTCTTTTCTTTATGGCCAAGTTTGTTTGGTCCCTAAGTTGATTTTTTCCTATAAAAACCTTACTCCTCTTCCATTTTCAAAACGACAAGTTCTCTCCTCCATTTTTCAATCACAGGAAACTTTCCCTCTTCATTTCAACCACTTCAAAACACCATATATAGAGCCATACTCTGCCAAAACCAATCCCAAACTTTCTTCAAACCCTTCAAAACCCTTCACCAATCCGGGTTTCTGCGTTCAAAATCCAAAGATCGTTCTCAGGCTTAATAAAGGTCGGTAATCGTTTGAAGTTTTTGTTTCAATACTCTTAGAGGAGCCACCGGGCTCAAGCCAATCTTTTTATACTGGTTTTGGGCTCAGTCAGCCATAAGAACCAACAAAACAAGGGTTGAAACCTCCCGGGAAGTGTCGTGTGGCACTGTGCCATGTCGTACTGTACTCACCTATTCTTGGAGGAACATTTTGATGCATTGGGCCTTCTGGTTCATCAATACCTCTAAGGTGCAAGGCATCATTGGATAGTTTCTATATTGAACTCTTGTTTTCATTCAAAATTTGTTGGTTTTACACTGCCCACCAATATAACAGTGTCGGACGACACTTCCTTAGTACCACACGGTACTTCCCTAAGTGCCGCATGGTGTCTTCAAACTTAAATTTAAAATTCAGTTTGTGGGGACAGTGCTTAACATAATAATCATTTTCTTTTAAATCATCGTTTTTATTATGTTAATCATCGTCAATTATATTTGTTTATTATTTACGTGAATATAGTTTAGCAATAAAAAGTTTTCTAAAAAACCCACAAAGCATTAAGTAAAGACCGATTTTGCATAAGGCGAGTGGGTTGCCTTAAAAACCTTCCCCACTCGTAACCTGACTCCCAAACCCAGAATACTTTGTTTTCAAAAAGACCAAATCCTTTTCCAAATAAGTGGTACGAGAGTCATTCTTTTTCCAAAATTATTTTAAATGGTTTGTCGGTACTAAATCTTTTTCAAAACCCGGGTGGCGACTCTAAAACTCTCATTTTCTAAAATTTTGGGTGGCACCGTCCACACTTAGCCACTAAACAACAAAATCTCCAGTAATCCTGCAAAAACATCATGGCCATGACCTCCTCGATCATGCTGAAACTGCGACCAAGCCTCTAAGTGGCTTTTCCCTATGGCCCTGCTAAGTCGGCCAGGGCAGACCAAATCGTCCGGGTCCACTTGGGGAAACGACATCTTTGAGTTCCCATGCTTCGAGGTATCTTTGATCGATCCCTTTGTCATCGCCTCTTGTCCGAGGACTTGGATGGAATAGACCATGGCATAGTCGGGCCACATTTCGGTCTAATTTCAATGTTTAGTGAGTCGTGTAAATCTTCCATTCTCGTACTCGTGCTCGGTCCGTGCGTTGGTCTCACGTTCTCGGACCTCTAAATAAATTTCCAAAGTTTTGTATCTCAACCCCTTAAAAAATGTGGGGTCCAACCGTGCATGTGCGGCATCAGACATTGGGCTTATCCGGGTTAGGCCCAACAAAACAGCACCACTGGGATAGGAGTACACCGGCCCAAGAGTTATACTGGGCTTGGTGCTCCTTCGGGCCAAGGCTCCACCGGCCCAAGGCCAAGCTCCTCCGGACCAATGTTCCACCGGCCCAAAGGGCTACAACGGTTAGACCCCTCCCCGGATTTGCTCTCCTTGGTTAGGTCCTGCAGATTGGGCTCCACTGAGGGGTTCCATCGGAGCTCGGTCCCCTCAGCTTGGTTAGGTCCTGCAGTGTGTCACCGAGCTGAGGGGTTCCATCGGACCAAGGGTTCACCGGATTAACTCTAGCGACCCAACACCCCACCGAGGTAGCTCCACCGGGCTAGCGCCCCACTCGGCCTACTCCACTGGGCTAGCGCCACACCGGGGCAGCTCCATTAGGCCGACGCCCCTCCGTGTTAGCTCCAGCAGCCTTGGTCCAATGGGATATATTGTGCTCCGACATGTTCCTGCTCTTTGGGGTATCACAATCGATCCCCTTATATCGCCTCTCGTTCAAGGCATGAGTTGTGTAGGCCGTGGTGCTATCGGGCTACGTCTCGGTCTATCTTTTAGTCTTCATTGAACTATATTCTAGTCTAACCCATGTCGGGCTAAAGTTAATGCCATGTAAATATTTTGTTCCCGCATTTGTGCTTGATCCTTCCAAGATTCTGCAATAAGGGAAAAAATGTTATAAGAAGATGGATTGCCGGTCCTAGTGGCTATGCGGGAAATGGGTTCCAACGGCAATAAGGGAAAAAATGGGTCCAGCGGCAAAAAGGGGATTTGGGGCTCAATTTAGCGGCACATGCCCTGCGGGTAATGAGCTCCAACAGGATGTGCTTCGGTGATGGGTTTTCCCCCTTAGGCCCTGATTGGATAGAGAATTATTTTCAGGAGATAAGTAATTAAATTCTTTGGTTCACAAAGGTCACAAGGCAGCAAGCCCATTGGTCCAATGGACCCCCTGCGGTCTGGAGCTCTCTCGGGGTAAGTCCCCCATGCTAACAAGGCCCCAGCGGTCAATTCCCATGGGGCATTTTCAATCCTTTGGATGATAATTTTCTTTGTAATTTCCAAATCTAATCATTTTTTTATGCGTCTTGTTTTCTCAAGTGCCACGTGTTTGTGGCATTTTTTTCCCCATCTACAGTGGTTGTGGGGGAATGGTGGTGTTGGGCGAATGGATACAAGGAAGAAGGCGAGTATTTGGAGTGAAATTGGTATTTTATCAAAATTAGCGCCTGACATATTCATTTTTTGTTACTAATTGACTTAGTGCTGACATTGCAATTTAGCCTTGTGTCATTTTCTCATATCAGCCAGCGTTAGCCATGCTAGCAATTTCTGTTGCCAAATTAACGGAAGGATAACACTGAAATTCATTAACAGAATATAAGGAAGAAATTGACACAAAAAAATTTATTATAAGGACGAAATTGAAACTTGATATATTTTATAAGGGCCAAAATAGTAGATAAGACTTTTTTTGTTTCTGGTTGTTTTGCAAAATTTGTAGCCTAGATGAGGTCCTTCACCCCACTAGTTTGTGGGCTTTTGGCTCACATTAAAGAAAATGGTTTTAGATCTTATGGTCCAAGCAAAATTGAGATATTATACGTACCCAAACAGGTAGAAAGCAATACAATCAATTGACAAACCGGTGATAATTGAATTAACCCAATCCAACAACAAATGAGTCTGGTTTCTAATCACATGTCTCAAACCAAATAAACCGGTCTAGTGCTTCAAAATGTCCAAAACCATACCAGATTGAGCTAATTTTACTCATAATTTTAACAACAATGTCAAACCATCGTATATTTGACAAATGCAGAAACCTTCAACAGATGCAGAAACCTTCAACAGTCGACATGGCATATTTGTGTCTAACCATTTCCACAAATTTAAAGTTTTGAGTTACTTCACTATAACGCAATTATTCCTTCATGGAAATCATGGTAAACCCAAATCAGACTCAACTAGAGTGTGCTTGAATGTATTAATCCACCCAACTAATCTTTCTCGACTAGCCACATCATTGAGAACTTCACTTACGATCCATCACTTATGATTTACATGGTCAGTTATGATTTGCATCATAGTGCAGGGATCCGGGGTGTTAGAAATCAGCCCCTACAAATCACTCTGAAAATTACCCAAAACGACGTCGTTTTGGGCGATTACCACTAAGTCCACTTTTGATCAAAATAATTAGGGGTGCACAAGAAAACCGATCTAACCGCCAAACCGATCCGATCCAGACCGAACCGGTCTATTTGATTAGGTTCTATGGTTTATTGGTCTGATTATGGTTCTAAAAATATAAGAACCGGTAATTATGGTTCGGGTACTGGTTCTCAATTTAAGAATCACAGTTAGAACCGAACTGGACCGTATAATATTAATATATGTATGCATATATATTAAATATACTTATACATGTACAAAATTATGAATCTTATAAAATCCTATAATTATTTATTTATTTTATGACTTATTTTGGTGCTCTAAATTCTAAATAATCTTTGGGAATTAATATGGCACTCCCTTTTCTGTCTTTATTTACAATGCCTACTAAAGACAAAAAAGGGAGTAGCAATAGAGAAAAGGGGAGGGCCAATATCACTTTCCATAATCTTTTGAACTCATGTGTTGTGATAAAGTCTTCCTTAATCGGGTAGAACCAGAACCGAACCAAACCAAAATCGGTCCAGTCTTGCGGTTTGGATCTGGACACGTTTTTCATGTATATTGGTTAGGTTTTGGTTCTTAATTTTCTAGAACCGGTCAGAATGGTCTGGTTACTAGATTTGTAGAGAACAGGTCCAATCCGGACCGTGTGCACCCCTAAAAATAATTCCTACCGGGTCAAGTTGTTTTTTTTTTCTTTTCTTTTCTTTTCAAAGTGCTTAAATTCAAAGTGCCTAAACCCTAAACCCAAAATGCCTAAATACCCAAACCATATGAAAGTACCTAAGCCCCCAAAATAAGTGCCTAAATTTCTAAAACCTATGAAAATATTTAAATCCCCAAACGTATGAAAGTGCCTAAACTCCCAAAATCTCATGAAAGTGCCTAAGCTTCTAAAACCCCATGAAACCGTATGATACCCTAAGTGCCTAAACCCCCAAAAAATTGACCTAAGAATAATGCACGTGGTTGTTTCAGTTAAAAAAAAACTTGACCTAGTGGTAAGTAAGTTTCAAACACTTGACCTAGTGGAAATTAAATTTCCAAAAAAACCCTATCTCTTATGTTCCTACGACCAAAAACGACGTAGTTTTTGAGTTATTTATTTGTTGTCCCTTTTCGCGCCCAAAACGACATCGTTTTGGGCGATTTTCAAAGTGATTTGCAAGGGTTGTTTTCTAGCACCACGGATCCCATAGTGCCGTGTAGAATCAAGCCTAAATAATCTTTCTCGACTAGCCATCATAAAAAACTTCACCTACGATTCCCCACTACACTCTAGTCAACGACAGCCCAAACTCACATATACCTCCTCTTCAAGTTGATCAAACGTTAATACCCCACTTATAGCGAATACACTAGTCAGAAACATCTTTTCCTTGTATTTTCACTTGGACATCAAACACACTGTGTATGTAGCGAAAGCCACGATGATGTGACTGATTTGGTGAGAGCGCGGTGGGGTGATTGTTGGTATGTCTCTATTTTGGTTGATTGGGGTTAGGGTTTGATTTAGGGTTAAAAGAATAAAATAGCATTTTGGTGCTCTCACTTTTCTCACTATGTGTCCTTGAAGTCTAGACCTTTTGTGGTGTTTTCCTTAGAGAAGTGGTATATACGGATCTATAAAATTTAAGACCAGCAGAAAGGAATTTGATTCAAACTTTGGTACAACTATCAAAGACTTAATTTGATTGGTAACTTACTTAACACCACTCACCATTCCTTTTCCCCAATGATGATTATGTTGTTTTTGGTAGGAGTTGGTAGACTTTCCTAAAGCACAAAGTAAGCAATTGTTATGTACACAAGATAAAGAGAGGACAAGAAAACAATAATGATACAGCCACAGCCACATAACCACAGTCAGCCACACCCACCGCACTGTTCACGCGGGCCCCCACGTGGGGCCCACCCACTTTACCCCCAAAAAAAAAAAATCTGAAAATTTCAAAACCCAAAATCCCGTCTGTGCAAACCCATTTCGCGGGCACCAGACCAGAGAACGAGAGAGAGAGGGAGAGAGAGAAGAGAAGAAGACCCCAACCCCGTCCACCACCACCACCCGCTACGACGCCCCATCCACCACTGCCACCACCGACCCAACCCCATCCAACACCAGCGAATCCACCGCAACAACGCCCAATCGAAGAAGACGCACCGTATGACGCCCACAAAAAAACAAATGAGATAAATTAGTAACGGGATAAAAAGATATGGCAGCAACAACCATTCATGTAGTTGTGTGGAGAGGCTTACATTGGTAATGGGCATTTATAGTAGTATTTGCCAGGGTTTTTAGCAGTAGGGCCAGCCTTGGTGGGGATGCACGGACCGGCTCCGCAAACACAAATTTTGGTAGGCCATCCAGATGTGGCATTGGAAGATGCGGAATCCATGTCAGCTCTACAAAAATAAAAAAGTAAACAAAATAAAAACAGAAACCAGAGAACAGAAATAAGACAAAATCACAGTGACTAATATAGCTTAAGATGTGAGACCTTGAAACAATTCGTTAAGGCATGTATGTGTCGTGTCCCGTATCCGTGTCCTGTATCTGTGTCGTGTCCCGTATCCGTGTCCTGTATATGTGTCGTGTCCCTTATCCGTGTCCTGTATGTGTCGTGTCCCGTATGTGTCGTGTCCCGTATCACCGTATCAGGTATTAAATTCGGGAATAACATCATAAAGTTAGATGAGGATCCACTTTGAACAAATAAAAACGCCAACTCTTTGTATCCTTGAGGGTCTAAGTTTGGTGCATTACATTCATCCAAAACATACTGGACATTCCAATACTTATATCCACGTCGATACGTTTATAATTATCCTATATACAATATGTCAACTATTAAGCCTTTGACAGATGATAATGTAAAGAAGCTGAAGGAATCAAACATTGAACTATCAAGGCTTTAATTTGGCAAGGCATTAGCCAAACAAGACTGGACCTATCCAGACATTGTAAGAAAACCTAGCCTTGCGCTGCTTTAAGTTCTACGCGTTACTGACAAGTCATTACAACATAGAAGAAATGTGGCTTGTGTGAAAATCAGCTATGAAGCCATTGGTTTTGTTTGTTAGCAGTTCAAAATACAAACTTACTATTTTTCGTTACACTTATAAATCTTGTAATGTGGAAGTATCAGAGGACATTGGCCGCAAGAACGTAGAGGCAGTTTCCAGTGAAAATACCTTTTGCAAAAACCCCACATATGCATCAAATTATGTACTTCCAGGAAATAAATTTTTCTACAAGGATTTGTAGTCAAACTTAACTAAACAAACATGGAACTGTAAAAGGTAACAGGCATCCTGTGTGTAGAAGGTCTGACAATTCTTGATTAATACTATGAATGTTTGATAATAAAAAAACAACCAAATTGATACTGTCCTATGACATTGTAGAAATGAAATTAGCTGCATCACACAGAATTTTTATCATAAAGTAGTAGATATGTTAAACAAAATCTTAATTTAAAACCTAAAATACGAAAGTTATGAAATAAATAAAACTACTCCAGACATTGATCTTTATAACCTTACTCAAACCATTCTAAGTTTATCTTATACCAGGTATTAAATTCAGCCTACTGACTCTTTTTCATAGACTAGGAGAAAAACATGAATTTTGTTAGAAAAATATATCTTTTGAATTGGTTGGGCACTAAAGTTGATATATGCACCTATGCTAACCAATATTTACACTTTCCATGTTTTACTTTCCACAAAAATGCTTCAGATTTGGTTCGTTTAATGAAACTCAATGCAGCAGTTTTCAAAAACGAACTCAAGTGGTACGCAACAGAACCTAAACCAGGGCAGATCAACTACACCATCTCAGACCAAATGCTCAAACTCGTTCGCGCAAACCAAATCATTGCAAGGGGACACAACATTTTCTGCGAACATCCAAAATACACGCCAGAATGGGTACTAAACCTAACTGGTTCAGAGCTGCAATCAGCTGTCAGTAATAATCCAACTTGAGTAACTATCCACTAAATCCAGGGCACTAATTTAGTATGTTGAAAAAAAAATGCTAGCAACAAAATAGGGTTTTTGAACCAGATTAGAGCATCTCCAGAAGTTATTGGCAAAATGCCTACCCAAATTAGGGTTTTTGAATATGGAATCAAGATCAAAGAACCCTAATCCATACAAATTCGAACCCTAATCCTTTTCAAATAATCCCTAATCACAAATTGAGAGAGGGAGAGAGAGAGAGATACACCTTGGTTGCAATGGACGATCTTGATTCGTACGATTTCTTCGCATGGCCGTCGTCTCTTCCACTGGTGGACTGGTCGACTGGTCTCTTCTGTCGAATGGCCGGCGACTGGTGGTGGTGGATTCGCTGGTGGTGGACAGTGGTGGCAGTGGTGGATGGGGCGTCGTAGCGGGTGGTTGTGGTGGACAGGGTTGGGGTCTTCTTCTCTCTCTCCCTCTCTCTCTCGTTCTCTGGTCTGGTGCCCGCGAAATGGGTTTGCACAGATGGGACTTTGGGTTTTGAAATTTTCAGTTTTTTTTTTTTTTTTGGGTAAAGTGGGTGGGCCCCACGTGGGGGCCCGCGTGAACAGTGCAGTGGCTGTGGCTGACTGTGGTTATGTGGCTGTGGCTGTATCATTATTGACAAGAAAAGCGAAAAAAAATAGGTGAACCTTCTCCTTGGTTCACACTTAACAATATAAATATGTTAGTGAACTAAGGGTTGGCCTCAGGGTTTGCTTCTTTCTAAGATCTCACGTTTGAAATCTCTCATGTTTTAATTGGGCTTCGCATGGATGGGCGGTGGAATTAGTGTAATGACCCGCACCAACTGACCTGTTAAGAGCATCTCCAATGCATTGTTTTTCTTTCAAAATGAACAACCGAAATGACATATCAAGAGGAGATTTTGTAATTTATGTCCTCTTTTGCTCAAAAAGTTGTACTTTTTGGAGGAACCCATACTTCTTTTTGGAGAATTGGTTCTTCAAATTTGAAGAACCAAAAATAGATTTGAAGAATGGATGTGACATAAAAGAGGATGGGTCCCTCCAAAAAGTACAACTTTTTGAAGAAAATGGGGTATAAATTACAAAATCTTCCTTTGATATGTTACTTCTGTTCTTCATTTTTAAGATTTGAAGATTGGTAAGAGATGCTCTAACCCTTACGCTAAAGGTTAATCTCGAGTTAACAGTAGCTGGTACTTCCATAGCGTAAGGGTTAGCAGATTCTAGTGGTGGCCCCCACCATATAAACCGGAGTTGAACTCTAATACCATTTGTAACGATCTGCGCCAGCTCACCTATTAATCTTTAGCCTAATCACGTGGCTCAAAGAGTTATCCTCTAGTTAACAATAACTGGTGGGCCAAACCTTATATACTATCCCACACTTCCATAGCTAGCCGATGTGGGACTAGAGGGATGTCACAATTAGGCTCTCAAGATTAATTGAGATGCGCGTAAGCTGACCCAAACACCTGATTTATGAGAAAAATATAAACATGTTGTCATAATTCTCGAGAATGCTTAAAAATTGGAGCACATAAAATGAGATGTCATTGGCATACGAAACATGGTCTAATTAAATTCACAAACCCCAAAGTACCAAGTGATTCAACATTCCACTTAAAAACTAATCTGTCTTTTTGGCCAAGTGAGTCCACCGTCTGCAATAACGGATGTTGAGAATCTTGGTGTAGGGTACTCTCCTTTATCACTCTCTTCCTTTTTGGTACTTCATTTCAAAGCATCTCTACGTACTCTCCTATGGACCATCCTCCTCTGCAACAATTTTTTAATGGCCATGGAATGGAAGGTCATCGGGTTTCATGCTCTACTTTGTTGATGGTTATCCACCCACTGTTGGAATTTTATCCCTTCCATTACAATTTTACTTTTGAATAAATTGAAGTTATCTAAGTTATTCAGCATTTTGATACGGTAGGAAATTGCTTGTCTGCGGTCCACTTTTGGACTACATGACAATTCATGTAAATCCAATAATTCAAAAGTGTAATTAATGTTTCAAATTTGCTGAAAATATCTTACATGTAAGATATTTATCTTACATTAGGCATACTTTTTACAATCTGGACCATAAATTGTTGAGATAAACGGTCGAGATTGGACTGCACCGGCTTCTGACGGCAGAGAAGACTGATCCTGATATCCACCCATTGATCCTGAATGAAATGGAGAAAGCTTATTTCAATAGTTTCTGACAATCAAAACAAAGCTTGTTTATTGCTAGGGAGCCATACAAAGTTGGCTATATTATTGGATCTTACATTTCTTGAAAGATCTTTGTTTTTTTAAAGAAGAAGAGGTAAACAAATTTTTTCACCATCTTTTCCAATAAAAGGAAGGAGAATCTATTACACACAATTAGCATCCTTTACCTGCAGCGCAATTTCTATGTGCAAATTAGTTGTGGCAGACGTTGGATTCTGAATGTGGGTACTAAATCATATGTATTTAAATGTAAAATAAAAGCAAAATATCATCTATATATACTAATAACATAATTTTAAGTGGACTTATCTTTATAAATTTTACAAAGAAAATCTCGAATAGAGTATCAATAACGGGATAATTGGAAGGTTTGTGGGGACGATCAGGTAGGGGTGTAAACGAACCAAGCTGCTCGCAAGCAGCTCGTGGCTCGGCTTGGGTTGTTTAGTAATCCAGCCAAGCTTGAGCTCGAGTTTTAGGCTCGTTTAGTAAAACAAGCTCGCTAAAGCTCGGCTCGGCTCGCAAAAGCTCGGCTCGTTTAAGGAGGCTCATTAAGTAAATTACCTTGGTTCGGCTCGTTTACAAATGAGCAGAGCTTGAGCTCAATTTTTGGCTCGTTTACTAAACGAGCCGAGCTTGGACTCTACAAAGCTCGACTCATTTACACTCCTAGACCCGGGCTCCCGCATGCATAGGTCCGCCTGTGCAGATTAGCACCACTGAGCGGTAATGCAATTATTTTCTGAATAACTCAAGGTGTCCGAACAAGTTTTGCGCACCTCAAATTATCGTTGGAGGACAAAGAAATAGTGTTATTGGCATATCAAGTTAAGAGACGCCATGATTGGGACTATTACCTAAACCGCAACTTAATCATAGACAAATTGCTACTTGAATAAAAGTTTTGGAAGATCCTGAATCCTAGCTCATGATAATATTATAGTGTTGATAAAGGGAACAAAGTTCTTCAAAAATAACAATGGGGTTTCTGGTAGCTAGCACAATGGCATGGTATCTTCTGCTTAATTAATTCAGCATTTGGCCTTTCGACATTGGATAACTAATTTCTTAAGTATAGTGCGACTCAATGAGTGTAATTCAACGTTGCAACTTTTTTACTTAAAGCACAAGCTAATTAATTTTGTATCCTGGTATACCATTAGTTAAATCTTTCTTTTTTTTGAGCTGGTTACATATCTTGACCGTATCGATTTGAGATCTTGTTAGCTACTTAACAACAATCTTTCGCTGTTGTAGCACTTGAAATGCTTCTCCTTTCTTTTTGGTGTTGATATCTTATCAGCGTCTTTCTTGGGGTCTCTGGTAACTCTTGTTTGCTCTTCTTGTTTTTAATCTTTGTTCCTATTTCAGACCTTAATTAAAAAAAAAATTGCTGAGAGTAAAAAAAAATTAGATGATTATCCTATCTAATTTGTTTAATAAAACACCTTTAATTAGGACGCGCATATGCTGGCCCGGATATCTTTTTTTTTTTTTTTTAAATTTAGGGTAGGATCTGCATGCACATCTTCATAATTGTTCGATGCGTTATATATATATTAGAGCATCAACCATGCACCATTCCAATATGCACAAATATATACTCTACTTACGTGAGGTCACCGCATTGGGAGTATTGTTTACATCATCATCATCCACTCTCTTGGATTGAATTTTCTAGGAGTTCTAAATATTATTATTCGACTTTAAAATCCCTTCAACGTATGCAAACAAAATAAACTCTTAGCAAAGGCTTCCTTTATTTTACAAATGTGGTGTTTTTTTTATCAGTTTATGTGTGTCCCAACTAATTTTTAGGGTATCAATTTCAACATCCATTATTTAAGATATATGAATTGTTCTTTTCTTATTTGAAAGCATCTCTAGCAGACTTAACAGAACCCTCAACAAATTGCCTAGAAAATGTGTCATACACCAATATAGTTAGTATCACATCTATCTAACAGGCTAGCCATTTCACTCAGCAAAAAAAAAAAAAACACAACCACATATATACACATATACACAGCCATATCCACTGCACCAGACCCACCACCACCATCAATCTGACCAAAATCTGGCCAAAATCAACACGCGCACACACACACACAAAGAGAAAATAAGGCTCATATCTATAAGAATCATCACCGCCTCCCGCCATGGCTGCAACCACAGTTACCCGTAGGACTCCGGGTCGGCCCGCCATGAAATCCGACCAAAACCCACCAAAATCTAGCCTCTGTGTCATCGACTATCTTTGACGAAGGGAAGAGAGGAGAGAGAGAGAGAGAGAGAGAGAGAGAGAGAGAGAGAGAGAGAGAGAGAGAGAGAGAGAGAGAGAGAGAGAGAGAGAGAGAAATTTTTCATCAGTCGTAGGACTCAACGCATCATTGCAGCGATGCTGGGGCGAGGGCTATAGTGCCTCGCTGAGGCTGGCGAGCCAAAAAGTGAAACTAGAAAATGGCAAAGACAGTGGGCGAGTCTGTTGGGTGCCGTTTCTGGGGGCAAACCTGGCCAGTTTGGTCTCGCCGGAGCAATGGCAAGACAGTTGGAGATGCTCTAAGAATGCTCGTAAGTCGATGGATTTCAGTGCTTCATTAAAGGGGGGAGAAACTATAATTTGAAGAAATTGATTGAAACTGAAGAAGAGGAAATTGCTGAAAGGGAGGAAGCTTTGAATATTCATATAGAGATGGAAGAGGGAGACATTTCTTGATAGGGAGAATGTTGTGTCTCTTTCGTTGAGTTCTAGCCTCTTAATCTTTGTTTTCTTCATCAAAAATTAATAAAATTATTTTCCTTAGCAAAAAAACAAATTCAACATCCATTAACAGGGGTGTTTTTATCTACTTACTAGCGGGATCATCTGATAGATAGATAGATGGCAGTACAAAGTTCTGATAGCACCTAAGAGGGGTTTTTTTTTTTTTTTATTAGTCAGATGTCCGGGTTAACCTACACATATTTCAACTAATCCTTGTAGGATCAATCCCACCATGCACTGGCGATGACTCATTTATCGTCAAGACAAATTCCTAAAATGGAGTTGAGTGTGTCTGAAAGATTTCAAACATATCAATGTGTTTGCTCGTCAGTTTTGAGAAACAATTTTGAGATAGTGATTGGTTTGGTTTTTGGAAATAGTTTTTGGGGTAATGATTGAAAAAGGAAATGAGAGTAATTTGAAGATCGGGATAATAAGTGGAGAGAGATAGAGAGATAATTGATAGTAATGATTGGAGATAGTGGTAATAAGTGAAGAGAAATGTGAGTAATGATTGGAGAGATGAGTGATGAGTTGACAGAGAAGAAAATTATTCCAAAATAACTTCGGAAATCTTTTTCCAAATGCAAACCAAACAAAGTATCGATCGTTTCTTAATTAATTGTAGATATCCATCCAAAAAAGACAACTCAAAAAGCTGAAGAAAAAAAAACGTAAAATGCAAAAGAGCACTTCTATTATTTTCATAACCAAAACAAGGCAGACACTCTTTATTGATTTTGACATAAAATAGATAATGTACAAAGGGCTACATAGCAACAAATCCCATCTACCTTTTGCATACATTATCCTCCACAGAAATTAACCAAAGTTTTTTGTTATGATAGTGGTAACTGATTTGGGTTCGGTAGGATATTGTTTGGTTGGTGAGAAAACCTCTGTAAGAATCGAGGTTTCATTTTCCAGCTGCCAAGGATATTTCTGTAACTATACATATAAACAATTCATCACCATGGGTCTAAAGTTTGTACTGGACATGGCCACTTTGTAGCATGCGCACTTTGAGAAAAAAGCTTACTACCTTTATGTCTCCTCTCATTCTACAAGGGTTACTGATTGGCACGGCATTCTCTGTCCACAAAATTCTTAATGCACTCCAATGAACCAGTTATGGTTCGTTGGAATGCATTAAACGTGGGGAATATAAAGGAATTTTGAGGACGAGAATCCCTAACCATACAAATTAGTACTTTTTGTCCATATCTATCGTGTTTAACGTGTTCATCATGACTTCGACATCGTTGAAGCAATCGACACCAAAATCTTGAACCCCGAAATCCTGGCAATCCAATAGCCATGAACAGGTTTCATCCCAAGATGTAATCGAGCCGTTGCTATTATTAAAGTCCGGTCCAGCAGCAGGAAAATTCCATGATATTTCATCAATAATAGGAGTTTCTTCGTCCCCCCACAAGCAACTCATCAACAGGTCATCCTCGCAGAGGCTAAGCAAATTGGACTCGTCGTTTGATAAATTCTCTGCCGGTGAGCATATCGAGTTCTCCTCCGAGCTAGGATTATTGTCGTTGGTTTCCTGTGATTTTACTTCATGGTTGTTTGGCGAATGATCAGAATGAGACGACGATTCGCTTGTCTTGGTTTCTTCTTTGTTGAGGGGTTCATGGGTGACAGGATCGATTCCCATCTTGAGAAGCTTTTTTTTTATATGGGTATTCCAGTGATTCTTAATTTCGTTGTCCGTTCTCCCAGGCAATCGTGCTGCAATTTTAGACCACCTACAAACAAAACAAAGAGCACCATAATTTACTATCATAGGAAAAAAAAAACAATAATTTCAGGCCCATAACCACAAGAAAAATATATCCTAATGGCATGATTGAACACTTGAATCCTAAGCCAAGAAATGTAATAAACAACAAGTCACAAGGACCAAAACCAAAAAACTACTATTTAGAAAATCCAACTTATAATAAATTACTTTTCTCGATGGCAACCACACCAACCCGTAATTAATCGCCAAAAAAAAGATGTTTAAGTTTTCATTATTATTTAATTTTGCACCAAGACATTTATAATATTAATATTTTATCGGCACTCACTACCTTACATCTTTAATCATTTCTTGAAGCTTATTGAAAAAGCCATAAAGTTGCTATTATATTATTTGATTGAAAATAAGAAAATAAAGGACATGCTTTTTCGCGAGTTGATAACTTTTTAGTCATGCTGTGTTTTTTCTTTTTCTTTTTTCTGTTTTTTGGCTTTGGCATGAAACATGCTCTCTCTATCTCTCTCTCTCTCTCTTTCATATGAGAAGGCCATTGTCGAAACAAAATGAACCAATAAAAAATATGTATTTTCTTTATTTTTCTTTCCCGCGGTCTCATCAATTGTTCATCTCTTTTACCTACGTTAATAAGTGAAATTCTCTAAAATCCTTTATCTTTCTTTTGTCACACGTTTTCGCTATACAAAGAAATTAAATTAAGAAGCTTCTTTCTCAAGTAAAGTTTGTCACCAAATAATTTGTCCGAAAATATTCTTATGTCCTAATATACTCTCGATCGATCGCACAATTTTTTTGACACATCATCTAGTTAGTTCATGGATTTTGGGGACCTGGCCATCATAATAACCAACAGATTATTTGTGAATGCGTGAAATAAACTAGAGACAGCAAAATTTAAAGGTGGCACTCTTTTTTAGTCTTTATTCATGAAAAATAACAAAATTATACTTACTTCTTAATTCATTTTCACAAATTGTTTTTTGATAACTCTAGTGTTGAGGCCAGTTTGCACGGATATCAACTAATTCTTTTAGCTATGAATGTCAACTTTACTATGTCTTTTTTACTAATGTGACGTAGTAACTTTACTATGTCACATTGGTAATAACAAAAAAGAGACGTGCATGAGAATAATTATAAGTTAACAAGAAAAATTTACGGGGGAGAGAGAGCTTTTGAACCTATTGCCAAGACGAGCATGGAGGTCGATAACCAATTGCTCCTCGGCTTCGGTGAGTAGCCCTCTCTTCAAGTCGGGGCGGAGGTAGTTAGTCCACCGAAGCCGACAACTCTTGCCACAACGGCGTAGCCCGGCGAGCTTAGGGACGGCCCGCCAACAACATTGGCCATTGGTGAAAATGAAGTTAATGAGTTTCTTGTCCTCCTCCGCCGTCCACGGCCCCTTCTTCACCCCTAGCTTGTCACAACAAGGTTGTCTTCCCATCACTAGGCTAGCTTGCTTGCAATACTAATGCACCCACCAACCACAACTTGTACTCTCTTTTCTTTTCACCACTTGTTAAGAAATAAAAGTCCCCCCACACCCACCTTTATATACCACCCCACCAACTTTTTGAGCAAAGTTGCCACCTTTTCACACCTTCCCTCTACAATATTATAAAAGGGCAGGATTCCTCTGTGGTCGGATTTTTTATATCTTTGGTGCAATTTTCATTTGTGGGCCTGCGACGGACCCGACTTACGATAAGACACTTTCATTTTAAATAGCTTGTCATGCAAACCATCTGGGCAAAAAGTCCAGATTGATCCGATATCGGTAGTCACACGATCGACACATGCACATTTGTCTCGAAAATAAACGGTTACTTGTATCATTTGTCCATCATGGTTAACGATTGTGGCGCCGCGATTTTGCAATCAACTTTAACCTTGAGAGAGGAATTTTCTCGGCGAGCACTTAGATGAACGACTTAGATCATCAAGGTGGTTTACGGGCGATCAAGCGTGATCAAGCGTATACCGGTACTAACTGCACGGCAGAGTCGGAAACTCAACCGTAGAGAGGTTGATCTAATATGTTTATGTGTAAGAGAGAGTGTGTCAATGGCCCACAAATTGGTTTGTGAAAAGTACTTGTGAACTACAAAGTCCTGTTAGGGTGTGATCAGCTCCATCCACAAGGGTAGTGATGGTGAATGATGGGAGACACAAAGACAAAAGCTAAATCTAACCATCCAAAAAAATTTTGAAAAGAAAAAAAGAATTTCATCCTATTTTTCCTACACAAGCCACTCACCCTTCCCTGATTGCACTCTTACTCAACCATTCCATCACCAATATCGTCAGCCCTACGTTTACGTATCCTTCAATATTACCGTAGAAAATGATGTTGACGCAGTATACAAGTATCAAACATTAGCGATGTTGGGCCTGTTCGTTTTCCAGTTTAGTTTTAATTTTAGTTTTAATTTTAGTTTTAGTTTTAGTTTTAGTTTTAGTTTTGATGACATCATCATTTCTCTCATTTCTCTCTCTATCTCTCTTTACTCATTACATCTGATGACATCATCAAAACTAAACTAAACTATCTAACCAAACACAACCGTTATAGTTTATCGAACACATAAATTCAGAGTCGGCCCTCAACTAAAACTCGAGGTGGGGTTATTTCAGCAAATTAATAAATTTTAGGAGTCCCTTGTTCTTTGATACCCATTGTAATATTCCAACAGAAATAGCCTCATCTTACATCTTCGTTTTTTAGGCCCCTGAAGTGTCGGGGCTGACCCTGAACATAATATAACACGCGAATTTCAGATTTTAATTTTGAGAGAAGCCGATATATAAGACATATTTTTACCAAAAAATACACTCTATCATTTTTGTTCTACTATAGTACAATATAAATTGAGATTATTCTACCCAATGTAGTCACAAGTACATAAACTTATTTGATGATAAGGAAAAAAGCGTATGGGCTATTTTTTTTTTTTTTCCTTTTCCAAAAGAGCACTAAAACATACATGTACTCACTTTTATTATGAAAAATATTGAAGAAATTTAAATGAAAGTGTTAAATGACTTGAATTTTAACTAGATCAATTTAATAAATCATTTTAAATCAAAAGAAACTACTAATAGTTACGCCACCATAGACCAATGAGTCTTCTTTTTTTCTTTTTTTTTGCTTTGGGCGGGGCAACCAGCATAGCAACCCCCCTCGGACGTAACCATATAGGGGCTGCCGACCCGCTGTGGAATGTCTGGAAAGACAGGTCGTCACCGCAGCACTACCTAGATACAAGATGGTATGTGGCACCAACTCCACAAAGACATGCCAAAGACGAGACTCGAAACCGAGTCATGTCTGAGGAGTAGAATAAGCCTTACTATTTAGGCTACCACTGTCGGTGGTTGAAAGGCCTAAATTGTTAAAAGAGTTTTTAAGCTTGGTATGGGAGTATCAGAGGGCGCCTGTCAAAGAATTTACACTGTTTGAACTTTACCAAATATTTGGTACGCTAAAATACATAGATGTACACGGTCCGTTTATGGAGGTGATTCTGGCCAATTGAAGGAACGTCTTGAGTGTATATATAAAGCTACGTATTTGTCATGTATTTTAGTACAAATACAAAACGTAAATTTGCAGGTAAGTGTATTTTTCATTTAACAATTTATTATGTACTGTAAAGGAATTGAAAAATTTTAAAGAACAGAAGGAACCATTTACTTAAAGAACGAGGTACAATTCGATAATGTACCAGGAAAGAAGAACAATAATTCTTTGAGGGGCTTAATTTAATCTTGACTCAAGAAAAAATCTGATCTTGACTGGAATGCGCTTTGCCATTAGCACAAAAAACTCATAGATGCATCACGATCATCATTATTACTGAGTGTGATGCAATTGATTTGGCTTTATTTTATGTGGGATAGTTGAGTCTTTTTTTCAATGATTTGAGTGCAATAGATATATGATCATTATTGGTTATGAAGAATGTGTTCATCCACTCATGTGTTGCCCGAGTTCTGAAAACTGGTCAGGTGCTATTAATTTCTTTGAGGTCATCTCATACGAAGTTTTATCCCGGCGTTAATTAATTTGTGGAGCAATGAATGAGACTTAGTTCGCTGGTTTCGAGAGGACTCACCGTCCATCCAATTCGAGTAGTCAGCCGCTGCAGTTAAGCGCTCCTCCCCTGGTGAACTGTGAAACTAGTCCTCTAAAACACAATCAATGTGTGCGTAAACTGGCCGAATTTCAGTCTTGGGACTAGGAACGATCTTCATTTTCTTCATTTCAGCATATTGTTTGAGACTTCTATATCCAATGGCGGAGCTACGTTTTGGATTCCGAGGTAACCCGAGTTCAGAGGATTACACAATTTCAACTCACAACAAAATTTCAGCACTGGAGTTGCTTTTTTCACAAGATGCTAGAAATCCACTAAACTTGCGAGTCTAATTAAAAACCACAAGTCAAATTTAAAGAAGAAAAAAATAGCAGCAGCATGGGTCACTGCACTCATCAGCCCCTATATAGCTCCGCCCATAAACGTATGTCGGGATGTCATCATCGGTAAACAAGGAAATAAAATAAACAAAATGAATAATTGAATCCAACGACCGGAAAGATTAATACATTTCATGTCGCATTAATAAGGAGCTTGTAATTGACTCATTTGCTGAAAATCACTTCAAAATTGTATCATCTCACACGCATTTGTGCAGACCTATCTTGTGGTCCATACCATTGCCATGGGTACACCACCTATTCTTCATATCTTTTCTTTTTTTAATAGGACCCATTTCCTAATTCTTTTTCTTTATTAAGACCTTTTTCTTAAGAGCGGTGATCAGCCAAAACTGTTTTTACCCGTGCCAAAACTTTAGTGCATAAAAGACTTGTACTATGCATATACTCTGCACATAATTAGATACAAGCCTTTTTTGCATTTAAGTTTAGTAGCGATCAAATGAAGGATTCTTCATTTTGCTAAAATGCAGACCTACCATTTTTCGATCGAATTTTGATGATCCGAACCGTTCAATATGTTTAAAACGTGTTTTTAAGAGTCACCATTAGGAATCATCAAATCTAATGACCAGGAAGGGCTTGATCTGAACAGTTTTTCATAAAACTGAATATAACACATTTATGGAAAATTGCTGGAATCAAGCCATTCCCAGTCTTTTTTTTGCTGATTCATTGTCGAGAACCCCTAAAAGCGCGTTTTAAACACATTGAACTGTTCGGATCATAAAAATTCAATCAGGAAATTGGAGGTCCGCTTTTTAGGTAGTTTAAGAGATCATTGGTTTTTAAGTTTGAGCACTAACAACAGTTTTGGCATTATTCTTAATTCTTATTTGTTCCATTTGTGATCATACATATCTCATAATAGTTGTGTTTACTAAGGGCTTGTTTGGGTCTTTACTTTGCTTATTCGTTTGCGTTTTTTTTTTTTTTTCCTTGTCCTGCAATAAGTAGATGAAACTTTTCTAACATGTTGACTCCAGAATAAGCAAGGTAAAAAGGAAAATAATGGAGCAAGTAATTGGAAGCTCTGATAAAACTATATTTTCTTTTTGGTTTTATTTACTATTTATTGAGCAAGCAATGTAAACCAAAAAGTTTGAAAAAATTTGGAACCAAACGTTACCGAAAACGTTTCTGGGAGCGAGCGGAGGCCACGCCAGACACCACTCCAAACTCTAGAATAATTTCTTTTTTTCCCGTCCGCCGCTCAACGCTCCATCTCCATGAGGTACAACACCTGTGCTTAATTCTAGATTGTTCCATTAGTGATCATACATATACCAGCTATATAAATTAATTGATTGAAAACCCCAATTAAAATCATCCTTGACCATAAATTTCATAACCCATAATCGGACGGCTGAGATTTCCAGACAAAGGTACAAGTTTCGTCAACTGCATTTGATTTGGTGCGACTTAATGAGTATCACTGCGGCATAACTAAACACGTGTCAAGCAGAGAAGAACTCTTCCTTGTTGCTAGCTAGGGAAAAAGTCTTTGGTGTCAAAGTTAGTTCTTGAATTAAATTCCTATGCAGCTTATAAAAATCAATTTGGATATTAGCTGTAGGATTAAATTATTCCTGAGCAGCTTATAAAAATCAATTTGGCTACTAATTGGGGGCAGGTAATAATCCAAATGTTTGGTATTTGACTTAACAGCCCTTGGCTAATTAGGTGTGTCAAGATAGATTAATGTGGACCCTTTGTTTTTGTTTTCTTAAACTTCGTCTCGAACAGATTTCGCGTACATGCAGCTTTCGGATTTAATATTTAGCAATTAAGCTCTACTATACACTGTTTTTTTTTGTATTCAGTTGTCCGAACTTTTTTACGTGCACCTCAACTAATCTTGATCGACAAATCCCAACGTCTAATACCTATTTCTATCATAGCCATGGGAACTGTTAATAACAGATACCATATAGGTAGTTTTCACACCTCTCTCAAACGTCTTAAACCGTTAGATGAGTTGATGATTATAAACTTAGTATCGAATCAAAACAGGCAAAAGTATCATGTATTAAAAGCTCTGTCATCTTACCTACCTGATAATATTTAATAAACTTACAATTCTTAATTGGCCTACTTGTATCGGAGTACTTCGCCTCGCATACGTGAAAGAGCATGATAAATTGAAATATAGGTATTAAGTAATATAGTTTCTTTAATTTGCTCTCTCATATCTCAAAATTTAGAAGGAATTGGTGATTGGTGACTTAAATGAATGTTTATTGATATACCATTGGCCATTGGTTCCAAGAAAATTTAATCTCGATTTCAAGGAAATCCCTAAAATGGTAATGTCAACAAGATATGACACATTAACTCAAGATCAAGTTATGGTCCCAATCCACTTCATACCACTAATCAAGACCAAAAATGTCTCACAATCAATTATGAGGTTATGAAGTGGCCAAATGGCTAAACCACGAGAGTCCTTCATTCTGGAAGCGCCATTTGTTGACATTCACAAATAACTTGCAAAGCACTCCACCTTTACATGTATTACTTTGTATTTTTCTTTTTTGTGAAAAGGCTTACTTGTATTTTCCTTTGCCACCTGTGGTATACAATCATGCATGGAGTCATCATGCACGTATACATAAAAAATAAAATAAAATAAAAAGGCTACAGTATAAATACTGCTATTTATTTAGGTATGTATAATACATATCCCTTACCTTGAGTCCTTGGCAATGCGTGATTGTCGAGATTCGGGGTGTCAACTTAGTATTTACATTGAGATGTCTGCTTTATTGGATGCATTGCCTCGAGTCCGTTTAGTCATTGTAATTTGTTTTCAAATGATTAGTAATTTCTTTTTTGGTGATCAATTATATACATATGAATCCCCTTAAAACCACTTGAATTCATATATAACACTTTGTCTAAAAATGCATAATTAATCTTAAATTCGTAACTTTTGTATAAAGATCTAAAACATTTGCAGTATAACTATTTGAAACATTTGCATATAAATTCATAATGAATTTTGTATTAATATGTTTTGTCATGATGTTATGAACAATGGAAAATGCTAACCCCCACTCTAAGGGTAGAGGATAAGAAGTTGAGAGTATATAGATATCCGAAAAAATGTATTAATATCTGTGAAAGTATATTGAAATCGGTGAAATGTGTATTGATATCCAAACTAGTTCGTCATTATATACATATTATCCTCCACTTAATGAATAAAGGTTAGTAAGACTCATTTATGATCAGCAAATATTGTGAATTTTTATACAAATGTTTTGAATTGTTAGTGAAATTCCTATTTTGCTACTAATCAATTAAAGCAAAAAAAAATAAGAATTGAAGAACAACGATGAATATAAAGATATATGCTTGACCGACCGGGTGACTATGAATTAAACTAAAGACGCGTCCCAAGCGTAGGACTCTCGACCGGTGTAGAACAATATCCGGAAGTACCGGAGTCGAACCACAGAGACGACTAACAGTGTTTGACTCAAAAGTGTGAAATTGTAGTTTTTAACCTGGCTCTTAGGTAGCCACCCCTTGATTGATGAGATTGATTACTAAATTACTGGACTAATTTACTTAATGCAGATTAAAAATGAGAGCACGGCTGAGGGAACCCAGCGTCCGCAACTAGCCTAACCGATGCTTACTCGGGCCACAATTCTTATTTTTTTACTGATTTTAGAATAAGAGAAAGGCTCCCTAACAAATGCGCACCATCTGTCACCAGATTCCGCGCGCATTCGAATTCCGGCGATGCCTGAGTTTTGTTTGTTAGAAGAGTTTCTGTTTCCTAAAATTGCTCGAAACTTAAGTTAATTCGGCCCCGAGGTAGAACATCAATTAGCCTAACGGCGAAGCTCCTTCGCCCGCAGCCGCGCTCTATACGACTACTCGCTCATGATGCTAATAGTAACAGAAATTATAATAAACCTAGATCTAAACATGCTTGCGAATTAAAATAGAAAACAGAAAACGATCCCACAGATTGCAATAAAGGAACGATCTTGAATATAACTTGAAAACACCAATCCAAAAGCTGTAAGTCTGAAAATCTGAAATAAGCTTGAATGTAGAATGCTGTAAATCTGAAGAACTGTAGCCGAAAAACTAAGAACAATAATCCCTAGGTAAAAAGTCTGGAACCCTAATATGAGTTAAAAACAAGTATTTATACTCAAATCCATAATCCTAATAAAAATCGACGAAAATCCGACGAGATGGGCTAAACGCTGCCGTTCCACGACCCGTAAAAGGCCCTCGGTAGCGCTACCTAGCTTTACCTGTAGCGCTACCGCTTCGCTATCTTGGTTGGTCCGTACGACTTCGGCTGTTGACTCGTTGACCCTTTGACCACGCGGTAGCGCTACACCACTTTTGGTGTAGCGCTCCTAATCCTTCTGTTCATTTTTTAGCCCTTTTGTGCCAAACTTGAGCGCTCCAGAGAAATGGGGTAGCGCTCCCGACGGGTTACGATCACTTCCACGCGAAATCCACTTCAACACTTAGCCTCCTCAGCCTTCCCACTCTTGATTCTCGTGCATGCCCCTCCAACAACTCCAATTAGCGCAAAAACACCTCTTTTCCTGCGAATTCAGCACAAACACCAAATCCAACCACGTGCACACATTAAATGGAAAATGAGGATTAAAAACACGACAACCGCTTTAACTCTATCCTACTTAGGCGCTTAAATGCATGGATTTCACGCGCCTATCAATATACGTGGAAAACCCCTAAATGGGTTAAAACTACGGGAATGAGTTACACACTATAAAAATCATTGTGTGGTTACAAAGGACCTTATTCACAATTGAGACTCCTCTCAATTGACCTAAGATCCGTTGCCGACTCCTCGTTCACCACACCCAGTATCTGATTACCGCTGCCTCGAATCCTCGAGCCTTCCAAACGTTCTTCCAGAAATCCACCGGAAGAAATTTGAACTTGATTGCTGATGTAGAAACCTCTTGAAGTAACGATGAAAGGATTAAAGATCCATTGATCTTGTTTTTTCCTTCAAGATTCAACCTTGATACTCTAGGGTTTTTTGTGTATTTGAAAATAGATGCTCTGGCCTTTTCTTCTTCTTTTTCCGCAACCAACATAAGCTAGAAATAAAAGACGTGATCGCTTTTATAATAGATGTAATTCCGATCAATCGCATGTAAAGCCGATTGATCGCATATGAAACCAATCTCGAACTGTAGCACACTAAACTACATGATTGAGTTGCCGATTGATCCCACACGATCTACTTGCGCTAGCTGGAACTGAATACCATTGTTCTGAACTACCCGATCGAGTTGCCGATTGATCTCACCATTGATCTACCCGTTCAGAATGTAGCATACCACTGTGATTAAATTGCCGATTGATCCAGGCAGAAACCGATCTTCTACTAACCCTCGAATTACATTAAAAAGAGATTCCTTCCACTCTATTCTGATACAGACTCGCTACTTAAAAAATTACAACTCGATAAATAATGTGATACATGTAAAGATGTGATTCGTCAAATGGAATTGCCAACCCAAAAAGGGACGCAGCTTTTTTGAGCTTACAGTTAATTAGAAACTGCTATGATTTTCTAAGCAAATTAGTATTGTGAATTTAAGGCAATTCGAGAGGTGAAAACTATATAGATCAAAATTGGGGTATGTTAGAACATCTCCAACCCTTACTCAAAAATTTACTCAAATTTGAGTAAAAAATAGAGTAAAAGCTCTATTTCATATGACCTTCTCCAGCCCTATACCCAAATTTGGAAAACCCACCCCTCCACCTCAACGAAAATCCACTACTCTAGTCATCGACAATTACTCCACTATTCCAGTACACCAGCACCGCCGCAACCCACCACTAAGTTCACTGCCGCCATAGCCCAACAATTAATCACTTCCTCCCTCTCCCCCCTCCTCTCTCCCCCCTAAACCCTAGATTTGAGTTCTCTCGGACATTTATGTACTCCTGCGGCCACTAGGGACAATGCATACCACAAGAGAACATCGACCAGCACCAAAAACAACCGGTGACCCCCACCCTCTACCACCAACCATCCTCCAAAACTAGCCGTTGGAAACTTGGGTAAGAGTTTGGTTCTCCCTTGATTTGTGTAAGAATTTAAATAAAACTCAAATTGATATGGGTTTTATTCTAGGACTGAAGTGGAATTTTAGGTGTACATTTTTATCCAAATTTCAAATTCGGTTTTGAGTTTGAGAAAGGACTGCAGATGCTCTTACCTAGCTAGCATTTCTCATAAAGAATATTCACTCAGTTCCCATTTGTTGGTCTCTTGATCATTTATTAACCCAGAAAGATTGTTCCTATTGGAGAATAATTGACAAAAGTTGATATTATTTACCGTAATAGGAAAATGTGGATTTTCCTAAACATTTGAAGGGTAAAAAGGAAAGATCAAAATATGAAAAATGCAATGATGGAGTAAACAAGAAGCAACATGTAGGGATATTCAATGGGAGTAACAGATCAATAACCTATAATCTATAATTCATACGGAGCACTTGCACTCATAAATGGCACACATTACACTTCTCTTCAATGGAAAAAGTTACAAAAATTCCACAAAAATACACCCCAGCCTTTAATATGCTCTCCCCCACACAAAAAAAAAAAAAAACAAACAAAAAAAAAAAGGTCTTTCAAACTCCTCTCACAAAATACCTAAATTTAATTTTAAAGCGCGAATCGACGAGGATTAAACGTCATTACATCTAATTGATTTATTCGTGTTTCGTGCATAGTATAGGTTCCGTGCTTGTAAAATGGAGATTTATGCATTCAATCAAAAATACTTTCCCCGTAAGGAAAGTACAAGTGATGGGATATTTCACTTACTAATCCTACTATATGGGTACAAGTCATTATCCTATACACATGCTTTCCCCTCAAAGTCCCCCAACAAATGAATTCAATTCATAATCACCCACGTAAGGTTCTTGTTATGTCCATTGGATCATGTGACTTCATAGTTAGCCACGTACGATTTCTCACACTGAAATAAAATGCCACCACGATGAACCATAAAACAAGATTATATTACTTGCCACAACATCTGTAAGATGATTTGATGATGAATTTGACGCTCCACGTTCTTATAAGGATATTCCAAAATTCGTTTTTTTTGGTACTTTTGTTGTATAAGACAAATTTCAGAGTGTCATTATAAGAAAATGGAGCATCAAAATCATTTTTATATTTGTATTTTCTTTTATTCATGTATCCTAAGTAAGGTACAAAGATAGATATATACGTGTGTCAAGGATTTAAATATCAACCGTTACGTAGCGTATCAGCCTCTACGTAGCGGTTTTATGGTTCTCCAAAACCGCAACACCCCGTTGTATCAGTGCTATCTAAAATTCACATCTGTATCAGCCGATTCCTGCTACGTATCAGTTTTTTCCAATTTTCGGCTGCTATGGGCTATTCAGGTGCTTTGGCGCCAAAAAAAAAAGTTTAAAAAAATTCACGATCTTGACACATAGTTCCCGCTACGTATCAATCCATACTTTCGCTACCGCTACACCATTTTGCTACCGATACGCCGGCCGCAACTGCTATTTAAAACCTTGACGTGTGTCTAGTTTCTCCAGCTCGATTAGCCTTGAGAGAATCTCGAAGGATGGGAGTAATGTGCCAAGTGGAATAATAACCGTTAGACCAAGAATATATCCAAGACAATTTTCAACTTATTCCCTATATCTGGAGAAAAAATTGGGTGAGTGTATGGTAATGTGATGCCCGGCCACGCATCTCAGACCGTCTAAACGTATTTTGAACGGCCTAGATTGTAATGAGAGAAAGAGAAGAGAGAGGAGGAATAAATATGGATCGTCCAAAATACTTTTGGACGACCGAGATGCGTGGTCGGGTACACGTGGCCATACTCTACACGCTGATAGGCGCGCAAAATGTTCACATAAGCGCCCCTAATTTATCCTTGTTAAGTCCATTTAATTTGTTACTTAGGGTACAATGTTTTGTTTGCGTGTTTTTGTAGATATTCGGAGGCCTTGATAAAATGAAGAAAAACAAAGTCCAATTTAACTCGCCATCGAAGCAGAGCCGTGGGTGAATAAAATCAATTGACAAAGCAAGTATGGGTTTCGGCAATTATTCTCCAACAGTCACGTGGCTATAGAAATTGAAAGGGGCATCACAATATCAAATGCATTCATGCATTGGTGGGCCATTGTTCATAAATTTACTTTGACCAAGGTGGACCCAATGGGCTTCCTAGTGCAATGGTTGGCTGGCCTTATTAGAATGTACAAAGAGAAGTGTCGGTATCGATACAGGTAAAACCCTGTATCGATACCGAGGCACTTATGGGCGAACAGAATGTTCTGGTATCGATACATTAATTTTCCTGTATCGATACCGAGTGCTTTAAATGGCCGGTTGACTTTGCCACGTGTTTTGACTTTGAGGGGAGATAAATACTCCGATTTTAGGTCGAAGTAGGGTTCCGAACTTCTGTTCTAATTTCTAAGGAGCAGCCGTTTGGTTGCTCTGGGAGATTCTACTTTCCGGGATTATTTTCATTGAAGTTTTTGAAGTTTCGTTAGCAGATTCAAGTATTGCTTCGGTAACTTTATGTTTTATTTACTTTAATCTTTGTTTTATTCATATTCAAGTAAACTAGCATGTGTTATTTCAGAGTTATGTTATCTGTTCTGTTCAATATGAGTGAGTAATCGCATCGAGTGCGGCTGCGGGGCGAAGGCGCCCACGTTGAGTCTAAATAATATTTCACCTCGGGGTCGAATTAAATCAATTTTCATGCAATTTTGGGAACTAGAAACTTCTCTAACGAACAACCCAAGCATTACCGGAATTCGAGTGCGCACGGAATCTGGTGACAGGTGGTGCGCATTCGTTAGAAATTCTTTCTCGTATTCTAAAATCAGTAAAAAGGATCAATTGTGGCCCGAGTAAGTATTGTTTAGGCCAGGCGTGGACGCTGAGTTCCCACAGCTGTGCTCTCCTTATTAATTTGCATTCGAACAGTTAAATTAGTTCAGTAGCTAATTAATTAATTTCATAAAATCACAAAGGGTGGCTACCTAAGAGCCGTTTCAAAGTTCACAACCCGAGTTTTTAGTTAAGCACTCTCCGCCGTCTCTGTGGATTCGATTCCGGTCTTACCGGATATTATGCTACACCGGTCTCAGCCCTACGCTTGGGGTAACCCATTAATTTAGGTCTAGGATTTGGTCAAGCACACGCACCCAAGTTTTTCTCCTTTGTCTGAATCTCGGTTAATTGAATCTCCCGCTCCAGATATTATTCCTCAACGTTCCGTATATGAGCCTTTTCAAACGGGACTTATTGCTATTGATTCGATGAGATGGTGCTGAGTTATCAAATGGGAGAACATTCCTTATACCGCCGGTGTAAATAAAAGTTTTCTATAAATTTATTACATTCCCTCATGTGTCCAAACATTGATCCCAAATAATAGAACAAAGACATGTGGCGCAATACAATCGATTTGAAGAAAATTTTTATTTACACTTGCGGTGTAAAGAATGTTTCTCTTATCAAACAAGAGCACCCACTAAAATAAACAAGAACGCAAAAACAAAGATAACATCAAAGTTAAGTGAGTTGCACAAAAGTCCGCAGAACTAACTTTCCTACATGAGTTCTCTCACTACCCCATCAAATTTAAGAGAGAAAAGGTTACACTAAAATAATTCAACACTTTTTGCATCTTAGGGGGAGTTCTTGAATGGATTATTAGATGATAAAATCTTTATCATCATCTTTTACGAATAGATAAAAGGAAGGGTTGATTTTATCAACCATTTTTTAAACCCATAGTGGTCCACAACTATTTTATCACACTAGATTTTATCTATTGGGAAAACAATTGATTTTATCACCCCTCCATAAAACACCAACTAAAATCAAATTTCTCATTTTATCTCATAAAATCTATTCAAGAACTCCCCCTTATTCTACTGAGCCTTCTACTGACATGACTTTTCAATTATAAAGAAGTTTTTATTTTGCTTCGTCCTTAAAGTTGCTCTAACTGTTGCAATTCTCGGAATTCTCAACAACGAGACCTTGTTTCAATTCCTTACTTTTTTTTTTCTTTTTTTTTATATCAGAATAAAATGTTCACATTCAAAATAGCCCAACGGCACTTACAATGAACTTCATCCACAAAAACACTGATAAAATCTAGTAAACAACCCAAATCACATAGAAATAAACAAACAAAGCACAAAGTAAGAGAGCTATCTCCAACGTCTTGACGTGAGCCCTTGGCTCTCTAACACATACTGCAAGACGCAAACAGATCGGATGCGCAAACAAACCGGACCCAAGCCGGATTTAGTGTGAGTCGCGGATGAAGGAGAGAGAGCTCCTTACGGATCGTCTAGATTCCAATCAGATAAACACTCACCAACGATGGAGTCCGCAGATTTGCTATCTAAAAGCTAACACCGGCCTGATCGTAGCTTGAGGAGACGCTGGTAGACAATGACCCCACAAAACCACGAGCAACGGGAGCTACCCCAGGACAAATCCTCGTTGTCACGGCGGACTCCGAGCGTGGAAAAGTAGATGCCGGCGAACCCGACCACCCACGCACCACGGTGAGCACGATACCAAATCCGGTAACACAGAACCAAACACACCGAGAGAGATTATTACCCACCACCATCACCCACTAGATCTGAAAAAACAGATCAGTACCGGACCGGACTAAGAAACGCCGGTAGAAAGAAAAACAAAAAAAAGGCATAGCATAAGAAAAAACTAGCATATCACCATAGACTCCTCCTTATTGGCCACCACCATCCAGCCGACACCGCCAGCCACCATTCGCCGCCACTGCCTCACCGGACTAAATCAGAAAGTCAGATCTACACCACGCCACAAAAAACGCCATGGGAACCGACCACCTAAATCCAAGGGCAGTAAAACAGGGAAAATCATATATGGGGAAGTGAAACACACTGGTGAGGGGAAGGAGGGAGGAGAAAACGAGAAAGGAAATTGGGGGCGGGGGGCGGCGGCAAGAAAGAGCCAACCCCCAGCCCCAGATCTAATCTGAAAATCGCTTTATCTCTCTAGGGTTTTTTCTCTCTAAGGAATGCTTTAATTGTAAGCGTAATTCCTTAAACTCAAAATTTATTTATTGCGCTTTACAAGACAGGTCATTCTATCACAACACATCTACTTAAAAACTGAATTATGCCAATTTCTTACTTAATTGAGGAATTATGGTCCTTTTGCTAGCCATTGAAAATTCAGAAAAAACTACTCTCTCTCTCTCTCTCTCTCTCTCTCTCTCTCTCTCTCTCTCTCTCTCTCTCTCTCTCTCTCTCTCTCTCTAAAAACTTCCCATCTTCCAGATCTAGGGCTTAGCCGCCTGAGGGGGAGCGGTTCCTCTGCCTCGTCCCCCCGGGTTTCCTCTTCCCCACCCCCCTCTCTCTCTCTCCCTTATCTCTTTTCCCGATCCCTCCTTTTTCTCTTCCCTTTTTTCTCATTTTTGCAGGTTTGTGGATGGGCTGTTCGGCGGAGGTTTTTTTACTGGGCTTCGATGGTGGTTGGGTGGCGGCTCGCGGGTGTTTTCGTGGCGGTGTGGATCATTCATGGATGGGTGGCGGCTTGTGGGTTGTGGTCTGTATTGGCCTTTGATAGGTTGTTCGGCTGATGGATTTGGGTGTCTTTCGTCGTCGTGCTTTGGTTGGTGAGAGGCTGCGGTCTTTTCTCCCGGCGGGCCTGCGCTACGGCGTGCAACCATTTCATGGCTACGTGGGTCACTTGGTTTTGTCCGTCGTCGGCTGTTCGGATCTACCTCCTCTCTCCCTTGGATCTTGCTGCCGGCTCTTGCTTTGTACTCCCGCTGATCTCATTCCTGGGTGTTTTCAGTTTTCCCTAACGGCGTTGTGGTGTTCAAGCGGTAGGTGGTGGTACTCCTCATGACGGATTCATCAATGGGATCAATCCGGTATGCTTAACGACGATGTGGAGGAGTTTTCCGGGGAGGTGGCGGTGGATGCTGGGTGCTTTTAGGGTTTGTTGTGTTTTGGGCTTGGCCCATTTGAGCTTATTGTTGTATCTGGGTTTTGACCCATGGGATGTTTTTTGTGCTTTACGTTGTATTTGGGTTTTGACCCGCAAATGATGGCCTTTAGGCCTTTGGTTTTGGGTCTTGAATTGGTAACTGTGTTTATTATCTTTTCTTGCCTAGTCTTGTTCTCTTTTCAAGATTAATAAAGTTTTTATCCTTCTAAAAAAAATTCAAAGTACTCGATCCATTCAACTTGGCGATGAGATTTCATATTTTTTTAGAATCGTCTTGTATTTTCTTTTGTGTGCAACAGTGCAATTTCGTAAGTCAATAACCTAGCTTTAATTGATTTTCTAGCATTATAGAACTCACGTCTCTTATACTAACTTTTTAACTAGGATTAGTTTATTCTAAAAACTTGCTGCTAAAAACACAAAATTTTGCATGAAATCTTGTTTTTAACTATTTGCTACATATTTAAACTACTCCTCCGTCCCTTTTTAAGTGTTTAACTTTCCATTTTGGGCTGTCCCTAAATAAGTGTGTTGTTTGAAAAGTTAATGGGTAAAAGTTTGTACAATTATCATTTTGCCATTTTGAAAAATTAGTGAGTAAAGAGTTAATGGTAAAAATGAAGGATAACTTTGGAAAATAGAGGCAAAAGTTGATGTGAGTAAAGTGGAGAAAAAGTTGATGTGAAAAGTATAATGATGATGTTTCTTTAATAAGTTAGATTTACGAAGTAACACATTTAAAAAAGGACGGAGGGAGTATAATTTTTCAACTTGGGTTATAGCTGATTGTTATTTATGAATTCTATCTTTTCTAATAATTTCGTTTTTGTGAAATAAATGCATAAAGGAAAACAAAGAAAATATCTAAAAGATAATGGTTGTGTTCGTTTCCCAGTTTTAGTTTAGTTTTAGTTTTGATGACATCATCATTATCCTCATTTCTTTCTCTATCTCTCTCCACTCATTACACTTTTTTACATCATCAAAACTAAACTAAACTACCAAACGAACACAGCCAATAGTTTTACTGCAACAATTGGTTTTGGAGATGATAGAATGAGATCCGACCTGTAGAATCAGAAAGAACACCATGGGTTCGAGTCGCGTAGCTCTCAATAAAATGGACGGATTGCTACTATATGCACAAAGTCAATGTCATATAATAGATAACTATTTCTATAAAAACTCTTTTGTTTCGAAAGAGAAGATTAAATTCGGTGGACATCAGTTGAGACGCGTGTAAATTGATCCAGTGATCCGGACACCTGAGTTATCAAAAAATACAAAGTGTATTGTTAGAAAACTAACATTTCACTCCCATTTTTCTTTGCATGATCTTGAAGCATGTCCTCCTTGGAATTCCCTTGCAGAGGTTGCCCTTAAAAGTTAGTAAGAAAAAGTGGAAAACGATGCTAAATGAATCCCCTTTTTTTTAGGGATAGAGAGACATTTTGGAGAACGATGCTAAATGAATCATTTTCACCCATATACTCCCTCCGTCCGTAGGTGTTGATCTATTTTGGAGAGTCGTACTATTTTTATTTTTATTTTATTTTTTTGCCAGACGGTATATAGATCAGTGGACATTAGAGTGGTGTTGTAGTAGGTTAACAACTCAAGGGGATTCAAAATCTCCCCATAGACTCAAACCGCAGACGCCCCTCTTAGTCAAGTTGTACAACCAAATGGGCGAAGAGCCACATCTTATTTCTAAAGTGTGTATATCTTTCAATTATAATGCTTTCATGATTATAAATTTTTTTGAATAATAGAACAATTGATATCTATCAAACAATTCCATATTGCAAAAAAAATTTAAGATTCATATTGAAAAATATAAACAATTAAAACACAAATTGTCAAAAAGAACTACTAAACACGGACGGAGGGAGTATGTTATACATCCTGTGATTCGGACAATGTACAGAGTCCCTCATGTTCACTTGGTTGCATTCGCACTCTATGCCTTTTTGAAAAATTCCATCCATCCCCAATAAAAGGAAATAATAATACATCCATTCCCCCGGAGGCCAACCCTCTCAAAACCCTGGGGTCATTAGGTGTTATTTTCAATCGCTACATTCAGAACTCCGGAATTAGTCGAAGTGTGTGCAAGTTGGCCATTAAAAAAATGGAAATAATACAGAATCCACCTTGCACCGTTAACGGAAATAGTGAAAAGTCTAATATGCCCTCAACTTCTTCCTTCATTCTTGGTTTGGGTAAATTGAAAAAACTGGTTTTTTGGTTGTCCTTATTCAAATTTTTTTTGCATTTGTTAGTTTTCGGTCGATTTTTTGTGGTTTCTTGGCTTGTCTGGACGAGAAGAATCTAAAAAGTGTAAAATTATTAGCCAAACTTAAAGTTTTGTGAATAAAGACGAAGGTGACATCCAAAAAACCGATTTTTTGGATTATTTTTCGTCTTTATTCACAAAACTTTAAGTTTGGCTAATAATTTTATACTTTTTAGATTCCTCTCGTCGAAACAAGCCAAGAAACCACAAAAAATCGACCGAAAACTAACAAATGCAAAAAAAATTTGAATAAGGACAAAACCAAAAAAACCAAAAAACCAGTTTTTTCAATTTACCCAAACCAAGACGTCGACATAGAGTTATTCGATTGAGATGATTTTTTATTGAGCCACTCAAAAACGTATTTTAAAATCAATAAAAAGGTTCGGATTATTCATATTGGAACCCGAAGTAGGTCCCGCAGAGCGATCTGTGCGCATATCAATCCTCTTTATTGAGGGCGAAAAGGTTTAGATTTGGGTTTCGTGCTGTGTCGGTACGTACCCAAAACAGGTACTATAACAAAAATGAAACTGAAAGTTTGCTTAAAAGTTATCAACTACTAGTTTACGTCTAACCACCATTTACTTTTCATTGCTCACACATTAATTTCATGTCACTGTACAGGTATCGCAATTTCAGCCTTCTTTTGCTTAAAGAGTTGGAAAATTAAAGAGAAAGTTGCTTTAATCACACATTATTGTAACTAAGGGAGCCAGAGGGTGGCTAGTAGGGGCCGTCGCCCCTGCTACAATTTTAAAAAACCTTACTGTTACATTGAAAAAATATATACATCATCAAATTATAACACTCCGCCCCTTCTCCACATATATAACCCGCCTCCACTATACAAAAATCCTAACTCCGTCCCTGATTGTAAGTAGTTATAATTAACATTTAAATCCATCTTGCTCGTAAAAAAAAAAAAACATTTAAATCCATCTCATTAGCTTTAATTAATCCATATAAATATACTCTAAAATAAGAGGAATGTCGCATCGATCTCTATCCCACTTGTGTTGATAATGAGCATCAAAAGTTCTCATTGCATCATTATGGTTCCAAACACCATTAATGCACATCTTAAAGCGACTCTTGAGCTGACAAATCACATTTCATAAACGTTGAAAATACTATTTTGCCAAAAGGGAACAAAAAGATAGGATCTTTTTTTTAAGAGGTCAAAAAATAATTGATGCCAATTAGGGAGCCTAATGATATCACTTGTGAGTAATGCCATCGTCATTAGAGACAACATAACATAGCAAATAAAAATAAAAATACAAAACAAGGGATTGGCCTGGTAATCAAGGCCTAGGACTTTAAGATACGAAACCTTCAATGTATAAACAATTTTTAGGGGGCAGCCCATACAAGGCTTCGCCCTGCCTTTAATTAGGCCTTCACTAGTGGACGGTTGCCATTGTTTCTAGAGTTAGTTGAAGTGCACGTCAATTGGTCCGGATACTTGATTATGAAAAAAAAAATGGCCAAGTAAAATGTAACCAACATTATCATAAACAATGTAAAGCATATTGTCCATCAATAAACAATCTATATGGCTGTCGGTATAGGCAAATTGACTTCTTGACTCCCTTACGATCACCCATATTCTAAAATCTGAATACCTGTGACTGTTCACCATGGCTCATGAGCCAGAGTAATTATTCAGAGTAATTATTCAGTGGTCTTGAAGTACTTAGATGGTGGTGCCCATGAGCATGTAAATTTGTCTTGAAGTACTTAGATGGTGGTGCCCATGAGCATGTAAATTTTTCTAAATTCCTTTCATAGACGAATAATTACACATGGGTATTGTAATTATCGACCAAAAAACAAAACAATGTACTCCACAAGCTACACGGTACTGAATGAAGACCAATCCAAAAATTAAGGTTATTGATTACAAACACAAAAAAATAAAAATAAAAATAAAAGTTTCTAGAATTGCAGGGGGGTCACGTGACCCCTCTGTACCCTCAGTAGATTCGCCACTGGCTACGATAGAAGTTATGTTTCTAGGAAAATTCTACAATCAGCCCACTGGGGTGTCGTTAAGGTTTGAAAAGTGAGAACTCTTGCGTGCAAGAGTTAACTCTTCCGTGTAAGAGTCTTCAAAAAGTGGTAATGCAAGATTCTTGTCTTATTGTCAGCCTATTGACAATGCTAACTGACAATGCTAACAACAGAAGGATATTTCTATACAATTATACAGTATAGCTAGAAAATCTGGCATCTCAGTGGAGTTGAACCGATAGTGCGTGCCTTGCCGAAGCGGTTCTTCTGAGATCTCCCCCGCCAGATGTTTTCCAGACACTCGCCTTTCGCTATTCTCAGAGAGACTTACCAGCAATGAAAATTTAACTGTCTCAACCCCTGCCATTTTCTAGGGTCATTGGAGACATTAGACACTTAAAAGGTCATATGCGGCTCTTAGCCTTATCTGTTTAGTAGTAACCATTGGCTTCCAAAGGAAGGTTCGGGATTCGAGTCTATAGAGAGACATTGAACCTCTTTAGTTGTAAACCGTCTAATTTCCCTCTAACCCCTATACTCATGTAACAATGCCGGCGGAAAAAAAAAAAACACTTAAAATATCAGTTAATCGTCATTGATGCTAGAAAAAACTGAAAGGTTCAGTTGATCAACTGCGCAATTAGTGGTCCAATGACAACTTTTTCTATCATGGAATTTCATTATATAGGTATGGTTTAGGTCAGACATTGTTCCTCTTTGTGTGATGGTGAAATATTAAGGGATGGTGGGGTTGGTGAGGAAAACAGGGTGTGATGAGGTGAGTAGGGTGTACTTAGTTGGAAGTGAATTAAGCTTTGGGCTTGAATCTAATTTTCAATCCAAAATTCAATACAAGTAGGCAAAGATTTATTGAAAAATGTTTGAGTCTTTGACTTAATTTTCGTTTACATTGATTGGCAGATATCAATTATACCTTCGTTTACTTTGTGATGAGAGCTTTGGTACTTAGATTTGTAAATCTTGGAGTTTTGAGAGTTAGTCCGGCTGACCTGTGGATTTCTTTGTATTGCTATGTTATTTGGATCTTTGATTCGCTGAGCATAAAGTGCAAAAAAAATTGAAGGGGGCATTAACGACCAACACTAGCTGATTTATTAACCATTACCCTGACTACGTAGTTTAAAAGTTATAACTCAGGTTAACAATAGCTTGTAAACATCACCTTATATGTTGTAATCTCTCCCACTTACGATCACAACGTTCTCATTTTGCCTTATCATCCAACAACATTCACCTATCAAGTGATGTGAGACAAGTACTCGCTTAAGCACGTCAAGCCTCCAATCTCATCTCATGTGGGACATGCCCTAGCAAGACAAGCACCTTAAGCTCCTGCCTTAACGAGTCCACCCAAGCATATATGTCTCCTCACGGGACTGATCACCCCACAATTCCGGTTACTGTAGACTTTGATACCATTCATAACGATCTACACTGACCGACCCATTATCGTGTAGCCAAACCACTTGGCTCAAAAAAATTCATTTAGGTCAATAGTAACTAGTAGGCATTATCTCATATGCTACTCAGTATTACCCCATGTAGCAGATGATGTATGTGGAACAAGAGAATGAAGTCACAATAACTGAGAAGAAAATTAAAAAATATATTTCTTCAATGTATCTTTGTAAATGGAAATCAAGAGGCAATCTAACAGGGGAATAGATAAGAGTTTCAAAGCTCTAAAACCACAAAAAAGAACTCTTGTCTAAGATCAAGTGCTCACTTCAGTCCCCCCATAAGCTAATTAAGACCTGCCACCAAACAGAGGAAAAGGAATCTCATAACACTACTTTTCTAGTTTTCTTCTTCTTTTTTCAATTTTTTTTGTAAGTGCGAAGATGATGTGTGATGATTAGAATCTTTGGGCCAATAATTTGACTTGCAGTGAGAAGTTCAGGGTAAAGGTTCATACAGAATATGCAAATTTGGTAGTGATTTCAGTTCATACAGAATATGCAAATTTGGTAGTGATTTCCTTGGATTTGGGGCGCCGTAGTGAGGGAACTCACTACAGGGTTGTATAGCGAGGCCAATCCGGTCGTCTATCTCCGCACCGACTGTTCGGATTTAATCCAAACTCCAAATGATACGCCAAGCCGTTCATTGTTTGGATTAAAATTCAAACGTTCATTATTGAGATGGATGTTTAGATGGGCTCACTACAAGGACCCCGGACCCGATTTCCTTGCTCCGTTTTTACCATGTGCACTGTTTTTTTTCCTTTGCGCGTGTGAATTTGGGGTGTCAAAATTTGAACCAATGAAACAATAATACAGTAAAATTCTATCAATAACGGGAAAAAGAAAAGTTGGATATAAAAAAGGAGAGTGAAAAGACTAGTTGGTAGGTAGAAAAACCATGGAGATTTTTCCAAAAAAACAGTAACACCACAAAAGTTCACAAGAAATCGGCCCTAACAAAATCGCTAGCTTTATTAAATTCTACAATCTATCAATAACGGGAAAAAGAAAAGTCGGATATAAAAAAGGAGAGTGAAAAGACTAGTTGGTAGGTAGAAAAACCTTGGAGATTTTTCCAAAAAAACATTAAGACCACAAAAGTTCACAAGAAATCGGCCCTAACAAAATCGCTAGCTTTATTAAATTTTATATGGTTGTTATTATCTTTCTACAATCTAACAAAATCTTCAATCTAATTTTGTAACTTGTTTTTTTTTTTAAATATCCCATAGGTTGGTCACTCGACTTATGAATAGAATAACTATAAAAATATACATACAAGATTAGATATCCCTAACTTTTTGTGAGAAGGGCTCCATTCCAACCGAGAACTGGTGACTATGCACGGCGTAATAAATTTTATTGCATTTATCGTAATTTTAGTATTTTTCAACTTCCAATGGAAATTAATAATTTTAATTTTAACATAATCTAGGTACAGGGTTTCTTTTTTGAAATCCCAAATCATGCCTTGAATTATGCCAATTTGGAGTTTAAATTTTAGTTGTTTTTTTAACACGGAAATAAGAAGATCGTATTAATGAAAGCCCAACGGCACTTATAAAACAGAATTCATTACAAAGATCTTGGACAAAGCCAAACTAAATATCTAAATAAAGAACATGAAGTGCACAAGGCAATCAATGCGTTTCACCCCAACCCAGACATGACCTGACGCAAACATCGACACTTACTAGATTCATACCTAGAATCAACATCTCTGAAGATAAAAGATAACGAATACCCAGACGATCGGATGGACTTCAACCAAGTATGCTCGCACCAATGAACTCCCAAAATTACAGATTTTCAAAGCCACCACAAGTTGCGGCACAGATATCATTGTAAACCAACCACGCCTGAAAGTACCCAATCTGTAGACGAAAATTCGCTCGAAGACGAATTTAACAACTCTCACAAAGCAAGAGACATAAGCCTCTCAGATCAGACGACAAGTCGTTGATCTAGAAAGACAAAAAAAAAGAAAGAAAGAAAAACGAACGGAGAAAAGAAATAGTACCATGGCCCTCTCCTCCCACCATGCGAGGGTATTAAAACCCTAGGGGGGAGGGGGAAGGAGGAAGAGTAAAATTTGTGGTGGCTAGGATTTTCGAAGAGGGAGAGAGGGAGCATACAACGGTTATTCACACCCTAAACTTTAGTTTTGAATGGCCACCCAATTTTGAATTTCAAGAATCATGCCATTATTATGCATGTTTTGGATTGATTTCCTTCTAGTGAGAATATTTATTTGTAGCTATTATTTTAAGTATGTTTTAAATTCATATCATGTGTCCAACCACTTATGCGTAAGTACAGATTTGTCCCATGTATAGCACAGATTTTAGGCTAGTTCAAGCGTAAATTGGAACCAGTTTGTCCAAGGCCATAATAATTGTATTTTGCGTGCATTATAGCTTTTCCTGTAATTGCAGATGAATGCTCAATGACAAGGGGAATGATAAACAACTGCAGGAAGTTATGAAAGTAAATAGCACCTCAAGCGAAGAATAATATTAGCCTGGATTCATCTCTAGACTGTTTAACTTGTGAATTTTGACCGACAAATTTACAAAATCAAAATTAAATAGAAACCAAAAGATTTCTTTATCAATAACATTTTCCTGCATAAATCCACAGTTCTAACACAAACCAAAGAGGACCTTGTGTTACGGAAAGCGCAAATGATATCACGAATAACACAGCAAGAAGAGATTATTTTTAGCCCCATCTAATTAAGAAAACTACCACAGCTTATTAGAGCTGAAGAACTCCCAAACTTTCATTGACATACGTGCGGCGGATCAGATAGAGAGAGAAGCAATTACGCTTACTTCCATAAACTATGAAATACACCGAACAGAAGGCACGCTCCTAAGAAAAAAGACGGTTCATACACCCTTGTATAAAGACATAAGTTTTAGAGGTCTTTGGTTTGAATCTTAAAAAGCAAAACTCTGATATCGACCATATCAAACCAAGGTAGCCTGATCACAAAAACAATTTTTCACACTCTCGGGAAAGGAAGAAAAAAAAGAAATAAGTAGTCTATTTTGGCCCGCCGAATTTTCCCATCATTTTTGCAATTATGGGAGCCACCTTCGGATTTGACTGATGTTTTGCAAGATTAGCTGGATCCTTCATCACTGCAAAATAATTGAGCGGCATAAGGAGAAAAAATAAGAGACAACTAAGAATGCCACATTTTGTACAGAGCAAATGTTAGCTTCAGTACTAACAAACAAAAAAAAAGGGGCTAGGGTGAGGGTAACAGAAACTTGTGAACAAAAAGATAACAAGAAGCAAACTTCTAATTAGACTAGGTCAACATGCGAATGCTGTGTGTTTCGCCATTCCATAATGAGTATAATGTATTGAATGGATGCCCATTAATAGCTGTCTACAAAAACTAGAGACGAAGTCTCCACCTACTGCACTAGCAAATCATTAAGATGACAGCGCATGAATGCAACAGCTAAAATAGCAAATTATGAAGAAAAACATGGACAACTGATGAAAACAACAAACTATATTAGAATGCAAAGAAAAAGTACCATCTTGAAGAGCAGCCATGACTTCTGGATCACTGAATGCTGCCATCAATTCAGGGTCCTGATCCAAATAGGTTATATCAATAACAAGAACGTCCACCAACAGACAGTATTAAAACATAAGCACCAAGTATCAAACGTCAGTGGCAATCCATGTGGAACATGTGAAATCGCGAAAAAGGAATGCTAATATCACATAAGACACGGTTAAAACATGAAACCAAGTTCCAAATAGCAGTGGCAATCCACGCGAAACAGTTGGCATCGCGAAATGGGAATGCTAATATCACACGAGTTGAAGAATAAAATATAGAAACTCAAAGATCGTGTTTTGGTACGCCGGAATGGAATTGGAAAGTAATGGGATGGCCATCCTTGGCGTTTCAATGGAATGCCATTCACCCAAATTGGTGAATTGTGATTCCATTGTCATTTTTCAGCGAACAAAAGTTGGAATTAGCATTCCAAGGCAATGATCATCCCATTCCTAATTCATTCCAGTGAACCAACAATGCCAACCAAGAGCCATAGAAAGTTGTCATCTTACATTCAATATGTTGCTGTAGTCCATGTTAGGCATTCCTCCTGGCATGCCACCAGGGGAACCACCTGGCATACCCCCAGGAAAGCTTCCAGGCATTCCCCCAGGCATTCCACCAGGAAACCCACCAGGCATTCCACCAGGAAATCCACCAGGCATCCCACCAGGAAATCCACCAGGCATCCCACCAGGAAATCCACCGGGCATCCCTCCAGCTCTTCTACTTGAAGATGACTGTTCTTGTTTCTTAGCCTTCTCATATGCAGCCTTCAACAGAATGCACAATGAAGTCATATAAAAGGACTTTTAGTAACAGGAAACTTCCTTAAGAATAAGCAGATAATCACCTGAGCTTCAGCACGGCGACGTTGTCTCTCTCGCTCGATCTTTCTGTCCGCCCGCTCTTTATGCAACCTATCATACTTCCTACGGTGTTCCTCAAGTTTGTGTGCATTGGGTTCGACCTGAGTGGACCACAAAATAAAGTGAGATGTCAGAAGGCCCAACTCACATTAAGACTAATGCAATGACCGTGTCCTTATGTACATCCCTTACAATGAGATTTCCCATGTTGACACATTTCCAACCCCTACTAGCTCAGTCGGACAACCCCCCTCCCATACCCCAAACAAAAACCATTATAATAACAGGAAGGTACACCAGGCACAATTTACCGGCTGGGGGCAATATATTACCCTACTATACTTACATTTGTTGATTCAAAGCATCAGACATAAAAAAATCCAAACCTTCTTCAGCACGGCACTTATTTCCTCATCATAGTCCAGCTTTGATGCCAGGTGAAGATCCTTAGCAGCCTCTTCCCATTGACCAAGCATTGCACGTGCCATGCCACGGGATTTGTATCCTTTAGCAGAATCTGGATTGATCTGCAACAAAGATTACAGGAAACTGTGAACCCCACCCTTAGAAAGATAACTCGTCAGAGATTCCAACTGTCTGCAAAACCCTTTAGAGTAGGGCTGAACAAAAAAAAAAGTGAACCGAACCGAACCGAACCGGTGTGAACCGGTTTTTTTTTTCGGTTCTTAAATAGACTGGTCCGGTTCTCGGTTCTGAAAATTTCAAAATTTTAGGAACCGGTTCGGTTCCGGTTCTTGAGATTTAAACCCCGGTTCGAACCGAACCGAACCGGTTATATATATATAATACATAATATATACTAAATATACTCAAAAAATGTGGGGGGTAGGAATCGAACCCCGTTTGTGCATGTGGAATCCCAAGCTCCTCACCGCTTGGCTGGACGCCACTTTGGTTTTTCATAACAAATAAATATATTTAAAACATACCTAATATTTAGGTATGTATATATATATATACACACTTAACGCTCAGATCTGTGATCACTTGATCTTTTCACAGTTCGAAGTTCCACACACTTCCACCCCAGTTACGGGAGAGAAAGAGAGAGAAACTCAGGGTATGAGGCCGCCGCCATCTCTTTCTCTCTCCGGAGCTCTATCGTTCTCTTTCCGTCTCGATCTACAAACCCTCGACCTACCCAGTCGTCGTCCCTGCTGTTCTACTCAGGCGTCATCATCGTTGCTGCTGTTCTACTCAGGCGCCGTCGTCGCCGCCGTCGCCGCCGTTCTACCATTCACACATCTTCGTCGTAGATCTAATATTCGTAGCTTGTTATGAGTCCTGATGTAAGATCCATCTTGTTGTTTCAGTATATTTGTGGGTATATATACATATATATGTATGTATGCCGATCTGTATATGCGTGTGTGCGCGTGCGTGCGTGTGTGTGTGTGTGTGTGTGTGTGTGTGTGTGTAACTTGTTTTTTGATTTTGAGATTTGTAAATCGAGATTTGTAGTTTGTTTTCTGATTTGATTCTCTGATTTGTAGTTTGTTTTCTGATCTGTATATGCCGTGTGCAGATTTGTAAATCGAGATTTGTAGTTTGTTTTTTGATTTGAATCTCTGATTCGTAGTTTGTTTTCTGATCTGTATATGCCGTGTGCAGATTTCTGTCCTCCCCCCTCTGAACCGAACCGATCTCCGAACCGGGACGAACCGGGGACAAACCGAACCGAAACCGAACTGGTCACCAGAAATCCGGTTTCGGTTCTATGGTTCCTCCGAACCGGTTTTGATCGGTTCACTCAAATTCCCCTCCGAACCGGACCGAACCGAACCGGTTACAGCCCTACTTTAGAGGAATCTAATTCAAAGCAAATATCCAATTGTCATGGATATGCATCCTGTCCAAAAAATTAAACGAGTAAAGCCCAAGGACATGCTATAAACACAAAGTACACTTCTTTAGGGGAGGCTAAAAAGTAAGAACACACAAGGGCATGTGATTCCATACAATAGAATATACAAATGCATGATCTAATCTTGTAAAGGCCGACAGACCTCTACATTTCAGGAAGAAAACCACAATAGAGCACAACCGAGACAACTGTCTGGCCTCGAGATAGATGAGACTTCATGGAGGAGTCCCCTCGCATAGCAAGACCAATGTCAAACCTGGTAGACTGGGGAGGATTGAAGCATGGATCATGTTGTGGTTTCTAGACAGTGCTATGGTCTACTGGATATGAGGATCAAGTGGCCCGATATCAAGAACAATAATATCTCTTGCTTATCGACCTAGCACTTTGAGGTCAGTCTCTCCACGAATGTTTACCGATTAGACCTTCATTGGCCCATAAGGGTTCAGATTGGCTTTCTTGTGTTCCTGTTTTTCACAAGAACCCCTTTATACACCATTGATTACATTTGTGTCCTTCCAATAACTAATGACGCAAATAGGCCATAGCATTTACCATCACATCACCCTTGAAGGGGAGAGATTTCAAATCATGAAAAAAAAGAGCCATCGCATTACTTATGAAGCCTCAGAAGTCAGAACCACTTTTTGGGAGATCTATTAGAATCTTCACAAGTGATTCTAGGTCTAGGAAACAGCAGATTAGTCATTTGAGATTCTGCAGATTTCCAGAATCTGTCTTCCTTTTCCCTCGATAAACTGCTTAACAAGCACCGGTTGGCTGATCATTCAGCTCAAAGCCCCAAAGACTAATTCTATTTTCGACTTCTAATTCTTCAAAACTAGAGCCACCTCTCTGGCATGGCAACTAGAGAAGCCAAGAGGCACACCACTCAGAGAACAAGAAATGTCCCCACTACGTGTATGGTAAGTATAAGACTGCCAAGTGAGTCCTTCACAAGTGAGTCAGGCTAGTCAATGTCGCACACATCAGGGACAAAATGTATGACTCATAGGAATGAAGCACGTGTGCCCTCAAAATAATTCCTTCCAGTATGATCACCTAATTGCTGAAGTGTATTTAAGGTTTCATAGAGAAAGGCATTACGAAGGGCCAAATTGGATACAACATATTAGACTATACATGTGCAAAAGTCACCTTCCCTATCTAGACTGACGGTTACTCAAATTGGCTGCCAAGACTGGGGGAGCTCCTCAAAGCCTGGTATGTAATCAAATTATCATGTGCATATTGGGTTGTGGTTTTAGCAGGAACAGTGTTCTAAAAATTGGTCAAGTCAGCTAGTCGGCCACAAGTCGCTAGTCGGAGGTCCCCCAACTTGATCGAAACCCGACGAGTCGGCCAAAAGTCGGCGATTAGTTGGTCAAGTAGGCGATTAGTCGGCCAAAAGCCGCAAGTTGGCAGCCGACCGACCTGGGACTGACTAGCGTCTTTTAGAACCTTGAGCATGAATGCTGAAATGACATGGCTTGGAGGCCAAGTATGGAGGACTATCGAAGTAAGGACAAGGTCTCCTCCTCGAGCAATAAATCAGTCTCGTCCACCAATTCAAAAGATGACTTATTTGACACATCTTATTTCCACATTTACAATAGAAATAACAAACTCGTCTCCTATACCAAATAGACGGAGATTTAAAGCTAAGTTTTACATAGGATAAATTCTTTTACCACCTTAAACGACTGACATCATTGCATTACTGCCATCCCTTCCATCTGATCATCAAAAACCTATAACTCTCCAGTTTCAATTCAACCTCAACAAAACTTAGAATAAACTTCCTCTCACAACATGTTCAATCACAGGTATTAGAAGGATATAAGCATTAGTACATTTTCAAATGTGAACAAATAAAAATGTCCGCAAATAGACTTCTCTGCTAAACAAGGAAAACAAACCTCTAAAGCAGCATTGGAATCTCGGATAGCAGCATTCGGTTTCTTCATTTTGATGTATACAGTAGCTGTCAGAAATCAAATAGATATGATTGCATAAAAGTACATAAACACAAGCATGGAAAGGCAGATGAGAGGGTATAAAGAATCGGGAAGACATGCAAGTTTTACCTCTGGTTGCATACATAATTGCTGAGGTTGGGTTGAGCATAATCGCTTGTGTTAGATGCTCTATTGCTTGCTCTAGCTTTCCTGATTAACCCAGAGCAGTCGGATAATGAAAACTGCTGTTTACATACAACCTTCACGAAGGGGAAAAAAACAGACCACAATACCTTCAGAAATTGCTTCCATGGCCTGTGCCTTTGCCTCCTGGGAAGCATCACGATTTTCGTCTGTGACCTCGACAGTAGGGTCTCCCATCTGCAATATTCAACATTGAGTCATTGACAACATATATCATGTGAACAATATCAAACTGCAAAATCAAGCTGAACAAGAGGGGCAATGAGAGTCCACAAAACCTTCTGAGGGGCATCATTGTCAGGTTCCACTGTTTCACCTTCGAGCTCGACATCAGATTCAACTATCTCATCCTCTTCCTCGTCAACAGCAGTTTCTTGTGGTCGATGTTCCTCCTCAACGTCCTCCACGTCCTCATCACTCTCGTCCACAACATAAGCCTTCCGTAATCCAAGTTCCAACAAAAATATTCAGAACGTTAAAATCCACCGACCCTTATACAAAAGAAAGGGGAGAAAAAAATCGACAGTCGTTTTGGAAGGTGCAAGGGTGAGGAAGACAAAAAAAGGGGGAATCTTTTTCACATATTTGGATAACTAAGAGCTAGAGCAAATTGGGAGGAAGGATGAGAAATAACGATAAAAGATTTATTGGTTGATCATGATTCTAACGAAATCTCATCACTTTTGGTAGGTTTTGGTGAGAAACGATAGTCCTTTCTTTATTCTTCTTTTCTCATAATCCAAAGGGCCTGTAAATTGGTATACAGTTCCCAGGTCACAAGAGAGAACCTAAGATCCCAAACCATAGACCCTATTATGCAGGTATAATAGCGTTTATGGATAATATCCTCCATTGGATAGCTGTGGATGGTAAATGAAAGGATTTGACATTATTATGCAACAACAACAGCCCAAATTCATATTTGATAGTTCACGTACAGCTTTTGAATTTAGTTTGAGATCTATATCTTGATGCATTTGAAATATCTATTTTATACGAGTCATTTTAAAATCCTTCATATTAAGGATTTACTTTATTCATCACACAAATTACACATATACCTTCTAAATTAAGGATTTACTTTTGAATACTGAACAACCAGCACTTCAGGTCAGGAATGTGTGAACCAGATAAATAACTATTAAATCTGGCTTCCAATGCCATCCAAATATATTCTTCTGTTCCTATTGAACTAATGTTTAAAATGAACATCAAAATCCCTTCATTTGAAATCCAATCCAACCTCACGGAGCCATAAACTTAGCACATTTAGATGATTACTTGAGAATTCGACACAGAACTTTCAAGTGTTGTCCTGAATCCCCGAGCACACTCACACCCGCAAAAGCTCACAAATAATGAGAATTTGACACAGAACTTTCAAGTGTTGTCCCGAATCCACGAGCACACTCACACCCGCAAAAGCTCACACATAAAAAGATCACAAATAAAGGAACCACCCAGAATTAGTTTCAGTAAGTGGGGTTTTAGCAAGAATTTCCCCTACACATATACGCAGCGTCCCAAGAGTATTAAAGAAAACAAACAAATAGCAAAGTAGATGGTTATGGAAGTACCGATTTGGTATGAGGAGAATCTTCATAAGCAGACGGAGGAAGCTTACACCCGAGGCTAAAACAAATTAAAATTCAAAATCAAAACAAAATACACCAACAGCAAATCCAACAGTAATAAGGCATTCTCACATCAGATATAAAAAGGTATAGCGTGTGCGTATCAGTATATGGGCATTACCTTTCGAGGTAGTCTGTGAAGAAGGAAAGAGAAGGATCGGCGAGAATTGAGGGTTTGGACTTGCACTGGTCGATGAATAGCTTCAGTTGGGTCAAGCTTGCGGCGTCCATGGCGCTCGATCGACTGAGGGTTTTAGGGTTTGAGTCGAAATGGAAGAAGAGCGAGGATAATACTTATGCTTTACTCTGTACAGGAACTGGATTTTCTAGATTCTAGAAGCTTCTAAATGGTTTCGTTGAACATTTTCTTTTTCTTTCCTTATTATTTTTGCCGTTTCTCTCTTTTTCTAGTGCTTTCCCAATCTTCAATTTCGTTTTAATTATGTGAACAAAAAAAATTTTAAAATTATGAAAATCTTCCTCTTTCTTTGTAATATATAGGTAGTAATATTTACCATTTAAAAACTTGATATTATTAGTAGAAAAATAAGTTGAAGAGAAATCCAATTGTCATTCTTGATGGTTCTTTGAAACATCCATTAAGATCATGCATCCTCCGTCACATATTGTTTGTCCGCTCCGCAAAACGAGAACTTGAAAATAATATAAAAAAATTTAAAAGATTCAAAAAAAAATTAGAAATTTACTAGATATCAACGAGTACGTTTAACTTATGGAAAAAGTTTGCAATTTTTCTTTAAAAAGAATTATTATTTTTAGGTCCTTATTTTACAGACCGGATAAACATGTTGCAGCAGAGGGAGTATATATGATTCCACCATCGAAGAAACCCAAGATATATTTCCTCTTTTATACAAGTACCAATATTTTCGGAATATGGTCAAAAGCTTTTTCAGTTTCTTTTCATGCCACCTACCTCAGCAATCTAAGAACATCTCCAGCAACTCCAGCTTTTAGACATTTTGCGAAGCAAAAACTCCTAAATAGACAATCAACAGTCTCGCCTTCTATGTCGCGAGTTTCTCCATTGCTACAGTGGCTCACCCTCGGCAGCGAGTCATTGTAGCACTCTCTGCTCGTGCAAGAGCCATGATTTCGATTAAAAGGGGCCAGATGAGGAAATAATTTTTCATTTGCAAAAATATAAGCTTCATTAACACATTTTTTTGTTTATACACTTTATAGTTTGTCATCTTGGTTCAACACGTCAAGAAGTAATTGAATTTATTACACTTTGTTCAGTAACTGAAATACACATGTACGTATTTGTTGTCTATAATTCATAAAACTTCCTTAAGCCATGGCCCCCTTCGGCCCCACTACGGCTTCGCCCTCTCTGTCTCTCTCTAGAGTGTTGAAATTAAGGGTTTGAAATCGGTGGATAACCGGAGAGGATTTACAATTGGTGGTTTTCTGGCGAGGGTTTGAGATCGGTTGGCAAGGGATTGAAATCAGTGGGTTTCCAACAACAGTGAATTCCCGGTAAGGGTGGGTGGTTTTCCGGCGACGATGGGTTTCCATTCGCAGGAATGTATGGGAGTGTTGTTTACAAATGAAATTAACAAATCCAATAATTAATTGACATGTAATTAAGGATGCCAAATGTTGGCAAATATCTGTCAATGAAAATAAACTAGATTATTAAAATGAAGATTGAGTAAATACGATGTTGTATTGTTTCTCAATTTGAAAAGTAGTTATTGGCAGTTACAAGGAATTGTCAATATAGAAAATAAACTTCGAAGACATGATTATAACCGCTAAGTCCACGTGTAAACTTGTGATACAAGGCAATTGGTAGTTATAACACGTGGAGTAATCTTGAAAGGTAGTTATCTCCTTAAAATGTAATCATTTGGGTTAGTTCGAGCAACGGTGCAGATTCAATGAGAAGCTTTTGGAAGAAGATTAACAAGAATTCAAATTCAGACATGGAGGAGGGAAGAAACTGCTAATTCAAATTATGAAAGATGGAGTTCGAAGCAAGCCAAGTTCAAATTCATTGAGCGGGAAGTTCAACTAACAAGCAGTGTCTATAAATAGAAGAAATTGAGGAGTGAAAACTCCCAAACAAATCTTCAACAAACAGCTATCAAACAAAATGATGCTTGGTTTGTTCATTGGCAAGTAGTTTAGAATTTCGAATTCAGTTCGAAGTAGATTAGGAAGTAGTTAGGATTAATATTTCGGTTGTTCTTGTAACAATCATCTGTTCGAAGTTCTCATCACGTTGTATTTCGGAGTTGAAGGCAATTTCGAAGTAAGTTTACCTTTGATTTATCAATCGAAGTATCTTGTTTCTTTATTGTTCTTCAATTTCCTAAGTATATTGGTTTACATTTCTTCACTTATAAAGAAAAATCCTCTTAATTGAGGTAATTGAACCATTAAAAAACACAATCGCCTGATTAGATTTGGTTTTTCCAAAGTTAATCTGAGGGAGGAGATTGAAACTCTCTCTGGCACGCTCGCACTCAATTATTTTTCATTGCAAAGATGTAAAAGAACCAAACAAGTGTGTATATGTAATTTTTAATTGTACCGGAAAGTATAAAGCCTAGGTCGTTCGATTGTTGGGTACTTCTTCCATTTTGTGACTGGCCAAAGTAGAAATTAGCATTTTTCTTAGGCAAAGGCAAAAAGCCTTGGAACTATTAGAGATGTTGCAAGTATCCAGTAGGAATTTTTAGATTTTTGAAATCGACCTAAACTTAGAATGACACAATGGTATGGACCTTTAAGTAAATGCACCACACTTTTCGCAAAGTACCAGGTACGTACCCATAGGAAGTGTACCCTTAGCTAGTGGGGTTTTTTTTTTTTTTTTTCAAAGAAAGAGCAAGAACTTCATTAATGGAGGATGCTAGGAGTACAGAAGGACCAAGTGTAGAAGATGTATAGAGCTGTTCAGGGACCCACTTGTGGGTCCCACATTGATGATCCAAATCATTCATTCAGCTTAAAATGAAAATGGGGGGATTTTGGATCAATCACTTGCGAACGCGGATCGAGCTGATTTCTCGCAGAGCCCCTTGAAAAATCATTCTAAGATGAATGAACAGTACGGATCATCCGTGTTATAGTTCTCTACGACATCTGACTCGGTCATTTTTTCAATTGCAATTTTATGACATCCCATAAATTTTCCATTTGAAAATCATTATCGGCGTCTTAAGGTTGTCCACCTTGGTCATCCACATCACCCCATCGAGGATCAATATTTGTGTAAAAAAAGTAGGGAGGGACAATTTTGTCTTTTTACCTGAAAGTAGAGCTTGCTTGGGAAGTTTGATAATGAAACAATTTGAATTGTGGCTTTTTTTAAAGTGTAGTCTGGTATTTAAGTGGAACAACTTGACTTATGACTCATATTTTAAGTCACAAGTTGTTAGTGGAATAGGGCCTAACTAGAACAACAACAACAACAACAACAAAATCCAAAGATTTGAGCAAAAACTAAGCTAAGTACAAAAAATAAAAGCCGCCGAAAATGAAGTTTCGGTGTTGGAAACCAATGCCCTCACGGAAGTGTTGTTTGAAAAACCCGACATGGCTGTTGCCGTCCACTACATATTGATGGTGGTCAATCCAAAAATGCAAGGCATTGAGGAGATTTCATCTCAACCCACAAGAGGTAGTGAGAGAGGAGAGGAGAAGAAGAGAAGGGGGACGGGGTAGCTGGGGAAGGGGAAGTGCGGCGGTGGATTTTGGAAAACCCAAGATGGAGAAAAATGTTGATCTGCACTCTCTCTCTAAACCTCCCATATTTTCTCCACCTAGGCAAGTGGGATTACGTTGAATTTTTTTTTTTAATGCAACAGTTATTTGTAACGCTCTCTCACATGATGTGGATCTCATGTATGTGTAGGTCACATTCTATGTGAGAGAGGCATTGCAAATAACTGTTGTATTGAAAAATTTCTCGGGTTATGTGACCTAATTGACTTCCACATTTATGTATTAATAATTTGGTTAAAATCCTACTACATTTTGTGAATTTGACCCCACAATTTTAACAAATTCCTCAATTAATAAAATTATTCCGCTAAAATTGTGAATTTTCACTCTTTTGAAGACTAGAATTTCACTAAACATTGGTTAATTAGTGTAGATATACAAAGTGAATGCTTAAAAAGTACTCCAATTTCAATACACACTTTCAATTAAGAATAGACGCTTGCAAGTTTCTTTGCATATTTCATGAATATTGAGACATATTTTGCACAATTGCCGCTATATTGAAATAAAGATCCGAACAGATAAATGTTTTTGTGTAGCTGAAGATATCCAACGTAAGATAATCTCAAATAATTTTCCCATAGCCCCCCAAAAAAGAAGGTATTCATTTGTATAAGTTTATTCTTCACAACTTAATAATCTATAAAATATGTTTTTTTTTTTAAATATAAATATTATTACATTCCAATTTCTTTTACCCCACCAGAATTTCACTTGCAAGTCCTTAAGGTGAAAGAAAGAACTCAAAAAGGGTGTTACAGAAAGGATCATATCGTTGCTCCTCACTATAGCAAGAGATCGCATAATGTATTTTGCAAAACATTTCCACCAAGAAATGGATTCACATCGAAATCGTCTCCATACAAATAACCCGAGAGGCTATTGAGCGCTCTTGGAGCAATGATCCAAACCAGTCACAAAACCCCACATGTAATTTTGTCACATTATTTACCAACGCGGTAAACACAAAAGTCATCGGTCCACAAGATTTACGAATTACAACACGTGTGAGCTACCACATGCCCTTACTCCGAGAGCAAAGAATAATCTCTCCATATAATCCCTCACAAACTGAATAATAATGACAAACAGTCAACCACACAACAGATTTACCGTAACGCTAATTAAATCGATATAGTACCGTGGGGGGGAAAAAAAATAAAAGCAGAGTAGGAAAGCGTCGAGGTATGCAAATCTCCACTACAAGATGCTGAATAATTCTGTTTCCCAAAGATTTGGAGTCACCTCTAATAGAGCATCATGGAAGCCCAAAAGAAGAGTAAGCTGGGCAGTCCAGCCCATGCAATCCTGCCCACTCCACTTCCTGTAAAATAGATCCCAGTTAGAAATAACAAATTGATCTCATCAACATTGTTAAAATAGCAGAACTATATATGAAATGCTGACCAAATCATAAGTGGTTTACTGGAAAAATAAGAACACATCTAGCAATAAGGCGACTTGCGACACTCTTAAGGGGGCACTCTCTTAAAAATGAGACCTTAAAAGGCACACGAGCTCGTGATTCACTAGAAAAGCATGCCTAGCTTCAGCAAATGAACATATATGGTTTTGAGTCCTAAACATCAAAAGCCACATTCCTCAGCAGAGAACGAGAGTAGCGAAAATCTCCAGTGCTTCTCTTACGCAAAGACGGCTGCTGTTATTGTGAAAACGAAACACTAATGGCTGAATGAACACTTCACCTCACACACCACATAAGCATGAAAAGAACTGGGTATTTTAAGAGGAAACGATTGAAGACTGTAGAATTAGCAATTAAGATCGTCAAATTACACCGAAGCATTGTTCTCAAAAGGAAACAATCCAATAATCTGATACCATTTTGATTATTTTGTAAATTGTTCCTTCCCAATTCCTTCTCAACTGTCAACACTGCTACCTTACTAGCCAAACATAGGGAAAAACAAATACACACGTAAGATGACCTAGTAAGATTGTTAATGAAGTACCAACTCATTAAAAAACTCCTAGAGAGGGCTCCAATCATTTTATGCTCTCCAGATGTTGTCCAAGCTAAAATCTGTTTTGATGTCGGGATTAGGTGTTCCCAAATTGCTTCTGTAAAATATTACTCGCCTAACCATAGCATCTGTGAACTATAGAAATAATGGCATATCTTCTTATGATAATTATCTCTAAACTATGGAATATCCACCGAAAGATTTTGCTTAGATTGTTTACACTAGTCTTTCAGTCCCTTCTAAGGGGAAGAATTGCCTTTCTTGACTCTTGTTTGTTATGCTCTTTCACTGAATCTCTTACTTCACTTTCTTAACCAGATCATCATTGCTACATCTTTTGTCAAAATCTTGTATGGCATTACTAAAGAGTTGCTCAGTCATCTCAGAGAAATCACTCTTCAAAGCAATTGATTCCCAAAACACACGAGTTAGGATAGTCACGCATTGACAAAGTATTCAATCAGTTCTTATGTATTATGGCTCATCCAAAAGTGGAATAGTGGACTAAAATTACCAGACATAGGATACATTTAATGAATTCATAGCATCTATCAGACGCAACAGCAATCGAGAGAAAAATAGTCGCATGACTTCTTTAGTGGAAAAATAAAAACTGCAATGGGGAAGGGTTAGTGAATGACACGAAGCTAAGTATGTACCTGGAGGAGGAGGAGGAGGAGGAGGAGTTGTACCTGGAGGAGGTGGCACAGAGGAGGTCGAAGTCGGAGTTGGAGCCGAAGCTGTACAAGACAATGAAATGAATTTCAGTCCATAACCCAAACATATTTCCCAACGCAATAACATGGTCATAACTCATAAGTGAAATTACTCTGAACACATCCGAAACAAAGTAGAAAATTTCCAATCCAATCCTCTGAAAAAATAATTGAACAAATTCCGTGGAGCAAGCTCACTATCAATCACAAATCATTGTTTACAGCATCTCCAGCTCTTGCTTAAATCTCCATCCGATCTCAAATTGAAAATCCACCCCCTAAATTCCTAGTCATTGTACACCCTAACTGTCACACCTGTATAACTGGGTTTTTTTCTCAAATCTTTACCCGGGCTTTTGAAGGTCATTTTGTTTATCATTAATTTACAACTACACAATTAATGAAGTTTCACACAAATGTATGCGAAGGTTTGAGCATTTGTTTTTTCATTTGAGTGAAGTTTTTACTCAAATGTGAGAAACAATTTGAATAAGCTGGGCTTGACGATAGTATTATAATGGTACCAGTTTTGGAAAATTACTGATGCCAGTTTTGTGCAATAACTTAAAATCTTTGTACTGCTCCCCTCCCGTTCCTAACCCCCCAACAAGTTAGTCTTTACGTTCTTATCTCTCTTACCAAAAAAAAAAACCATAAAATAATACAAGCAATGACTGCAATGGAAGTTTTGACCTTTGCGATGAAAATGGGTTCCAATTGGGAGGAGATTCGCAGAAAAACAACAAGATGATCAATAAAGAAGAATCAAATTTACCAAAATGTGTAGATATAATTGCAGACATACAGAGGTTTCAGTTGTGTTTCCTTGGGCGTAAGTTTAGGTTTGTTCCACAAAATGTCAATGGGGTTGCCCACTGCGAAGAGAGGAGGAGGTGGGATAAGTAGCTGTACTTGGGAAGCCTATCCTCCTAGTTGCCTATCCAATCCTTTACTTACGGATGAACACTTCTTTTGAGTGGGGAATGGGGGCTTCCGTTGGATCAAAAGGTTGAATAATTTGCTTCGGGTAAGGAATCCTTCATCAATGGCTGTGGCCTGTGAATTACTGAGAGAGAAACTCTATACAAGTTGTACAACATGGTCGCGTGACACCAATTCATTGATGTTTAATATAACATGCTTACCTAACGTTGATACGTCACACATGACATTAATTCATCAACTTAAAGACAAAAAAAATACCAACTTAGCCAATAATCATAACCGGTGAAGTGAAGTCTCATACACGTATAAAACAAATTCAAATTTTTGTGCAACTTGGAGTCGAGGAATGTTTTTGTTTCTAGTTATCTATCTATTCTATCTATCAAGGGAGAGCACTATTTGATGTGGATTTCCTTTTGAGGGGCGGCATACAATTTTATTTCCTTAAATATCCTGTAAACTAGAAATTCCAACTCCAAAGTTTGCATTCAAAAAGGGTAATAACGGAAAACAAGAAGTCTCCAAGCAGTTTCAACCGCTTTAATTCCCACAATGGGTTTTTCCTACTGCCTTTTTTCCCCTGTATCCACCCGTATTTCTCCTCTTCCGTGTTTTCCAATTTCCATGGGCTATCATAAGCCTCTCCAACCACTGGGTACTTGAGATTACGTATCTCCAAAGAATTTGAACACGCATCGCGTGTGCCTCGCTAGTAATCAATAGAAGTGGTATTATTTTCGAATAAAAAAAAAGGTATAAGAAGGCAGATCGTCACCCATCCCTGAGGCAAGGCGCTCGCTTCGGGCAACAAATTTTTTACCGGGAATTACCCCCAATTTAGTAAAAGTAAAATGCACATATTATGTGTTAAAAGTTCTTGTATGGTATGGAATTAGTTGTTGTCTCACCGGTGAATCGGTGATTGCCGACCTTTTCGAAGCATTTGAAGAAGCGGAGTGGATGACTCAAATCTTGTTGGAATTTAATGAAATATCGAAATGATTGAAGATGAATCTTTAATAACGGAATTAAAAACTTAATTGCTTACATACGAATCAACAGAAATACGCAACATATAATTTCTAATTAACGTCATCATTCTGCAGTTACCATAAATTGCCATTATAAAGTATATATAGAGTCCCATGACTCCCATATTTCTACGAGCTCGCCCCAAAAATTCAGGATCAACTTCAAGGGGACAGAATCTGCCAGATTTCCGAATTGACTCACAGATTTCCCCAATATTTCAAAGGTAACAAACCCTCGGTTCATATTCACTAACATTTATATATAAGTAATCTATGTATATGTAATGGAATGTGGGTATGACCTGAGGGGCATTGGGTGGCGGCGATGTTGCATCGGGCAGGGAGGCCAGTGGCCTGGGTGATGTTGATGCCGAAAGACTGCAACACCTCAGGGTTAGCGTACAGATTGCAGAGGCATTGGAACTGATTCGTCACGGCCTCTTTCAGCGGGGTACAGCACGACGCCGGTGGCGTGCCGGTGCCGTTGATGTAGTTGGCGCATGGTGCCAGGCTACTGGCGCACGACGGCACTTGAGCCTCCGCGACTCTGGACGTCACCGTCACCACCAACACCACCACCGCGAAAATCAACACCGCCGGAAACTTGGAAATACCCATCACTGATTTGGTTTGGGTTTCTCTGTGTGTGTGTTTATGTTTGTATTTATATATTTATATCTCTCTCTTGGGTTCTGTTTTTTTCTCTCTCTACACCGGAGTCGAGAGGACACGAAATGGGTGGTGATTGGTTTGTTCTGCTTTTTCCACGCAACCGCTGTCGAGGAGAGTACCGCGGAGGGAAAACTCTGTTGGTGCCCACACGCGACTTGGTGGAATGTTCCAACCACGCTCCTCCGAATGATGCTTTTTTCCGGGTTTGGCGAAGACTACGGGTTTTGCGTAGACTGAAGTCAGATACTCCGTATATCCCAAAAAGAAAACAAAAAGTCAAATATTCCACGGATAATAGAAAAAGACGAAAATAGGGACGGAGCCAGGAATTTCACTACGCATGAGCGAATTTTTTTTCTAAAATACTTTGTAGGAGCGAGCTTATATAATTCATAGAAATTTTTTCTTCCCCGTATAATAATAGAGGTTTTTTTTTATAAGAGTGACCGCCCCTACTGACTCCCCTCTAATTCCATCCCCGAACGAAAAGAACACATAGGTATGAATATAATATACCATTGAGATGTCAAAACAAAATACTCTTCTCGTTCGCATAGATAGTCAAGTATTCTATTAATCTGTTTTTGGAATATTATTCAGATTGAAAGTTCTAAAAAATGTAGATTCTTGGTTCCAAATTGCTCGCCATTTTAAAAAAAAAAAATCATGTATTTTGCACACAAAAATAATACTTATATTTATGAGAATTTTTTACATCAATTTTTTCTTCTCGATTGGATCGTTAAATTTGGGTTGAATTTTTTTGGAAAAAACTCATCCTCGTACATCATTTTCTATGTAAAATATCCACGGTTTCTCTGAATGGGCTAGCAATCTGGGACACATGGAGTAATAAGTTAAGAAGACTGTTTGTAATTTGAATCTAGATAACATCTCTCTAACCTCATTTTCTATGCAAGTGGTGGCTAGCTCATGCTGTAGAGCTCTTAGATGCCCCACACTGCATCTCGCGATCGAGTCTCATCCCCCCTCTCCCGTGTAGTAGATTAGGAATGACGAATGACAAAAAAGCAACCTCATTTTCTATGTACAATAATTTAAAGAATTAATTCAATTCCTAAATATACGATCATCTTCTACTGAATTCTAAACCCATGTTTTCTTCACCACCACCAGCCTTGTCTACCTCCATGGCTGTTGGAAATACTTTTGTTTCAAAAAATTTACGTTGTTAACTTTTGGATGTTCATGTGCTAATTTCTTCTTCATAAAATCACTCATTTTAAGATTTTATATATTGACAGTCCTCCATTTACCTCTTCAAGAAAACAGTCTCAGCTTATTGAAATCTCAAACAAGAATTCCACTGACCCAATGTTGATGTCAAGCCTTTATGAAAAAACCAATTTAATTTTAGAAAATTATATAATTACAAGCACATAAACGAATCCCCTTAAACAAAATCAAAGTAAGAAAGTCTAGGTGCATAGAGGGCTAGCTAGCTAGGGCGGCGGCAATGGTGGCGGCGGGCAGATGAGTGAAATAAAGTTAGGGTTTTGGTTAGGTTAAACATTTAGATCAGTCTAAGGACTAGACTATACAATGGAATTTTTGGGATCAAATTAAATTGCTTAAATGGGTGTAAAAAAAATTTGGGGTTAGAGAGTTAGATTTTTAGGTTCAAACAGAATCACTCTTTTAAGATATATTATAAACAACCATCAAAAGGCAAAATTGAAAAGTTAATAAACGGTCATTATGTTCCTCTTAAGACCTCGTTCAGTCGCAAGAAAAGGAAAAAACTACGGGAATGTTCAATTTTCCTGCATTTTTAACATGTTCTATTAGCAGAAAAGTTGTGGAACCCACAAGTATCTTAATAGAAAAATTCTCAATAGACCAGACATTGCTACATCTTTCGTCAAAATCTTGTATGGCATTACTAAAGAGTTGCTTAATTAGTCATCTAAGAGAAATAACTCTTCAAAGCAATTGATTCCCAAAACACATGAGTTAGGATAGTCACGCATTAACAACTTATTCAATCAATACATATGTATTATGGCTCATTCAAACGTGGAATAGTGGCCTTAGGGATGGGCATGGGAACGGATCGGGGCCGGATAGTACTATCTCGACCCCCAATCCCCAAAATGGAAGCTAAGTTTGTACCTAGAGGAGGAGGAGGAGAAGGAGGAGGGGGAGGTGGCACGGAGGAGGTCGGAGCCGGAGTCGGAGCCGGAGTCGGAGCTGTGGAAGACAATGAAATGAGTTTCAGTCCATTACCCACAAACATATCTCCAAATTACAAAAAAATTGCCCACGCGTCGCTTGTGGATCAATAATCACCCGTCGCTAGTCACCAATAGAAGTGGTATTGAAAAAAAAAGAAGAAAGATATAGAATGTCACCCGTCCCTAAGGCAAGGCGCTCGCTTAGGCTCGGTTTGGATGACAGTAATCTCAAGGGGGAATGGGAATGTGATGCTTTCTACCCATGATTTCAACGTTTGGAAGAGACAAAAACGTGAATGTGATGCCAAGCATTTCTGATTCTGACGTTTGGTACAGACATGAATAGGAATGTGATTTGTGATGACATATTCAACCAGGAATCACGTTCCCAGACTGAGTAGGAATCTGATCCCTCACTTACCCCATTGGAATCTCAGATTCCTGACTCATTTATTAAGAAAAAGAAACGTTGACTTTAATAAATTTCCAAAATAATGTTTCCCGCGTAAGATTACTGAATTAATCCAAACACCGAAATGCAATTCCTCTTGGTATTGAATTCCTAGGAATTTGATTCACAGTAATCATATTCCTATTCTTACTAAGGTGGGGTTTGGCTAAAGTAGTTCATGCTACTTCTAACTTTTTGCTTATTTGAGAGAAAAAGCCACAAGTAAAAAGTTTGCTAGTTTGGCCTAAAATGGACTTTTCTTTTTTCTTATGAATTTCAGTTACTTTTTTGGCCTAAGAAGTTCACAAAAGTTTGCTAGTTTGGCCTAAAAAAGGCTTTTCTTTTGGAGACTTTTTAAGCCAAACCTTCCATCTTTTCTGGGCTTTTTTAAACACAAAAAAGCCACAAATAGTAAAAACTTTTTAAGCCAAACTTGCCCTAAAAATTCTAGTCATTCAAATACAGACATAGGGCAACAAATTATTATACACATACTATTATGTATTAAAATTTAGTCTTGTATGGTATGAAATCAATTGTTGTCTCATTGGTGATTTCTGATTCTGACGTTTAACGTTTTCATTTTGCAGTTACCAGAAATTGCCATTATAAAGTATATATAGGGTCCCATGACTCCCATTCTACGAAGTTGCCCCAAAAAGTCGGGATCAACTCCAAGGGGACAGAATCTGCCAGATTATCACTCTCGTGGTGAAACACTTCCGAAATTTGATGCAGAATAAGTGGTGGCCAAATTCAATGATCAATTGGGCCGGTCGAAGTCTCGGAGGCCTATACACCTTTTAAATGTGATAGCTTTTAAATGATATCATTTAAAAGTTGTTTGAGTCTCTGATCGACCGGCCTAATTGATCATAGAATTCGGCTGCCACTCGTACATATTCACGAACATGTATATATAATTAATATATGTATAGGTAATGGAATGTAGGTATTACATGTGGAGCAGGAGCCGATGGCGATATTGCATCGGGCAGGGAGGCTAGTGGCCTGAGTGACGTTGATGCCGAGATTCTGCAACACCGAAGGGTTAGCGTACAGATTGCAGAGGCATTGGAACTGATTCGTCACGGCCGCTTTCAGCGGGGTACAGCACGATGCTGGCGGCGTGCCGGTGCCGCTGAGGTAGGCGGCGCATGGTGTCAGGCTACTGAGGCACGGCGGCGTTTGAGCCTCCGCCACTCTGGATGTCACCGTCATCACCACCACCACCGCGAAAATCAGTTCCGCCGAAAACTTGGAAATACCCATCACTGGTTTGGTTTGTGTTTCTCTCTATGTTTTATGTTTGTATTGGTTTGGTTTGTGTTTCTCTCTATGTTTTATGTTTGTATTTATATACATTTACTAGAGGCACGGGCAGATGCGACGCATGTGTAAGTCAAATTTTGATTAAAAAAATTATGTACAAAAACTCCCGGATTATATCGCTTGTGCATTTAATTATTGTTTTTGGGCAATAAACAATAGTATAAAAAAATATCATACCAAATATGTTATTCATACTTTCCCATATTTAGGGAGTGTTCCACTAAGCCAGTTTTTACAATAAATTGGTTTTTTACGATTTTTTATGTGATGTATTATGAGAGAATGACATGTCTTGACTTTTGGAAAAAACTGTTTTTTATTAGTGGGACACCCCCTTATGCAATGTAATCTGAAAGATTCCACGTAATAAAAAATTATAACACCATACTAACACCGCCGTTACCATCGGTTTTTCTCGGCCAACTCAAACATAATTCCTTTTCTGGTTCAATTACATATGCCTCTTCTTTAATTGAAAAGTGTAAACAAAGGAAGAAACAAAAAATGGTAAACACTGGAGTATTTATTTTCCTATTCCTATTGGTTTTAGTTTTGAAGACGTTTAGGTATAATCCACGTTCATTTCCTAGGAAGGTTTCTTTGGGGAAATTATCTACTGTGCATGCTCAAAGAAGGTAATTAACAATTCAAATCATTGCTTTTTAACTATTGAGTTTTATTTATTTTTTTACATATGTCATTTCTTCCTCCTTTAGGCCTGGTTTGGCATAAGTAGTTTAGCAAGTTTTTGGCTTTTTGGAGCTTAAAAAAGCCGGAACAAGTAAACACTTTTGGCTTAAAATTCAGATAAAGAAAAGCTTTTTTTAGGCCAAATTAGTAAACTTTTGGGAACTTTTTAGGCCAAAAAATGACTGAAATAAGCAAAAAGTTAGAAGTAGCTTTTTTATGCCAAACTAGTTTACTAATTGCTTGTGGCTTTTTTCCTCAAATAAGTAAAAAGTTAGAAATAGCATGTACTACTTATGCCAAACCCCACCTTAGTAGAAGTAGAACCGCCCTCAAATCTTTTCTGGTCCAAAGGTGGGCCATACATAAGAAACATTTATTTTTGTAGTACTCCTAATTTTTTTCTTGGAAAATGATAAAACAAGAAAAGAACAAAATTTATTAATTGGTTAGCAATTCAAAAAATTTAAAATCCTGGTTCGGTTCTACCTTTGTCTTATAATAATCATAGTTACTTTATGGAAAATCTGAAGAGACGAAATAGAATAAGTATTGAAGATGTGGAATTTTCTATGACGATGAGCTTCAAATCTATCATCGCCTATGCTCGAGAGATGAGTGGGGCTTTTCAATCTTTTACTTCCAAGGGCTTGAGAAACACATTACTAATTCATTGGATACCCCCTCTTGTAGGTACAATTAAGCTTAACACGGATGGTTGTCGATACTTGACAAGCACGAAGGCAGGGTTTGGAGGCCTCTTTAGAGACCCACAAGGAATGTGGCTGCTCGGTTTCTATGGGAAATCGGAAGCGGTGACAAGTCTAGAAATGGAGCTTTGGGCATTTTATAAGGGCTTAACCATTATCTTCGAGAAAAACATGCCCAAGGTGACTATCGAATCGGACTCAAGAGCGGTGGTGAACTTGATCAATGAAGGGAGTCCAGGGAACCACCCTCACAGCAACATCATCACTAATGCAAAAGCCTTGTTAATCCGTACCGAAGCTACTTTGATCCACATTTTCAGGGATGCTAATGAATGCACAGATCTCCTAGCAAAGATGGGTGCGGAGTAAGAGGAAAATCTGGTTTTGGTTGATGATATGTCAATTTCTCTTACGAATTCATGATTAGGGACTGCCTAGGAGCTAGGCAGATTCTAGGTTAATCAATCATGGGTCTGTATAATCTATTACCTTGACTGTACTCTTGATGTGGCTTTGAACCTTTGCTTAGTTTTATGGGACTTGGGGTTGCTGTTGTCCACAAGCTGTTATGCATGATCAGGATCATCCGTTGCTTGGATGGACGACCTAGATTTCAAACAAATTATCCGCTCGAATAGTTTGTTTGAAATCTGGGTTGTCCATCCAAGCAACGGACGACCTAGATCGTGCACAGCAACTGATGTGCACAAGCTGCATATCGGCAACCCCCGTCCAGTTTTATGATAATTTCCGAAGAATATAAAAAAAAATAAAATAAAATAGGAACCACAAGATTTTGCAGGAATCTTACTTTTGCACTAGTTTTTACACAATTGATTTACTAGTTTTTTATTTCCTTAAACTTCTTGTATCAAATGAACACGTAAAAGAAAATAATATTCATTTTTTTAACTTCACTTCACTATAATATTCTCAGGAATAACTCTCTTGCACCATTTTCTTGACAAGTGAATGAAGCCTAGATAGTTTCCAAATGATGACCTAACAAAACGGGACAGATAGAGTGTATACTCTCTTTTTTTTGGGTAAGTGTTGCATTGTATACTCTCTTTTTTTTGGGTAAGGGTTGCATTTTATAACCAACGAACAAAGGGATAAACTCACCATACAGAATATTGTATAATTAGAAAGCCTACAACGATGGAGTATATACTATATATATGTATGTATAAATATATATTTCTGTTACATTAAATATTATAAATGGTGAAATGATTTTTGCGCACCATTTGTTTATAAAATGCACTCTAAATTTTTTCTTTTTTTATTTGTATTGTGTGTAATTTTAAGCACTAAAGAACGAATTTCGTAGTGCATTTATAAGAAGTCGGTTCACACTTTTAATTCCTCTTTCCAACTTTTACATAACACAATTTGCAAATGCATCAAATGTGCCCGGACGTTGGATATATTTATGTACATATTTGCAATTTTGGGGGCTTATTTCATGATCTAAAATGAGAATTGCATGATCTTATAGGATGGTTTTTCTCATTTTACGAATCAAGTTATTTACTCCTATAAGCAAGAGTTTTGAACGAAATTATTGTATATTGATTAATCTTATTACTTCTACTTTTCTTCTTTCTTTCTTTTTTTGTGTTAGTTCTGGGTCCGACGGGAAGGGTAAAAAAATACTTGTAATGATTAAAAGTAAATAAAATATTTTAACCAAAAGTTACTCGAAATTTTTGAGTATTATGTTTTCATTTGCATATCATCGATGCAAAAAAGACATCACTCAAGATAATAGTATTCAATCAAGCCTTTATTGATATCCAACTGAAATGAGTTTTGCATGATACACATAGAGACTTTAAAAAAATGAATCAATTGAATTATAATTTGTGTGGATCAATCTTTTTGTTTAATGCCATAAAGAATCCTCAAAAGAAAACATTACAATTCAAAACATTGCTGTAAATCTCTTCAAAACCATTTTAGAAGGACTTTAGGGCTTGTTCCGATGGCTTTCTGATTTTTTGGGTTTTTTTTATATTGATGTATATGAAGAGAATTATCTATCTCGTAAAATGTAAAAAGGCAAAAAGCCAATAATCCACATAGTGAAATAGAGTTATCATAACCAACTAGGACTAGCTCAGTTGACCGGGACTTTAGCATCTCACTAGAAGGTTAGAAATTCGAATATCCCTACCTGTGTGCAAGGGCTGAAATAAAAAAGAAAAGAAAAAAAATGAAAATTAAAGAATGCTGTGCCATGTTGTGCCTTTAATAAGGGACTCGTTCCGAAATTAAAATTTAGACCGAATATTCTTCGTTCTCCAATGTGGACTCGGGGATGCTGCTGTGCAGCTCAAAAACGGCGCCGTTTAATGCTTTCAACCGCAAAAAAAAAAAAAAGCCAAGAAATCACCATTGAAGCTCGGTTTTGCTTGGGTTGAGATCAAAACCGTTCGAGGACTTGATCAGACAAGCAAGGAGGGTGCGTCTCACTCGGACGAACTCACAAGTGGTGGCACGGCTGAGTTTGGTCACCGGAAAAGTGCTCGCGGTTGTTTTGAAGACCGACAGAAGGCGGCGGAAGGTTTGGTGGGTACCGATCTTACCTAGAGTTATCGGAAACAAGATTTGAAGGCTGGGTTTTGTTCGTCTTGTTCATACGATCACGGTGCTGGGTGGAAGGTCGCCGGAAGTTGCCGGAATAGTTCTCACGCGCCGGAGGAAGGTGGCGCGTGGCGGGCGAGTGAGATCCACTCTCGCGGGTGTGTAACATATTGATTTTCAACAGTACTTTCTCCATTTTGCAAGTAGTGGCACACCGGCAGCCCAAAGATACGAGCTATGTACTTCTATATACTCCTATTTGATTAATGTTCGGACCTCGTTAACTATGATTAACAATATTGATTTTCATCGAGGTAAAACTAATGGTCTATTCATTTTTAAAAAATCCAAATTAAATATATGATTTGACCATAATTTAAAAATTGAAACTTAAAAAAACTAAAATAGAAAATGAAACCGGGTTGGAGATTCTCATATGCCCGAGTATTCAAACGGGGATTCCAAAATTTCAAGAGGTTTGCTATTCGCACAGATCTGTGGGCAGAGCTCATTTTTGTGTTTTACAAGAACAATTCAATCCATTTAATAATTTTACAACATGTTTTCAAGAGGTCCTATAAAAATCAGCTCACTATAACTCTAACTACTTGATCCAAATAATTTAATTTTTATTCAATGTTTAGAGTTATTAAAAATTATCAGATTGGATTAACTATTTAGAGTTATCCGATTCACCTGATTTTTTGTGAGGGCACACGAAAATGTATCTTAAAATCAATAAACTGCTTGGATATTTATGTAAGACCCCAAAATTAATCCCACAGAGCGATCTGTGTGCACAGATCTGTGCGCATAGTTTTGCGAAATGTCAAACAATCCAAACGCTGCGAAATTTCAAACAATCCAAGGCTCCTAAATCTGTTGTACTGTCTTAATTCATGATAAAATGATAGCCAAGTTTGTGAAAAGGATAGACCCCGAAATTAATCCCACAGAGCGATCTATGCGCATAGTTTTTGTGAAAATGTCAGACAATCCAAACGCTGCGGAATTTAAAATAATCCAAGGCTCCTATATCTGTTGTACTATCTTAATTCATGATGATAAAATGAAAGCTAAGTTTGTGAAAAGGACAGACCCCGAAATTAATCTCACAGAGCGATATGTGCGCATAGTTTTTGCTAAGTGTCAAACAATACAAACGCTGGGAAATTTCGAACAATCCAAGGCTCCTATATCTGTTGTACTGTCTTAATTCATGACAAAATGACAGCCAAGTTTAGGAAAAGGACAGACCTCGAAATTAATCCCACGGAGCGACCTATGCGCGTAGTTTTTGCGAAATGTCAAACAGTTCAAACACATAATTTTTGCTCCAAGGCTACTGTATCTATTGTACTGTCTTAATTCATGACACAATGAGAGCCAAGTTTGTGAAAGGGACAAGAGACTAGTCATTGAATCGATTGATTTCCGAATTACCAAAAATAAAAAAAGGTATAATTGACAAAATGGCCGGCTGGGACCTTGATCAATGACCGGGTTGCATTCACAGGAAAAGTCAAAATTCCAGAAATGGTCAATTTTTTCTGGTCTCTTGTGTTTTTGTGTTTTTTTTTGTTTTTTAGAACGAAGAGTTTTTTTTTTTTTTTTAAATGTAAGAACAAAGAGCCAGAATGAAAAGGAAGTCATGCCAAACTTAAGCATCTAGGATGCGTCATAGGAATGAAATAAGAATTGGGCATTTCACATTTGAAGAGTCAACCCCCAACACCCACCAACCCCAACCAATACAGAGAAAACCTTAACAAGAAAGTTGGAAAAGAAGTTAATGACAGAAACATCATTAAATGATAGGATTTTGTTACTTGTATGTAGGGCTGTAAATGAACTGAGCCGTTCGTGAACTATTCGAGGCTCGACTCGGTAAAGGCTCGTTCAAGTTCGATTCGGTTACTAAACGAACTGAACCTGAACCTCAATTTTAGGCTCGTTTAATAAACGAGCTGAACTGGAACTTGACAATATTTGGCTCGATTAGACTCGCAAACTTAAAATATATACATATATCTCATAAGAATTTCATATGTAACCTTGAATATGTATAACTTTCACAAATACATAATGAAAGTTTTATAACTTGTACATGTATAAACTTATAAATGTATTGTAAACTTAAATTTTAGTATGTTTTTATAATTTTATATATGGATAGGCTTCTTTATGTGCAAAATAAAAAATTTATTTGTAGTTCTAAACTTGTATGAGAGCATAAATATCTAGTATTTTTTACTCGCGAAGGCTCGTGAACAAGTTCGAGTTCGACTCAAACCTCGGCAAGCTCAGCTCAAACTCGGCTCATCAAATTTTCACTGAGTTCGAGCTTGGCTCGAGTTCGTTTAAAAACTTAATGAACGAACCTGAACATTTTAAAGCTCGGCTCGATTCAACTCGTTTACAGCCCTACTTGTATGTGATTTCAACAAGCTATAAAAAGTTGGAGAAGAAGTCAATGACATAAAAACGTGTTCATCCTAGACCCTAATACCCTTTACTACTTAAATTCCTTCACTTTTTATTCCACCACCTCCATGGAACGGGGATGGTGTTGTCCCTTTGGGGACATTATGGATGAGAACTGATCACGGCCGTCCGTGGTCAGTCATGGACAGCTCAGATTTATTCGACAGCGGACGGTTCAGATTTATTCGACATCGGACGGTTCAAATCACATCTTGTCCAAACAAATATAAACCGTCCGCTGTCGAACAAATTTGAGCCGTCCATGGATGGCCGTGATCGGCCAGCATTCATGTTGTCCCCGTTGGGTAGTACCAATCCCATGTCCTATTTTTCTAGCCTTTCAACTCTCCTGAGTTCTAAGTATAGAATTAATAGAGAAAAGGAAGTGCTAAATGTTGAAGTAGGTTGCGAGATTTAAAAAAAAAAAAAAAAGAATAGGAAAGGAAAGAAAAATGAAACAGGTAGGTAGTATTTTTTTTATTTTTTTTATGTACTAAACAAATATTCCGAAATTTGTTGTTTTCTTAGAAGTTGTATGTAGTAATATTGGCTTGTGTTTGCTAAGTGTTTTTTTAAAAAACTAATTTGCATTTGTTGGATTGTGTGTGCCCTTTTCTTTTTTTGGTTTTATTGCTTTGTAATGCTACAACAGGATTTCATATTTTGGGTATCTTAGAGAACGGAGACTCGGAGAGGATCAAGGGAGAAAAGAGGAGATGGAGAGGAAATGAGACAATAATTAGTTCCATGCTCAAAACCTTTCTAGGGTTTGTTTTAAATTTGTGGAAAAGAAAAGAAAAGAAATGGAGCCGGGCTCTTTTTTAGATATATGATCATACTCACCGTAGGTATCCACTGCAATTAAAAAAAATTCTCTCCCATTATTTGGTTTGGGGGAAAAGAGGGAACAAAATAACAAATTCATGTTTTTTGAATAATGAAATTTTCCTCTCAATTTCCTTTTTTTTTTTTCTCCAATTTTTTTTTTATAAAAATGAAATAAAATAAAAACTTGGTCTGAAGGAAATTGTTCTCATACTTCATTTTTGCCCTTGAAAGTCAATATTGTCATGCTTGGGACTCTTCGTATTGAGATCGAAATATCGATCTGTGGTGTTTCTATTTACAACATGTACCATAAAATATGTAGTCAACAACTCAATTAATTGTCATCTCGTGTGATCCATCGTCTTCATCATTGGTACACCTTTGCCAATGACGAGAAAGAGATTAAAAAAAAATACAGATTTCTTGTAGCTATATCGATCCGACCTCATCTCTGCTTACCACTAGTTGAAAGCACCATTAGCATTTTTTTTCATAAAAGTTGCATTATTTTTATATCAACACTATTGTCAATACACATTATCTTAATTAGCATATATATATATATATACCTTCTAACTACAATAGTTAGGCATCTCTATCTTGTTTTGAAATAGGTGTCCTGTCGGAACTATCACATGAGATCACATAAAAATCAACAGCAACTCGTAGCGGAAACAAATAGAAGATATTATTTCACCAAATTACACCATCTTAAACTAGGTGTTCACAACTCCTTGAAAACTTTACAAGTACTTGTCTTATACTCAATCACACCAACCCTGCCAACCAATATTTACAAAGTACCAACTGACTGGCAAAATTTACAAAAGCAACCTCTATGAGCACCTGACTGGGATTGTAGTGGATCGACGTCAAACTCGACTGGGATTCAGCAACCAAAAAGGTACAGGAGAATGTATAATAGGAACATAATAAAAAGAAATGCTTAAACACTTTAGATGGATAAAGATTTAAACATCAAGCCAACAACAATTTTATAAAAACAATAAAACATCTAGCGAAACGAATATCTCAAATATTTCAATAAACTTCCTCAGCTCACAAACTCATTTCATTAGCTTATCCTAAAAGGATTGCAAATAATCACGTTTTCATCCACACTCTAAAATAATAGCATATAGGTTTACCAAATGCGCCAACGAGTCGTCTACCTCACGACTATGAGTTAAGATGGTACCGTTACCTCATTCACAGGCCAGCTCATATAAAATGGTGGTGACGAGGTGCTAGCAAGTTAAATTAGTAATCAACCAGTAAGGTAAGCAACAACCAAGCTTACTAGCAAACGCCCACTAAGTTTCCCAATCCACATACCGAATACAAGCAACGACCAAGCTTGCTCAACAATCAAATGAAAGCAACGACCAAGCTTGCAAACTACTGTATCACATTGGTACACAAGGCATAAAAATTACCTTTCAACTCATCAAATATCATTTGATCCATCTAAGCGATGAATAACTCCAAAATATTCTCAAAGCATAAGAAGAGTTCTCAAACAGTACTAACCACACGGCAATTGAACAATTAGAAAAGTAACATTTCTCAATTTATTATTGAAGTTGTACATTCTCACCTTCCAAAAAGGCCGTCTCTGCCACCAACTCTACTTCCTACACATCGAATTATCTTGAAATTTTTACCACAAACCCTACACATATATAGAAGGACTATATTAAAATTTTAGAATTGTCTGAGCAAAGTAGTTATTTTGAAATAGACAACAAATAGACTGAATGCTCTCAGTAAATTCCTCAAAACAGATTTTTTACCAACTTCAAACTGAAATCTATTATAACTCAGAAATAATTAGTGTATGTAGCTTATAAATTTTGAAATCTCTATGTGTCTAGTATCTAACAAATCAAGCAGAATGAAATTCCGAGTCATCTAGGCTACGATATAGCCGTTTCCTTGAAGTGCGGCAGTTCTATATCTATATCTAGTTTCATCTAACGGCAGACTGGTAAAACATTTTTAATAATTTTTGTACTTTGACAAAAACTCTAAAACATTATAAATAATTTTATATAGTTGAAAGCACCGTTAATAATATTTTTTCCATAATAGTTGTGTTATTATTATATCAACACTATTGTCAATACATATTATCTTAATTAGCATATGGATTTTTTTTTGCTTCTAAATACAATCGTTAGGCATCTCTATCATGCATGTTTTGAAATATGTTTTTTTACCGCTTAGGACTTAGTCTGTGGTGTCACACCCCACCCGTGCAAGACTTAGTCTGTGGAAAGTGACTGGACATCTGTCACCACCTCTACACCTGTCGGGACTATCACATGAGATAAGATAAAAATCAATAGCAACTCGTAGCGAAACAAATAGAAGATATTATTTTACCAAACTACACCATCTTAAACTGGGTGTTCACAACTACTTGAAAACTCTACAAGTACTTGTCTTATACTCAATCACACCAACCCCGCCAACCAATATTTACAAAGTACCAACTGATTGGCAAAATTTACAAGAGCAACCTCTATGAGCACCTGACTGGAATTGTAGTGGATCAACGTCTAGCTCGACTGGGAATCTACAACCAAAAAGGTTACAGGAGAATGTACATTAAACACTTTAGATGGATCAAGGTTTAAGCATCAAGCCAACAACAATTTTATAAAAACAATAAAACACCCAAGGAAGCGAATATCTCTAATATTTCCTCAGCCCACAAACTCATTTCAATAGCTTATCCCAAAAGGATTGCAAATAATCACGTTTTCATCCACACTCTAAAATAATAGCATATAGTTTTACCAAATGTGCCAACGAGTTGTCTACCTCACGACCGGGAATTAAGCCGGTACCGTTACCTCATTCACAAGCCGGCTCGCATAAAATGGTGGTGACGAGGTGTTAGCAAGTTAAATTAGTAATCAACCACTAAGGTAAGCAACAACCAAGCTTACTGGCAAACGCCCACCAAGTTTGCCAATCCACATACCGAATGCAAGCAACAACCAAGCTTGCTCAACAATTGAATGCAAGCAACTAGGGATGGCAATGGATCGGTTTGGTCCGGGTTTTGCAATTACCATACCCAAACCCAAAGTATTTATCTATACCCAAATCCAAACCGAGATCCGATGGGTATGATTTTTAATGCACCATAACCAAACCATATGGATTTGGATTTTATCCAAATCATACCAAACCCGCATTAGTATTCATTCCATTAATTAACATAAATAATGCCGTGAGGGTATAACAAAGTAGTAACAACCAATTAATGATTTCAACTTCCTATAGAGATTTTTAAGAGATTTGAGAGGAATAAAGAGAAATATGAAGTGAAAAGTCACTAAAAGTTATGAACTGAAAAATTAAAATCTCCGTATATATATACGGGGATTTGCCTATCCGGACTCCCGGATTGAAGGAAAATCCCTTTTTTTTTTTGTTTTGCAAATTGTTTTTGGAAAATTCGAGCCGTCCAATGTGTTCAAAAGGTGTTTTTCAGGGTCTGTGCGGGAAATCTTCAAAAAAAAAAATACCGGGAAGGGCTTGATCTATGTAGTTTTTCGCAAAAACTGTATATTTACAGTTTTGCGAAAAACTGCTTGGATCAAGCCATTCCCGGTATTTTTTTTTTTTGGAGATTTCCCGCATGGACCCTTGAAAACACCTTCTGAACACATTGGACGGCTCGAATCGTCAAAAAAATGCTTGGATCATGGAGGTCCGGAAGTCCGGAGTCCGGACTAGAAGGAGACCATGTATATATATATATACACACAAGAAGCTTCTAATAAGGATCCTTATATGAGGACCAAAGTGAGGACCTCATGCTTCCCAACCAAATTTCGACGATCCGAACCATTAGATGTGTTTAAAATGTGTTTTTAAGATCCACCGCGAGGATTCGTCCAAAAAAAAACCCCAGATGGGCTTCATTCGATCAGTTTTTGTTAAAAACGCTATTTCGGATCGTCGAAATTCAGTTCGGAAAGTGGAAAAATGGCTAGGTCTGCACTTTATATAAAATAAGAGATCTCTTATTGCAAGGGGATCCATAATATATATATATGATGTTCTATTAAGGACTCCCTCACGAATCTCCTCCGTGAGGACCACCCATTTTCTGATTTTCCGGATCAAATTTTGACGATCCGAACCGCTCAATGTGTTTAAAACATGTTCCACGGCCAACGCGAGGAATCACAAAAAAAAAATACCCGAAAGGGCTTCATCCGAGCAGTTTTTCATAATAACCGTACATATATATAGTTTATCGAAAAAACCTCAAATGAAGCCCTTCCGGATATTTTTTTTGGATGAATACTCACAGTGACCCTTAAAAACACATTTAAACACATTGACTGGTTCGGATTGTCGAGATTCGACCCCGATCCATGAGGTCCGCAAATTGGGAGTTTGAGGGAGTCCTTAGTAGAACGGGATTGAATATATATGGGATCCTTCTAGTCCGGACTCCGGACTTGCGGACCTCCATGATCCGAGCATTTTTTTGACGATCTGAACCGTCCAATGTGTTCAAAAGGTGTTTACAAGGGTCCCCGTGAGAAATCATAAAAAAAAAAATACCAGGAAGGGCTTGATCCAAGCAGTTTTTCGCAGAAACTATAAATAGAAAACACCTTTTGAACACATTGGATGGTTCGGATTTTCCCAAAACAATTTTTAAAAATGAAAAAAATGCATTTTTTCTTAAATCCGGGGGTCCGGATAAGAAAATTTCCCAAAACAGTTTGGATTCGGTTTAGGTTTGGCCGAATACTTGCTAAGACCGAACCCAAATCCAAATCCGTTGGGTATCATGTTTTGAAAATCAAACCCGCACCATGGGTAGGGAAAAAAAAAAAAACTGCCCCGATAAGGTCGGTTTGGTTTGGGTATCCATCGGTTTTGGATGAAATTGCCATCCCTACAAGAAACGACCAAGTTTGCAAACTAACACATTGGTACAAAAGGCATAAAAATTACTTTCAATTCATCAAATATCATTTGACGGGCTCAAAGGTCGCGGCTTCAACGGATGCTATCGATGCCCCCCTTGAACCTTGAGGGTGGCCTTACTACTCGTGTCTTTGGACCCCATTGACTCTCCCCATTGCGAATCGCTCTGCCCCAGGTGGGGCAGTGCACATCTTTGGGTTTTGATCTCCTCTTGGGGACTCGTTATGGGTTTAGAGGTTCTATATATGGTCATGCCTAGGGACAGGTCGCTGTGCCAAGTCGCCCCTCCATGCCCTTTCTCTAATGAAAAAGAAATATGATTTCCTCAAACAATTTAATCATATTCTTTAGTTTTGCTTTTCAATTGTTTTGCATTGTCAATATTTTCCTTCGAAATCGTTGGTTTCCATCATATATATCTTCTTTCTTTTGTCCAATAACATGCCAAATAGCTTACTCTAATCTGCTCCGTAATATACAACCGACTCCATCATCTGTTAGTGGGATTTTTATCACTACCTTTTAAGGCTTTTAAATTGGTTCAGTTTCATATTAATCACTATCTTGTTATGTGAATATAAATGATTTTTACACTCTTACTTGATGGATGCACTATCTTTATTTTATTTTTTTTAGTAGATTTTTTTTCGATCAAGTATCTTTTAGTAGATTTTTTTCGATCAACTATCTTTTAGTAGATGAAATAACATAAAAGCTCTTTATAAAGAGTGCATGCATCAAAAGATAAATTTTCATTTAACTTTACCCGCTAATTTTGATAAATTTTCATTTAACTTCACCAGCTAAAAAATAGAAAAACGAGTGTATTCACTTTCGCTAGGTTTAATAACTGGGAACCAACTTTATTTGATGTTAGCTAAATAGGATAAGTTTTATTACTTCAATTAATAGTTTGATATTATATGTTGCTGCTGGTCTCACAGATTTACAAGCAAATATATAGTTATATTTTCTCCTACAGGAGATACAACTAACCGGATTCGGGGGTGCTAGTGATCACCCCCCTAGAGAGCGCCCTAGAGTGTGCATTCAGACCATCCAAAAGTGTCTTGAACGGTTTGGATTGAAAACAAACTATTTTGATCACCCCCTGGAGAGCACCCTGTAGTGCGTATCCAAACCATCCAAAAGTGTCTTGAACGGTTCGGATTGAAAACAAGCTATTCGCGCGTTTGTTTTCAATCCAGACCGTCCATTTCGGATATGGATGATCCAGATGCGCACTCTAGGGTGCTCTCCAGGAGCTGATCTCCAGCACCCCGGGTACACACCTAACTCTCGTTCTAGATGAATGCCTTCTTTTTGCCGCAGGCATAGTTAGTGTGTTAATAGTTAGTAATTTATCACGGTAGGTCAATATTGCACCATTAATTCGAATCTAAAAGAGTAATGCTAGATACACACCCTCCCATTCACACCCCGCTCACACCCTATTGTGGGGGATCTACCTCAGGGTCTCACACAAATGATCGGAGCCGCTCAATTTGTTTAGAATATGTTTTTAAGGGTCTTTGGGAAAAATCAGCTCAGTCAAATACTAGTAAAGGCTCAATTGACTCGTTCAAGTTTCAGTTCCTGAATCGAACGGACCAAAACTTTAACAAACTTATCAAGCTTTTACTGATTTCTAACTGAGTTGATTTTTTTACAAGAGCCCTTAAAAAAATATTCTAAACAAATTGAGCGGCTCCGATCTTTAGTGTGAAACCCCGAGATAGGTCTCACACAATAGGGTGTGAGCATGGGTGTGAATGGGAGGGTATGTACATAGACTTATTGAACCTAAAATCTTTATCATGTGTACTAACTACTAACTACTAACTACTAACTACTAATAAGGCCCCACTCAATGGTGGAGTCCTGGGTCATTCATCACAAGTTGTGTCCAACAATGATGGCCCATTGCAATGGGCTCATATGCTACCCAATAGTCTTGCCATAGCAAGGTGCAGAGGCCCATTGCTATTTTAACTCTCCAAAATTTCGACAAGAAAAAAGGGGAAATGCTACTCTCGGTTGCGGTTTTCCTTTTTTTTTTTGGTCATACAATATGGAGTACGTGGTTATTGGGGAAGTTAATTAGTGGGTAAAACAAAAAGGGGTTTCGATATCTCTCCATAAATTCAAACCCAAAAATCTTCCCCTGACAAGAAAATGGTGTACAACTAGATGGACTATAAGCCACATCTTCGGTTGCGGTATTCAAAATGGATAAAATCAGCCGATAGTTAATCCGGTTGGTTAGTGGGTACATGTTTTTCATAAAATTAATTTGGATTCGATTGTTGGGATCAGACACAAGAAAGAATTTTCTTTTGAATGTCATAGTCCCGGTGAATTCTCTTCTAAATCTCTGATGTAAATGATCTGCCTATCTCTTTTTCCCATTGAAAAAATAAAATAAAAATAAAAGAACGACGGATAAAATCATTCCCCAGAGAACGGATAACAACTCATCCACAGCGCACTAAAAAAGCGCAGCAGGTCCATGGCCTCCTATCTCACCACACCCTTCGCCACCGTCGCTCTCCGCCGCACTTCCAACTTCTCTAAACCAAGGCGTTCCGCCACCCTTATCCGCTGCATTGGATGGGTCTCTCTCCCTCTCTTGATCAATATTGTTTATGTATGGAGAATAATTGATTGCTCACAGCACCAAACTTGAATTTGACTGTTGAATCTTTGTTATGGCGAAGGAAGGACCCGGAAGGCTTGCTCGGGGCTCCCCAAACAGGCCACATCGCGAGGCGCGAGTTTCAAAGACGGATGGAGAGTGATGCCGAGGCCAGGGAAGCTTACGAACGCCAAATTCGCCAAGAGAAAGAGCGGCGCCGAGCACTTCGACAAGTAATTCTTACCAATTATGTTATTCTGACCACGTTTATGCACCAAATTCACATTTACCATCCCATGTGGCAGCTTACATAGGTCTCGTTTGGTACACCCCTTGCGTTGTATCCATGTCTATTCTAAAAGGAAAATATAGAACTAGTGTTCACTACACAATATTATCATTCGACGCTCTTTTATGATCTAAAATGTATTTAATAATGGAATAGGATAGATGGGTATTACGTTTTAAAGGAAAATATTGGATGGGTGATCCTATCTAGATTTTAAAATTGTTACGAAAAACTACTACAATTATGAAAAAGATTTTGAAATTTGGGTAGGGTGGTCGTTGGGCTCACCTGCAACTGAGTCTGTTAATGAATAAGAGGTGTAACCAAACAATTTTCGCTGTCATAGGTTTTCGTTATTGCTTGCTGATGAGAAATATGCAGTCAGACAATGTTAAGAAAGGGACCAAAAGGGTCATAGTCCAATTATGGTGGCTCTGTTGGAACCATCATGAGTTCCTCATAATATGGTTGATGTCTCTATGGTGCACCGCGCCTGTGTCCTTTGCTACCGCACTGTATTGCATAAATGTGATTACCAATTCTGCATAGCATTATGAGTTTCAAGATAACTCTTTTCTTTTTTGGTTTGGGGAATCTAGTCATTGCGCTCGCTCACTGATATTGAAATCGTGACTGCTGTTCGGATGATTTTTAACTGTAGGCTCGAGTTATTCCAGATACTCCGGGGGAGTTGATCGAGTACTTTCTTGATACTGAAGCTCAGGAGATGGAGTTTGAGATCGCGAAATTAAGGCCTCGGTTAGTGATTTACTAATTTTTATGCCTCTTGCAGTATGAAGAAAGCTTTTGTAGATTGTGTATGAGATGCTGCTCCTTTCACGTTGTGATCAAATTTATTTTTGTCCTTCCTGTTAGTTTATCTCATTCATTAATTTAGAAGCACGAATTCGGAGTTTTCAACTTCATACCAATCAATTCCTGATTTGATGAATAGAAACCATTTATGAGTTTGGATTATGGTTGAAATTTTTATGGAATTCCTGATATTGGCTCCTATTCGAACAATATTGCAACTTCTTTTACTTGCTGGTTCATTTTCTCATAACCGATGAATTGCTCACTTGTTAGAGTAAGTTCAGTGGAGCAGGAACTACAGGCTCACCCTAATTGTCTAATCACTTGGTATCTCCAATTTGTGATTGCTGTCCGAAATTGAATAAATGTCCATATTTTGCAGACTGAATGAGGAATTCTTCACACACTTGAAATTTGAACTAGGACAACTCCGGTTTGCTGTTTCAAAAACTGAGGTTTATCTTTAAGCTATGTATTTGGACTTAATTCCTAGCCGAATATATGAGCAGAACTCAATATCCATATGCTGACGGATTTTGTAGAATACAGAAGACAGATTGTTTGAGCTGGAAGCATTGCAAAAGGCTTTGACAGAAGGAACAGGTTCGTTAATGAGCGCAAATATTAGCGTGGAAGGATTTGTATTCTCTCTTGTATTCTTTCAATTCATTATGGATTCTTTTTCATATTTGAACAGAAGCTTATGATAAATTGCAAGCTGACCTCTTAAAGGCAAAGGAAAGCCTCACCAAAATTTTAACATCGAAGGATGTAAAAGCAACGGTATATACTAGGCGTTATACTCGAAGTCTTCACATTCAATATTTTGTTCTTGAATTGTTCTTCTGAAATCATTCTATTGCTCATTATGCAGTTACTAGAGATGGTTGAGCGAAATGAGTTGAACCGGTCCTTATTGACACTTCTTGATGAGAACATAGTAAGTGCGCAACAGGATGGCCAGGTGAGAGACTTTCTGAAATTTCATTTAATTCTGCACTTCAAATATGTTGTGGCTCTATTTTGTATTCGACAGAATGTACGTAGTGCACACCTCATGATGTTGCACTAAGTACAACGAAAACAGAAGAAAAGAATAGCAAAAGGAAAGAACATAGAAAATATATTGGTTTAACTTTGGCCCCCCAAAAGAAAAGCACAAAGATGATGCCTTTTTGAAACTCTTTTGGCTGAAGGGAGTAAAAAAAACCTCAGTTCTCTGATACTTCCACCATACTGTCCAATAATGTATTAAAAGTTCTCAAAAGCTCATCGAAGCGGCTCCTACTCAGCGTCAAGCTGTCAATGATGACTGCAGTCTGCAGTTCAAACCTGTCACATAGAAATGAGTTACTCTAGTGCCCTACTGACCAACTTGAAAGCATCTAATGGTGGCTGAATACCTGTATACCAGTGGAAGTGGCAAATCTGTTTCTGTTATACTTGTACAGCATAATACAGTCTTTCAGTTTTCTCATGTCAATATCCCATCATTTCGTCTTTTGTTTTGTTGAACTTTTCCTCTATTTAATCTTCAGGACAATCACTTTCTAGATTGTAAAATACAATACCAGTAACCAGGGACGGATCCAAGGGGGGCATGCGGGGGCACGTGCCCCCGCTGACCCCCCCTCAAAACTCAAAAAAAAAAAAAATACTAATATTATATATTTAGCACAATTATGTAATATAATGCTATATTTAGCTTACACACTTACATATATCTCAAAAATAAAAATGTAGAATTAATTCTGTGCTCATTTTTTGTTCTTTTTTTTATAAAAAGTATGCATTATAAACTTTATAATCCATAATAAATGTCTTAATTTAGCAAGATCGTTGACTAAAAAAAAAATTGCACGATTATAATTAATGAGGTGCCCCCATTGGGTTGGATTCCTGGGTCCGCCACTACCAATAACTGCCTTGTATTTCTTCTAGGTATAGGTTTCCGGAACTTTTCCAATTAAAACTTTGAATCGAAGGTGTAATAATTTGAATATAATCTTGTCGCTCTTAACTTTGATTTTCCAAAAGCCTCCAGTCTCCATAAAAGTGCCACTCATGGTAGATCTGGAAGATTGCCACTCTGCCAACTGCAGAACCTTTGTAGGAAACATGACTAGGAAATACTTTAATAAGCTTCATGGGGATTAGGACTCTCACAATACAGTTGTACATATGAGAGTAGGCTTGTTAACCACAGAGCCCGTTAAAAGTTTCCTCTTCAACATGTATTGAAAAGATAGATACTTGTTATATTACCGTGGTCCCATGCATTGCTGTAATCTGCTTATCTGGGCACTGAAATTTCTCGTATGTTCAACTTAACGGAAAAAGATAATGTTCCTCTAGCAAAATGGATCTCCTAACCTAGCCTAATGTTGATTTCCTTCTTGCAGAAACAAGCAGTAGCATTCATGGAAAAGCTTCGTGGGGCTATGCTGAAGTACATGACTGTTTAAAGATTCAGGCGGTAAATATTTTGTTAGCTTTCCATTATTGAGAGAGAGAGAGAGAGTGGAAGAGTTCTATTCCGTTGTTTACTATTCTGCTACACTGCATCTGATTAGTACAGTTGTATTATCATATATAGAAAGCAAGAAATTGGCTATTGTATTCGGACCAGCTGCTATTGATGAGATTTGTTCGTTAAGGAAAAAAGGAAAAAGATTCAAAACAAGATTCAGTGATACTTCATTTAACAAGAGCAGTGATGTTTCTACATGTTATGAAGTTGACTACCTCCACGTATATTACAGAAAATTAGGAAACAAAAAATTGAGATGTCCTTTCATTTGAGACATACTACACTACAGAATGGTTCATTTACGTGGGATATAGATACTTACCTATCATTTTGATCAAATTGAGCTGGCGACACTTCTGGTGTTTAGTTTGATCGACGTGACTACATTTTTAAGCGTGACTGACCTGGTGAGCAATCGAGATGATAAAAAAGGCAAGTTTTTTATTAGAGGTAAATATAGTTGTAACTGTTGATTATTGAATGATTGTTGCCTATATTCCGGTCTTAAGTTCAAGGCAACAGATAATCCATATATATAACTATTAGGGGTGGAGCCAGGATTTGAGCCTAGAGAAGGCAAACATACATAGTTCCAGGGCAATGATATTTGTAGCACGTTACCGCCGTCTGACCTCCCATTTGAAACCTATTTGAGCCCAAAGGCTGTGACAATTGAATTTAGGATGAGAGGTAACATTATTAGCCCCTTCAAGTTGTGTAGCCTATATAACCCTCAAAGTTTTCTCTGTAAAATAAGTTCTAGATTCGTTAGCCTGGCAGGCATCTTATGCCAAAACCAAAACAAAAAAATACTTAAATTCGTTTTAGTTGAGGACCATTTTTAGAGTCTCTGTTCTCAATAGCTAAAGATTTGATGAAAAATATTCTTAAAACATGTTCTTGTTATAATTGATACCGACATTTGATGTCCCCCTACTTGACTCTCGCACAAATAATTTGGAAGTACCATGTAAGGCATTTAATTGTGTTACACAGCCGCACACACAGTTCAAAAAAAAAAAAAGCCGCACACACACATACATGTTAAGTTACCAACTCTTCCAAAAGCTTAAACTATTAGGAAGCAAACCCAACAATGTATATCAAGTTATCCAACAATATTTAGGGTATGCATACCATTAGCCTTTGCTAGTAATGTTAGATTGTTAGTCTAGCCTATAATACTCTGTTATATTTTGTGACTTTGAGATGCAAATTACCAAGATGAGAGGTGTCCTTTTTGTCTTTTTTTTTTTCTTTTTTTTTGTATTAGCCCCTTCAAGTTGTGCAGCCCATAACCCTCAAAGTTTTCTTTGAAAAATAAGTTCTAGATTATTTCGTCTGGCAGGTGTCTTATGCCAAAAAAAAAAACTTTTTAAAGTTAGTTTTAGTTGAGGACCATTTTTAGAGTCTCCGTGCTCCATAGCTAAAGATTTGTTGAAAAATCATTTTAAAATGTGTTCTTTTTTACAATTGATACCAACATCTCCTCCTACTTGATTCTCATACAAATAATTATGTAGGGCTAATTAAGGCATTTAATTGTGTTACAAAGACACACATGCACATACATATGTTTGTGGTACGCTACAAAGCACCGACACCTCTAGGGGTCCCCGTATCGCAGTGTCCCGACACGGGGACACGGTGGGACACGTGTCCCGACACGCCACGTGGATGGGGACACGGCTAATTTGAATTTTTGAGGGGGACACGGATGGGACACGGCAGGGGTCAAACTGAATTTTTTTCAAACTTTTTGGGGTAAATTTATAATTAATCAATACTTGGGGTAAAAAAAGTGTAATTTCTTCATAGAATTTATGTCATATGTATGGAAGTTTTTCTCCTCTTGTTTTGTTTATATTTTCTTTAAAAAAATTATATATTATATTATATATAAATAAATATACATGTGGCGTGTCCCCTGCCGTGTCCGTATCCCCATTTTTTTAGAATTCCCATGTCCCCTTGTCCGTACATCATAGGTGGTACGCATATGTTAATCTTGCTTCTAATACTCTGTTATATTTGGTGACTTTGAGGTGCAAATAACCAGGATGTACGAATTCTAGTTTCAAACAGTAGGGTTTTAGTTTATGAGAAACGCTGCAGAGAATCACACCGACCTGTATCGGTATTTACTCCTTAAACTCCTACTAAATTGCTTGTCTTTATACTTACAGTCTGTTAATTAAGAGATTAGCTTAAGGCCATTAGTGCTTCTGATTGCTAAATTAATAAACTAGTACATAATTGCTTACAGTCTACTTATTTTGTTACAGGGTGGATAGGGATATTTCAATCGAATGTTACAGTTTTTGTACTTAATTGCTAACAGAGAGTTTTTTGAGATATAGGGTATGCCTTGGTGATGTAACCCGCCTCGCTCATATCACATGAGGCCCAATATATCTATGGATCTTCTGGGATACGAGAGAGGCAGGTAAACACCTCACTAAATGGAGAGCTTGGTGGTATATAAAAGGGAATGAACCAAACACAAGCACACAACATGATGATGGTGTGTCAATCAAGAACATAAAGAAAGTAATTTATGGTACGCAAATTTATGTGGCTTGACACATATCACCATATGTTCTTGAATCAGTATAATGACAACAGCTACGGTTATCAACATTATTTACTTTTAGGATTGTCTGTTATATTTGTTAGTGAGCCAACCCTTAAAAAGAGGACAGATTGACCTCTCTCTCTCTCTCTCTCTCTCTCTCTCTCTATATATATATATATATATATATATATGAGTCCCGATCTAGTCCGGCATCCCTAAGTCCGGAACTCATAGTTCCGGATCAAATTTTCATGATCCGAACTGTCTAATGTGTTCAAAAGGTGTTTTCAAGGGTCCACACGGGAAATCATAAAAAAAAAATACCGGGAAGGGCTTGATCCAAACAGTTTTTCGCAAAACTGTAAATATACAATTTTTGTGAAAAGCTGTTTGGATCAAGCCCTTCCCGGTATTTTTTTTTTTTTGCAGATTTCCCACTTGGACCTTGGAAAACACCTTTTGAACACATTGGACGACTCGGATCATGCAAAAAACATCTTTTAAAACCTTCAAAACACCCAAAAACCTTCTATCCGGGATCCTTGACTAAATCACCGGTGTATGTATATATATATATATGCATGTATTACACCAAGGATCTAATAAGGGATCACGCACATTACTTTGAATTTGATGATCCGAACCGCTCAATGTGTTTAAAAATATTTTTAAGGGTCCCCGCGAGAAATCAACAACAACAAAAAAAACACGTGAAGGGCTTGATCCAAGTAGTTTTGCAAACATATACAGTACATGTTTATATGTATGTATAAAATACCCTCTAAGCTCTCTCATTCACAACCTCTCTCTCTCTCTTCCAAAGACATGGCAAAACTTAGCCTCTACTTGCTGCTGCTATTCTCTTCCCTGTTGATCATATCCACCATTTCACAGTCTACTACTGATCCAGATCCTACTGCTGCCACAAACTTCATCACATCCTCATGCCAAGCTACTCTCTACCCCACCCAGTGCATCCAGTGCCTCTCTGGTTACGCCACAACGATCCAAACAAGTCCGAAAAAACTGGCTCAAGCCGCCTTGTCTGCGAGCCTGGACAGGATTCAGTCCACCTCAGACTACGTCTCAACAATTACTAGTGTCTCGGGTCTCCCTCCTAGAGAGTACCAGGCTGTGAAAGACTGCGCCACGACCATGCGTGATTCCACGAGCCAGGTCAAGAAATCAGTCCACGAGCTTGACCAGATCAGCGGGCAGGCGGACGAGGTCTCCATGATGCATGCTAGCAACGTGCAGACGTGGGTTAGCGCCGCCCTGACCAACGAAAACACATGCGTCGATGGGTTTTCAAGCCAGGACATGAATGGAGATGTGAAGGATGGTATTACGAGCAGAGTCCTGGATGCTACGCAAGTCACTAGCAATGCGCTCGCGCTAGTGAACCGGTTCGTAGCGCAGCATAAGGCTCCTGCTAAGGGTAATTGATCATTGCCCTTAGGTTGTTTTTATCTTAACCTGTGCTTCTTTAGTTTGCCTTAGGTTGTTGCTTTTGCACAACTTGTTTAACTAAGGTTCTGTATCTAGTTTTGGGTTTTTCTTGGTCCTCTTGGACAGTATATGGTATCATGCTTGGGTCATAGTCTGTAAATGAGGTCCAAAGCTTGAAATAAGAAGTCCCAAAAAGCTTTCAGCAGGGATTAGAGCGTAAGAAGATTACATGTGAACAGTGGGATGCAGAATTTGTACTTAGCGGGGATCCGAAACACATGTGTTTACACATTAATAACAAAAATTATAGTTTGTGATATAAATATTGTTACTTACTAGTTCTGAAAAGAAGACGATATAGTGTATATAAACATAACGGTATATAGTTTTATAACCACGACCGGATAATTGTCTGCAGGGATTGATCCTATATAACATTTTCAAAATCCCTCTTGCACCCCCTCCATCCGCCCCTGCATGTGAACAGTTTGGTTCAGTAGCTGCTCAATTTTCTTATTTCAGGGCTACAATAGCTCTAGCAGGTTTTGCTATTTGTGTATTCATTAGGGGAGAGAGAGAGAGAGAGAGAGAGAGAGAGAGAGAGAGAGAGAGAGAGAGAGAGAGAGAGAGAGAGAGAGGTGCAATGAGCGGGGTTACAACGTAAAATACTATTTCTGGCAGAGTATCTTATCAGTTTTTGAGGGTGCAACTGCAAACTGCAACGTTGAATTTCTTTGCCGTGGGAAGACCGAATCTAACCATGTTTGATTTCACAAGTGACAGCCCGATCTTAAAATAATAGAACGCATTTTGTTCCTTTATCGATAAATTTATATTAATCATGGTCCTAAGTAGAGATCCCACCTAGATTTTCGTAAAATTTATTAGTATTTTGGAGTAAGATTTAATACTTTAAATGTACCATGCACAAGATTGATTTAAGGAGTAAGATTTAGTCTATTAGATTCACTACTTTTAATCATCATTTACGAGAATTTTTTCAATGCCGAGCGGGTATCACGTGGTACTTGTAACGTCTTATCACAGCCGTCCATTTCAGTAAGAAATGATGCGGATTTTAAATAAAGTCTTTTAGGGAAGAGTTATTTGAAATCCGAACTGTCCAAAACATTGTCAGGATGTGCCAGTGGTATCCTCCCGGCACCCATTTATAGTAGGAAATGTTTTCCTTTTGACTTGGATGGAATTAATGCTTGGGCAAGTAATTTACTTATATGGAATGATTTGGGAAATATTAGAGCGTCAGTGGGTCAATTTTGCAAATTAGTTTTATTCATACCTCTTAACACCACCACAAATTTTAGAAATTGAGCGGGGTTTGGCGACTCCACTAGATCCTACAGTTCCCTCCGACCTGGTTATTCACTTTGCAATGGGTCCTATCGGGTGTCGCACCACCACCATTGACATATGTCCAGGGTCGGTTCTGGGCTAAAGCCCCATGAGGCCGGCGTCTTAAGTCCCCAAATGAGTAAAAATTAGGATCCCATATTCCATAAAAGACATGAATATATTTTATATATAAGTGAATTTTGAGTTCTGCATCAGGGGGGCAAGCCACCTCAATACATTCATAGTTCCCTGGTTCAAGTCCTAGGTGAAGCTTCTTGGCAAAACAAATTTTTCCTTATTTTTCTTCCAGGTCTAAGTGTAGATTATCTATTAAGGACCTCCTTTTTCGAAATCGTCTTAAGCCCCCAAAATGTGAGGGACGGCCCTGCATATGTCCATTACTTAAATGGTGTTTTCCACAAGTCGTCTATTTTCATATGGTGATTGAAGCCGGCTTGAATGCCCCGTGCTTGATTGAATTTCATCCAATCTCAAATCTAAACAAGTGTCGGAGATAGGAGAGGTTGTGCCTTAATGGAATACTCTATTTTTAATCTTCTTATGGTAAATTTGGAAGGATCGTAACAAGAAAAGTTTTGATACTTTGGATTCGGTTTTGTCGATCAGCTCCAAGGTCATTTGGCAAGACTAGGAGCTGAGCAAGCGGGGGATCACGTTTCACAACGGCAACGGAAAGAGGAGTAGTAGGGTACATAAAAGTTTCTCTGAATTAATTCAGGAAAAAGAAATCAATGGTTCAGACCAATTCAGAGAAACTTTTCATGCATCCTAACATTTTCGCAACGGAAATCCCACTATCTGCTAGATCCATATGGAAGACAGTTGGAACGGACCAACTCAAAAGTTAGATTCTGATAGCCTAATGTCTGTTTGTATTATGACTGTTTTTATTTTCTCTGTTGTTGTTTCCATTTTGAACTTGGCTTGAATTTCCGATGTACCCAATAAAGAAATAAAGAAATTCTTAAAGCTGGGCAAGGTAAACGGGAGGGAGGAGTGGAATTTCCCGCTCCACCAGCTAAGATTTGAACCTTAGACCTCTTACACGAAGTGCAATTGCATGATAGTATAGGCGTAATTTAGAATCCTAGAGGTAAATGCAGGGACGGAATCAGGATTTCATAAACGGGATGGCCATAATAGCAACAGCAAGAATTTGAAATTTCAAGGTTGCGTGTGCGTAAAAATGTTATAATGTCCAATTCCTTTGACAGTAATGTTTTATAGCCTAGACATGGTAAGTTCGAGAATATATATATATATATATATACAACAAGGATCCAGTCCACACCCTTATATCCACACCTTACGTCCAAACCTTCATTTCCCGATCAAATTTTCATGATCCCAACCGTCCAATATGTTTAGAAGGTGTTTTTAAGGGTTCACGCTAGAAATCAACAAAAATAATGACCGGGAAGGGTTTGATCCGAGCAGTTTTTATAAAAACTGTATATAACGGTTTTTATGAAAAACTGCTCGGATTAAGCTCTTCCCGGTCATTTTTTTTTTGCTGATTTCTCGCGTGAACCCTTCAAAACACCTTCTAAACACATTAGACGGTTCGGATCCCGGCTATTTGGCCAGGAAGGGGGTGGTGTGGACGTAAAGTTTGGTCAGGGAGTCCTGACTGGATCCTGACCCATATATATATAACTAAGTAGTACACTACGTAATTTTCGATTTTTTCAAATTGGGATAATTTTTGGTTCTTTCAAATTGAGGGTGGCCCTGGCCCTCCACAGCTAACCTTTAGTCTCCGTTTGTTTCGATACAAAATGCTTTTGCCAAAAACAAACTTTTTTATTTTTATTTTCCGGTTTTTTGTTGGCACATAATAAAAATATTTTTCAAAACCCAGTGGTGTTGTTCAGAAACCATCATAAATCCCAACAAAAACCCGAATCATTGAGTTTTTACTCGATCTGGATCAAATTTCGGAAAGATCCATGCGAATCCGACAAATCCATTTGACTCTGTTGGTAGTATATTTAAGGGGAGAAAGAACTTGTGATTATAGAGAGAGAGAGAGAGAGAGAGAGAGAGAGAGAGAGAGAATTTTTGTCGGTGGGAAACAGAGTACTGGAATTCGACTTGTGGCCCCACTAGCAGCTAAGGGACGATCAAGTCATTCGAAAAATAACTTACCGCCGTTTCTGGCGTAAGTTATTTTACAGCGAATCAAGCAAAATAATTTACAAGTAAAAGTATTTTACTTGCCATTCATCCAACCAAACACCGAAAAATGGGTAAAATGTTTTTGAGGAAAATGTTTTACGTCCAAATAAACGGAGCCTTAGTTTCATCTCTAGGTGAACGTATTCATGGTACCTTTTTAATTAAACAAAATTTGAAAGAAACATTAAATGCCAGGAAAGTGATTTTGAAAGTTAATTTTCGCCGCTCAAAATCAGCAAAAGAAAATATTGGAAAGATTGAGAATCGGAGTAAGAAATAAAAAAAAAACACGGATGTGATTCATGTGAAAAAGAACATGGATCAAAAAAATTGTTATACTCATTCATTAGAATTAAAAGTAACAAAACCATAGCTCTCAAGATTCCAGTTGAGTTTTACAGTCTTTTACTCGAAACATAAAGAACAACTCTTGCAATGAGAGTGAAAATTCTGTGACTTGATATGGGTTTGGGCCTCCAATCTTGGACTCGTAGCACCAAGCCCGTTTGTTGAGGGGATAAGAGAGGGGGTGGGATAAGGAAGAAGCGTGTTTATTAGGGTGATAAGAGCATCACCAACAGCTTAGGCATATGCCATTTTTAGGTAAAATGGCTAAGTGGAACCCAAAATCAAAGCTCCAACAGGTTAGCTATTAGCTTGGCTATTCCTAAATTTGCTACAGTACTTAGCCAAATACACCTTACCACTGTTCAACTGCTATGTTATTAAATACTATTTTCTATGCCTTTCCTTCTCCCTCTCTCTGCCTTCTTCTTCTTCGGCGACGGCAGCGGTGGAGGAGGCATCGGCTATGGAGGAGTATAGTGGAGGAGGCATCGGCTATGGAGGAGTATAGTGGAGGAGGCAGCGGCTATGGAGTTCCGATCGGCAACGGCGGCGGCTATGGAGGAGCACGGTGGAGGAGTAAGCGGAGGAGGCTATGGAGGAGCAAGATGGAGTACAGCCCAGATTGTGTATATATACAGGTATATGGTGTATATATTGTAGTATTTAAAAAATAGAAAAATAATATTTTAATTGATGATAGGTAAAATAGATGATATTGTTGGAGTATTGAAAGGGATGTGAGTTAAATATGCACTATTCACCGGGTGTTTTGGCTCAAATTTTACACATTCTCTTGCACTTGCTCTAAGGGAGAGGTGTATAACTTATCTTTTTGCAAAGGTCTTAGCTAAATCCATCCCCCCTAGGATTACCTAATCTTGGTGAACAAAAAGACCAAATTACCCCTCAAAACTTTTTTATATTCTAATTGCAATAATTTAGCGAGGGCAACAAAGTAATTTCTCAGATTACCCAATCTTATGCACCCATATCATTGATAAGCCAATTTCCATCATTAACTAATCTCCCCTCATAATATATCCCTTTCTTATGTACAATATTTTTTATCTACCTAAAATTTTATCCATCCAATAACGAGCCGTATAATGTTGAGTCTCCTGGCATGGGTGAAGCCATGTCGCACCGTGGGCCTAGTGGGAGTTCAGCCCACTGCAACCACCAAAGCTATGGCTTGCTCGTCTCCACTCCTCATGAGAGGATATAAATTTGTATACATGTGGCATCTCTGCAGCCGTCCGTCTTAAAAGAAGAAATCAAGGGGGAAAAAAAAAACCTATTTTTTGTGTTGTTAATTGGATGATCTGAAGAATAAAAAGGAATAAACCAAAATGTCCGTACTTTATTGACACTTGCCATTTACTTTACCAAAACCATTTAGGCTTATTTTGGCCTAAAAAGTTAAGTATGTTGTATTCTTTTTGCTTTTTGACTTATTAGGGGGAGAAGCAAAAAGCTTGTTTAACTTATTTTGGCCTAAAATGTTGTAGGAAATTCTTATTAATCCAAAACAAATGACTTTTTGAAACTCAAAAAAGCAAAAATCATGCTTAACTTTTTAGGCCAAAATAAGCCTAAGTATGGGTGCTATTGAGTCACTTGGTTGGTTTCGATCAGTTTCTGCTAGGAAGCTTCATTAATAATGGAACTACCATCACAGTTGAATATCGACTTTATGCATGCGGAACTCCAACAATTGACCACTGGATCAATATATCGCTAGATGTATCCCTCATGTGATTTTGTTTGGTTTTTTTTTTTTTTGCCTTTTTTGTATGCATTTTTTTTCAGTCTTATTGTTTGAACTCGGTAGATTATAATATTTATTTATGAATGAAGTTATTACACTTCTGCTAAAAAAACTATAGTATTACAATCTTGTGAACTGCAAGTATTTATTAAGCCTAAGTATTGAAACACATAATTGTTAGACAATCCACAAGAACACCACGAAGTCTTTTGTACAAGTACAAAATGACCAATTAAAATTCAATCAGGTATTCAGGTTGAGTATTCAGTTTAATAAATTGCACTTTTTTAAGGAATTTGATGAATGAAAATCCTTTTACGAAAAAAAACATTAAAGCAAATAGAAGAACATCCTTATCGTATTGGTAAGGTACTTTTCATTAATAAATGTGTATCCTTAATTCTCCTCACAAGTTAAAAGTGCTAGTTGAATCTCCAGAAGAGTTCATAGCTCCGAGCTGAAGTATGAATAACAATTTAATTAGGGTTTGGTCACTCAAGATGAAAGGAAAGATTATTTTATTTTTTATTTTTTTATGACAATCTGAAAATTTCATTAAAAGCCCAGCGGTACTTACAGTGACCCTATCTAAAACACACTGATAAAAATCTAGTAAAAGGAAACAACTCAGCAAAGCAAGAGAGCTCTTTCAATCATCTAGACATGAGCCTCAAGCTCCCTAACACATGCTACAAGACGCAAATAGATTGGATGTGCCAGCAGACCGAACCAAAGGAAAGATAGATGACATGTCTTGTGATCCGTTCATTTTATAGGTCTCAATGTGTACATTATCTCTAACAAAAATCGGACTTATTGGACATTCATACAATCTCAATAAATCTTATAGATTCTTAAAGATCCGTTTAGACGTCTATGCCTAGAAAGATACATACTTGGATTGAAGAATGAAATAAGGCATCACAGGCGTTGATCTTTTCTCGCAAGTAAACCAATCGATATCTTGCTATGTTCAATATTTTTGCTTTCGAATTGTGAGTTTGAGACGAGTTGGAGGCTGATTTTGGTATATCTTAGTTGGGTTGTTGTGATGAAGTGGAAGACACAACGAATCGATCTATCACATGAAATATAAAAGATGAACAAAATCAAGACTAGCAAGAAACAAGCACAAAGACGAGGGACACAATTGTGTGGTTCGAGGCACAGGCTATGTATCTGCTCTCTTATCTTCTCTCACTCTGATTTTTTTTGGATTTCTCTCACTTAAAAAGAGATTATAAATCCTAAAAATGGACAAAACACAAATACATATTGTTGCTTCTCGTTCGGACACCGTCCGTACAGTAAATCTTGAGACCTCTTATTTTTAAAGTCGCTTATGTTTCTCTGGACATCTGCCAGCCTCGTTCGCACGGTTGATCATAGTATGCTCCAAATTAAAGTCGTACATAGCACGGGCTAAATTCAATGCCAACAAATAGAGCTACAAACGAATTGAGCAGCTCGCAACTCGACTAATTAAGAGCTCAGCTTGACTCGTTTAGTGATCGGGGCTCGAGTTCGAGTTCAAGGCTCGTTTAATAAACGAGCCGAGTTCAACACTCTAAAACTAGACTAATTTGTATAGGCTCATCTCGTTTAGTAAATAATTGGGCTCGGCTTGTTCAAAGCTACAAGCTCGTTTAATAAACGTGTCAAATTCATCACTACAAACTCAGTTCGGCTCTGCTACGCTCATTTGCACCACGAGGTCTGGTACAGTACATGAAGAGTTTCCCATAAATTCACCCAGAAAATGCATCCAACGGGTCCCGTTGGATTCATTTTCTGGGTGAATTTATGGGAAACTCTTCATGTACCAAACAATTTCCCTTTGCAACACTCTCCCGTTGGATGCATTTTCTGGGTGAATTTATGGGAAACTCTTAATGTACCAAACAATTTCCCTTTGCAACTAGGGGTGTCCACGGATCGGTTCCGGCCGGATTGGTTCGGTTCTCGATCCGATCCGCTCGTGACGGATTGTCATTTTTATGACCCACAACCGTCCGTGGGTGACATACGGATGGATCGGTTTGGTTGCGAATCGGGCGGATTTGACGGATCAAAGAAGAATAATTAGGCGGATTGGGCGGACCGAACCGGAACCGAACCGAACCGAACCGTATCCGTCAAAATAAAAACATTAGGATCGTATCCATCCGTAACGTACCTCGGATGAGTAAATGGACGGATTGATTTGGGCAATTTGGGCGGATCGAACGGATCAGGCGATTCGCTGGACAACCCTATTTGCAACACTCCCCTGCCAACAAGGCAACAATTTCAAATAGGGAAAAAATTTCAAGACCACATAAATTACTCCTCATATCTCTAGCCCGGAATAACCGAAACGAAAAAGGCCCAATCTCCTAAAGCCTCAACCTCATACTGGTTTTCGTTATCCCAAGATACAAAACCAGAAGGACACTCTACAGACACACAGAGAGAAAGCCGGGAAAAGAAAATGGCGGCAGAGTCGATGAAAATGTCGACGGCAGCTTCTTCACTCTGCAACAACTTGAGCGATGGCTCCCGGAGGCCGCTCCCTCTCTCTCCTCGCCGCCTCCTCGTTCTCAACAACGCCCTCCGCCGTACCCGTACTCACTCTCTCACCTCTTCTTCTTCTTCTTCTTATTCTTCTCTCTCTAAATTTTTGGGTAGCGTCCTTCTCAATCCCGCCGCTCCTTCCAAGCTCTCATCAACTCTACGCAAGGAACAACGGCACAGGAACTTCTCCGTATTTGCCATGGCCGCTGACGGTATGCACATCTATGTTTGTGTAGTTATGGAATTATGTGTTTTCTGTGTTGGGCAGTCGATTTGGGAAATTTTGAATGTATGTCTGTGATTGTGTTGCTTGAATTTTTCGTTTTGTATTGAATTGAATTGACTCTGAATTCAACTGATTGTTTTTTTTTTTTTTTTTTTTTTGGGGGGGGGGGGGGGGGGGAAGCTCTCTCTCTCTCTCTCAACTGATTGGTTTTAGTTGAATTGGATTTGTTCTAAAATTGGTGCTCTTTAATGGTTCATATGTTTAGTGAAAAGATTTGAAAGTTCAACTTTTCTTGGACTTTTAGATGTGTTGATTTAGGAAATGGTAATCACAGTCGAGTGAGGAGTGATTAGTGTGAAAGATGTATTGAACTCTAACTTTTTAGGAATTTTGTGTGCGTTGTCCACTGTTTATGTTATTAGGGTCTTATTTCTGAAGATATTTCCGAAGTTTGGTAAAATTTGACACTAACATGTTCCACTAACAAAAAACTAGATTTGTTTTAACTCAAAAACTATTCTATTCCACTAACAAAAAACTCCTCCAAAAAACTAGTTTTGTGTTAACTCAAAAACTACTCTATTCCACTAACAAAAAAACTCCCCAAAAAAACCAACTACCCTTTACAATAAACTACAACTAAAAAACCAAAAAAACACTTTAGTGGAACAAGTTGTAGATTTAAACTACAACTAAAGGTCTAAAAAACTAAAAAACCAAAAAACAAGGCAGTGGAATGAAGTAAGGAGATCAGTTTTGCTCAAGTGTTGTGTAGACAAAAAAAATTGTACATGCTTTTAAATTGGATGGCCATTTCATTTTAATTTGCGCCATTGTATAATTATTTATAGATGGCATTATTAGAATTCGCGTTTCCAAGAATGTACAACATGTAAAGTGATGTTAAAGAGATGAACTAATGCTACGTAAGAAAGCTATGGTATTTTCCTTATCCATGGACTTTTAAACCCCTGGTTGTGTGGAGATATCTGAATATATGTTTGTCTTGCAGACATTAGTGAATTGATTTTGGACCTCGTATTCTTGTGAGATTCTTGAAAAATTTTACACGACTCGAACGCCTGGTGAATTGTTCAGAATGGAGTTTATATTCTAATGCTATTTCAGGACTTGAAAATTGTTGAGATACTATGATACCAATCTTTTTGTGTTGATTTTTCAAAGAATGTTTAAATGATTGAACCTAATCGCATTGTGTTCTGGAATATTTATTACTCCCTCCATTCCAAAATAAGTGTCCCTTACTCTCTCTCTTACCCTTTTTCAAATTAAAAAACTAAGTACTTTCGTGTATCGTGTTTCGAATTTTTTTGCACCGAATTAAAGTACTGAATGAGTACTTTAATTTGGTTTGAAAAACGATAAACGGAAGTACTAAATTTTTTTATTTGAAAAATGGCACGACTTTTCGTAGTGGACACTTATTTTGGAACGGAGGGAGTACATAAGTTGGCTACTAGTGCTGATGCGCAGTGGCATCTAAAGTATTTATGCACAATTTGGATGCATATGCTGCCGTGGCACATTGATTGTTTGATAGATGATGACATGATCCTGGTATTCAGTTGGAAGTATGGTGCATGATTGTGGGTATCACATATGTTCATATTTTGTGAACATTAGTTGTTCCTCATCTCCTTTCTTATATGGCTTTAGATATCTAACATTCATAAATGGGATATATCAGATAACTGTGAACGACTGTTGTGTGCTGACCATGCATATGCAAGATATTATCAATTCTCTGTCTTTATTAAGCCCCTTAAAAATGTTCTCTAGCAAGTGCTAGTGATGGAATCCTAGTGAAAAATAGGCATATGCCACCTTGAAGATTCTGGCCACTTTCAATCAATCTATATGAGTTACACTTGCAAGGGTTTGCGATTTCCCTTGCCACTGGTTTTGGATTTGGGTTTGCCATCTCCAACAGCTTGCCAAATCTCGAATCAAATATGTAGAAGACTTGCAAGTTGGAAAAAGCCACAAAATTGTTGCCATGTCACCTAGAATGGTGTGATCAGATTCAAGAGCTATCATCTAAGGGCTAATTAGTAGCGTCCAAATGGATTGATTTGGTTTCGTTGGAGTAACTCTGCCTAAAACGGATAAATAACACTTTAGCTGACTAACAGATAACTTTGGTATTGATAATTTGGCTGCAACAGTTGGAAATGCTGTTGTGTCATTGAAATGTTAGACAGTTTAATGCTAACGTTATTGGCCAAAAGTTTTCGTGGTTCAGATGTAACTATCTTGATTTACTGTTGACACATGCAAATGTCTACCTACAATCTGACACATCAGACAACTTTTTTTGTCATTCAGCAGAGAGCAAGCGTGCAGTGCCCTTGGAGGATTATCGCAATATTGGAATCATGGCTCACATAGATGCAGGAAAGACGACTACAACTGAACGCATTTTATACTATACTGGTAGAAATTACAAAATTGGTGAGGTACACGAAGGAACAGCTACCATGGACTGGATGGAGCAAGAACAAGAAAGAGGCATCACCATAACTTCTGCAGCAACTACGACATTTTGGGACAAGCATCGAATTAACATAATTGACACACCTGGCCATGTTGACTTCACTCTTGAAGTTGAGCGGGCTCTCAGGGTTTTGGATGGTGCTATATGTTTGTTTGACAGTGTTGCCGGTGTGGAACCACAGTCTGAAACTGTATGGAGACAAGCTGATAAATATGGAGTACCAAGAATTTGTTTCGTCAACAAAATGGACCGCCTTGGCGCAAACTTTTTCCGAACGAGAGACATGATAGTAACGAATTTAGGTGCCAAACCGCTTGTGCTTCAGATCCCAATTGGTGCAGAGGACAGTTTCCAAGGAGTTGTCGATCTTTTGAAGATGAAAGCCATTGTCTGGTCAGGTGAAGAATTGGGTGCAAAATTTGAGTATCAAGATATTCCAGCAGATCTTCAAGAGTTGGCTGAGGACTACAAGGCACAGTTGATAGAGAACATAGTTGAGTTAGATGATGAAGCTATGGAAGGGTACTTAGAAGGAGTTGAGCCTAATGAGGAAACAATAAAAAAATTAATTAGGAAAGGTACGATCGCAGGCAGTTTTGTGCCAGTTCTATGTGGTTCAGCTTTTAAAAACAAGGGAGTTCAGCCCTTACTTGATGCAGTTGTGGATTACTTGCCTTCACCCCTAGATTTGCCACCAATGAAAGGCACAGACCCTGAGAACCCAGAAGCGATATTCGAAAGGGCTGCAAGCGATGAAGAACCATTTTCTGGGCTAGCTTTCAAAATCATGAGTGACTCATTTGTGGGTTCCCTTACTTTTGTAAGAATATATTCTGGGAAGCTTATGGCGGGATCTTATGTGCTGAATTCTAACAAGGGGAAGAGAGAGAGGATAGGTAGACTTCTAGAAATGCATGCCAACAGTAGAGAGGACGTGAAGGTAGCTTTAGCTGGCGATATTATTGCTCTTGCGGGTTTGAAAGATACCATTACAGGAGAAACATTGTGTGATCCTGAGAATCCTATTGTGCTTGATAGGATGGACTTCCCTGATCCTGTAATAAAGGTTGCTATTGAGCCCAAGACTAAAGCCGATGTTGACAAGATGTCAATTGGGTTATTCAAGCTTGCTCAAGAGGATCCGTCTTTCCACTTCTCACGGGATGCAGAGGTCAACCAAACAGTTATCGAGGGAATGGGTGAATTGCATCTCGAGATTATTGTTGACCGGCTCAAGAGGGAATATAAGGTTCATATCTTCTTCTTTTTGCATCTGTTGATCCTGTTAAATCGTTGGCTGTGTTTTGCCTTCTCTCTCTCTCTCTCTCTCTCTCTCTCTCTCTCTCTCTCTCTGTGTGCCATTATGTTCTCTGCTTAAATTCTCTCTCTCTCTCTCTCACACACACACACTATAAAGTACAGATATATAAGCAAGCCGATATTTTTACCTGCGACACTTGTGAGGCATCAGTTTGCTCAAAGACACAAACTCAGTACCGCTGTCCGGAAGCCAGGGGGTGGGGAACCTTATGTAGCTTCCAAGCTGATTCTTTCTCTGTTGTGAATTGTGTAACAAGTTGCAAAAGAAATTAATCAGTTTTTTCTTTTAATGTGCAATGAAATGGATTATTTGAGGGTTGAGAGATCATTATAATTCTATTATGTGCAAAAATTATGTTTCCTGAGAAGTGCTTTGGATGTCCTTGTCTGAGTTATGATAATAAACTGGTTCGCTTGCCACTCATAGGTGGAAGCTAATGTCGGCGCACCACAAGTGAACTACCGCGAAAGCATTTCTAAAACTTCTCAAGTGAGATACGTTCACAAGAAACAATCAGGTGGGCAAGGGCAGTTTGCTGACATCACTATGAGGTTTGAGCCCATGGAATCCGGTGGCGGATACGAGTTCAAGAGTGAGATCAAGGGAGGTACAGTGCCAAAAGAATATGTCCCAGGAGTGATGAAAGGAATCGAAGAGTGCATGAGCAATGGAGTGCTCGCAGGATACCCCGTTGTTGATGTCCGTGCCGTTCTAGTGGATGGTACATACCACGACGTGGATTCAAGTGTCTTGGCATTCCAGCTTGCAGCCAGAGGAGCATTCAGGGAAGGTATTAGGAAAGCTGGGCCCAGGATGTTAGAGCCCATAATGAGAGTTGAAGTTGTAACCCCTGAGGAACATTTGGGAGATGTGATTGGTGATCTTAACTCTAGGAGAGGACAGATCAACAGCTTTGGCGACAAACCTGGTGGTCTCAAGGTATGTTCCACTTGTACTTCTTTGTTCGTTACCTTGTTCTTTGTACCTACACCAATCTCCTTTACAAGTGCATAGCGAAAAGATCAATTACCGCACTGACTAAGCCATAAGAAGTAACTGCCTTGTTATTTGTGGAGTAGATAGAGCTATATTGATGACGGTTTAATGGTAGCATTATCTTGTTTTTCGTATGTTCCTCCTAAACTGTAGAAATAGGAATCACTTGCCAAAGATTTCTTCCCCTCTTCCCCACCTTAGAGCCTCTCCAATCATATTAAATCTAATCTGTTATGCAGCATTAGGATCAGTCTTGTTATTTGGCTGCTATTGTTTACTCGCGATGCTTATATGATTCTGCTCTTTAGATTTCTCCTTTTCCTTTTGTTTGTTTAAGCTGAATGTGGTTTTGGTGTCTCTTTCCAATCTATATAGGTGGTTGATTCCTTGGTTCCACTAGGAGAGATGTTTCAGTATGTGAGTACGCTCCGAGGAATGACAAAAGGTCGTGCTTCCTACATTATGCAATTAGCCAAATTCGACGTTGTCCCTCAACACATCCAGAACCAGCTATCACAGAAAGAGGAAGAGGTTACCGCCTAATTTGGCTTACCTGATTTCAAGCACCTATACTTGTAACTTTGCAAGGACCTTAAAAGGTTTTTTTTTTCTTACTATTGAAATCCGAGAAACTAATTCTTTCTGTACCCAGTTCATAAATGTAATGCAAGAAAACATGAAGGAAAAAGTGATGCGACACTCGATTTGATGGTGATTCACTAGTTTATGAATTTACCCCAACACTTGAGCGATCGCAAAGATAGTTTTTGAATCCTTTGCTGGAGGTGAAGGTGGGTGATTGACGCCAATGAACCCAGGTATCGAGATTTGATTCAAGCTGGACTAAATTTGACGTAGGAAGGAAGAGATGTTAAGCTATGAACTGACACTAATCTTGAGCTGTGTTTGGATCTTGTGCTTACAAAAGGTATTATCTTGAGAATTGAAAATAACATGGAAGGAGGAAGTAAATTTAGCATCAATTCATCTTACATTTCTGCGTAAGATGAATCCCTTGCAAACTTAGGGACACCAGTATCCGTCCAACTAAATGGGCTGAAATGCATGCATGTGCTATCGATTTCTTTTGAGAGTCCTACTTTAAGCATGCCACATTAACAGGCCTTGAATAATCCTACTTGAGCAATATCAAGAATCTACTTCACTGAGAAAATTGATTTTATATCCACTGATCCCCGGATCAAAAATCATAGTTGATATCAATTTAAGCTTTGATCTCTCAATTCGTCATTATCAAAACAGTACACAAAACTAAAAACAAATGAGGAATCTGTGGACTACGCTGTAAAAAGGAACCCAACATCACAAGATTATCAAGAGCAAAATTAGTTTCTATCAACTGATCCACGGGAATACACAAGGAGAAAGCAATCAAACTGATGAGGCTTTGTTCATGCAACCGCATCCCCCCTTCACGCTCACTTGATCTGGACAATCCCTGCACTGACTAGCTTCTGAATCTTGCTCATCACTTCCGGGTTCCTTGAATGTTCCTGAGCTGCCTTGGGATTCTCCTGGAAGTCCATCAACACCTGCCATACCAATTCAATGTTTGGATGTTTCAGAAAACAGTTCGTGGAAAGACAAGCACTTTGTCTTAACGGCTTCTAAAGGTATTTAACGTTTAGTTTCAACTGAAAATGGTTTCCAGGAAACCAAAAACATCTTTCTAGTAATTATGAGTAAAGTTGGTTCCTTTCCACCCCTTACAAAGAAGAACCGCTATCGGTCAGCCAAGCCAATTCTTTGAGAAAAGATTGACTTGTGCTAGAAAACAAAATCTGAAAACATAACTAATAAGAGAAAGTATGCATCATTCATACACCATACCTGTCTCATAACTGGATCTGTGAGGATGTTCTGAATTTCTGGATCCTGCATACCCTTAGCCTGCAAAATAGCCCAGATTTGGGAGTTAGAACTACTTAAAACTTTGCTAGACCAAATATAATTGAACTTTGCTAGACCAAACATACTAAAACTAGAGGTACCTGTCTCTCCTTAAGTTCGTCAGGAGTCAAATCACCACGGCTTGCCTTGTTAATTTGTTCCACGCATCTGCAAACAGTATTGAAACGAAAGCCTTCATTATGCAAATGCTAAAAGTGATCAGCCTAGGCCAACAAATCAAGAACCACTGTTGGCAAATCATACAATACACAATCCAATTTACACTTCAGCACAAAAAAATCTGATTGACAATCTGAAAACTATTTCAAGAACTATAGAACTACGTATTCAGGTCATACCTCCTTACACCATCAAGCAATTCCTGGTTGCGCGGCTCGTGCTTCAATCCTTCTTGGTAAGTTTCCAAAGCTTTATCGTACTCTTTCATGAAGAACTGAACTGCACCCTTCCTACTATATCCCTTGACGAAGGTTGGATCAAGCTCAATGCATTTCTCTGCATCCTTCAGTGCCTCCGGCATTGCAGTAAGTTTTGTGTAGCATGCAGCCCTGTTACTGTATACCTAGAGACAGCAACATATGGCACAAACTTTACATTTAGATCAGGAACAAAATTTAACCTAATTCTACTAGTATATATGCATGTGGAACTGTTATTCTAGTTTTAAAACTTAAGCAGAAAACCCAAATTACCCTGGGGTCGTTCGGATTTCTCCGCAAGGCTTCTGTGTAGTGCCTCACAGCCTCTGGATACTTTTGCTCTTTGAAACACTCATTTCCTGCGCCACAGCATAATGATGTCAGGCACGTTAATGTGTAGAGAGAGATGGAGAGGGAAGCCGCAAAAGAAAAAGAAGTTACCTTTCTCACGCTCCTCATCGGCGAGTTTTGGATCAAAATACTCTTGTTGTTCTAGTTCCTTCTTTGCTTTTTCAGCATCATTAAGTTTTTTCAATGTGTCTGGGTTGCGATGCTCTGTAAGGGCTTTCTGGAATGCCTCAATAGCAGGTTCAAAGTCCTTTGAACATTTTGCCAGCTTCACTAATGCAGTTCCTTTTCTTGTCAAGGCCCTGGCAACCATCTTAAAATCTGACCTAAGCTCTCTTCCCCTCTCAACAGCTTTATCACAATCTTGAATACATTCCTCGTACTGAAAGACAATAGATTATAAAAGATGAATCTCATGAGGATAGTAGGAACACACTGCAGTTATGCTTCAGCAAATAGGATAGCAGACAATTGAGGACACAAACCTTCAACGGAGATTCAGTGAATCCACGTTTGAATTATGCATCAAGAAAATATGTTTGACCACACAAGGGGGGAAAAAAGTTATCTACAGAGTCCTTATAAACAAATCTACTCCAGCAACCAACTTCAGAAACATTGCTATTAGAGCAAAAGCATAAAATACATCAAATGGTGAAGAGAGCTGGCAGTATACCGCATGAAGAAAAGCAGCAGATACACATTTCTGGGATAGCATCACAAGGACCAACATCAAAACATTTCCTGTAACAAATTTCCTTTGATCCTGAATCCTACAACTAGTGACATACACTGTTTCTAAATTTCTATATCCTCCTAGCTTTCAAATTGTAACTTTTTGCAAGTCCAAAAATTGGTCCAGAATACAACACCAGCTGCATTTGTACAATTGACTTTTTATAGCCTATAGCAATACTGTCTGCCTTTATTCTGCCTTTATTTTTCTTTTTTAAGTTGAGGACATATTTCGTAGGAATAACTGGAGGAGCTATTCACAGGTCCAAAGGTGTGCCAAGGCAAGAAAAATCCGGACAACCACCCAGGAACCATCCATTCCCATCAGCAGTCACGACAGTGGCATCAACCACATTAGCTGCTGCAAATATGCTACTCTAAGGGTCATATGAAGCACCCATGAGCTAATGGACCCCTGACAATAGTAATTCCTCCCTTTCTCTTCTAGCATGGCAACAATTTCAGCTTCAGCACCATTACAACAATAACATATTACCTCATCCACTATCGAGACATGGTCAGAGTTCCCAAGAACCCCTACCCATTCTAAATCCCTGGCCAAACACGTCTTGTGCTTCATATCCTCACCCAAGCTTTACATAATCAGCCAAATTTCTATGGGTTCACATTTCACTCAAAAACAAACAACCTTCTCTTAGTTTGCCACCACCACCAACAACATAATTCTATAAGGACTAACTGAGATAAACTAAAGTTACAAACAAGTAAATCAACTCTACTGCTAATTCTGCAAACTGGATAATGAAGTCATCTGCTAGTACAACATTGTTTCTTACCCATGAATCCAAATATAGCATCACACTTCCACTCGAGGAATAGTAAATTTATCCAGAAGATCCTTATTTTAGTAAAATTATATCAACTTATTAGCTAAAGACATTAAGACACAAGCTTTCTTAAGAGCATTCCAGAAAATCGCACTCAAACAAAGCAATAGAAAAAACAAAAGCAGAGTAAAAATAAATTCATAATACAAGTATTCAAGCATACATGATTCAACAATACAAAAAATCACACGGACTCAACAATATTAAGTCAAAAGATTCGAGGGAAAAAATACACCAATGGTGTCAGGTCAGCTAAGCAACCAGAATTTAGAACTTCTATTTCAATAGGACTCCGGTTTGAAACAGGTTCGAAACAGAAGGATGGACCAATGGCTACTTTCAACTTCCTCACCCCTTGAGGTTCTTGCACATAATACTTCGGATGTATTTGAAACTTGTGAAAAGAGTGAGAATAAGATAAAGTCACTAGAAGAAGTATATTATACAAGAGAGAGTTTGTTATAATCATTTGTCTGGCTTTGCAAACAAGAAAAAAGGAAATGAGCAGACAAAGATTTTTTCTTGTTTATTTTTAAAACGAAGACCAAAAAAATTAGTAATCATAGCAATTACTAACAAATAATGATAGGTAAAGAAAAAAAATGGAGAAAAATAGCGTGCAAATAAGGGTAAATTTTGCCAAAATTAGTATTTGTTGTAGCCAATGACTTTATTAACAAATTCAGATGATTAATTAAATCAAAAAATTTACCACAAGCCTAACAAAATTCTGATAGGACAAACCTAACAACACAATACAATAAAAGCTAGGTCAAACACAACCAAAGCATCTTCCACTTCATTCCTCTAGAACTTGCTTCCTTTTCCTGAGGCAACCAATCATGAGAAGAGAGTATTTTACTATGATCCTAACTTCTCTCTTTCTTTCGTTGTTTATTTCTCTAAAGCATAGTCATAGACCCAATAAGCGTAATAGAGGGATACGTTCAAGTCAAACCCCAAAAACTTCATTATACCAAAAATAGGGCCAATTCAATTTACAACAAGATTCCATACTTGCCAAATTCAGTTTGCACCAGGAATGATTAAGAACAAAGCAAGCTAAACTAATCACGCATAAATCTATTCAAGTGTTACCCTTCTCGAGTGAATGACATATAATAGTCGCGCACCAATCCAAATGTAGCATATCAAAGCACCGACCATCAAATTCTAGTAGTAACGACCCTAACTACTATGCAAAACAATCAAATGATCTTCTTCATAGCAAATTCACCAAAATTTAAATTGAGAAATTAAACGAAATAACAATAATGCTAATATACCTTTCCCATTTCCAAGTACACAGCAGCCCTGTTAGTCAGGAATGAAATATCCTCATCGTCCAACTCAATCGCCTTCGAGTAATGGTCGATCGCAGTATCGAAATCCTTCTTCTTGTAAGCCGCATTCCCCGCCTCCTTCTCCTTCTGCGCCCTCGCCTTCCTCTCTCTACGTTCTCTCCCCTCCTCAGGAATCTCCATCGGCTCCGGCTCCAGCTCCGGCTCCTTTTCTTTCACCGGCTCCGCCTCAGCCGGCCTCTTCCTATCCGAAGCCGACGGCTGAGCATCTGGTATGTCCATATCCTCACCCGGACTCCTCGTCTGTATCTTGACATTCAACAAAGCACCTAATGCTTGCATTACTCTCTGGTCCTTCATGTACAAATTCAAATTGCTAGGGTTTTTCTGGATATCCTGCATCATCGACACGAAATCCGGCTGTTGCAAATACGGCCTTGTACTCGGATCTGCCGTCAGCTTGGCCCACATCTCAGGCCCAGAAAACATGTCCCCAAACGGCGACGACGACGACGGTGGGCCGCGTGATTTAGAAGCAGCAGATCGAGCATCTTTAAGCCCAGATTGTAAGCCCTCGTTGTTAGGGTCAAGCTCGAGTCCCTTCTTGTAAGCTGAAACGGCGTCGCTGTAGTTGTGGAGGCCTAAGTGGGCGGCGCCGAGGCGGGAGTAGCCCTTGGGCCAGTCGGGCTTGAGCTCGACGGTTTTTTGGGCGTCGGATAGGGCCTCGGTGAACTGGTTGAGAGAGGCGTAGGCGGCGGATCGGTTGGAGTAGAGGACGTGGTTGTCTGGGGAGAGTTCGATGGCTGTGGTGAAGTGGCGAATGGCGTCGTCGTAGTTGCCGGCTGAGAAGGCGGCGTTGCCTTTGGCCTTGGCTTCGTCGGCCATGTGTATGTGGATTGGAGTGTTCTAGGGTGTTGTGGAGAGAGATGAAATTGCAGAGACGGAGAGAGAGAGAGAGAGTGGGGCGGGGTTTATAAAGAGAGCGGTGGTTGAGGAAGACGAGAGAGTTCTAGGGCTGGGGGCGGAAGGTTTGTGGGTTCTGGAAGGTTCTGGGGGGATGAGCCGTGATTGGATGCGGGAGTAGTACTCTAAGCCTCGTTTGATTCGCGGACTAAAACAGGTGGACTATCTGTCTTGTGACTAATTTAGTGCTGAATCTCACATAATCCCCTGTTTGATTCATGCAAAATTAATATTGGAATATCCCATGTTTTGGTCAATTTCATGTTTGGTTCCCTAAACTACATTTTAGGATTAATTTCAAAACTCTCTCTCCCCCTCCCCCTCTCTCTCTCCCTCCCCAACAAATTGGTGGACTATTTGTCCTGTGACTAATTTAGTAATGAATCTCACACAATCCCCTATTTGATTCATACAAGATTCAACACATGCAACATCTAGCATCCACCAATTTTTAGCAGAAAAATCCAACAGGATTACCAAGAAGTATAGGTTAAGCCGATCAAAAATATCTTCGTACAGATTAACCAACACCATATATTAGACAGTCTATTACAATGACAGTCGAGCTAACAAAATTGAACTAACCACTGCTAATCGTGCGATGGTGGTTTAGGAACATAGCCAGTATAATCTTCTTGTGATGCAAATCACGTAATAGTCAGCACTTTTCTGAAACATTTGCGCACAAAGTATTGCAAACTCATTCATACCAAGCCAGCAAGCCCTCATTTTTTCTATACAATGACAACAAATTTGCAGCAAAACACAAAAAAATGAGGGCTAAATAAATTCATATGAGTTCATTTGTCTACATTGTTCTATAATTTCTTTTGAAGTTGGGATAAATGAATCTGGTCTTTGGCATGTTTTTATTGCAATGCCAAACAGGTTCAAAAGGTCTTATTTGACATCTCTCGTTTTCGTTCTCATCCTCGTCCATTTGTATTACATTCAAATTGTAATCGTCTGTTTATATTTTGTAGTGATTTCACTTGAAATAGAAATTAATCGACTATCAGTCATTTTTTTTTATCTGGTTTATCACCCTTCATGGAATTTGAGGTTTCTTTTTGTGTTCTGCTGCAAATTTGCTCTCATTGTATAGAAAAAAAATGAGGGCTTGCTGGCTTGGTATGAATGAATTTGTGATACTTTGTGCGCAAATGTTTCAGAAAAGTGCTGACTATTATGTGATTTGCATCACAAGAAGATTATACTGGCTATGTTCCTAAACCGCCATCGCACGATTAGTAGTGGCTAGTTCAATTTTGTTAGCTCGAGTGTCATTGTAATAGATTGTCTAATATATGGTGTTGGTTAAACTGTACGAAGATATTTTTGATCGGCTTAACCTATACTTCTTGGTAATCCTGTTGGATATTTCTGTTATAAATTGGTGGATGCTAGATGTTGAATGTGTTTGATTTTTAAAGTCAAAGAGAGGCCTTGAAATGTTTGAGAAACACAAAGAACCTCCATTGATTGGTTGAATGAGGAGAGAAATGGAGAGCAAATTGGTTTTTGTTTTTTTGAAAAACTACAGTTTTATTTTGAGCCAAGATTTGAGTTAGGCGATGCTGATTAGGACATGCCACTAATCAAGCACAGAAGGAGGAGCATATGACCTAGTCTGTCTTACCAAGTTTCAAAATTTATTCGTACTTCTGTTTTTCTGAAAATTGTTACGATTATATGAGTTTGCCAGCCTGACATTAGTAAAGAAAATCGAACACCCGCGTATCCATGAATTTTTGAAAAGTTGAATGACCGGTTTCTCTTAAGATTGTATGTACTATAACATTTTTTTTTTATATCGGCTTGGCAAACTAAACGTTGGAGTAATCATTCCATTGCAGCTTGGTTCCAATATGCAACCAAGTTCATTTTATAAGTTCTCCAATGGGAAGCTAACCATGAGAAATTTAACAAAAAAAAAGGTGCAATTATCTTGAAATTAAATACGAGTGCTAGTATGTCATTACAAGCACATTACAATGTTTCAATTAATTTGTTGGAGAGAGAGAGAGAGAGAGAGAGAGAGAGAGAGAGAGAGAGAGAGAGAGAGAGAGAGAGAGAGAGAGTGAGTCTTGAAATTAATTCAGAAATGTAGTTTAGGGAACCAAACATGGGATTGACCAAAACATGGGATATCCCAATGTTAATCCTACATGAATCAATTTTTTGGTACTAAATTTTGCTAAAACATGGGACATTTCACTAATTTTTTGGTAGCCGAAAATGGCCGGCCGGAGGTGCGATGGTGGTCGGCCGGAGTTAGGAGTTGTGTTTTTTTTAATTGTTTGTACGAAATTAGAATTTTTTAAAATTAGTGACATTTCACTAATTTTTTAGGTCGCCGGAAGTGGTCGGCCTGAGGTGGGGTCGTGGTCGGCCATGAGGCAAGAGTTTTTTTTTTTTTTTTTGTACGAAATTAGAATTTTTAAAAATTAGTAACATGTCACTAATTTTTCAAGTCGCCTGGTTGGCTGGAGGTGGAGCAATGGTCGGTTAGGAGGTGGGAGTTGATTTTTTTTGAATTGTTTGTGTAAAATTAAAATTTTGTAAAAATTAGTGACATGTCACTAATTTTTTGGGCCACCGAAAGTGGTCAATCGGAGGTGGGGTGATGGTCGGCCAGGAGGCAGGAGTTGATTTTTGGAAAGAAATTAGAATTTTTAAAAATTAGTAACATGTCACTAATTTTTGGGGTTGCCAGAAGTGGTTGGTCGGGGATGGGTTGGTGGTCAGCCATAAGGCAGGAGTTGATTTTTTGATTTTTTTTGTGTGCAAAATTAGATTTTTTAAAAATTAGTGACATGTCACTAATTTTTTGGGTCGCCGGAATTGGTCGGCCGGAGATGGGGTGCTGGTCGGCTAGAAGGCAGAATTGATTTCTTTGATTTTTTTGTACGAAATTAAAACTTTTAAAAATTAGTGACATTTCACTAATTTTTTTGTCTTTATATTCGATTGCAAAAGTTTATTGTCTTTCCCTTTAAAAATGTCAAATGTTTTGGATTTTTGGCTAAGTTGCCTTAATCAACATGCAACTTTAAAAAAAAAATTCCTTGAAATATTTTGAAACATGATAAATGTTTTGAAATCTTTTCAATATATACTACAGTACTACTTTTAAATGTCCTAAAATGTTTTGTACTTTTTGTTTGCTTTACATGCCCCTAGCAATCAATTTGAATCTCAACCCATCTCACTGACATTGTCTGCTACTTCGTTACCCGGACAAAATAAATGTGCTCCATCCACCAATTACGTTAGTAACAAAATAAATGTAAAGTTTTTTAACAAGAAATAAAAAAGAGATCAAATATTTATTAAAAGAAAAACTCGTTGTTTCTTTTTCCCTCTAGTAAAAATAAATAAATAAGTGTGGATTACATATTTAATTGGCATTTTATGTGTGGATTATATGCTTCTTCCTGTAGAGGAGCAAATGGAGATTGATGCTTGCTTAATTAAACCACAAAAAATTACGGTTGGAGTTAAATCTTCAAGTTACATTTAATGAGACTGAAGAAGTAAATAAATCAGTGTCCTCAGAGGGAAGTAGAAAGGTACATTGCGAACGCATCCTTTGAGAAGGCAATGTTGGCACTTCGATAAAGCTGTAATGTGCTTTTGTAAATGTAACTTTACAGTTAAATGTGACAACAAATTGTTGAATATTTTGTAAATGTAACGTGTCGATCCTTTCTCTCCCTCTTTTCCTTTTCTCTTTCTCAAGAGTTATGGCTTGCTACTATATTATGTATATTCGTTACTAATTGTCACTTTCTCTTCTTGAATCTATAAACAAGAAAACCAACAATGTTGCAATTGAACATAACAACAATACTTCATTAAAAACAGAAAACCAACCAAAGAACGAACAGTGGGCTTCCTCCCCAAGTAACTTGTCACACTCCTCAGGCCAATTATAGTCCATCCTCCCCATATATTTTAACGAAAGTTCAATATTATGGGAGACCAGTTAGGGTTTCAACTATTGTAGTGGCACACCAGGCAAACTTTCGTCTACCTAGTCTGAATGGAAAATGAATCAGTCCAGAGTAGGTTCAACTCTGTATTTCACTATTTGATACTTTGCATGAACTAAAAAAAGGAAGTAACGCGATACAAACATCATTAGTTACAATACAATACTTTAATTAACTAAAGAGAACCCTAAATCTCCAATCCTTAACCACAAACCTAACTAGCCCAATCCTAATCAGAAACCCTAAATCAATCCAATCCATACCCCTTTCAAGAGGTATGAAAGAGATTTATAGAGAGAGAAAGAGAGAGACGTACTGAGAGAGAGACACACGTACTGCATACCTTGGTGAAAGAGAGAGGAGCAAGCTCAGTGAGGAAAAAGCTCCACATTCTTCTCTGCTTCAGATCCTTAGGACGCTAGTTGAGAAAATTTGAATGACATAGTAATGTTTTGGTTTGAGAAGGGGAAAAAAGGAAAGTTAAGGTACTTCTCAAGTCCAATATGAGAAGTATGTTCTAATTTAGTACACCAGAAATTTCATATACTTCTCAAGTCCAAAACGAGATGTTTAAAGACTTCTCATTTTAGACATGAGAAGTATATATGGACACGCTGACCAAACATCCACGTTGGACGGGGACATGTCGGATGAAATTTTAAGAGACTTCTAAGGTTGAGAATGAGAAGTGGTTAAAGATCCCAGGTTGAAAATGAGAAGTACAAAATAACGGTAGTTTATAAATAGTTTGAAAACAACGGTAGATTCCTAAATAGTTTAAAAAACAACGTTATTTTCATACTCCCTCCGTTCAAAAAAGTTTGGCCTACTTACAAATTTTCAAATTTTATGTACAATACACATTGTTACCCAAAAATTCTAACTTTTCAAGTTTGTCTTTCATTAGTTGACTCTAATAAAATAGGAGTTAATCAAGTTTTGAATTTAAATTGTTTTCCGTAAAGCGAAAAATCTTGCCACCAATATAATTAGAGACTTTTTTCAAAATTTTAAAACGCACTTGAAACTTTAAAAATTTTAAATTTTTTTCTTTTGGTATCATTTTTTAAATGTTAAAAGCATCTCAAGGGTAGAAATGGAATTTATCAACTTCCTTTGTTGAAAATTTTAAATTGATCCTATATTTTGGGATAAAAAAAAGAAAACAGATCTAACTTTTTGGCACGAAGGGAGTAAAAAAAAACTCTTCCAAATTCTCCACTCCCCTGCGCTTTTCACACACTCTCTAAAATGGCTTCCTCTCGCTTCCACCGTAATCCCTACACCCCTTCACCATCGGCACCCTCCACCTCCTCCTCCTTTCCACCCAATCTCACCCTTCCTCCACCTCACCCCCATCCCAACCTCCTCCAAAACCCTAGCTCCAACGCCAACCCCATTCAAAACCCTTATCCCGCCGCCACTACACCGCCTCCTCCTCAAGTAGACGTTTACCTCTCCGCCTCCACCCACCTCACGCGCCAAGAACTCCTCGCTCGCCGGGCCCACAACCTGCGGCAGCTCACTAGGGTTTACAAAGACCATTACTGGGCCATGATGGAAGAACTCAAGGGGAAGTTTAAAGAGTACGTTTGGAAACACGGGTTGAGTCCGTACAAGGAAGGAGGTGGTGGTGGGGCTGATGATGATGATGAAGAGAGGGGTAATGGTTTGGAGGTGAATAATACAACTGCGCTGTGCGCGTTTAATGGGTGTACGTTGAAGGCAATGGCTTTGACGAAGTTCTGTCATCTGCATATTCTTTCCGACTCGAAGCAAGTGTTGTATAAGCCTTGTGAATATGTCATTAAGAGGTTGGTTTCTATTCTCACTCCATTTCACTTTCTTAGGTCATTTGCTTTAGAATGTTGTATGAGGAAGTGGAATTGTTGAAGTATTGGTATCCAGTATTTTAGAGTTATGCATTAGATACGCACAACTTAACCATCTAGGGTGGGGTGCTTGCTGTTGGGAAGGGGAATTCATGCTCTTAAGTCTTAATGAGAAAGCTCATCAGTGGAAATTGTAGAAAGTCTCGATTCAGAGGAAGAATGATCTGTTCCCATGTAGTTTGGGTCGACCACAATTTCCCAATACATAGAATCTCACTAATTGGAATCTCTGGTTGAAAGCGAATATGAGCAATCACGAGCCGAAAACCGAACCCTATCATCCAAATTAGTAACCTACACCTACTCGGGACTCTCTTCATCTAGCCGATAAACTCCATCCACAATATCTTAGCGATCTGTAATCTATGTTGCAATGGACTTGGGTGCAACTATCGGGTGCGGGCAGGCCCGTCCCTGAGATTTCCGGGGCCCTAAGCACAAAATCAATTTGGGGCCCTTCTTATTTAAAGAAACACTACAATTCAAAAGATACAAATCGTCCCAAATAAAAAACTTACAAGAATTTGAATGTTGAAGTCACAAAAAGTACTTAACATTACATTTACTAATAAGTATCACTTGAACCTCACTCTTGCATTTTTAGAAGCAAATAAATAAATCAAACTAGTATAATCTAGTTTTGATGCAAAATAATTTTCAATGGATAACATTGCTAATCCATTCAATCTTTCACAAAACAGTCAGTGAACAATTAAACAAACAAATAGTTCCCAAAGTATTAAACAAATCATTAATGCCCAATATTATACTTGCAAAAGATAAAAGTACAAGTCCATTAAAAAAAAATGCATACCTTAGAGAGTTGGAGCTGATCAGCCGGCAATCGTAATACTCAATATTACTTCTAATACGTGTAATACATGATTGGCATTCGGCAGCATCTTCTACTTCCTTGCAATATTACGGTATTTTTATTTGATTTTCAATTCGGGGCTTGGGGGTTAGGGCAAACTTAACAGCTTTGAGAATATAAAAATGGAGAAGAGAGAGAATCGAGAAACAAGCTGCCGTTCTGTCCTTTGTTTTCCTTTTGTTTTTTTATTTTTTTTCCTTTAAATACTTCAGTAATAAGTATCAGACGACCATAAAAATTTGGGCCCTTGTTTTTTTGGAATGGGCCTCACTTATTTAAGTTAGTTCGGGCCCTATTTTGTTTTACTTGGGCTTAAAAAACTCCTAGTCCACTATATATACCCATAATAGGAGGGGACCCTTTTTGGGCCTTTTTTTGGGGGCCCTGAGACACCGCTTGGTGGGCTTTGGCCCAGGGCCGGCCCTGGGTGCGGGTGCTGATACAAATCAAAGGAGAGAGAAACAAACCAAGGCATTGCATATATCAAATGTATTAGATGTATCAATTACAATGACAAAACAAAGCTTAAATAGACTAAACCTAAGAAACCCTAATAATACAAAAAGACTAAACTACCCAAAACATAAAAGATAAATAACGATAACCTTAGCGAAACCCTAACAACACAAAAAGACTAAACTACCCCGAATATAAAATATAAATAACAATAAACTGAAAAACCCTAACAATTTAACTGAAACCCTAAATTATACTTCACACGCCCCCTCAAACTCATGATGCGAACCCGGAGAGCAACGCGAGTTTGCCAAGAAAGTAACGAAGCCAAACGGTGTAATAGGGGCCGAACCATTGCCAATACCAATGCTAATGCCAATACCAATCTGTGCTGAACAGTTGCCAATACCAATGCCGATCGACTGCAAATTTTGGAGATTTCAAAGACACTACGAAGTGGGTGGAGAGAGAGAAGACAGACCCACTATTCAGAAAATCAGAGAGACTCAAGGGGGGAATAGAAACAGATTCAGATTTTCCAGAGGGAGACCGAGAAAAGATTTCAGAGTAATTAGAGGGTTCAACAGATTCAGATGGATTTTCTGTGTGTGAGAGAGAGAGAGAGCCAACAGAGAGACATAGATAGATACTTAAACAGAGAGGCAGAGAGAGGAAGACTGATATAGACAGAGAGAGATTTTTAGAGGCAGATGCAAAACAGAGAGGGAGGGAGGCTGACGGAGCTCCAGCGACGGTGCCGATGTGCAAAGGAGTCCCAAAATAGACAAGGGTTTGCAGATCTGAAGTTTACACCATCAAATAGGGCTGTTTGGAGGTTGCCGGGGTCAGATGAAGCTCCGGCGAGGGTCGCCGGAGGTCAAAAGGTTGCTGAGTTGTTGTTGCTGCTGAGTTGCTACCTTGCTGCTTGCTGCTATGAGATAGGGAGGCTGTTGTACTGAGAGGAAGAGAGAGAGTGGTGTGGCTGATGTTGTTGCTGCTGTTGATGCTGCTGATGCTGCTGATGTTGCTGCCATCGAAGGAGAAGACAAAGAGAGAGAGAGATCCATAGGAGGAGATAGGTTGATGCAGAAAATAGAGGAGGGACAGGTCACAAGATCGAAAGCCGCTTTGATACCATGATACAAACCAAAGGGGAGAGAAACAAACCAAGGCATTGCATATATCAAATGTATTAGATGTATCAATTACAATGACAAAACAAAGCTTAAATAGACAAAACCTAAGAAACCCTAATAATACAAAAAGACTAAACTACCCAAAACATAAAAGATAAATAACGATAACCTTAGCGAAACCCTAACAACACAAAAAGACTAAACTACCCCGAATATAAAAGATAAATAACAATAAACTGAAAAACCCTAACAATTTAACTGAAACCCTAAATTATACTTCACAGGTGCGGGTGCGGGTGCGAGTGCGAGTCTAAGCGTCAGATCTTCCTAAACTTAAATCTTAGAATGCTGGGATATGTGTCCCCTAATTGGGTGTGGATCCGGGGACACACCGTGAACACTTGTGTCATACATATTGCATAATTTTTGCAGATTATGTATCGTAAATGTACTCCCTCCGTCCCAATTTGATAGTCCACTACGAAACTACGTGCAATTTTCAAACTAAAAAATAATGTATTTATCGAAATAATTTTTGAATTTTTTTTTTGCACGGTATAAAAGTTCTCAATGAGATCTATCAAAACTAGATCCATATTGGCGAAAAAATTATTTTTTGCAAGTGCATTATTTTTTAGTTTGAAAATTGCACGTAATTTAATGGTGGACTATCAAATTGGGACGGAGGGAGTATTTAAACAAGAAGGGGTTAAGAAAAATATGATTTTGCTATTTTATGCCCATGTGAGACTAGAAATATCGCTTTTCTAGCAAATTTTCTATTATTTTTCTGTAAATATAATGACAATATCATGACAATTAGAGGATCCGAGTGTCCAAAATGGATACACATGTCAGACACATCGAAACGGCTACTTCAGCCAAAGTGAAGGATCCATGTAACATAGTTTGTAATACTATGGGTGAATAATTGGTTGCCGGTTTATGCTAACAGTTCTTTAGTTCCTACTATAATAAAAGTGCATTATTCATACCTATTGTGTCTTATTAAATTTTGCTATTTGGCTTGCAACGGTGCTTCCGGGAATTTTTGGCAGATGTACTTATAACTTTATAAGGTATCACCCATGTCCAACACATTGGATAAATTATTTCGTAATTCTCAAATCCTAAACAAAAGTAAATATCTCTATATTAAAACTACGGAGAACTTTTCTTTACCTCCTTATTGTTTTAAATGATGTGCACATGAATTAATTGTCATTGGGAAATAACCAATTAACTCGTCGTAGTTTTTAGACTAAAGTGCACAACAAATTAAGGTTACTATGTAATTTTGAAAACACCAAGGTGCTTTATCTCGGTAAAATAGTTTAGCCCCAAATAGGGGTACAAGTGCAGTTTTTACATTTTGCGATGGGGCACTTTAGTTAACAAATAACAAAGCACTACATTGGTAGTTTTACTGATGACAAGAAAGTAATATGGGTTCATAACGTCTTTCTAGTGATGCTAAATCAGCTAAATTTTTCTTGAGAAATGAATTTTAGGTAGCTGAAGAGATTCAAGCTTCCTGTCCAGTGGGTTCACATGACACCATAGAGTTGGCTGTGGTGCTGCTCCGGCTGTGTTGCTGCCTTTAGATTCATGTGCAATGCATATCGAGAGTTTTTTTGGAACCTCTTTGAGCATTAGTATGTCCTTTTTGTTACAAACGTATTCACTATTTGTTTAGGACTTTTGGGTGCTGATGATTGACTATCGGTTTAACTAGCCTTTGTTGATGCTGTTGGATTAGTTTCCGCCTTTCTGGTCTTGCTGCCGATATTCTCTCCTTGTTTTGTTGAATTTAGCTCTAGTTTACCTAGTTGACAATTTAGTCAGATTGGAGAGTATCTTAGTTTTTTTTGCATGGGGTTTGTGGATGTTGAATGACTTTTGGTCTAGTATCATATCTGTTCATCACTATGATACCTGTGCATGTTCAGAATTGGATTCCAATTATGTAGTCTTATACTTTCTCTAGGCTAGCTTTGGTGAGGAGGGAGCTGCTGCCCCTAGTGAGAAAATAGAATACGAGTTCTATAGGAGGATACAAAAGTCTGAAGTGGCTAAGGCCTTGAAGAGGATGAAACTGGGTCGGGCCTTAGGGCCAGATGGTATCCCCATTGAAGTTTGGAGAAGCCTAGGTGACTTGGGGATGACTTGGTTGACAAAATTGTTCAACAAGATTATTTTATCTAGAAGAATGCCCGACGAATGGAGGAGGAGCACCTTAGTACCTATCTACAAGAATAAGGGGGATATCCAAAGTTGCAACAACTATAGGGGTATTAAGTTGATGAGTCATACGATGAAGTTGTGGGAAAGAGTTATTGAGCATCGATTGAGGATGTTGACTATGGTATCGGAGAAACAGTTTGGGTTCATGCCTGGAAGATCGACCATGGAAGCTATCTATCTACTAAGGAGTTTGGTGGAAAAATACAGGGCAACGAAGAAAGATCTCCATATGGTTTTCATAGACCTCGAAAAGGCTTATGATAGGGTGCCTAGAGACATTATATGGTGGGTTTTGGAGTGAAAGGGAGTAACCAAAGGGTATATTGATGTGGTTAGAGACATGTATGAAGGTGCCGTCACTGCCATTAGATCACAAACAGGGGAAACGAGTGAATTTCCCATCACCGTAGGATTGCACCAAGGGTCAGCCTTGAGCCTGTACCTTTTCGCGTTAGTTATGGATGAATTGACTAAGCAGATTTAGGACGATATTCCATGGTGTATGTTGTTTGCAGATGATATTGTCCTTGTAGATGAAACTGCTAGTGGTGTTAACACTAAATTAGAAATGTGGCGGGAACCATTGGAGTCTAAGGGCTTTCGGATAAGTAGGAGTAAAACGGAGTACATGGTTTGCAAGTTTAGTGATACCAGAAGTGCGTATGAAGAAAGAGTGATGATTCAGGATCAGGAGATACCAAAGAGTGACCATTTTAGGTATTTAGGCTCTATTATTAGTCAAGATGGAGATATTGCAGATGATGTGACTCATAGGATCCAAGTGGGATGGCTCAAGTGGAGAAGCGCTACTGGTGTATTGTGTGACAAGAGGTTACCCACAAAATTGAAGGGAAAATTCTATAGGACTGCCATAAGACCAGCGATGCTTTACGGGACAGAATGTTGGCCTATTAAGAAACAGCAGGTGAACAAGATAAGTGTTGCGGAAATGAGAATGTTGAGGGTGGATGTGTGGTAAGACTAGACGAGACAGGATTAGAAATGAAACAATCCGCGAGATGGTAGGTGTAGCACCTATGAAGGAAAAGTTGAGAGAGAATAGGCTAATTTTAAGGTGGTTTGGGCATACCTACCGTAGACCAGCAGATGTTGTAGTTAAGAGAGCGGATAGGATAGCTTTGGATAGAAACGCTCCGGGGAGGGGGAAGACCCAAACTGACTTTAGATGCGGTAGTGCGTAAAAATTTGAGTCTATTAGGTTTAAGTGAGCAAACAGCTCTTAACAGAGCTCAATGGAGGAAAAAGATTCATGTAGCCGATCCCAATTGATTAGGACATAAGGCTCGGTTTGGTTTGGTTTGGTTTATACTTTCTCTAGGCTGTTCCATCTTGATCTTGATTTCCTTTGCAAATTAAGAGGTTGGAAAAGACGATGACGATAAAGTTTGTGTTGTAGCTTGTGGTCTCGACTTTACATCATTCATTCGTGGGTTTTTGGTGGTATGGTTTTACTCGTAGAATAGTTGGTTCTTGGTTTAGCTTCAGTTTATAATGAAATAACACCTGTTAGCAGCTTAAAATGGATATTTATACCTGATTGGCCAGCTTGTGTAAATGGGCATCATTGCAAATCTGCATTTCATGTTAAAATTCGGTTCCTTGTTTCCTATGAAGCACGGATACGATACGATACGGACATGCAGATACGTGATTTTCCAAAAAGTCGAATACGATACGTTGGGGGATACGTTGAGTATAAATTATAAAAATAAATATATTATATATATACAATTTTTTAATTCCTATAATTCCATTACACAAGTTCACCATTTCACATGCCGAGCAAAAACAAAAGAGCATTTAACATCATCAAAAGTTAAAAGATTGGCCTTGTCCACCAAAAATATTGCCAACAATTACGAGAGCCGTATCCGATATGCGTACTATACTGATAAGGAGGCCAAAATAGAGTATCCGTGCTTCATAGCTTGTTTCTAAGGGTTTAGGCTTAGGTGTAGGATATTCAATATGCAACCAGAATGACATAAAACTGCTATTACCATCCGACAATATGGATTGAGGGGGTGCAACCTGTATATAAAAGAAAAGGCCAAAGGGTTTACATATAGTGCAACCCAAGACAAAATTCACTCCAGAGCTTCTACAAAATCCAAAAATTGGTTGGTTTTTGGGGTTACTTGGTAGGTCTATAGCCAGGATTCTGAAACAGTTGAGAAAAAACTACCCAAATATGATGCGGCTGTTAGTATGCATTGTTCAAGAAATTCATTTTCTTGATTTTTAGTATTGCTATTGCCCTAGATAAAAAATCATGAATGGGGAGATATCTTTGCAAATTGCTAAACCAGACTATCTATATTAGGAACCTCAATTATGTGTAGACTTCATATGAAAGTTTGATTTCAGTACCTTGCTCAAATTGTGCATTTCTGTTGTCTGTGGATGCGGGAGATTGTTTCTTTGCTAATTGCATTATCTTTTTTTCTAGTGCACAGGCAGGACCAATAACCTGTGGCAGGCCTATATTACGAGCTAGGGTTCCTGCATTTTGCAATGTTCACCTCCAAAAAGCTCATCGTGCCATGAAGAAGGCAGGTCTTCATATCTCCTCATCTAGCAAGCTTCCTCCCAAATTTCATATCATAGTGGCAGAATATGTGCGCCAAATTCAAGCCAATAGAAGGGCTGCATTGAAGGCAAATACAAGAAGTGTTGTGGTTAAGCGAGAAAGCTGTATCTGAGAAACTCCCTGTTCGTCTTGCAGACTGGATCCAGCATGCAAACAAGCAATATACTTATCTCAATGCAATATGTATGAAAGCTCAGAGTGATGTAGAATAAGAAGGTGCCCTTCCATCTATAGCAGGTCCGGTGCTCACGCAATCAACAGTGAAAGACCTGTCAGTTCCAGGGGTAGCTCTGTTATGAGCTGGCTTTCTTCCGTTGATCAGGAACCTCGCAACCTCGCCTGCCATGAAGTGCATCCATTCGTATCACTTCCACTGGCTACATTCTTACTCCTTGTTCTGGGACTGTGAGTCCTGTCCTATGCTTGAGTGTCTTCGAAGAGTCAAGTGATGCAATAAGTAGGCATGGGAATTTTTTGGATCAAATGGAAGAAAGATGAAGGCTTTTTGGTTCAAAAGGGTGCTTATAAATCCAGCTTTTGAAAAACTCAAGGTACCTCAAGAGTCTCCTGCTGCGTCTTTGTTTGAATCATTTGGGGATCCCTTTGGATAGGTTTGAAATAAATATCAAATACATAAATGTTTTATGGATAAAGTAAGTTTTTTGCTTTTACATGCAATGAAATAAATCTTAAAATATACATTAAAAAAATTTAGCTGTACCCAGTCGGCCTGTCGCACCCGCCATAATTTTCAGCTCGTTAAATAAACGAGCCGAGCACAAGCCAAGAGATGCTTGGCTCGGATCAGCTCACGAGCTGACATACATATGAATATATACGTGTTTCTTACCTCGTATACAGGTATAGATACACTCAATACATATGTATTTGAGCTACGTGGCAGTAGACGTGCTGTATGCAAGAACATACTTGAAGTGTTGAACCATTAAATAGGGTGGTATACTTGCCTCTTGAATTTCATTTTTCGATGTGGGACAAACTGAAGAGTAGTGGAATGCATGAAGGGGTGAAGCGGTGAAGGCTGCTTGTGTTTGTTAGTCCCACATCGCCAATGAATCCCTTATAAAATATAGAACCCAGCATCCACATTCCCTTCACGTGTTGCGTGAGCTCTTTCGCTATTGAGCCTCTGAAGCCGAGCTCGAGCCCAACTTTCTTAGCTCGATTCGAGCTCGAGCCCGAGCAACACAAAGCTCAGCTCGACTTGGCTCGTTTAGACCCCTAGTTTTCAACGTATCCCATACTATACCTGTACCGCATACCCGTATCTATGTTTCACAGATACACACAAATAAGTTCAAGTATAATCATTTAGAGCATCTCCACCCCTTACCCTTTTTTACTCAAACTCAAAATTCTAGTAAAACTTCCCCAAACCCACTCAATTGAGTTTTACTAAGGAGACTTGAATATTTACCGAATATGATCATGGTAAATCTCGTGCAAGCCCCCACACAGAATGAATAATGTATTAATGTGCACCCACTTCCTAAGCGAGTGAACAAATTGCAACTGCACTTCATTGTCATAGCATAGAATAGAAAAATCGCAAAATCGAATCCAACAGGTAGATCCCCATCAACTGTAACATCTAATGACTACTGCCAATACATGACTCAAAATTATGATATGTGCTTGAAACAAAAATGAAGAGGCACAAATGAGGGGCAAACAGACTAAACATAGACATATATATATCAGCCTTACATGTGAGGAAGTTATATGTTGCTAGCAACTGAAACCAATTTGGGGACAAAAATTCCCCATAAGCGATGGCTTTGACAATTAAGTTTCTTGCATTACAGTTGGTTGTATCCTTCCAAATTCCCAACACAAAAATATCCAAAACAAGAACCAATTGAATACTGAGTAGGCTACCCCCACCACACAATCAACTTTCGGAACATGATTAGGATTTTATTTAAAATCCTACGTATACATAGTGTCACAGGGTGGCAATTATGGCAAGATTATGTACAAGAGACACCATGTGGCTACCAAAACACGCTTGTAAGTACTCCAGGCACCTTGCAAGCAAGTGGGCAAGCATTGTATGTCAGTAAAACATCAAGAAAGCAATAATATAGCTGACTACAAGAGCAATGGTAAAATTGTCCAAACGGTAAGTTTCATTGATGAGAAAATGACATTGAAACATGGACAAACAAGCTAACAAAGTAAGAGACTCACGCATACTGATGGGAGGGAAGCTCCGTAGACTGGTTACTATCCCCTTTCTTATTCTAATTGCTTGTCTTCCCTTCAATCTTTTCTCCAGGTGGAGTCATGAGCTAATGAACCTTGTTCAACAGTGACCACAGACCTACAAACTGTTGAGGAACCATGGAAGTGGAGAAATGCTACCAGTTTTTCATTTGTTGGAAACTCACACCCTACACACAGGATTTTTTGTCCGAAGCCCCGTCTCCATGTTCAAGTGCAATCCTAGCCACATGATTGTCCCTTGAGATCTGTTTGTTTCGATATTCCTGCTATATCGTGCAGTTTGCAGGGCATTGTGATTGGGGAATTGGGTTTTGGGGGGACATCTTTCGTGTGGTCCCTGCTGTAGAATAAATGCTGGTTACCTTATTGCTTAACTTTTTAATGTGATCTCATCGTGTCCATTTTGGTGATTAGTGACGAGGGACGGAAGGATATATACAGAAGTATTGTTGTGCTGCCAATCATTGTTTACAATCTACCCATTCAAGACTGGTGGTGGAATTCATAAGCAAGTTGCAAGTTGATGTTACTCTCTCAGACCTCGTAGTACAGTTGATTGAGTTGCCAAAAAATCCCACGGGATTAGGAGTAATTTGAGACTTTGTTTGGTACTCTGTTCGGGGTTGTGAAGATGAATATGCATTTTACTATCTTTTATTCTGTCGAGGATTGTAGACACTTCTTGTTTTGTTTCTAGTATTTTAAACCAGTTTATTGTGTTCTATAAAGTGCGGTTGGAGCAGATATATGTTTGACAAGGGGTATTTTTGTCCTCTAAATAGAAAAGTAGAGCAATTTGGGCAAGAAGATGGCCTAAGGTTGACAAATCCCTAATAGAAGGGGTCTGAATGAATAACGGAGAATAGATGGAGGTAGTTCGGGTAAATATTTGTTGGTTTAGGGTCTTTTTTTTTTTTTTTTTTTTTTCCTTCTAAAAGCTATGCTGGTGTTGTTTTGCTAACTATCTGTAATTTGCTGGCTTTTTTTGCATGGTGGTAGTTGTGCTACGTACTTCATCTGATTGTATATGTTCTTGATTGTAGTTATCCACTGAACTGATATGGAAAATCTTGTATCGATTGGATGTGAGGTAGCGATGCAGAATACAACTTTTGTCGAGAAAGTGGGATGCACAATTGCCCTGTCCAACTCCATGCATAATTGCCTCAAGGCCCTCAACATGGCAAAATCTAACAAATACATAGATAAAGACAATTATGCATGGAGTTGGACACATGGAGGACAATTGTGTAGCCCACTTTCTCAACAAAAGTTGTATTCTGCATCGCTGCTTCACGTCCAACTGATAAAAAAAAATTCCATAACAGTTCCTCGGGTAACCACAATCAAAAGAGAATGTTTTCAAAACTATGTCAAGGTTCAAGCATGTTATGCACGCAAAAGAGAATGTTTATTTTAAGTGTGTTACGAGCGCAAAAAAGAATATTTGGTTTCAAGCATGTTACGAGTGCAAAAGAGAATGTTTTCTTTTCATCGAGAGGTTATCTAGGTTCGAAGTTAAACATTGACCAAGGAATTCAAATGCTTTTCTTATTAATGTGTGGGAATAACAACGATTGAAATGCCTAACCACAAGGCTCACTAGCCTCTCATCTTACCATTTGGAGGTTCAAAAATCAAATTAATCGAATAATTAGTGTGTCACTCAGTCACATGAACATTCAAAATGTCGTACGCTTGTGCACTCAATCCTCGCTCTCGCGGATTATAGTAGTTAGAGGTATGATTAAAAAAAAGGCTTTCAAGCTCGTGCTCCAACATGTTCACACACAAGTGAATTATGTGATTTAAATATGATAGGCTTAAAATAAAGAGCGAACATTAATACATTTTTTTATGTGTATTTGTGTCACCAGACTCACCACAGCACAAGTCCTCAATCTACCCTATGTAAACATATATCTGTTCTAACAAAGAAAGGGCCTACCCACTTTGGTATCTAACTATCGGTCTACTATTTCGAATTTCAAAATTTAGAGTCGAGGCCTTTCTTTTAAATGCTCACTGGGCTAACCACATTGGTTATATAATTGGGCCAATTTGGCTATCGTCGCCTCACATTTCTTGGTCAAATTTGCACTTGTTAGGCTCACTTTTTTATTTCTTACCCAATTTTCTCACAGTAATTGGAATGTCATTTTGTTCACCTTCACCCTCATTAAAAGAAGGTGAAAATTACCTTCATTCTTATTGATTGAAATAATGTAAATCTCACTCCTGCAATACACTTTTTGGTAAGAATGAGATTATTTTTTGGTGATATCTGCAATATATCTAAAATAGTAAAGTGAGAGTAATGTTCACCCTCTTTTAATGAGAGTGAACAAAATTAAACTCCAGTAATCAAAAGCTATATTAACACACCCCCACCTCCCTCTCTCAGTCTCAGGGTGCCCATTTGGGAGCCTCTTTTTTCGCATTATAAATTTTGCATTTTCCATTTGCGGGAAATTCGGGGTCCCTTCATCGCCCCGTTCTAATCGTCAATCTTGGTAAGTAATGGTTCATATATGTTTATTAACTCTAAGAGTGTTTTTGCAAATCTGAACCATTGTTTGCAGAGATAGACGGCTCGGATAAGCACTGTAGGATCCCAAGGCAAAAACTCAAAACCAGGCAATGAAGACACAATTTGATAATTAACCGTACTTTTGCATTCGATAATTACCTAGAGCATCTCTAATTCTCTACTCCTTACTCCAATTTAGACTCAAACTCAAATTTGAGTAAAATTTATCCAAACCTTCCTCCACTCTTTACCCAAATCTATATCAAATTTGATTTTTACTAAAATATTTCGCCAAATCTGATGTGAACCAAATTTTCATGGCTCTTGCTGCTACTTATCCTTTCGTCATTCAATGCTGTGGATTAAATCTCCATGTACAATTTGAGCAAGAGTTTAAAGAAGTCCTACCAAATCAAGTTTTTCCCCAAATTTTTACTGAAATTTGAGTAAAATTGGGCAAGGAGGGAACATGCTCCTACAAATACTGCTCTACCATACAGTAGTGCTACGTACCTAGAAAAATTGCCCAGAAAGTACCAGGAATTTGCAATGAATGGCTCAGATTCGCTTGGGAGGGAATTTCAACCATTCATTGCAGTTTTCTGGATACTTTTTGGGCAATATTTCTAGGCACTTATCATTTTCCTCTACCATAAGCCTAAAATCTGCAACAGTGCTACGTACCCAGAAAAGTTGTCCAGGAAGTAGCTGGAAACTTGTAATGAATGGTTCAGATTCACTTGAGAGGGAATCTGAGCCATTCATTGCATTTTTTCTGGGTATTTTCTGGACAATATTTTTGGGCACTTGGCATTTCCCTAAAACCTGTTGTGCTCACTCCGTTACATACAAACATGCGCACAAACATGGAAAAAGCTAGCAGCTGCGGCAGCAACACCAACGGCGAAAGCGGCGAGTTTAGAGCAGAAGAGGCAATTGGTGGCAACGCTGAAGCAATTCAAGCCCTTAGGGAACTCATCATCTTCCCTCTTCTCTACTCCCGCGAGTCCCGAAAGCTCGGCCTTAGAGTCTCTCTCTCTCTCTCTCTCTCTCTCTCTCTCTCACAGTTATAATTGGATGATATGGTATCACTCATAAATTCGCGTTTTTTCTTCAGTGGCCTCGTGGTTTGCTGCTCTACGGTCCCCCTGGCACCGGAAAGGTATCTTCTTTATATACATAACTACTTACAGGTGTATGAACCGACGCAAGGGCGGGTTAGCCTCGTTACCCAATTTTCAAAATTTTCTATAATTTTTAAATTTTTTTACAACTACATAGGTTTCCGGAATCCCCGCCAAACTAAATGTTATTGTTGGCCCAACCCACGCTTGAATCCTATGTGACTTATCTCTCTCTATTGCTAACTGGTGAAAATATCAGCTTGATGATTAGCTAAAAATTTAGGTTGTTGATTTTTGTAATTTTTTTTTATACCCCGGTCCTTTGAATTTTTGCAGACAAGCTTGGTTCGAGCAGTGGTGCGTGAATGCGGTGCACATTTGATTGTTATCAGGTACTGGATTCTTTGTCTTTGCACATTTTGTTTCCTTTGACTCTCATACAGTTTTAGCTTTGAGATGTTCTGATAATTGTAGAATGGTCTTGTCTAGTTGCTATCGCTTCATTCCTTTTGCATTGTTTAATTTCTTGGGGTCTTTTAGGGGTTATTTGATTGGCACATGAAGATTGAATCATCTGATGGTTTTGTGTATCGAATCTTCCAGGCATTTAGATCATTCTTAATATGGACATTATGCAGATGTTTTACTGGACTGACGATGAGGCCATGTGTAGTTATCACATTGGACTAATAGTGAGCAGATTACCCCAAGGTACTGAAGTACTTATTCCAAGTTTCTTGGGATGGTTATGACAGGATATGTAAAAATCCCCTCTCTATGTTATAATCCCGGAGATGCAGTGTCCTTGGATTTGTGTCCAATCCCATTTTTGTCCAGCGAGTCATACATAACCTACATGAAATGGCAATCATTTTGGAAGTAGATATTGAGGACGGTGGAATTGGTCTCCCGGGATTTGTGGTGGACATGTTATAAAAAAAATTGAGGATTTGTGGCAACGACAACTGCAGTAGGTCCATTTGTCTTTGCAATATCTTTTAGTTACTATTCTTGCATTGTCAATGACATCATTCAGATATATGTTTCAGGCCTTCAAATGGTGGAAAATAAAATAGAGTCCTTATATTCACTTTGGAATGTCCAGTCTTCCGCTGAGTTATTTCGTGTTGGTTGCTAATTTGTGTTATTATGGTTTATGGGGGTGTATCTTGCAGTCCCCATTCTGTTCACAGGGCACATGCTGGAGAAAGTGAGAGCATTTTGCGTGATGCTTTTGCTGAAGCATCGTCTCATGCAAAGTTGGGCAAGCCATCGGTTATCTTCATTGATGAAATTGATGCACTTTGTCCTCGCCGTGATTCTAGGCACGTGACAACTGACTGAGCTTGAGCCAACTCTAAATTATCTCTTCATTAGTATACATTCTATTAGTCATACTTGCTGATTATAATGAGTTGGGTAACAAAGTATTTTCTCTTGATAAGCAGATGAGTTGGGTGACAAAGTATTTTCTCTTGATAAGCAGACCATTTCTTTATTCTCTTGATATTTGGGCGAAAATACCTAGAGAAGTGAGGGAAAAAGTGTTCCAAGTAGGGAAATATGACGTGATCTACGTGCGCCTCCTTACACAATTCATTCTCTCTTGAAATGCAGAAGAGAGCAAGATATTCGTGTAGCATCTCAACTTTTTATGCTGATGGACTCCAACAAGCCATCATCAAGATCCATGCCGCAAGTGGCTGTGGTGGCATCTACAAACAGGTTTATGTTGTACTCTTTTTTGCCGAAGGCTTTGAAACTTGTTGTTTTGTGCACGCATGTTCCATGTAAATTCAACCATGCATGTGGCCATTCTTTGATTGTACTAGAAACCTCAAAAGCTGTGTACTAAGGTTTCTTTGAAGTAATGCTGCAAAGGGTTTCATTGTTGTCTTGCAATTTAAAATAGCAACTGTTGGCTCATGATCCTTTTTTTTAGCCAATAAGGGGTAATTTTTTATTTTGTCCGTATCATGGGAAACATCTTCATCTGATTAGACTTTTTCATCAATATGATTCCTCACCAATCAATGCATCAATTTTTGAGGACTTCCTTTTGTACTTATATTTTTGTTTTCGTCTGTACTCTGGTTAACTGCTTGAGCAGATGGATTGATGATTAGAAGGTAGTATTGCCCGTCGGATGTCCTACAATGCCACAACGTAGGATGTCCTACAATGCCATAATTTTGAGTTTCTAGGAGGTGGATTTCTTCCCTACAAATTTACTCAGCGCAATAATAACATTTTGTTTTTCGTCTCCCAATTTAATCTCTTTCTGAGTAAAGCTTCTTTTCTGCGATCTGTCCCTTTGCCTTTTACCCCGCCCCTGAGGTTGTAGCCAACTACGATAAAGGGAAAAAAAAAAAAAATCCTTTTCATAGTTATTTGGATATATCTGGTATATTGTAGTTGTACTTAAGCTCAAAGCTAATGTATCATTAGAGGGCTTCAAAAGGAATCACATGACTAGGTAAGAAACCAGTTTTTCTCTTACTTATTTTTGCACAAGTGAAGCATATAAAATCTTGTAAAGAATGTTTAGTATGGGTAAATTTCTCACATATAGTTGTATATCTACCATAGTGCCGATTTGGAGAGAGACCATAACTAGCTCCTTTAATATTCCAAACTTAAGCACTGGTGTCATTGTATGTCTTATTGCTTATGCTAATATAGTTGCTTTGAATTTTATGTATACCATGAAATTTATTCTTGGTCTGGTTTTGATGTACAAAGAGTGGATTCAATTGACCCTGCTCTCAGAAGGTCAGGGCGTTTTGATGCTGAAATAGAAGTTACTACACCTAATGAAGAGGAACGCTTTCAGATACTTAAGGTGAGATCTAAACTTTTTAAGAGTTTGTTTATGGAAATTATTCTGTGTTGCCCACCAGCTGCTTAACCAATGGTTGCTCATCTAAAAAACTTAACTGTTACACGGCCTACTGCTGAATAAGGTTCTTGTGGAATTGAAGGCGATACTTGTTTCCCCTCTATTGCATTTTGCAGCTTTATACAAGGAAGATTCCATTGCATGCTAGTGTTGACTTGCGAACCATTGCTGCCTCTTGCAATGGCTACGTTGGGGCTGATTTAGAAGCTTTGTGTCGTGAGGCTGCCATGCGTACAGTGCAAATATCTTCAGATGCAAATGAGGAAGCTGGTATGCGTAGCTTAACAATGGATGATTGGAAGCATGCAAGATCTGTTGTGGGCCCAAGCATAACGAGGGGTGTTACTCTGGAAATTCCCAAGGTTTCTTGGGAGGATATTGGAGGACTCAAAGATTTGAAGGTATGTGGTCGTTAAATGTCTGGGATGCCTTGGTTTTTTTGACTCTTTCTTTTCCTTATTTTTGTTTGTAGTGAACTTTTCTTCGCTTTTAGTCAATATTTTATGGTTATTGATTGGTATGGATGAGAGAAACTAAGAAAGTCAACACTTATGGACCAAATCTGAAAATAAGCCAGTCAACATTGTCTTATTTTTGTCTTTAGGGAGTCCATTTGGTTTATATTTTTTGTTCGAGACAAAATAGAGAAGTAAGAATTTTTTACCTAGGGTTAAAAAAGATTCTAAATGCATCTTTTCTATACAGAGAAATTAGGATAGGAACATTTGTTGAAGTTTGTGTGAGTGATTGAGAGGTCTTAGCCTTCAAGGTAAAGAAAGACCGAAGTAAGACAGAAAAAAGAAGCTATAAATTAAGAGTTGCCAATCAACAAATAATGAAAATGTATTTGATGTGAAACTCTAACTGACCTCTGACAATGTCTCTTTACGTGGAACAGAAAAAGCTCCAGCAAGCTGTTGAGTGGCCTTTAAAACATTCTGCTGCATTTTCAAGGCTGGGAGTTTCACCTGTCCGTGGGATCCTTCTTCATGGACCTCCAGGCTGCTCAAAAACTACCCTTGCCAAAGCTGCAGCTCATGCTGCACAAGCTTCTTTTTTTTCCTTGAGGTTTGATCGTCTTTTATTCTCTTCAGCTAGATATAGTATTATAGTTAGCAGCCCAACATTTAACCAATAGATGGGGGTGGTTCAAATGATGGAACAGCCTATTAAATTTCAGGGTGAAGTATTAGATTATAGTATCTTAGACTTTTCATTTTTGGTTGGAACAGCCAATTAAATTTCAGGATGTTCCCGTTCCTTGTTAGGTGTATGCTCTGAAGAGGTCCTATTTAGTGTGAAGTATCTTAGTGCTAGTAGTAGTTTTGAAGACTGTGCGTGCGTACTGAAAATTTAATAAAAGTTTTATGGATGAGAGGTGATCTCCGAAATGATTTCCAACTGGTAGGTGTTGTGTATTGTTCCTTTGCTTACATTAACCTTATGGTAGTAGATCTCCTACTAGATTGAATTTCATGCTTCTTACTGCTTCCTATAAATATGCTCACCGATTGCTTTGGGGCAGCACTGTATCAATTGTCAAATATAACCTCAACGCATGACTGTGCAGCGGCCTCAGCTTGGCAGCTGGACCGTGTCTCAGCCAATTAGTTGGCCAAATTTTTTGGTGCACAATCTGGAAGTTTAGGCCAGTATCCCACCTTTCTAAGTTTCACTTGTTGAACTAGAAATGAGTCAGAGCAGGGCTATCTGTTAGGAAGGTCAAAGTCAAAGTCAAACTGAGGGTAGGCATGCAGTTGATGTGGTTGGCAATGGAGTGAGTTTAGGCTGTATAACGTTTTAAAATGAATGTGTTTCCTCTCTTTGTTGTCCAAGTTTGCTCAATGATTGGATACTAGGTCTGATTTTAGAAGTTCATTGTTTGTCAATACCTTAAATGTCTTGGAGACACTAACTTCTCCTTTCCCGATTTTTTTTCGTTGAAACAATACCTTCCTTTGAGAAACTGTGTTGTTACCCTTTACTGTTTTTGGCCCCTCTTCTCACCCTTATACATAGTAAATTTCCATCCATGTGAATTTAGAATACTACTTGCTTTTAGCTAAGGACTACTAGGGTTATTTTTAAAATTTCTGATTACAGTTATATAGCATGTCATGAATATTCACGAATGATGGATCAGTGGTGCAGAATTATATTCAATGTATGTTGGAGAGGGTGAAGCATTGTTGCGGAATACGTTTCGGAGAGCTCGCCTTGCAGCACCAAGCATAATATTCTTTGATGAGGCAGATGTTGTTGCTGCCAAAAGGTTATTAAGGACAGCCTTCCTTCCTTTTTTAAGTTCATCTAAGTGTCAATTTTAGTATGTTCAAATAAATGGATGGTTTTATGATGTAATACTTGCGTGCATGTGCTACCTAATAACTACTTTTGCTTCACATGTCTTTCCTCCTTATAGCCTTATACTTCCCTTTTCTGAAAAATTGACAAACAACCTGGTAGGAAAATTCATTGTGAGAGAGCGAGAGGGAGAGAGAGGGTGGGGCAAATTCATTTATGATATAGTTGGTCCTTGTTTAGTTGTCCTCCTCTACTTGTTTGTGTTGGCTTGTGAAGCCTGATTCGGTTTGGCCTGCATTTCATTGGCTATTCGGGATTCCTAGACAGGGGTATTACGGTAATTGGTGATGTAAGCCTAGGGTATGAATGCTTGATATACGTGGCAGCCAATGTAACTCTTGTACTCTCTTAATTCAATGTAGTGAAAACTGGTGAGAGTCGTGGGTGTACTTAACTACACAGTTGGGGAACCATGTAAATATCTTTGTGTCTGCAATGTCTTGCATTCTCTGTTTTCTTGCTTGATTGTTTTTTGTGATTTGTGTGTTTGTTTGTTTGGCCAATTTCTCAACCGTTGGAATGGGGCGTTTTATTTCATATTGTTTTTACATGTTTGTTTTCTTTTGTTGCTCTCTTTCCTTTCATTGACAGAGGAGGGAAATCAAGCAGCAATATTGCAGTGGGAGAGAGGCTTTTATCTACTCTGCTTACTGAAATGGATGGTTTAGAACAGGCAAAAGTAAGCATAAAACTTCATAAATGACTTTGATACCAGTTCATTTCATCACCTTTTGGAAATTACGGATGAGATTTAATAAGCGTTTTAATTTTTGCTGATTACTTTCGTAGGGAATTCTTGTTTTGGCTGCTACAAATCGCCCTCATGCTATTGATGCTGCACTTATGCGACCTGGACGCTTTGATCTTGTAAGAATTTTGTCTCAGAACTCGTCCATTGTTTCTTTTCCTTTTAGTGATATACTATCGTGTTAATTCCCACAAAAGAAAACGAATCTGCTCCTCGACCACCTGACTTTCCCGAATTGGTAATCCAAAGAGAATCTTGACATGCCCATTCACACACGTAATAATAAAGAATGATTGGCTAATATTGTGGTGACTTAAAGCAATCGCTTCCCGCGAACTAGGTCAGTATTTGTAGAATTCTTGGATATCTTTGTGGTTTGTTCAAGGTTTTCCTTTTCTGGTGTCTTGCTTTTTATTTTTACTGGCATTGATTTTTTGCAAGTCTACAACCTTTTCTGACATTCTTCTTTTCTTGTTTATTTTTGCATCCAAGTCAAGTGAGCAAGACATATAAATGTCTTAATTCCTTCCCGGAGGCTGCTAATTTCTTTGCTATAAAATTATAGGTTCTTTATGTGCCACCACCAGATTTAGAAGCTCGATATGAGATACTCAATGTACATACACGTGAAATGAAAGTGGACAATGATGTTGATCTGAGACAAATAGCAGAAGATACTGAGCTTTTCACGGGGGCAGAGCTTGAGGGATTATGCAGGGAAGCTGGAATTGTTGCTCTGAGAGAGGACATATCTGCCACTATTGTCTGTAATCGTCACTTCCAGACCGTAAGGAAATCATTGAAGCCAGCTCTAACAATAGAAGAAGTCAATGTGTATTCTTCGTTCATGAAGAACCCGTCTCTAATAGCTTCCGGCTCTATCAAATCCAGTGGTAGAGAGAGCAGCGAGCACAATAAGAGTTTGGTGGGTCCCGTTTCGATTGGCCTGATAAGCTTTCTTTTGCTTGCTGGTGCCAAGTACTTTTTCATGCACACTAGACGTTTGCAAGATGAACTAGCTACTACATGAATTTATCAATGCTGCCCTAGTGCCCTCCATGACTGGTAAGTCTCTCTCTCTCTCTGGTCTAAATCTCTCTAACCATTATCTTGTCACGATTGTGTGGTTGATAAGAAAAAATTATGCTTTCGAAAAACACTTCTACTGTAATTTTATGTAGATGTTCCACTAGCTTTTGCTCTCAAGAGATTTACACTAAGAAGAGCTTTTTTCTGGGGAATTTAGTCTGATAGATATTATTTTCATGCTTGATGTTTTGCTTTGATGTTTTCGAGAACCAAAATTATGAGAAGTTAAAAAATATCCATGGATATCGTATAGTTTTCTGTAAAGTGTAAACCAGTTTCCGTTAATTGAGAAAATATCCAAGTGTTTCCTTAGGAGTAGAGCATATTTCAGAAATCTTTCCAGAACATTGCTTTGACAGAAATCAAGTTCTCCGTTTCAGTTTTCTTTGTTACGTTATCAAGAACTGAATCTGTTATAAAATGATATGGAGAAATACTAATTCGGTAGTTTCTGAATGATCACTATCAAAGGGAAAGCTCCTTGATTTGGACCGCTCTTGATGGACCACTCTCGAAAGTTCTCCGGGATTATCTGGAACTCCTAGTTGCTGCACTGAGAGAGAAGCTCCGACACAGATTTGATGCATTAATATATTAGCTCCATGTTATTTGAAATTTCTCGTTAGCCTTGATCTTCGTTCTCGTTCCTCATTGTTGAATATAGTCCACTGCAAAGCTTTTGGGAAGCAGAAGCTGTTACCTTTACTTGTGGAAGGGCCTATCATGATGAATTAACTCTGCTTCTGGCTCCGGTTTTGTTTGGCATTTCATCGCTTTTGAATGAAGTCTAAGATTTTGCATGATTTGTCTTAATAGGAATCAAAGATCAGAATTCTCTCATGTGATGATTCCTGGTGTCCTTGTGATGCAAAAAGGAATCCACTGCGATCCCATCGACAACCCGAGTCTTTCATTTGTACCCCTCGATGTGTTGATCATCTATGCGAGAAATCAAGTTGGTCTGAAATTGGAAACGTATGAATATCAGATTCAAGAATTTAAGTTATTAATATCCACAATTCAATTAAACTTGAGTTAGGGATACCATTTGAAAGGAAAACCTTGGCTAATCTGGAAAGAAAGCTCAATGAAATTCGTGTTTGGCAACAAAAAAATTGTCTCCTCTCCATTTTGAAGTGAAAAAAAAAAAAAAAAAAACCGTATTCAGCTCTATGAAGCACGGATACGGATACGAGATAAGGATACGATACGATACGGATACGCGGATACGCGATTTTTCCAAAAAGTCGGATACGATACGTTGGGGGATACGTTGAATATAAAAATAAATATATTATAAATATATATAATTTTTAGTTCCTAAAATTTCATTAGACATGTTCACCATTACAGCACAGAAAAAAAAAAAAAAAAACCATAAAAAACGTATCCGAATACTCTAAAAACGTATCCGATACGTATCGGGAGCGTATCCGAGCGTATCGGTAACGTATCGGAGCGTATCCAAAACGTATCCGAATAATAAAAATTTAATTTAAATTACGGATACTCTAAAAAACGTATCCGATACGTATCGGGAGCGTATCCGAGCGTATCCGTATCTGATACGCGTCCGATACGCGATACGGAGGTCAAAATAGAGTATCCGTGCTTCATAGATTCAGCTCAATTTCTCACGTTTTGGGTTTTCCTAAAAGTATCCAATGTATTGTTTCCGGCAATCCAAATTACAAAACAAACACTCCAATAAATAAGACATCAACAAGGCAAGTAATCAATTGGGCCAACAATGTTGGCCGCATTAGGCTGGAGGTTTAAAGATAGACTTATTATTTGATTTTCAAACCTCAAAAGCACAAACAATTTAATTTTTTTATTTTTATTTTATATTATTTTTTTAATAAAGGCGGTTGGGAAAACTACCATTGTTTTCAAACTATTTATAAACTACCGTTGTTTTGTACTTTTCATTTTCAACTTGAGATCTTTAACCACTTCTCATTCTCAACCTTAGAAGTCTCCTAAAATTTCATCCGACGTGTCCCCGTCCAACGTGGATGTTTGGGCAGCGTGTCCATATATACTTCTCATGTCTAAAATGAGAAGTCTTTAAACATCTCGTTTTGGACCTGAGAAATATATGAAATTTCTGGTATACTAATTTAGAACATACTTCTGATCATATTGGACCTGAGAAGTATTTTATAAAACTCATATTGGACCTGAGAAGTATTTTATAAAATTCATATTGGACCTGAGAAGTACTTTACATTACGTCATTCAAATTTTCTCAACTAGCGTCCTAAGGATCTGCAGCAAAGAAGAACGTGGAGCTTCTTCCTCACTGATCTTGCTCCTCTCTCTTCCACCAAGGTACGCAGTACGTGTGTCTCTCTCAGTACGTCTCTCTCTCTCTATAAATCTCTTTCATACATCTTGAAAGGGGTATGGGCTGGATTGATTTAAGATTATAGACACTAACACTTTGCACCAACTCTCTCACATAGGATATGTGGGAGGACCCACATATAAGTGGTAGGTCCCACATATCCTATGTGAGAGAGTTTGCGCAATTGTTGGTACAAGTGTTAGTGCCTATAGCAAACATTATTATGTTTAATATGATTTTGAACTTTTGCTTGTCTGAAGATAGATATAGAGGAAAATAGTTGATGAAATTTAACAAAGAGATATAGAGCATAATTCTGAACCACAATGTCAACTGGCAATATCCTTAATTATCTGTTGCACGTCCAGTGTACTGAATAGTTATACCGGACTATAATTTTGGTGAGGGCTGCAATCTACTTACTTCACTTATGTGGTAGGCTTGTTACTACTTGAAGCTTAATAGAGCATCAAAAGGGTACAGGCAAGTGCATCAGAAACATGGTTTTCTGTTGAATTCTGTGGACTTTTACAGGTGTATTTACTGGATAGATCACAGCATATAGTTATATGATGTCCCTGTAGATGCTGTCATGTACTTTAGGGTTCATTAATCCTCTAAGATGTCGAGTCATGAGTATGAATATTCCGCTTTTGTATTTCACCTTTGTTATTATGAATAGGGTACACATTCCTGTTTATTCACTTAAATTTGCTAAGTGTACTTGCATTTTGGGCATCATTTTGTTGTGCTTATGCACTATTCTAACGACTTTAATATCCTCATATTTTCTGTTTAGGTAATACTGGCAACCAATATTGCTGAGACATCCGTGACTATACCTGGAATTAAGTATGTGATAGATACTGGATTGGTGAAAGCACGCACCTACTCTGCTCGTACAGGAATGGAATCGTTGGTGGTGGTTCCAACTTCAAAAGCACAGGCTCTTCAAAGGAGGTAGGCATACAGCATGCTGGGTTCTATACGCATGGCTAAATGCATCGGTTTTTGTTTTTATTTCATTTCTTAGTATTAGTAATTTTGTTATTCATCACAGCCTCCTACATAGAATACAAAGGTGAAAACATGACCATCTGGCAGTGCCCTGAACCATCTGACTTTTTGGGCTGGGTGGGTGAGTGTATCCATCAGTTTAGAAACTTATCTGCATAAACAGTCCAAACTGTATGCATCTTGTTAAGTACACTTCATATTCCTCCCCTACTTTTTCACACCCCTTTCATTTACTAAAGACAAATGATTTTTTAATCTTGTGCCTGGAATGTTTATTACAGCGGACGTGCAGGCCGTGAAGGACCTGGCAAGTGCTTCCGCCTCTATCCAGAGAGGGAATTTGAGAAACTCAGTGATTCCACAGTTCCAGAGATTAAGCGATGCAACCTTTCAAAAGTCATTTTGCAACTCAAGGCTCTTGGAATTGATGATATTATTGGCTTTGACTTCATGGAAAAACCATTAAGGTAGAGGAAATAAAAGTATAAAACTGTGAGTTTGTTTATCACTTTGCTCAACATTGCAGGTTTGGCCATTGGTTCATGTACTCTAATGATTCCTGATTGTTAACTTTACTGAGCCCCAATTTAACTTTTTTGGGTCATCGTTTTGCTTATTCGCTCTATATCCTTGTACCCTTGATTGTCCACCTCTCCTTTTTTTCGAGAAAGGAAAGACAAATAGGAATAGAGCCCTCTATTCCTTTCTGTACATAGATATGGGGTTCTGTGCCTAATTTCATGCAGAAATTTGGCTTTTGAGGTTTATGAAATTTAGTGCGGAAAAGTTATATTGAACTTGTTGGTAAGGGTTGGATTTAAAGCATTTTTTTGGTTGGATGTGCTTTGATAAATTTAATTAAATTACTCCTTTCTGCAGGAAGCTCGTCTGGGTTTATTATTATGGGGTTCTATTTCTACTATTTTTCACACTACAATTGGCTTAAGTTTTATAAAGTGTATGCATCCGGGTTTGGTATACCGGAAAATTCAAAGACGCGGAGACATTGATATCTCAATTCTATGCCATCCCCACCAAAAAGAAAAGAGAGAAAATCCCTTTGGCATTAGCTGAGGGTTACGCATGACACAGTCTTCAATCAATCAAAAAACTGCTCTGTGCTATGTAAACCAGAAAACTATTGGCATTTAACATTTACTGAATCTTATAGCTATTCTTGCAGAATTTGATTAATTTATCCTTGGGAGAAATTTATCACCGTTGGTTTTATCTTTGAGCAGGGAAGCTGTTGTCAAATCATTGGAGTTACTGGCCTTGCTAGGTGCCCTAACAGAAGAATACAGATTGTCGGATCCAGTTGGACATCAAATGGCCCGGCTGCCGTTAGATCCAACTCATGCCAAGGCACTTATCTTGGCTAGTCAGTTTAATTGCTTGGAGGAAATGTTGATAACTGTTGCAATGCTCTCAGTGGAATCTATTTTCTATGCGCCTCGTGAGAAGTTAGAGGATGTATCTGTTGATAATTTATTTCAAATGCATGTAGCTTGGGTACTTGCAGCTGTTAGGTTTTACATAAAGTGTGTGTGTGTGTGTGTGTGTCTGTGAGAGAGAAAGGGAGGGAAATTTGGAAGTTTGCTAGTAATGGCGTGCTAATGAATCAATTTGCAACTCAAGCCTTTCCAACTGGTTTCCCCCTTTTGGCCCAAAAATGATAGGTACACACCCCCTCAACCACTCCCCACCACACCCTCTCTCACATGTGTGGTGGGGCTCACCAGGTGGGTCCCAGTGGACCCTAGCACACATGTGAGAGAGGGTGTGGTAGGGAGTGGTTGAGGGGGTGTGTACCTATCATTGTTCCTTTTGGCCACGCTAGGACTGCAGCCACGCTAGGAAATGGTGCAAAGAAAATTTTATCAATAGCCGCTCCATAAGGCATGCTCGAGACATTCATAGGTAAGCTATATTCTCTTTCTAGGGTTTAAAGCCAAAATAATATGATTGATTTCCTGTTTGTTTCAATTATAAAGTCATTAATTTGATGTGGAGACGATATGCTTTAATGATAGTCTCTCCAGGTATGCATTCCTATATTAATCTCTTGTGCTTTCTTTCAGGCAAATTCGGGAAAATGTTGAACAGATGGGTCTGCATATTGCTTCATGTGGAGACGATATGCTTCAATTTCGCTGTTGCCTTGCAGCTGCATTTTTCCTCAATGCAGCTTTGAAGCAGCCTGATGGTACATACAGGTACCTAAGTACACTGCATTATGAGTAGCACTTTTCATCTAGCAGGTGCTGCTTGGTTCCAGCTAGAACTACTCTCAAAAGGATGGCGTATATTGTTCCCCGTTATTTCCAAATGATGATTCCTTTACCCACTTTTACTAGCAAACTTCAAGGTTGTTTTGGAGAGAATTTTTAAGGTGGTTTGGATTTTATATTTGGGATTTTAATCAGATGCTAAAATGTGTTTTGGAGAGATTGGGTTTTTTCAATATGGTTTGAGTTTTAAGTGTGAGAAAACAGAAATTTGTGGTTTCACTGTTGGGTGGAGGTGGTTGGCGGTAAATTCATTATAAGTTTTTGGGGGCAAGGTGGTCTTTTTTACTCCATAATCCAAAATGCGTGAAAGAACTGGAGAAAATCACTATTGGATAATCCATTAGCCCCTTCAAAAAATGTTTGCCAAACAATATACGTTGGAGAATCCGTAATCCTCCCAAAAACAATGCCCTCAATTTCTATTTTTGTATCTTGTTTGTGCTATTTATTTGGAAATGGTCTTCCTCTCCCCTTTGTAAGACATCTCACATTTTACTTTTCATATGGCAGGGTTTTGTCAAGTGGTCAGGCAGTGCAGATCCACCCCTCTTCTGTGTTATTCCGGACAAAAGCAGACTGCTTAATTTTTGATGAACTAGTACGAACAAATCATAATTACATCCGGAATGTTTCTAGAATTGATTACTTGTGGTTGCCTGAGCTGGCTCCTCAATACTATACATGAAGGAATAGAAAGTCGTGGCATCAATATTGAAGGTGAGATGACTTGTTTTTGTCATTTTCTATTTTCGAGGAATAGAAAGTCGTGGCATCAATATCTTTGCCACAGAGAAGTCATTCGCATTGTTCTCAAGTTACCTGCATAAGATTGCAGGCATCGGGTAGCATGTCCTATTTTGGCTCTCCGAACATAAAATATATTGACTTCGATGGATAGTCCAAATTGTTTTGATCAGGTTTCACTCATTGTCTGGGGCGACCTGTGTGTGCTTCTGTTTTCAGAATCAGTTTTTACAACATTTTTTCACAAGACCCGTTTGGTTTACGGGGTTTTAAAACTTTTAACAGGAATAGTTTTGGAAAGAACCTACTTTTATGAAAAAACTCAAAAAGAGATGTTTTCTAATTCTCAAAAACCATTTTCGTGTTAAGATAAGATCAATAACACGATGAGAGTCTGTTCAACAATCTTTTTATTTTTTATTTTTTTGAAAAAAGGTGTGCTGAAACACTTTTCAATTCTAAATCAACCAAACTATGAAATTTTCTCTAATCTTGTCTCCTTAAATGTTTATATCAGAAGGTTTGTTTGCAGATATCAATTGCTTTGTTGGAGGGGGACTTGTTCAACTGCATCTGATGATTCTGATCCTAGTAAAGGGGGCCTAGTGCAGGAGAGGAGAGAGAACCCTAGGAGGTCGATAAGTGCGTGAAGTTTTTACAAGGAGTTTCCAGGAAAGGTGATCCGTTATTACTCAAGCCAACATGGCTTCTTTGGAAAATAATCCACAATCCGGATTATTGGATTATTTATTGTCTTTATTCAAAATTTTTTTTTGCATTTGTTAGTTTTGCGTCAAGATTTTGTGGTTTCTGGATTTATCTCGATGAGACGAATCTAACAAGTATAAAATTATGGTCAAAACTCAAATTTTTTTTAATAAAGCCAAAATTAATTCAATAATCCAAGTATTTTCGGTTTTATTCAAAAAAATATTTGGTTTGACCATAAATTTATACTTGTGAGATTTGTCTCGTCGAGATAAATCCAGAAATTACAAAATTTTGACGCAAAACTAAAAAATGCAAAAATAATTTGAATAAGGAGAACGAAAAAACCAAAAAACTGGATTTTAAGTCATTGGGCTGATTTGGAAAAAAAAAACATTTAGATGAATTTCCGCCTTTCTTTTCCCCCCTCCCCGGCAGCTGCACCATTTCCCAACAACTCTCCTTCCTCCTCTTCGTCCTGTATGGTTATGAGGTGAATGAGACTCTCGTCCCCGGTGAAGTTCTCCAACTCACCCTATCATTTTTTAACAGTGGTGATCAAGATCTGGGTTTGGCCCTCAAATCTGATCAGCCTAGGAAACATTTGTGTGGGTTTTATAACAATAGCAGTGGTGGTACCAAAACAGCAGCAATTGCGGTAGGTCGAAGGTTCGATGTGCTCCAACGCAGATGTGATTCTTCTAACTCGCTCCAACCCCATAGACAATAAGATAGTCTCCAGCATCACAACCGGAATTTTTGGGCGGCTTTTCATTTTGACTTGTTTTGTCTTTTGACTCTTTTCATTGACCTCCCCTGAGCCTTCTGACAAAAGCAGAGACCTCCCCTGAGGTTTCTGAAATGCCACTTACCTCCCTTGCTTTACCTGACAATGTCAAGATTCCCCCATTCCGTTATCTAACCTCTAACGACGTTAACTTGGCAAATCTGATGACCAAAAACCCCTTCCTCCATCTCTTCCTCATCTGTGCAAGTCGCTCACAAATCGCTACCACCACCCAACCCAATCACAAACCCTATGCCTCCAAACTTAACCAGTAGCCGCTCATGTCCTAAACCCACCGACAACACCCATAATCCACCACAGGACCACCACTCTTAGCTGATTTTTCTATATATAAAAAATGACCGTAAAATTTTTCTGAAACCTCAGGGGAGGTCTCCGCTTTTGTCAGAAACCTCAGGGGAGGTCAGTGAAATTTACCCTATTATTTTTTTGTTTTCGTTTGGAAATGGGTCGATGTGCTCCAACGCAAATGAAGTCCTATCAAGCCAATTTTCCTCGTGCTCCAACGCAAATGAAGTCCTATCAAGCTAATTTTCTTCATGTATATTCTTCTCGAGGAGCTCTACAAAATAAAAAAATTCCAATCATTACTTTGGGTCCGACATGGACAAAAAAAAAAGAAGTTTTTTCTTTTCCTTAAAGATGAAATTTTACCTACTAGATTTTCCTCTACGGAAATTTTTCCAAAAGAGTCAACCAAGGTGTCTTCTTCATTTGAAGTGTCTTCGTCACCACTTAAAGAAGTTTTTTCTTCTTTTTCTAACATGTCTATTTCATAGTGAAAATGATTTAATAAATCTTCATTTTGAAGATAGGTTTTTTGAATTTGTTTGAGAATTCGGTTCCCCTATTCAACATCTAAGTGGGGATCTTTATATGAGTTCCTACCAGATGGAAAATAATAATAATAATAAAAAAAATGGTGTTCTCGTTGCAAAGGGTGATGTCGGAAATAAGTAACTTTAATCGAATACTATTCCAGGCAAAACGAACATGTTATTAACAATCCCATGAATTGATCATATACAACATACATGAAATGAGTCATCTCCACATTAATAAAGCCAACTCATTACAAATTCAATCCTAATCCCATCAATCCCCTAAAATGAAACCTTGTATCCAACATGTCCCAATCAAACTACTAAAACCCCAGCGTTGGTGCAGTAGAACTAGAATTCTTCTAACAAGTGGCAAACAAGAGGCCTTAGCAAGACTTCAGTCTTGGGTTTGACTCACACTCGCTTGCTATCAATACATTCCTACGGTGGGTTGGTCCATATGGTGGACCCGCCGCAGGTGGAATTGGTCTCCCGGATTAGTCCGTTCATTGGGCCAGGTTCTGTTGTCTGAGAAAAATTTTAACACCCACTAACTACCAAGTAGTACCCTTAACCCTTGAAAGGAAAGGACATTAACTGTCTAGCAAAGATGACATCTTTACATGTTTCTGCCAAAAAGAAATTGTAACACAATACCAAGTTTTCAAGAAGATAAGCACCGTCAACGAAACATCTTTCACACATAATTACCATACAAAAGCTACGCACCATATCTTTCACTCACTTCACTGGAGTTGTCAACAGATCAAATTTGCCCCCAAAAGAGATTGTGAAAACAATTAATATCACAGAAACTGTTTGGTGACATCAAATTTGAAGGGGTGAATTACATGCTATCAGATCTTACTTTGACTTACTTTGACTGCACGAACATGTTTGTTTACTAGAAGAAAATCACAGACACACCCATCATGAAGCATCCCACAGCCACCCAAGGGCTCAAACGCTCACCTGTCCCAGCAAAAGCAGGAAAGGTTAGCCCATATGAGAGAAACTGATGCCTCCGTAGACAATGTAGCATAACCATATCCATAAATATAAGTTGTTGAGTATCCTATCAACACATCTCCATCTTCCATAATACTCTACCGTTCTACTTCTCTAGAAAATTCAAAAAAAATTCAGTTTTAAAAAAGGCAACAGATGTACAGCCGATACATTCGGGTCCCATAATTGGTGACTCAACTGTCATGCTTTTCATCTCACAGAGATAAGAATGTCAACTAAATAGACCACACCTTGGATTGACAATTTAAAACAGGCTCTAAACTCAGCATCCTAAACAACTTCATGCTCAAGCATGATCTTTTCTTTATTAGAGACAAAATCATGCATCTCAATTGCGGGATATCAACAAGATAAAAGTAGAAGGTGGCGAGCCCATATAGACAAAGAATGCTCATGTTGTAAAACAACACCTACCTATTCTAGCAGCCTTCCAAAAGAAACCTCGGAACCTGCCAATACGTACATCTCATTAGAATGCAAACCAATTCACTTCATAATAAAATCAGAATCACAGACATAACCAAATTACCTACTGATGTTTGAAGGATCAAAGACCAAAGGGGAAAAGCTAATGAACATGATATTCTATACTGGTACAATGAAAGGAGTCTCCTGATCAGTACCCATGATATCATACAATCTTCTTGGAGTTTTCACGTTATTTAAGATGACCACCTCCAACTCTCCAAGCATGGATACAACAACGAATGCTTGGAGTGTAAACCAATTGGCAAGTTTGCTAAGAGAAGATTAGTAATCATACCCTTCAAAAGGCGTGGAACTCATTTTGCAGACAATAAGCTACATTAAAAACTAAACAAATACCTTAGAGAAGAGCATGTACCCAGTTTTCTGATCAAGAAGTGCTGGAAATTGCATCTTCAAGTAAGTGCAGGCACAAATCCATAGCAGCACTACCGTAAGAAATGAATGGAAGTTGAAGAGAGCTGACTGAAATCCAATAAAACTACCACAATCTCAGAGCGTATTAAATGAAAGTATGAAACAAATCAGAAAGCAATTTCTCAAAAATTCAGTTATATTTGGGTTACCATATCTGGATGCTCTTTGGATACTTGTTTGCCCTTTTTTGTTTTCCTTTCTTTTCTCCTTCAAACTACAAAAGGAAAAAAGGAAATGTCTATAAGCTTCCAAATGTTTTACATGAATAGACGTGCTTTGATCTTGCAGAAGGTATAACATACAAAAGACAAGCTGATTTGCAAGCTTAGTTCAATCATATATCCAAACAATAGCAGACTTCTCAATTTTTCAATCATCCTAGTTCAGACTGAACTTGAAAAGTCAAATTAAAAAAAGCAAACTCATCCCTGAAGATGGGCTCATGGATGAATAACGAATCCATAGAAGATAACATATCAACAAGATCACAAAACCTTAGTGGCATAGAGCGGGAGCGGGGGTGTAGAAGCTCCCTGGGTTGGGAGCGGTGAGGTAATAATTAATGAGCATATAAATGTATGAATAAATTAATATATATTTGTAGATATTGTACATATGTTTAATGTAGTTGTAAAGGGAGCATCCAAATAAGCATTCTATCTATATAAAAATGAGTGAGAAATGACATCCCGATAGATTTTTTTAAGCCAAATATATGGACTAAATACGTAGATAAGTAGTAGAATATAAGACGAGAAAGAAAGAGTCCTAAATCTCTCTTCTTTATCTGTTTCTTCTTCCTTGGATATAGGAAGTGAGGAATTTCGTCCTTAAGATTAGTGTGGTAGCTCCCATCCGATTTAGAAGCGGGTTCCCCTCTGGATGGGAGCTAGCTCCCGTCGAGGGAATGCGGATTCGAGCTCCCGTCAAGGGAGCACACCCATTTTAGAAGGATCCTGCTACTAAGTACAAAACCATAAAAAAAACAAGTGTGGCATAGTCACGATGCATTGCCGGCAATGAGCAAGTTCTAGATAACCAAATCCATGGGTATTTCAAGGTAATTAAACATTTAACATGCAAATTCACCACCGGTACACGTTCATCATTTAACTTTAATCAACCACAAAAACTTTCATCCTGCTATTCTTGATTGAATTATTTCCATGTCTTCGCGGCCATTGACAATTATACAACAAAACAATATAACAAGGTCAAGCACTGCCTATTAACATCGTCTTCAGTGTTAACATAAGTTATCAGAATCTAAGAACTTAAGGTGTGTCGCACAGTTTGGTAACCATCAATGGGGTTGTGGAGGGACAGATTGAGTACATCCCAGTATTTGGCATTACTTGCACAAAATAACTGCTGTCAGGTTCAAGCCCACAGCCTCAACATTGGTAGGTTGAGTTTTTAAAGGAATAGAAAACGACTTTTCCAAAAGCTCAAAACTTGAGAGAGAGAGAGAGAGAGAGAGAGGCAAACCTTGGTTTTGGGCCGTGGGAGGGGAGGTCGGTGCGGTGGTGCGGCGGCGTAGGGGGGCCGACTTGTAAACGACGGTAGCAGTGGAAGAGATCTGTTTTCCTCCCGGGGTACAAACAACAACTGTTTCGACTGCAATGATCTGAGGGGGAAAAATAAACTGATCGAGTTGAGTCGATCCCGTGGGAATGATTTTGGAAAAAGGTACCACGCAAAGGAATGGGTAATCCTACGGGTACAGACCAATTTGTACAGAAAATGTACAAATCGCTCTCGGGGACCCACTTTTGGGTCCCACACGAGTGATCCAAACCGTTCATTATTTTTAGAACATTTTTCCGAGGGGCTCCACAAAATTTCAGCTCAATCGGACGGTTAAAAGTGCTTGAACCAAAATCACGCCGTTTCGTTCAAGTGTGGGACCCAAAAGTGGGTCCCCGAGAGCGATTTGTACATTTTCTGTACAAATTGGGTTGTACCCGTAGCAGGATCCGGAAGGAATCGATCTGTCAAGTGTTGGAAGCCAAACGTCGTCACTACATATCCTTTTAACCTGCCTCTTAGCAAAACCTAGAATTAGAGACAAGGTCATGAGGCCCCAAACCTGGAAACAGGGGGGTGCTGCGCAGCGTGTTGTGCGGACTTATTTCGGGGCTGTGCCGGTACCGTTCCGATGATCGGAGACGTCCACCGCGTAGAGCTCATCGAGTACTATAAGTGTTCCAAAAATCAACTCAATCCGATACCGTTAAGGGCCTCATCGGAACACAAATATGTTGAAAAAAATGGTTTCAATGGTTTTCATTTAATGTTTCAAGACATGTGTGTTCCAATTTTTTAACTTATTTGTATTCCGATGATGCACTTAACAATATCCGATCGACTTGATTTTTGGTACATGTGTAGTACTCGACGAGCTCTACACGGTGGATGTCTCCGATCGTTGAAACAGTGCCGGAATGGCACCGAAATGGGCCGCACAGCACGTTGCGCAGCACGGGGCTGCGCAATACTTCCCCCGGTTCCCCCAAACCTATATACCAAAAATCTAGTGTGATGTTGTCACTTATTTTATTATTATTATTTGGACGGCGTAAAAAGAGATTTTATTACTAGAAGAGACGATTACAGAGAATTCAGGGCTTGAGAGAAGAAAGCATCACAACTACGCAAAAGTAGCATCCCAACTATGATGGTACCCTACCCCATGACATATTCGAGCAAGAACATAATTCCTCTTCCCAAACTACTTAGGAATCTAATTTCTCCCACCCTTGAGAATCCTAGATTCTTGGCTCAATCCAAAAAAGGAAACTGTTTGAATTCAAGTATAATTTGAAAGTAACTAATTCATGGACAAGATTACTGAATTAATTCAAACATCGGAATAGAATTACTCTGGGTATCGAATTACTAGGAATTTGATTCTTGATAATCAAATTTCTATTCCTCTTGAAGATTAGAAGGCATCCAAATACAGCCTTAGAGAGAAACGTGTGAGCAATATAAAGGGCTAAACAAAAGAACAATAATCCAAATTGACACCTAAAAATGCGGTTCACCTTACTATAAATAGATCCCAGAAATAAGAAAAGGGAGCACAAGTGCAAAACAAAACAGGCAACAAATGAAAAAAAAAATTTCCTTTTTGTGAGCAAAATAATTTATCACAGAGGACGATTTACTCACTTTATTTAGGTTTTGATAACTATAATTACAACATGATAGAGAAGGAAAGTAGTCGAAAGAGTAAAATTTATGTCACAACATGACAAAGAAGAGAAGTAGTCGAAAGAGCGAAATTTACATTACGATGTCAACATGATAGAGAAAAAAGTAGTCGAAAGAGCGAAATTTATGGTTTTATTGATGCTGTCTTTCACTTCAAGGAGTTCTCGATGTCGATCACGAACCGGTACTTGACATCGCTCTTGATTAGCCTCTCAATGGCTTCATTTACATATTGAATTGGGATGATCTCAATCTCTGGGTAAATCTTGTTTGCAGCGCAGAACTCTAGCATTTCTCTTGTATCTTTTGTACCACCTGCTGCACTCCCTGAAATTGATTTCATTCCTGCATACAAGAAGTACCAATTACAGACTAATGCAGATGTTGCAGTGACTAATAAATTTGGACTATTTATTGTGACTTGGGATCGTCTCAACATAGTTTTAAAATTTTCGCTAAAGTTTATCGTTAGAGATTTCTTAAAGTTCTTTTTGCAGGACATTTATATAATTTTTTTGGTTTGTCAGGAGGACTAGAGATATCTGGGAAACAAATAAATATACCAAAGTTGAAAAATTCAAAAAGACAAAAAATAAGCAAAAAAAAAAAAACTCTCTGTTTTGAGTTGTTTTTTTATCTTTCGCTAACATTCTCTATATTTTATAAAATATTTTTTTACCTTTTTGAAGTCTTCGTGTCTAGAAGAAATGCAAAAGTAACAAAGGTTGAGGAGAAAGAAATTCATTGATAATGGTTGGTACAAGCTACTGGCAAAAATAACAAAAGTTTTTTTTTTATAAAAATGGTCAGATTAAACGATTTTGCCCAAAGAAAATATACAATTTCATCTTTTTAATTAATCATTAGTTGGCAAGTGGTGGCTAGCTCACGCGGTAGAACACTTGGATGCCCCATACTGCATCCCGGGATTGAGTCCGATTCCCCCCTCTCCATGTAATAGTTTAGGAATAACGAATAACAGAAAAAAAAAAAAAAAATCATTAGTTGATGAATATACCGTGAATAAGGCTTATGGGACTGAGCTTCACTTCGCCTGGAGCCCCAACCAAGACTAGGACACCACCAGTCTTCAACAGAGACATGTATGTGCCTTTTACAATGGTCCACCCCACCCTGATCTAATTCCCATGGTATTCATGGATCAAAATCGTAAGGGCCGGCCACCCTCCCCACAAGTGAAAACTTGTGCAAAATAGCTATGGAAGAGGGCTCAATATACAGCGCAGCCACACAACCTAAGGTTGCAGTTGGTAGGATCGGTTCTGGATAACCAAAAAGATATACATATTAATCAAATTTATGTTGAGAATTTTACCATCATCTCTTGTGGGTCAGTTGAGATCACAAATTTGTCAGCTCCAAGCAGATTTAGGGCCTCCTCTTTCTTGGAAATGCTTGTGATGAATACAGTCACATTCAGGCCAAAAGCTTTCCCAAATTTCACTGCCAAGTGACCAAGACCCCCAAGCCCAATTACACCAAGTGATTTTCCCGGTTGGTTCATTCTGTGGCGAATCATTGGAGAGTAAACAGTGATCCCAGCACATAGCAATGGTGCTGCTAATGCCGATGGGTAACCTTCTGGTATTTTGTAGCAGTACCTGGATATTCAATACTAGATCAAGTCCGTCACTACTATATACTAAGGTCAAATTTTTCATTAAATTTAAAGATAGTGGTTAAATTCTTGGCGACGGAATAAAGCATTAGGATAGTGGTTATGAATAGATTGAGTGCAACTTTACCTCTCATGCAAGTGGTGGCTAGCTCATGCGGCAAAACTCTTGGATGTCCCACACCGCATCTCGGGATCAAGTCCCATTCCCCCCTCCCCCATGTAATACGTAGATTAGGAATGACGAATGACAAAAAAAAAAAAAAAGAACTTTACCTCTCATGAACAACAACGTAAGTGGAAAACCCTCCTTTAGTGATGGTACCATCGTGATCAACGTGGTTGTAAGTAAAGACAACCCCCTTTGAGCAAGAAATTTCTACTCCATCTCCACAGAACTCACAATCTCTGCACGAGTTCACGTAAGTTCCCACTCCGACACGGTCCCCGACTTTAACGCCCTTCACATCCAACCCCACCTCTTTCACCACTCCAACAAACTCATGTCTGAAAAAATAAAAATACTAATCAGATTGATAGAGCAAAACAATTCATATGAATTTTTACTAGGCAATATTTGAGCCACATGTACTTATAACTTACCCAGGCACTAGTGGATACTTTGCATCCCCAAATTTATTCCTAGTCCACAAAACTTCAGCGTAACACACTCCACAATGTGTAATACTAATTGAAACATCATCATTTCCGAGAGTCCTGTTCCACAGAATCAGTTCTCTATGGGGTGCTTTGGGTAAAAAACCAAAAACCAAAAACCAAAAAACCACTTTTGTCCTTATTCAAATTTTTTTTGCATTCATTAGTTTCACGTCAAGATTTTGTGGTTTCTGGATTCCTCTCGGCGAGACGAATCTAACGAGTATAAATTTATGGTCAAACCAAATATTTTTTTAAATAAAGCCGAAATACTTGGATTATTGACTAATAATCCACCTATTTTGGCTTTATTCAAAAAAAATTGAGTTTTGACCATAATTTTATACTTGTTAGATTCGTCTCGTCGAGAGGAATCCAGAAACCACAAAATCTTGATGCAAAACAAACGAATGCAAAAAAAAATTCAATAAGGACAAAAGTGGTTTGGTTTTTGGTTTTTGGTTTTTTACCCAAAGCACCCCTATCAGGGATGATTGATCTTTAAAGAGCTTAAAGGATCAAAACTACTTGTAACAACAACAAAAGAAAAATCATCGTTTTGCCAAAATACCGACAAGACCATAGTGGAAACTTAGCCGTTTATGTTGGAAAAAACTTGATTTTTATCAATTTTAATTAATTGTTTTAGTGGGTCCCACACGTCCACGTGGACGGACCCACATACCGTTGTGTACGTCTTGGTTAGGAGATTAAGACCGAACACTCGGTTGGCCAAAATCAAGTTAAGGTGAATGAGAAATTGACCTTAAAAGTGCCTACATGAACTTGGTAGAAGAGGGAAAAACACTTGTCCCACATTGGTTGTGGAGAGCAAGTTGATTGGGTATATTTACCCTTAGTTTGACTTAAGGGATTGGGCCCTTAGGGTCATGGAAGTTTTATAGGGGGAGAAGGCATGGACGAAGTGGGCATTAAACCCCACGCGCGCGCCGCTGGGCTGGGCTGGATCATTAGATAAGATTGGGCTTGGCCCGATAGGTTCTTGTCTTTTTACTGGAAATTTATACACAGACTGGGCCGAGTAGAACCGGTCCATTTCAGTAAATTTAATTCTTCTCCTTTCCGAAACAGTGTGCCCGAATTCCCTTTCCTGTGCGTCTGTTCGCCACCACCGAAGTGTTGCATCCGGTCGGTTCCGAACAGCCGCGTCTCTCCGTCTGGTACCTTTCCGTTCGGGTGTCTATTTTTCTATAAATAGAACCCTCCTCCTCTCATTTCATTTACGGTTTTTCTTGCATACATTCTGCACCATTCGCATAAAAGCATTTTGAGAGTTTCAGCGTAGTTTTCTGGTTCGCATACCGTAACAGATTGGAGTGCTACTTCCGTTCGGTGAAAACCGGGTAGTCCTGGGAGGCAGACGTTCGCGTAGTCCATCAACACCGTAGTGGAGGACGAATCTGCTTTAAGGACAGAGTATCTTAATACTTGCCCCGGTTCTATTCGAGTCGTCTTTTACCAAATTCCGGTGTACTGAATTTGGTCCAGTAAGTTTCTGTTCATTTATTTCGTCTCTGTTTTTTGTTATTTTCCAGATTTTCAGTAACCGAGTTTCTAACAGTTTAGACGTTAATATATACCTGCGGTTGAATTTGTAAGGTGATAAAAACCCAGATGGATCTCTTGCCGCATACCCAAGGCAGTCTTGTTTTGCAGAACCCATTTCTAGAGAGAGAGAGAGAGTTGTAGGATGATAGAGTGAGAATTGAAGCTAATACTCGTGGTTGTGGAGGAAATTGATATTGATTTACCTCAATTTATATAGAAAGAAAGGTGCTTGATCCACAAGACAAAAGTTTAAAAAATGAACACAAAATGGCCTATGGTACCAAGGCTACGCCGGCACTGACTATGGTACCAAGGCTAGCTACGTCGGCACTGACTTCATAAATGTGTCGTTTCTCCAGAAAGAAAATACTAGTACTAAAAATCTATACTGGGTCTTCCCTTGGAGAAATTTTTGGCTGCACGTTCAAAGGGTAAATAATACCGACTCCCCTGGTTATATCTTTGATTTGATAACTTCCTCACGTATCGTAATTTACACTTACGTCCATAGACAAGTTTTGTCATTGCATTCGCAAACCAAAAAGAGAATATTACCGTAACACCCTCACAATTAAAGGAAAATACTCTGATTATGGTCCTCAATCCATCATATATCCACACTCCTTCCTCATCCTGTTGGATCAAACTCTGTTTGGATGGTAGGCATTTTAAGGGGGAATAGGAATATGATTTCATAACAATGTTTGGGTAGTGATTGAATGGGAATATGATTCCTTATTTTCCAATATAGGAGCAATCAGATTCCTAAAGGAGGAATCTCATACCTCCTACCACTTGGGAATATGAGATTACGGGGTAATCTAATTATTAGGGGGAAAAGGAAAGATAGATCAATACCTCTTTTTTACACTCAAGATTTTTTCACATTGATTTTTTTTCTTCTTGCATCCCAATTTTCCCTCAAACCCCAAGCCCAGGTTGATATTTTTCCCTCCAATCTCTCTTTCTATTCCCAACTTTTATTTTGTAGTGATTTGGCATGCACTCCTTTGACCAAAAAAAAACTTATTGCTATGTTGCACGTCGTTATAAACAGAGGTGTTTTGGAAAAAATAAACCAAATGGTTTATATTTTTGTCTTTATTCAAAAATATTTTACATTTGTAAGTTTTGCATTGAATTTTTGTGCATTATTGTTTCGTCACGACGAGAGGAATCTAAAAAGTAAAAAATTATATGAGGAACATCATATACCCTCCAGGTTCCATTCCCCTAGATAGTAATTTTCTTATGGACGGCTACAAAATTCTTATTTGGAATTGTAGAGGTGCCGGTAATGATCGTTTTAAAAGCAATTTTAAAGAAATTGTCCGTTAGCACAATCCTGAAATTGTGGCTATTCTTGAACTGAAGGTTAATCTACAGTCTATGGGTTTCTTTTTCCGCAATCTGGGATTTACAAGAGACACTTTCACTGAACCTAATGGAAGATCTGGTGGAATTTGGGTCCTCTGGGATCCTACTAAAGTTGCAGTATTCACCATAGATATTAAACCTCATGTTATCCACGTCAAAAGTAGAAAGAATGGTTACAAGGATTGGATCTTATCTTCCATGTACGCTAGTCCCAACCCTAGACTCGTGAAATTTTATGGGAGGATCTGAAAGATTTTACTAACTCTAACTCTCTTGCGTGGTCTGCTGCGGGAGATTTTAATGAAATTGCTACAACGGAGGAAAGTAGAAGCTCATCCACTGATACAAGTTATAATAAAAAAAGGAAGTTCATGGAAAACACTAATGCCTGTAAACTTATGGATATGGGCGCGCCGGGACCTAAGTTCACTTGGACTAATGGTCGCCAAGGTGCTGCAAATGTCCAAAAGCGCTTGGACAGGGGGTTGTGCAATGAGGAATGGAGAACACTATTTCCAGAAGGTACGATCTAAAACTTACCTCGTACTTATTCTGATCATTGCCCGTTACTCATTAGCATTAATGGTTTCCATTATACTGCATGCATCTCTTGACCTTTTAGGTTTGAAGCTGCTTGGATAATGGACCCCAATTTTGAATCTATAGTTTCCTCCAGATGGAATGGAAACAATATCAAAGACAAGATTTTTAACTTTTCCCAATCTGCTCTTGCTTGGAATAAGGAAGTTTTTGGCAATATCTTTAGGAAAAAGAGATGGACTCTAGCTAGAATTAAAGGGTGCAAGAGTCCCAAAGCAAAAATTTCTCCCATAATCTTATTGCCCTAGAGAAAGTGTTGGTTTCAGATTACAATAATATTCTTAATCAAGAAGAAATTCTTTGGTTTCAAAAATCTCGTGGTAAATGGATTGTCTTAGGAGAGAGAAATACCCGGTATTTTCACTTATCTACAATCATAAGAAGAAGAAAATCCAAAATTCTTCTTCTTAAGGATAATAGTAACACTTGGATTGACAATCCTGACTTGATTAAAGAGTTGGTTCAAAATTATTTTAAAGATCTCTTCCGTAACCAAAATGACACCCCGGGTACTTGTTTCTCCTTAAATCCTCATAAAACCCTTTCTTGTGAGGACAACAAGACTCTTCGCACTCCTATCTCCAATGCTGAGATTTGGGATACTATTAAAAGTATTGCCCCTTTTAAAGCTCCGGGTCCGGATGGCCTACAAGCCATTTTTTATCACAAATATTGGAACATCGATCATTGGTGAGGACATTTGCAATTTTGTGAAAAACTGTTTTGCCGAGAGCAGTATCCCGGAGGAAGCTAATAAAACTCTCATCTCGCTTATCCCTAAATCGAATAACCCTGAGAATTTTAAAATGTTTCGCCCCATTAGTCTTTGCAACGTGAGATACAAAATCATTTCCAAAATCATCGTTGCTAGACTAAGGCCTCTCCTTGATAAGATTATTAGCCCATTCCAGGGCAGCTTCATACCTGGTAGATCTACTAGTGATAACATCATCATCACTCAAGAAATTTTGCATTCTCTCCGGACTAAAAAAGGAAACAAAGGTGGCATGCTTCTTAAGATTGACTTAGAGAAAGCGTATGACAAAATTTCCTGGAATTTTATTCTTGATACGCTTATATTTTTCAATGTGGATCCTGCTTGGATTGCCCTTATCATGAGCTGTGTAACTAGTGTTAAAACTACCATTCTTTGGAATGGGGAACCTTTGGAGGAATTTTCTCTGGGACGTGGTATTAGACAAGGAGACCCATTATCCCCCTACTTGTTCGTGCTTTGCATGAAACGTCTTTCTATTCTTATTAATTCCAAATGTGGAGAGGGTAATTGGAAAGGCATCAAAGTCTCTAGAGACTCCATTGAGCTTACACATTTATTCTTTGCGGATGACTTAATTCTCTTTGGCCATGCTAATAAGTCTAATTGTAAAGCTATTATGGAGGTTCTTAATGTTTTTTGTATGCTATCTGGTCAAACTGTGAACTTATCTAAGTCTAAACTTTTTGTCTCCCCTAACGTGTCCCTTGTTAAAGCTCGTCGCTTGAGCAACCTCTGTGGTATTGCTCTTACCAATGACTCAGGCAAATACCTTGGGGTTCCCCTCCTTCACAAAAGAGCTAGTAAGGATCACTCCAAACACATAATTGAAAGAGTCCAATTTAAGCTCTCAGGATGGGAATCCAATACCTTTATGCTTGCAGGACGGGCCACGCTTATCCAAGCTACCACGTCCACTATTCCTAGTTACACCATGCAGACCATGAGTCTACCTGTCAACGTGTGTGAGAAACTTGACTGTATGAATAGGGATTTCTTGTGGGGTGACACACCCGGAAAAAAGAAACTCCATCTTGTCAACTGGAACACGGTGTGTAAAAGCAAGGATATGGGTGGTCTGGGCTTAAGGAAAGCGAGAAACCTTAATCTCTCTCTCCTTACTAAGCTCGGATGGAAACTTATGAATGATGAGGATTGCCTATGGACTCAAATTCTCAAGAGCAAGTATTTAAAACATCATTCCCTCCATTCTTGGCCGGGAAATAGAGCTGCCTCTCATACATGGCGAAGTATACTCCACATTAGAGATATCCTCCAGGAGGGTATCAAATGGCCCATACATGACGGGTTTTCTGTGGACCTTTGGAACGACTGGTGGTGTGGGAATGGTCCTCTAGGTAAGAGACATCCCGGGTTGCATACCAGAAACAACACTAATGTGGCTGAAATTATTGACAATGGGATCTGGAATCTGGACAGCATTGAACACATTGTGGATGATGTTTCTCGGACAGACATTCTTAATACTAGACTGCCTATTTTTAATCAAGCCAGTGACCACCCTTCTTGGACGGGCTCTTCTAATGGTAGTTGTTCTGTCACTGCTGCGTATGAGTTCATCAATAAAGATGTGAATGATATTAAGGGTTGGAAGTGGTTCTGGAAAATGAAGCTACCTCAAAAATTGAAAACTTTTTTTTGGCTTATTTTCCATGATAAACTCCCTACCAATCTGATGCGTGTTAAAAGGGGTATCAATACCTCGGAGTGTTGTCATAGATGCAACCTTGCTTTGGAAAATCTGAATCATTTATCGGTTAATTGTTCTAGGGTCCAGAAGTGGGGACTTATTGGGCATTTAGTCCATGTTAAAGTTTTACAAGGTCTAAGGTCCATGAATTTTTATTATTTATTTTTTTTAGAATTTAGGCACTTTTAAATGGTACCCTAGGGTTTAGATTTTAGGGTGCACTTTCCTATTATAGGGTTTTAGTGGTTTAGGAACTTTCATAGGGTACCCTAGGATTTAGGCACTTTCATAGGGTACCCTAGGGTTTTAGGCACTTTCATAGGATACACTCGGGTTTAGGTTTTAGGGTGCACTTTCCTATTATAGGGTTTTAGTGGTTTAGACACTTTCCTAGGGTACCTTAGGGTTTTAGGCACTTTCGTAGGGTACCCTAGAATTTTAGGCACTTTCATAGGGTACAAACTTTTTTGGCACTTTCATAGGGTTTAGGGTTTAATGGGAAACAAGTACATGCAAATAATTTTTTTTTTCCAGAAGACCCGTGTGAAATTATTGGTGATCGGCGTAACGGCGTTCTAGAAAAGATGACCGTTCGTGTGCTTGGTTTGTGAGCGACGTTTTTTTGGTTTTTTTGTGCGCAAAGTGGACTCGAAACTGTAAGAAAGAGTTCGGTGGACACGCGGGGGTAGAAAGCCACTGGAATGGACTTGCGGCCAACTGGCCCATCATTTATTTAGGGGGTTTCCTAAGGCTATTGCGCTTTGGGACAAAATCCCCTCGAGCCGGCTAATGAGAGCGGGATTTTTCAATTCCACGTCGGATTGGATTTCTGCCAATCTGAAAAAGAAAAAAGTTTTACACTTGGGAACGAATATACCTTGGAATATCCTTTTCGGTATCACTCTTTGGCAAATTTGGAAGGATAGCAATAAAATGAGTTTCGATAACATAGAGTCGATACCGGAAATGAGTTTCAAGAATACAACTTCCTATGCTTCTGAAATCGTGGAGGCTTTTAATTCCCCTCTTATTACTGACCCCCCTTTAAAACGACTAATTTCTTGGTTTCCTCCCAACACAGGTACTCCAAAGCTTAACACAGATGGGTGTTGGTTTGAAAGCACTAGGAAGGCGGGCTTTGGAGGGCTAATCAGAGATGCTCAAGGAGATTGGGTGCTTGGATACCACGGGAAAATGATAGCCAACTCGAGTCTAGAAACGGAAATCTGGGCTATTTACAGGGGGTTAACCATCTTGCTAGAGAAAGGGATGTCTAAAGTCCAAATAGAGTCAGACTCCTAAACTACAATTCTTCTCTTCAATGAAAAAGCCAATCCCAATCATCCTCAAAGCAACATTATAAATGACGGGCACTACCTCTTAAACAGAACAGAAAGCACCCTTATCCACACCTACCGGAGTGCAAATGAGTGTGCTGATTTCCTAGCTGGCCTTGGAGCTGAACAGAATGAGGATTTGGTGGTATCTGACAGACCACCTCTGGAAATCCGAGAGTTCATGTCAAGGGATAAACTGAATATCCGTCAATTCCTTGATTAATGTTGTTTGCACTGGTCTTTCTAGTTTTCCTAGTTTCTTGCTTAGCTGCGTTTACTATGTTGCTAAACCTTATGATGTACTCTGACCTTATTCTCTAAGTTTTATTCCATTTCCGATTTACCAAAAAAAAAAATTGTAAAAATTATAGGACCTCACTTGATGATTAGGCTTAAGGCCTCCAAATACCTAGGCCGGTCCTGTATCTCGAATTGTATCCCTAGCACTATTTTATTTATTTATTTTACAGTCGTCCAACAATGTTACTTACGAAACTGCCTTTAGAAAGTAAAACACATACTCCCTCTGTCCCATTTTGTTACTCCAATTTGATCTCAAATGCAATTTTTAAATTGTTAATATCTCTTGATCTATAATGAATTTTACGTGCAATATTGATCTCATATGATAAATCTCAATTCGTTCTATTATACAAAATTTTTAAAATTTAAAAATATTGTAGATTGAAAGATATTAACAATTTAAAAATTACATTCGAGACCGAACTGGACTATCAAAATGGGACGGAGGGAGTATTTTTCTTCTCTCCATGCGCATCAATAAATTAAGATTTTCATAAAAACAACTTGATAAAGAGAATTCTAGAAACATTAAAGTGAAAGGATTATCTTTTTCATCGGTTTAAATGGATAGGATATGGTAACAAAACTTGAAGATAAAATCTAGTAATTAATATTTACTCTTGCATAAAAAGTGAGTCCTCACCCATTGTGTCAGACCTATTTTGGAGTCTCACCCTAATAATCGGAGTTATTTAATTTATTTACAATAGTGTTTAATAGGCTCTCGAAAAACATTAGTTCATTCGAATACCGGTAAATATTTGATTGATTTATTCGGATTTTTTCCCAGCGAATTCCGGGACTAAAATCAATCAACCCTTGAAAGAAATGCAAATGAGTTGAGTTTTTAAATAGTCATAAAAATATGTTTTAAATAAATTGAATGGCTCCGAGCCTCCGACCATATGTATAAGATTCAAAAATGAGTTTCACATAAGGTGATGTGCATTTAGTGTACTGTACACTAAATAGTGTACCCATAATTTTATTTTTTGGGTGTGCGATATTTTTTTCTCTTTCCCTCTCTACCTATGTGAGCAGTGACACAATGACTCCACAAGGAACGCAGCCAATTTTTTTTTCTTTTTCTGTCGGACTTGAGTCAGTCAATCCACGACCAGGTTTTTTTAAATTTTTTTTTTCTCTTCTCTAACTTATTTTTTGATTAATATTTTCTCCCTATTTTTTTTTTAAGACAAGAGAGAATAGCATTAAATTAAAAGAGTTTACAACTGCAAACAACAAACAAATACAACAACAACAAAGAAAAATTCTATCCACCACCATCCACCGTATCCAGATGACGCATGAAAGAGGGGATCGTGTGCTAGGCAAGATCATGAGCCCATGGCTGTCTCTCTAACTTGAACAATGGAATTTCGTGGGTTCCACAACCGTTTTTTCTCTCTAACTTGAACAGTGGAACTTTGTGGGTTCCAGAAGATATAGTTTTTCCATTTTTTTTTTTTGTGGGGATGCAAGGAAATATCCAAAAGGTACAGTTGACTAATTTATAAACAACAATAGAACATAGTTCAAAAATCCGAATTTTTTATGTACTACAAACGCCTTTATCTCACCCGATGATGGTGAACTTTATGACAAAAAATTGAAGTGACGGTGTGGGTATGCATAAATTATTGAATGTTTCATACTAGATAACAACAGCAATTGGAGAAACTCTTCCCCTTCACATTTTTTTAGTAATTGAGATATCCGGACCAGATTCAGCGACTCACGACTAATCATCGGGAGAGATTTGCACAGTAACCCACCGTCATTGCCCCCCACTTAAATTGTGGTTTGGGGAGAATCAAACCCTGACATGTTACAAGCGCAGATTCGCCCTTACCACTTAAGCAACCCATGGATGGGCCATGGGTCTCTTCCCCTTCTTGATTAACTTTCACACTATATATGTAGTTTGCAGACACAAGAAGGCAATCGTGTGCCTTAATGCAGTTTGGATGCCTGTAATTTTTAGTGGGAATATGAACTTAATTATCAGGAATCAAATTCCTAGTAATTCAATACCCAAGAAGGCAATCGTGTGCCTTAATGCAGTTTGGATGCCTGTAATTTTTAGTGGGAATATGAACTTAATTATCAGGAATCAAATTCCTAGTAATTCAATACCCAGAGTAATATTTCTAATCCGACAATTGCATTAATTCAGTAATCTTCGTCAGTACATTTATTTTGATTTTTTTTTAAAGTCAAACATTTCCTTTTTGTATGGATTGAGCCATTAATTTAGGATTCCCATGGAGAATAAGAGTAGGGGTGATAAACAAGTCAAACAAACAAAGCAAGTGGTTATTCAAGCTTGGTTTAAAAATATAACTAGCTTTATAAAAATGATCGAGCTTAGCTTGTTTACTAGACGAACTGATCTCAAACGAGTTTCAATCAAGCACACAAATTATTATTATAATCCAAAAATTTATAATCTACAATTCGCGATGCAGTATATAAACATAATTAGTTCCCAAACATTCCGAGTGGGCCGACAAGATTGTATTATGTGGGCTTGTGGAATTACGAATTTACCCTTAGGAGCTAGCGGAAAATAATTTTTTCTTTTTTGGTTTTAGTACCAGGTTCACTTTTATATTTATAAAGAAAAGTGCTTGATCCACAAGACCAAAAAAAAATTGAACATAAAATGGACTATGGTACCAAGGCTAGTTACATCCACACTGACTTGGCTCGTTTAATAATCGAACCGAGCTCGAACTCGAGTTTTAGGCTCGTTTAGTAAACGAGTTCGCTAAAGCTCAACTTAGCTCGTTTGTATATACCCGGCTCGTTTAAAAAGGCTCGTTAAGTAAGTTACTCTGGCTCGGCTCGTTTACGAACAAGTTCGAGATCGAATTTTCAGCTCGTTTACTAAACGAGCCGAGCTCGAACACTCCAAAACTCGGCTCGGCTCATTTGCACCCCTAAATGTAGAGAGAGAGAGAGAGAGACCGGGTCTTCTCTTCGAGAAATTTTTTGCTGCACTCAAAGTTACCAGACTTCCTTTTGGTTTATTTTTTATTTGATAACTCCCTCACGTATTGCAAATTACACAAACATCTCTTGTCGAGTTTTGTCCAAACATTTGTAAACAAAAAGGAGAATACTACCGTAACAATAGTGATACACGTACAACAAAATTTTTCAATTGGACTCTAACACATTCACATGGTGTGTGGAGCCTACACACACTTGAGTGTGAAATGTGTATAAGCTTTACACACTATATGAATGCGTTGGAGTTTAGTTGGAGACTTTTTATTGTACACTTATCATTTTTACTACCGTAACACCCTCACTCCGATTACTATCCTCGATCCATCATATATCCACCTTATTTCCAAAGTGTGTTTCGTTTTCTAAAAGTAGTTTCATAGTAATTAAATGAAGTCGGATTACTCAGTCTTCGTACGTAACAATTGTGGGACTGTCAAAAAACAGTGCTAGGATATAGGGTTGTGTTTGGTTTGAGTTTTGATTTTTGTAATGATTAGATGGAGAAATAGAGATAATAATTAAAAAATAAGTATTAATGATTGGAGAGAGATAGAGAGAAAAATAAAAATAATATTTAAAAATAAGAGTAATAATTGAATAATAATTAAAAAAACCGATTCTTAAAAACCAAAACGAACAAGGCCTAGATGTCCGCACACAATGTTGGAACAGCTGCGCTCCCATTTGACACACGTGGGCCCCATAAGAGCACAAAAAATCCACCCACCCCGAACGACTTCGATCATACTGTGTGTTTGGTTGAAAAGAGAAAAGTTTTTGAATGGTGGGCAATGGGGCTAAAAAATGATTTTGATCCACCGGATAATTTCTCCCCACGAGCATTGACAATTTTTTTTTTTTTTTGTCCAACGATAGGATGTTAAAGGTTACTAGTTACAACGGGAGTTGAGCACTGCTTCCATGAGAACTCGAACTCAAGACCTCTCCCTTACAACAGAGCCAGGAATTTCACTACCTATAGGGATCACGTATGTGAGCCTTATATTTTAATGGGTCTTGCCAATAGGTGGATCTTTAAGTACAACTGTACTTTAAAGTACAAGTGGGACCCAACAAGTGTACTTTTTTTTTTTACCCTTAATGAGTGCAATGTTGCACCCATTAGCATTTCCCTATTTTCATAGGAAAGTTTTTTTCTTACAATTTTTCCGTTGCCGGAGCGACCGCTCCTACTGCCCCTCTTTTGACTTCATCCGTGATTACAAGGAAGAATAAGGAATCAACCACACTAGGTGGTGTTCCTGCGCATCAACAACTTGACAAGGAGGATTCCAGACAGATTAAGTGAAGGATTAGCTATATCATCGGTTAAAAAAGGATAGGATATGGTAACAAAACTTGAAGATAAAATCTAATTAGTGTTGTAGTATTACTAGTGCATGCCCGTGCCTAAAGACACATCTTGAGCAATCGACGCACGTGTCCGTACCCATTCTTTATGGTCTTTTGAATTTCAAAGGAGGTAAGGGGAGAGAGAGAACGTGTTTGAGATTTTAGGTGTGGTGGGCCAGTGATGGAAAAGGGTATATATATATATATATATATATATATATATATAGAGAGAGAGAGAGAGAGAGAGAGAGAGAGAGAGAGAGAGAGAGAGAGAGAGAGAGAGAGAGGCAGTGAGTTGGCAGAGAAAGATAAAATGTTTTATCATGACTGAGACAAAAAATATGATTGAGACAAAAACCGTTCTCTGTTGTAACATAAATATGTCCAAAGGCAAACAAGTTCACATACTCCCTCGGGCCATTTTAAATACTTCCTATGAAAACTTGTTCCATTTTGACTTTTTAAAAAAATGTATTTCTAACAATATTTTTCTTTCAACAATGCTACAATCACACTCATTTACACACGCATTTACACATCCACACTCACAAGTGTGCGGGCCCACACACACTAGATGTTACTGTGGTTGAATCATTTCTTATTGTGGTTGAATCATTTCTTATTTTTCTTAAACTATTTTACACCGTTTGAAAATACTCATTGAGTGAGATCTTTTAAACGGTGCAAGAGTAATTTTAAAAGTAATTCCGAGAGTACATTATGTTTTGAGGTCAAAGTTTCACGGTTTTCCGTAAGGAGCATTTAAAATAGGATGGTGGGAGTAAATCGTATAATCTTATTTCAAGGTGCACTTTGAGATAAGGATAAGAAAAAAAAAAAAAGGGTGCAATTTTAAGCCTCCAATCATCCTTGCATTCAAACTCACTTAAAAACATTACTGAATCTTAATACAATAACCAATTAAAGTAATGCACCACCGGAGGTGGTTGCAAGGATGGCAAGTGGTGTAAAGGTGAAACTTCCTCAGACACATGGTCGCAAGTTCGAAATCCGCTTACGGATAGTAGTCCTCGTGAATTAGATGATGTGCATTAGGCACCATCTATCAAGCTTGCACCTTGGTGAATATACAGTGGCGGAATACCCTCTCATGGATAGAGATTACTCCGAAAGGATGACCCAATGAGTTTGACTCGTTTAATGGATGGTACTAGCACACTGGTTGAACATGGTACGGCAGTTGATAGCCCCTCTTTGCAAAGGGAGCTAGGTTGCGACTCTATTATCCTCCTCTCCCAAACTTTGTCTAGCAAGCCCAAGAAAATGAATGTAATGCGAAATATTCAGAGGGGTGTAAATTTGGCCCGACCCGGCCCTCACATCACCAGGCTCGGGCTAGCCAGGTCCAAGCCCATCAGGCTCCCGTCATAGACCACAGCACTCGGATCGCCCACGCTTCTGTCGCAAAAGTGACAAAACAAAATTTTTTTTTAGAGGAGGGCAAGAGGGCAATTCTATTTAACCCACTCAATTAAGCGTATTGAAAGTTGACATAATCCAACCTCTTTCAAACAAACCACACCGAAGCTACACACCGATCCGGGGCAAGAAGCCCAGTCGCAGCAGAAATTTCAAGACCCGGGAGCAGGACGTTGCCAAGAATTGGCGTTACTATCCATAATGATGCCAGGCGTATGTTGAAGGAAACCAACTCCCTGTTAGGATTCCAACAACGCACCACACGCAACAGAAGCAGTAAAATCAAGAGAAACATAACACACAAATATACGTGGTTCGGCCAAATCGGACCTACATCCACGGGGAGGGGGGTTTCACTATAATCCGGAGGAAATCCGTGATCTTGTGTTACACACTCACACTCTCATCTCACAATAATGAAACCTCACCCAGTCTCTCGTGTATCTCTCTCTCCGGGAGAGCCACAACCGGCTCCCCTCTCACACTCTCTGCCTCTCTCTCTACATTGTGCTACCACCCTCCAATACAAGGCATCAATGAGTATTTATAGAGATACAACATAAAACCCTAGTCCACTCCCTCTGGGCCTAAGCCCATCTGGCCCACACGGGGTGGAATCCCAACAATCACCCCCTCCACACCGAGTGGGCAATGTCGTCTGCAACACCCCCATGTCGCCTCCTCCAATCAGCTAACTCTGGCAAGCGCCTGTGTCACTAACCAGTCGAGCATCCATGCACCACCAAACAGAGTACACAAATCCCAAAAGAGTGTATCCTTGCAAAACCAGACTCCGCAGCCAATTAGAAAATCCGAGTACCGCATCCCATAAAAAAGAATGCCTCCACTCACACACCTCAAACCCGAAGTATATGCGCTCACCAACAGAAGCGCCTGCACCCCCTCATCGAGTGCCCGCAGCTTCATCGCCGCGCTGTGCCACTCTAGCATCCTGTCATGTCAAGAGAATGCAGCAACCCTCTGCCCACACCAGAGGCTCACTCCTCCAAATGATCTCACACACCATCTGCGATGAAGCCGACTCCTTCTCTGACACTGCATCCCCCACCGAGCACCTCCGCACCCCCAAAATCGGGATGCACCTCTCGTGAATCCGGGATGTGAACAAATCCTGCTAGATCTCCGTGGCTCAAACTGATCTACCGCTCTGACAGGCGCCTGTGTCATTCCCAAACAAGCATCTCCGCACCCCAACCGGGCACACCACTCGAATGAATGTATCCTTGCAAGCCAGATCTTCCGCGGTTGATCACAATCCTGCACCCCCTAACCGGAGTGCCCGCATCCGGGCATCCAAAACCCAAATGCTCATGCCCAATCACAGGACATAATCTGTGACTCCATCTCTCCACACCAATAAAAGCTCATAACTGGAAAGATAATCCGCCACAAAAAACACAGAAGAAAGAGAATACCAGTATGCATCATCTGATCTCCATCTCAATCCCTCTATCCGGAGCTCCCGTGAACATATCCTAAACAACCAGTTGCATCATCGTTGCTGGCCAGCATCCTGCACACTCCTGATTCGACTCCCAGCGCATCCAGTACCATCCGGTCATGACTCCTTGGTACAATCCCGCACCTATCCTGTGTGCATCCGCAACTGTCGCCATCCCTGCTCACGTCACAACACCCATACTGCCTGACCATGCCTGACATCAGCTCCATCTGCCACTGCACTCCCACAAGCCTGTATGGTGGCCCATCATCCAATCCAATGCAGCTCGAATCACAACTGCAAATCCTGACGGTAGGTCTTCAAATCCGATTGAACCAGACTGCCTCCGATCACTGCTGACCAACTCCGACCTGTCACTCTAGTAAGCGCCTGTGTCATTACCAAAAAAGTGTATCCGCACCCATCAACAAAGATGCAACACCTGAGAGAATGTATCCCTGCTCACTAGCTTCTCCGACTGATCACCACGGCTCAATCGCCGCGAATCCGCAATCACCTGATTGCTCCGGTCAACCTCCGATCTCTGCAAAGTCTGTCCAATACTCCTGTGTGTAGCTATACCAATTCCGCTCTCCTTTCTGTCACCTCTCTGTCACTCTGGTTCATCCAAGTTCCATTCCCGGCCTACCTAGCACCCCCTGGACTCCCATCGGATCTCCCATGGTCTGGCTCCGACTCAACATCCTCTCATCTGATTGATCTGACCACGTCGGATCCTCCTCAATCTCTTTGGATATGTCTAGGACTGCGAAATCCGGCTCGAATCACCCAAAACCAAGCCCACCATTGAATCCGGAACCGTCCAAATAGCTAGGAACAGCCTCCTCACTACCCAAAACGCCTCCGAACACTCAAATCCGGCTCAATCCAGCAACAAAACCTGCTTCCGAGCCTCTTCACAAAAAACAGAGCGCGTGGTTGGATCCGGAACGAAAAATTGAGTCGGGAACCGGTCCGAACCGGCCAAGAACCGGTCAAAAACCCACTGAACCGGTCAAAAAACATAATCTGGTCTGCCTCCGGACCGTTATCCGGTTTGGTCCGGTCTGAACCCGGTCTGCCGTTACTCTGAGCCGCCGGTCTAACTGGTTTGACCCCTTTGACTCCCGGTCTGACCCCTTTGACCTGACCTCTGATCCTTTTGACCACTTTGACCTCTTTGACCCTGAACCCTGACATGTCTGACCCTTTTGGACCCTTGCCTGAACCTTCTGAACCTTGATGACGTCAGCCCTAATACTTGCTGACGTCAGCCCTAGCTCCCGCCGCCTCTGTCGGCGCGTGATCTTACGCGCAAAAACTTCCTCCGGCGCGTGAGGGCGCGTGGGGCCTTCTCCGGCGACGTTCCGACCACTGTTGAGTTCGTCTCAAAAAACCCTACACGGTGGTGTGCTCAAAACCTTGATCCGATCAAATTTTGTCCTAGCACAAACCGATCAGCCACTCGCCTCCACGCTCCGCTGTTCAAACTGTTCGAGCTCCGTCCTCCGGTGACCAAAACTGACCGCCCTTACACCTTTGCGATCGTCTTTGAGAGCTGCACGTTATCCACTGATCAAAAATAATTTTCGTCAATTATTTTATCCGACCAGAACTCCAAACAGTGCTCCAAAGGCCTCCGAGTGATTATCCGACTGCTCTGCGCTCTCCGGTGCTTCAACCAAAGCTCTGATACCAGTTGTTAGGATTCCAACAACGCACCACACGCAACAGAAGCAGTAAAATCAAGAGAAACATAACACACAAATATACGTGGTTCGGCCAAATCGGACCTACATCCACGGGGAGGGGGGTTTCACTATAATCCGGAGGAAATCCGTGATCTTGTGTTACACACTCACACTCTCATCTCACAATAATGAAACCTCACCCAGTCTCTCGTGTATCTCTCTCTCCGGGAGAGCCACAACCGGCTCCCCTCTCACACTCTCTGCCTCTCTCTCTACATTGTGCTACCACCCTCCAATACAAGGCATCAATGAGTATTTATAGAGATACAACATAAAACCCTAGTCCACTCCCTCTGGGCCTAAGCCCATCTGGCCCACACGGGGTGGAATCCCAACACTCCCAATAGGTTGCAGCGGCTTAAACCAAAGACACCGAGACACTCGTGATTAGCAGGCATAAATAACGAAAGACACCGGACGCAGAAGAAATCGACTAATACAGTAATAGTATTATCTAATGGTGGAAATGGCATGTCCAGCGCACCTATCTGTATCCATCGGAACAGACCAATTACCAGATTCACCTGTCATCGCCTACATAACAACAAAGAAGATCATTGAAAAAGCGTGAGCCGTTACTAAGGGTGTTCCAATTCCTAACTTATTGTTACAATAGGCTTATTAGATAATGTATTATGAGATGAGAGGACATGTATCGTAAAGGACAATAAGTCAGTTTTGGCAATAAATTAATTTTGTGGTACATGCTCTAAAACATTTTAAGTTGATGATCCCACCTAGCTTATCAAACCATTAAGTTCAAAAAAAAAAAAAAACTACTGGGGTTCCAAAACAAAAAAAAAAAAAACACTAGCTTAATCCAAACCACCGAACCACGGAATTGAATTACTAGGAATTAGATTCTTGATAATCAAATTCATATTTCCTATTTTTAGGATTAAGGGGATTTAAACTGAGCCCAAAGGGAAATACAAAGGGGCTAAACAAAGGAACAATAATCCAAATTGACTGCTAAAAAATGCAGTTTACCGTACTATAAAGATCCCAGAAAGAAGGAAAACACAAGTGAAAACAAAAAAAGGCAACAAAGGAAAAATAAATTTTCCTTTTTGTGAGCAGAGTGGACCAGTAATTCATCACAGCGGGATGATCTATTCACTTTATTTAGGTTTCATAACTAAGCTACAATATGATAGAGAACAAAAGTAGTCGAAAGATCGAAAATTAATAAATTTTCTTGATGCTGTCTTTCACTTCAAGGAGTTCTCAATGTCGATCACGAACCGGTACTTGACATCATTCTTGATTAGCCTTTCAATGGCTTCATTTACATACTTAATTGGGATAATTTCAATCCCTGGGTAAATCTTGTTGGTAGCACAGAAGTTTAGCATTTCTCTTGTATCTTTTGTACCACTTGCTGCACTCCCTGAAATTGATTTCATACCTACACATAAGAAGTACCAATTACAGAGTAATCCAGAAGTTGCAATGATGAATAAATTCGGATTATTTTCGTGACTTTGGATCGTCTTAACATAGTTTTTGAAAATTTCCGCTAACGTTTATTGTTAGAGATTTCTTAAAGTTTTTTTTTTCCACGAAATTTATATAAATTTCTTGATTCGTCAGGACAAGAGAAATCAGTGAAACAAATAAATTACCATAAGTTGAAAAAAATCAGAAAGAAACATTCTCTATAGGAGTACTTTATATAAGAATTTTACCTTTTTTGAGTCTTTGTGTCTATAAGAAATGCAAAAGTAACAAAAGGTGAAACTAACAAAAGTTAAAACAAAACAAAAAATTAAGCCAATTAAACGAACTTGCCCAAATAAAATATACAATTTCAAATTTTTTTTTTGTTAATTACTCAATTGATGAATATACGGTGAATAAGGCTTATGGGACTGAGCTTCACTTCGCCTGGGGCCCTAACCAACACCACCAGTCTTCAACAAAGACATGTATGAATCAAATGAGTGAGTTCCTGATGCAGTGTCAATAATAAAGTCCAAGGATTTTAATATTGCCTGCAAACAAAGATATCAACCGACTAGTAATTGAGCCTTTCAGTAATTAGGATGGCAAACAAATCGGGGCTATTTGTAAACAAGTTGTTATATGCTAGTTCGGTCGATGGGTTATTGAATAAATAAACAAGACAATGCTCAGTTCATTCGTAGGTCTCGTAACGACTTCAGAAATTCAGATAGTCTTGGCCATGACCTCCCTCGGCCCCGACATGCCTTGGACAATAGTCCAACCTGATACAATTAGCCCGATATTCATTGATCAAAATCATTAGGGCAGCCAACCCTCCCCACAAGTGAAAGTTTGTGCGAAATAGTAGTAGAAGAGGGCTCAATTTATAGCGCAACTGCACAAACCTAAGGTTGCCTGGGGTATAATACTAAATTAACTATGAAGGGTTTCCGAAATCATTTTAGTCAAATTTATCACTAATTGTGTATCTTAATATCATGAGTTTCGCAGACTTTTGCTATTTAATTGTGGGGTGTTAGCAGGGGTGGATTCAATGTAGGCACAGGTGACCCTGTGAAAAAGAAAGTAATAGAATATATTAATTAACGCGAGATATGACATATGTTACTCAGTGATCCAGCAGTAAGGCGTTGGCCTTCCTCCCGTTTTGTAACGCCCTGAAAATTGGGTTACGTTAATAAAATATTTTTATAATTTATTTAAATAAAAATACCAATTTCATTAAAATTCCAAATAATACTTAGTAAAATTTTTTAGCGAAAACTATAAATAAACTAACTTATTGCAACTGAAATAAATTGAATTCTAATATTGTCTGAAAAACTTAAACATTTATTTAAAATCCAACTGAAATAAATGACAGAGCCATCTATTTAAATTCTACTGATAAAGCCATGGGTCCGCCACTTGATTCCCATCTAGCTGCTCCATTGCCTCGTAATCAGCAGACGGCTCCTCCTCTCCTTCTGTACCTGGCGTTGGGGACGCCAGAGCCACAAAAGTAGCACCGTGAGTGGTAAAATTACACTCAGTAGGGCACCTAGAGCTACCCCGTTACTAAAGTATGCTCATTCAACATTTTTAACAGCATTTGTAACGCATAACAAGGAGATTTAATAATATAAACAGTAGGTGCTCAACAGGAAATACTTACATAATTCAATAGTCATGTACTCAATTTCCATTGGGACTCACATCCCTTATCAATTCCGTTGATCAACAATATGATATCATTTTCCATCTTTCGATTCATACTTTTCTTTTCCTCAACCACACACTATCTATCCATCACCGGATTCCACCCACAATATACCTCAGGTGCTCGATCACACAGCAAAGCTAACTCGGGGTATACTGCGCATGACTCATGCTCAGTCACAACATCACCACCAATTTTTATCCGGCATCGATTCTCACCCACAGTATACTTCCAGCGCCCGATCACACAACAAAACTACCAAAAAGTATAATCTGCACATGGCTCAAGACCCATACCGGACACGTCCCAACCCCAAATTTCGCGGTTAGATTCGTTCATTCTTATACATTAAACATTTCAATCAAAACGTGCTTAACAATTGGATTCATGCATCACGTGATATGAGTCATTGTTCACATAAGTCCAACATAACAAGAAAATAAACAATCACAAAGTTAAAGAAAAACTTTACATAGCGTGTAAAACGAGCAACTTTCTCAATTTACTAAAAATAGCAAACTAACTTTATAAATCACGAGTTTTTACAAGAACATTAAACTTTAAATTACAAACAGATTTTGTGTTTTACTCAAGTTCTAATTCCTTCATTAAAGAGGTCGAAAACGGTTTTAAAAACAGTTCATAAATCTGTCTCGAGCTTCACTCCAACAGAAATTTTGAAAAATCATATTAAATTATACGTAACTCGGATCGAGACAAGTTCTATGAGAAAGTTGCTTAACTTTTCAAGATCTAAAACTTTCCAGTTTTGAGTTTTTCCTGAATCGACTCTAAAGAGGGCCGAAACTGCCGAACAGCATACAGTGCACGAGAAACAAGTTTTTCATTGTTTCAATCTCATTTTACGCCTTCGTTATCATAGAGATTTGACTTACTATCATATTTTTATATTATTCGTCTCACATATATCCTTGCACATTTACGAATGCATGAATTAACACATATGCAGTAAAACCTAAGTAAAAGTTAAGCTCTTGAAACCCTACCTCTCCTCCGATGTTTTAGCACAATACAACCGGTGATGAACTCGAGGATTGTAGGTCGATCAACGACCAAACATAATAAGAATTTACAGCTAAAATTTTAGAGAGAGAGAGAGAGAGAGAGAGATTGATTTAACATTGAAAGTGAGAGAAAGGGATGTGGGGGGGGTGAGAAATATATCGTAAGAGAGTTTTGTAGAAAATGAAAAACTAAATAGGAGAGTTTTAAAGTGCGTGGGATAAGTGGAGAGATAAACCAAGAGTTAAAAATTAAAACTAAAAGGATAATGAGGTGCAACAAATAAAGAGAATAAATAGGACAGAGGGAGATAATTGTTAGAGAGAATAAATGGTAGAGTTAAGAGACAGAGATATACATAAAGAGAAGATAAAGAGGGATTTTGTCTTCTTTTATAACAAAAAAATCAAATCCAAACAAATCATGTTTATCTTTTTTTTTTTTTTTACTACATAAGTATCTAGTTGTTAGAGAAATACAAACTAATACATATAGTCTAAAACTAACTACTCCAATTTATCCCTTAACCACAAATAATTAAATTAAATTGTTATCTCTATATCTATATTATATATTTATCTACTAGCTAAAGGAGTTCAAATTAAATCTATTGTTTCAAAGCCTATTAATATAATTCATAAAAATCCGAGTCTTTACACGTTTGACTCTCGGCGCTAACACTCTCATGTTTTGTTTTTTAAATGGTTAAAATAAAATGCTTAATACTCCCTCTGCTCCCATTTAGTTTTCCCTTTTACAAGTTCGTGTCACTTTTCAATTGATTATATCTCGTAATTTATATTGTTTTACGTAATTTTAAAAATATTGTCTTATAAAATTTATTGAGATCGATAAAACAAGATCCATATTAAATATAAAATTTATTACTACTTTTTTTTTATTCGATTAGAATAAAAAGATAGACTAAAATTTGGATACGGGGGACTCGGGGAGTATTTATAAACTACCCAGGATTCAAGCAGACCTGGCTCAGTGTTGTAGAGTGGCTTTCCATATAGGGTCCAAGTTCAATTCTCAGCTCCTACCTTCTCATTTCTTTTTCAAACGGTTCAAAAAAACCCTCTCTGCAACATTTTTTAGTGTCTTGAGTCTCAATCGGAAGCGTGGCGAACTCGCGGTGGTAAATCAAATAACCAGATTGATCTCCCAGTGTCCCACACTTTGCGTTTTAACAACTGCACACCACTCGCGGTGGTAAACAACTTCGGCTATCCTGCTCTCTCCAGGTAAACCTTTGCTTGCACCCATTTTCCAATTACACATCTGATCTGATACCTTCTTTTCTGTACATGCATTTTTGCAATTTAATTTAATTAGAGTTCATTACACTTGAATGTGTAGTTTCTTAGACCTGTTCGATTGATTTCTTCTTAACGACTGTATAACATGCCCAGTGTCCCCTTATTCTTCTCTTGGTTGAAAAAGCCTTTTGGTAGATGATTGGAACGCGGTAGTTGAACTTCCTTTTGATTTAACTGTTCTTTCCATGATTTAGTGTTAACGGTTTTGTGATGAATATGTGACTGAATCGCCAATGTGATAGCCGTTGTGATTTTATTATAGATAAATTCTTTGTGGGGACTCAGTGGCATAGCCATGATTTTGGCTCGAGAGATTTAACAGTAAACTAGTGGCAATTGAGCATTTCATCAAACACTTGATGGGCGTAGCACGCATGACATGAATCAACATGAAATATGTCCTCCAAAAGCATAAACAATGCTATCTTAGAAATCAAACCAAAAAAAGGAAATATAGTAGGTTTTGTGGGTAAGATTTAGGCCAGTAGAGGCGAGTATAAGAGATCTTTATTGGGCATAGAAAGTGACTACTTGCCACAGTTAACATTGGAGGAATTTCTCTGCTTCTTGTGGGACTTACCGTGGATGTGAAATCATTGTGGTATCATGTTGTTAGACCTTGGCAACATGTTTGACGTAACTCATCTTGACTGATTGATGCGGGAATGGTGAAGTGAGTCAATGGACTTAGTGGCTAATACCCAAGTTGCTGTACGCTTGTTTTGGTTGAGGATTCAATGTTCTTTTTCTGGGTGGAGAATCTTATGATTCATTGATTAGAAGCTGAAACTCAAGTCATTACTAGTTCCGTTGGTTTAGCTCTTGTGAAACGGTGAGCATTTCCCTTGTCCAATTCGGTTAAGTTAAAATTCTGTTGGTTGTTGGCAATCCACTGGTTTTTCTTGAAAGACAAAACATGTAGTTGTGGAGCTTCTTTTGAGACGGCTACTATTTCTGTTTACATGTTCAAGCATTATTTGTAGGTTAACACTATGCTCTCCTTGGTTCTGGGATTCTGCGCAGAAGTGAATGGTGTTGTTCTTGATTTCATTTTCTAGGGAGTACTTAAATGGGTTTTTGAAGCTCAAGTAGAGGTGAAAATGGGGTGCTTTGACTTTGTTGGTTCTTCGGAATGTAGAGGGAGAACCATATTATGAGACTACTGGTTGGTTTGAAACTTAAGGATATGCATATCAGTAGATCTGAATTTAAGTAGCGCTTCAATCGTTGACATTTATGGGAGAAAAAAAGCTACAAATTTACAGCTCCTTTTTATGGAAATTACTTCATGGCTTAGATAGTAAGTATATCTCAAAAACAGAACGAACTAGTTTTGCTGGGCAACTAATTTCCACGGTGTAACCTGACTACCTGTTATGTTTTAGTTGGGATTGACAACTGAAGCCTAGTTTTACCTGTCCTTAATTCATATGGACCTCGTGTGATAACTGCTAAGAAACTGGGTCTTCATTTTTACTTGCTTAGTTGCTTACTATTCCATAATTATGATTCCCGAACGGATATAAGCTTCAGAGCTTCCAATACTTATAGTCTCTGGTTTGTTTGTTTCGCAAATCTTTGTTGCTGGACCTGTTGGGGGAATTCACCAAGTTTTCCACTGCCAGGCTGGATTATATTCCATTGCGCTGAGTATATATCGAATAATCGCAATAGAGTAACTCGCCACACGTGGAAAAGTTTAAAAATCCATCAGTTATTGATTGGATTAGATGAGAGGATTATTGATTGGATTTATACCTTTGTCAGTTTAAAGATTGCATAGTTTCCCTGGTGGATCAAATATAGCTCCCTTCCCCCAGGACATTTCTAACAATCCAATAGTGGAATTAACCAAGTGTGGGAAAGCTTGAAATTCTGCTAAATGAGAGAATTATTTGTGGGATTTGTACCTTTCCAGTTTAAGATGAATGTTCTATGCCAAATCCATATTGAGAAATTTAATCATTGCATTTTTCTGTGATTAATTCAACCTTGATCCAGAAGTTTAGTATTCCAAAAGGCAAAACAAAGCAATTTTATGGAAATATTGATTCATAACATTCATAACAGACCCCCCCATACATGGTTTCAAATTCAATTCAGTCTAAAAGTGAACTTTTTTTGTTAAAGCTTAAATCATCTCTTCGACTCTTCAATGCAATGTTCATGCACATACATACTTGAGCCTTGATGTTGAAACGAAGTAATAATGTATGAACTTGTAAAGTAAACATATTTATGCACTTTCCGTTTCTCGAACCTTTTTATTTGGTATTGATAATACGTCACTCCATTGTTCGGTTTGGTAAGTAAAATTTTATTGAAACCAGACCAAAAACAGTAGCTAAGGGAATAACCCAGAAACGTCACTCCACTGTTCTTTCCACTTAAATTGCAATTCTGGTTCTCTTGTTCTTTTATTTGTTTTTGAATCAGTTTCTTGGAGATTTCCAATTGCTGTTGCTGTTGCTTGGTTGGGAATTTGTATTTTATTTATTTATTTATTTTTGTAGCTTTTGTGAGTATGTATATACATGGAACTTCAGCACTGCCCTTTTTGGAGGTTGTCCTTGGGGTTTCTAAATCTTCATTGTGGACTAATGGTTTTCATGATCGTGTTTGAGAATTGGTCTTGGGCTTTCTTTGTTTAGAGAAGGGAGAAAAGATTGTAAACTGTCAATTGGTAAACTTTGAGCAAGGGTATTAGCTTTCACCTTTTATTTTTTTTGATGTTGTTGTTTCTGAGTCACACGAAGCAACCTATCCACAAATTTGTCAGTAACATTGCCTCTCGCAGGTCCTATTGTATGCTAGAGACTTGTGCGTTTGACAGTAGCTAATAGAGAAGTTGATATCTTGTTAGAAAGACTCCACTGGGTTTAATGCAGCCCATACAGCTTATTTTGCATTGTATACTTCAAATCATCTTCTCCATTTTCACTTTCAAATAATTGATTTCTTTGCGTTTTACTTATTTACTTGTAGGGGGTACCACAACCATAATTTAATGAATGGTGCTTCTGCTTCTGGTGGCTTAAAGTCCGCATTCTCCTACTGTGTACAGCAAGTGCGAAATTATGACTACCATCATTACCTCTGCCTCCTCGAACTTCCCCCAAGCATGCGCAAGGCTGCATTTGCTCTCCGTGCTTTCAACGTCGAAACAGCAAGAGCTATGGATGTTGCTTCTGATCCCAAAATCGGCCTTATGCGCCTCCTGTGGTGGCGAGAAGCCATAGACAAGATTTTTTCCGACAAGATAATTGAGCATCCAACTGCTCAGGCCCTTTCATCAATAATATCGGATCATAAAATCAACAAAAGCTGGCTGAAGCGGTCAGTTGAAGCTCGAATCCATGATGCACAAAGAGAGGTTGGCGAAATCCCAGAAACTATTGAAGAGTTGGAAAAATATGCGGAGGACACCGTATCTACTATCTTGTACATGACACTTCAAGCAGGGGGTATCAAATCGACCGCAGCAGATCATGCAGCTTCGCATATTGGAAAGGCCAGTGGCCTTCTTTTGCTGCTTAAGTCGCTGCCGTACCACGCTAGTCGCAATAGACTTTTTTCTTATATTCCCTCTAAAGTAGCAGAAAACCATGGACTTTTGGTTAACCAGGGAGGTCCACCAGAGATTCGCATGGACTCGCGTGAGGGAATGTGTGATGCCGTTTTCGAGATGTCATCTGTGGCTAATGCACATCTCCAGAAGGCTAGGGAGTTAGCTGCAACGGTGCCCAAGGAAGCTCATGCAGTACTTTTACCGGCTGTCCCCGCCCAGGTTCTATTGGATTCCCTGAATCGCGCGCAGTTTGATGTGTTCGATCCGAGATTGGCAAGAGGGATTTTGGGTATTCCTCCTTTGTGGTACCAGTTGAAACTGAAATGGCATTCATGGAGGGGAAAGTACTGAAAAATTAGTTATTTTGTTGGATCTTCCAGTTGAATGGCAAGTTTTCCATGAAGATAGGCTGAGTTACAATCAGAATTTTTACAATTCAAAATAAGGGGATTGTCCCTTTCTATTGAGTCAATGTCTCAATCTGATGGCAATTCATATACATACTGTTATCTCTCCTTTTTCATCTATCTAATTAGACTTCAATTTTAGGCGTCGTAGTGCCAGTTTTTTGATGCGTTGTGGTTCAGTGGAATTTCCTTCAAACCGATTGTCTTGTGCTTGATCGAATGAGCTAGGTATATGGTATTGTTCTTGCCTACTTTAGGTTATGAGATTTACGAGTTTACCCATCATTTGGTAAGTTTGTCCAAGTATAGATGGGGTTAGCAAGAAGTTTTGGGTATAGTTCGAAATGAAATGATGCTCTTTAGATTGCCTGGGCGCTTGCAATGCAGAGATAAAGTATTCCAGATGTTCCCTTAGATTAATGAATGCACATGGTCAAAGAGCATTCATTAACTCAGTAGAGGTACAGTCCTCTTCCTTTTATCGTCTGCGTGTTCATTCCTGGAACAATTTTCTTCCAAGACCTCTCCTCCATCCGTTCCTATATCCGGTATTCTTGTCGTAACTGTGTCAACTATATTCTAATTTGTTTTTCAGCAGAGTAGATTATGATATATTCCCTGTAGCTTATATGTGGTGCATTAAATATCCAGGTCCCTTTCTTTCCCATGGAGGCCAAAGTTAAAAGCAGCTGTATACATTGGTTACCATTTGTACATTGGCAACATACGGCCCGGATGTGCACAACACGTGTTGTGCATTACCTTGCACAGCAGCATCGATCCCCTTATCCGCTGAGAGGTATGTTCATTTGGATAAGCATTACAGCTGCTTTACTTCGTTCTTTCCGAATTCCAAAACTTTTTCGGCATTGAGGTCCTGAAGACTAGAACATGCTTATGTTTGGCTACTGTATTATGCATCAAGATAGTGTTTGTTCTTTCAGAAGCTAAAGCATACCTCCAGTTGTTAAGTTCCGAATTAACATTATGATTTATGATTTTGACGTCGATCTCCAACTCATTTCTGGCTGGTGTAGCCCTTTTTCCGTATATGGTAACCAATGCATATTTGATAAGTTTATGGAAGTGTTCCATCTTTTGCTCAAGAACTAAAGCTCACAATTTGATACAATCCATTGTTACGAATTCTAGCGGCTCCAGGAATTTTTATGAGGGTGTTCAAGAATTATCTTGACGCTACTAGTTTAATTAAACATATACACGAATTTTCCTATACTAATAGTCTTAATAATGCGATCAAATATTATGAAAATACATATGATGTCCCTTTTGCATGATCTCAGCGAATTTTATATTTTGGACCCAGCAAAAATTGACCGACTCATAAATACATTAGACTTTTTTTATTGGAAATTGTGCGGCGAATATGCTCGCACGGATCTTTTTGGACATATCCTCTTATTTTTTTTTAGATATATAGAATTGACTGTTGTTCATAGAGAAGCCGAATCACAATATCGATACTAATAGATACTTTTTGCTCTCTCCATTTTTTAAATTTGTCACAAACTTTGGGTGTATATTTTGTTTTGAAGTAATGTATTAGGTATTTAATTCTAGGAAATTATAAGGGTGGGAGAATCAAACAAAAATGTGTGGTTTTTAGGTCAGCAGTGGTTGTTGCTGCTCTATCTGCTTCTGTCTCAACGTATAGTACCACGTGTATCAGTTATGAGGAGGATGAGGATGAAGTTATTAGTAAAATAGCTGACTTTGTTTACTAAATGCCAGACTGATTGTGAGTATAGAAGACAAACTGACCCTATTATATGGCTTATCTCAGTTTCTACACGGATGATTCAAAGACGTTTATATTGTAGAGAATAAATTTTTAACCTATCAAAACACGGGTAAACTAGCCTCTTCTCTGTTGATAGATTCCATGAAAACAAAGCTACAGAGGGAATGGGCATTGGAAACAAATCAAAGCCCAAATTTGAAACAGACAGCCCATTTTGAAGTAGCACTACTTGGATTAAAGACTCTTGTGATCAATGGATCTACCAACTCTAGGCCTGGCCTGAGATGAGGGGCATTTTCAACTGGCCTACTGGCCCAAATACTTTCAATTTCTTCTTGTTTCGAATTTTACTTTGCTAATGGACCCGACTATTCTACAGATCCCGAGGGTATATAAAATGTACCAACGGCCTACGGGACACATTTTTTTAGTCTTAAGTGACTGGTCCAAACCATTCAATAATTTAAAAATAAATTTTCGAATGTCTCTGCAAAAATTCAGCTCAATTGGATATGCACGAGTGAGTGATCGAGATTATAAATTTTCATTCAAAATCTAGGATCTTGCATTATGAATGAAAACTTGAAATTTAGATCACCCCACTTTTGCATATCCAATTGAGTTGAATTTTTACAAGGACACTTGAAAAATTATTTTAAAATTATTGAACGATTCGGATGACTCATGTGAGATCTAAAAATGGACCCCGCAAACAGTCAGTACATTTTTTGTACCCTTAGGTTTATCATTGTTGTACTTCAAATCCTCTCACTCTCTGTTGATTGAGATCATTCAGTGGTCCTGGGACACCGCTACGTCGTAACCTAAGCTCTTTATCCACCACACATTCGGGTAGAGTCTACACCCTTGTCTTGGACTCTTGGGCCTCACACTAAATGTGTGTTGGATAAGGGGGGCACATACACCATGTGGCGGTGCCCCAAGAGCATTAAACAATTCTGTGTGTGTGTGTAGATGGACTTAGGATCCCTATAGTACCCTCAAGGCACTACATCATGTAATGCCCTAAATTGTGGGCCTTCTAGAATTTATATTCGTTAACTGAACCATTCATTTTGCCAGGAACGTTGAGCATATATGTGTATAACAAAGAACGTTGATTGCAAATCGGTAGACACACGATCGAGACACGTTTGTGTTACAATTTTTTCTCGAAGTAATATTAGCCAAATATTAGCCATCGATTTTTGTAAATTAAATCCGATCATACAACTATCGATAGCCAATCAGTTTGATTTTTGCACGAATGATGTAAGTTAATATTCCTAACTGGAACAGTAAACGAATAGAAGACCCACAATTGGAGATTCTAGGCGGTGAAGTGGCTTGGGACCCCAATTCTGTAGAGATCGCATTAGCAAAGGTCAACGGTTCTAGACCAACAACTAGCTAGCTCTCTAGAGCTTTGAGAAAAAGCAAAATAAAATGTATTTTTTTCCCCAATTCTGTAGAGATCGCATTAGTAAAATGTATTTTTTTCCCCTTGCTGAGCTTGAGCTCGTAATGATTTTATTTTATTTTAATAGGGGAGAGTAAGAGAGTAATTTCACTTAACCAATTCAATTAGCCACGCTGATGAGTGAAGGGTAGGAGAACTCTCTTAACACACACCTCCAAACTAACTTCCCGATATGAGAAGTTAAGCCCATGACGCAGGCCCGAGAGCCTAACCCAACTCGTAATGGTTATTAATGGGACTTCTAATTACAAATCAACAAGATCAGATATTCAAACTCCGCTTAATTTTTTTATTGACTTCTTGAAAACTCTTTTGAGATCATCAACTAAAGATGTTGAAAAAAAGGGATTTTTTAACAAACTCCAAAAAAAGCCAAACTTAGAAAATTAAGGTAGGATAATGTATTTCGTGTAATTGGAATCACCTTACACACTTGTAACGTAGATGATGTCACCGTTCCATTCATGTTCGGTCGTGTATCCTTGAGGCTGGCCCAAGACCAAGACGAAAGTGCTAAGTAGTCGAGTCGATCAACTCTGTCTCGGGACCCAGCTGAGACACACGGTTCACACAATATATACTCGAGAAGTAGTAGGCCATGGAGTTATGATGGTTACGGCATATACTGAATTCCTACTCCATCCCAATTCCCAGAATCCCTATTCCCACCAAATTCATTTCGGGCCGGGCCATATGAGACACGTGATACCCGCTCGACAATTTCAGCCATCCAAAACGCAATCCGACGGCCCAAAAGAGGAGAGAGAGAGTGGTTGGGTGAGAGGAGAGAGAGAATCAATCTGGGCCATCCAACATATTTTTGGACGGCCGAGATCGTGCTCGGCATGGACAGGTGGTACCCATTCGGTACCATAAAATTTTCCGGGCTATATATGGTCAGACGTAGGAGGAAAATCATTAGCCTCTAAACCCAAGCAGGAACATTCACATTTCCATATACTTTCCAAGTTAAAAAGCTATACAAAAAGCCAAACACCATGTCATCGTTTTTTGGTTGGCTATCGTTTTTGTCATGCAAATGGTGAAATTATCACTGAGAAAAACAAGTGCAATAAGTCCAACTATTCAAATCTCTTGTATTAATATCACACTGGGTAAGATTAGTCTAACTCATGCACCCTTTTGCATGCTTATTTGTCTTAAGGACTGTGTCAGCTAACCTGCTATATAACCCTTAGCCTAACCACACGGCTCAAAACGTAACCTCGAGTTATATAGTAGCTGCTCACAATTTATTATATACTACCTCATATTTTCATGTAATATTCCTGATGTGGGATCTCACAATTAACTTTTTGTTATTATTGTTATGGGCAAAACTAGTTCATGAGGGGGAATATATTTTTTATAGGAAAAAAAAAGATATTATTTTTGAGTAATTAGAGTTTATAAACCTTGGTTTTCAGGGGAAAAAAAACAAAAACAAAAAGAGTTCCTAAATTATCACAAAAGACATGTGAAGGTTAGCATTTATATGTCCTACTCCTTTCAAATTGAGTTTAAAAAAAAAAAAAATTTGTCTTCAAATTTCCCAAGGATGAATGGAAGCAGATGATGGTAATCATTCGGAATTCCACTTTCTTAACTTTTATCTGTTCTCATTTCTTAATCTTATTTATTACTGCCATAATTGGGTATTATTATTCCGAAGGAGACATATAAACCAAAATGCAATCATATACCCCTCTAGCGACTGACATTATTGCTCATCACATTGATTTCCATTTCCCAACTTGGAAATCCGCACCCGAAAATTGAAAAGGCATTGAGCACCTGATTAGCAACAAACATTGCACATTGCTGGAATGTTTGGGCACTTGAGGTGGTATATGTCAGATAGGCTAGAGATCCATTGGATCATGTTTAATTCCACATTACAAATTACTAGCAATCGATAATTTATTTGAAACATTTATTTTGGAATAATTTGTTGTTTCCTGCTCAACTTACGTGCACCCCGATTAATCATGAGGACCCAACATTTATTTCAAAGATTTAGGGGGTGTTCCACTAACAAAAAACTGTTTTTCCAAACACCGAGACAGGAATTATATCTAGTGAAAAACTGTGAAATTAGAGGAAGAATTATTCAAAAAACCGTGAAAACCCGTGAAAAATCAGTTTATGAAAAAAAACTGGGTTAGTGGAACACCCCCTTAGTTGGAGATTAGAGGAAGAATTATATCTAGTGAATTACTTATTAGGTATTTTGTGGAGCATGTACACTAGCTCATGTACAAGGGTGGAATCAGGAATATAATTTACCCTAAGCTAACCCAAACTTGTACATAAATACGTAAATGTTAACAAATATTCAGAAGAAAAGTACCAAAAACGTACACTACTACAATAAACTTAAAAGATCACGGGTAAAAACCGTGATCTTTATAATTTAATCACAGTTTTAAAACCGTGGTTGATGGAGCCGTTATTAAAAGTCTTCAAGATTCAATCACGGTTTATGTCTGTGGTTAAATGTAAGTTCAAACTGATATGGAAACACATAAAGCGTGATGATAAACAGATAAGACCACGGTTTGGACAACAAACCGTGGTTAAAGATCGTAAAAGATCACGATTTGAACAAAAAGTATGTTTAAAAATATTATACAATTACGGTTTACACGGCAAACCGTAGTTAAATTAACAATATTATCACGGTTAGAAGATAAAACTGTGATGAAATTAGTTTTAAGATCACGGTTTGGACAAATAACGTGATTAAAAACACTATACAATCACGGTTTGCTCAAAAAAACGTGATTAAATTATAATTATATAATCATGGTTTGGACAAAAAATCGTGATTAGATTCACTATACCATCACACTTTGGACATACATGGCTTGTGGCATCATCTCCACAACCTCTCAACTCTTATCCCAACATGCATTTGCTAAGAATTGAACCTCCAACCTCCCAATTGTTATCCTAACACTCCAACCACTAGGCTACCCAAGTCTTCATGTTACATTTTTCAAAAAGAATGTATATGTATTATCTTTTCATTTATTCCCTTTTATATTACAACAAATATGTAATATATTTTAGATAAAATATATATTGCATTATATCATAATATATTATATTACATTAACTTATAATATTTTAATTTATAGAAATTATACAATTGACGATGTAAATTTGGTCTCCGTAGACTAACTTTTGGCGACACCTAGTAATTTAGTAGACACTAACGAAAAATTAGTTAGTGACATGTTTTCTTTTTGGCGACTAACATTTTTTGTCGCCATTATGTCTCTGTCAGATTCTACTTTGGCGACTAACCTCATATTTTGGTTGACAAAGGCATTGCATAAGGCAACAAACATTTATTTCGTCGCTAAAAGTGATGCATAAGGCAACAAAATTAAAAAAAAAACTAAAATAAATAATAAAGTATTTACTAGTCCATCGCACTTGTAATCGAAGTATGATTAAAATACGCAAACACATTTTATCAAGGTCGGAAAAACTATGATTTTTTTTTATCACGGTTGTAACAAAGCGTGATTAAAATAAACACATTTTATCACGGTTTGTAACAAAGCGTGGTGAAAATAATACATTTTATCACACTTGTAATCGAAGTGTGGTTAAAATATATGAAACACATTTTATCACGGTTGGAAAAAATGTGATAAAAAAGTTTTTTTTTTATCACGGTTGTAACACAGTGTGGTAAAAATAAATACATTTTATCACGGTTGTAACAAAGCGTGGTAAAAATAAACACATGTTATCACACTTGTAATAAAGCGTGGTAAAAATAAACACATTTTATCACACTTGTAGGAAAATGAGATTAAATTAAGCAATTACAACCACAGTTCTTTTAAACCTGTGATAATTATGATTAATCAATACGGTTTTATTAGCAAAGTGACATTAAAAACTCACCTGTCTTTATCACGGTTTCATCAAAACTGTAATCTTTCAAATTTTCTTAGTGTGATCTTTATCAATTATTCTGTAGTGGTACACTATTGAAGTTGGACTTTACGATGTTTTAGAGAGTCTATTCATCTGTTATCGAATCGGGTCGATATCTTCAACAAGTTCTCTTTCAATGAAAATAATCATTGAATCCTCAAGAAAATTCGTCCTCCATTTTGTTATGAAGATTAGTTTTCATATACTTCATCGCTAAAAATACTATTTCCATAGTTGCCGTGGTAATACGAAGAGTTAGAACAAGACGAATCAACTTTTCGATCGAATGATAGTTCTCCGACTTTTTTCATCTCAACTAATCCTTGGCATAATTTAGAAATAGTGGACATATTTTGAAATTTTTGGTGATGAGGTACATCAAGCTTGTAATATTCCACCTGCAATCTTAGATAATGTCTCTCTTGTGTAGTGAAATTAATCAACAGGATAAAATTTCTTAGCAAGAATGCAAATATTATCAACCTCAAATGATTTAAAGCCATCATTAGGTTCTTAAACCGCGTTAAGGATAAATAGTTCCACTACCCCCTCGTTGAATATTCTATTATTCAACTCCACCACCTGAAAATCTATTGCGGCGTTGAATTTGTCAATGCGGTAATGATGCTCAACTATGAGGACATCATTTTGCTGACAAGTGCGACGTCCCGTAGCCGCAATGCTTAAGAAGCCTTTTGATCGCTGTCGCTAAGCTTTGTTCTTCTAATCTTTGGTAACTCACAATAGGTGTGCAAAACCCTAATTTTTTCTTCTTATTATTAAGGGCTGTTGAAAAGTGAAATCCAGCAGCATAAAAGGGTTTAGACCCTATGCAAGAAAATTTTGGAAAAAACCCCACAAATTAACTTTTATTTTGTCTTGTTCTATATGCATGCAAAATATGGTATCGAATTGAATCATACGATTCGAATCGCGAATCGTGTTGGGTTGGGTTGTTCAAAGAGGATTGATTTGTGGGTAATTTTTTGGGTGGGTGTTCATTTAGAATGGGTTGGGCTACAAAAAAAAATGAGGTGGGCTAAAATTTATCAGGCTATAATTTTACACATAAATTTTTTTTCCTTTTTTTTCCATCCTGTGGGGGCCGAATGTATAGTAATTCGGTCCTAAGTATTTGGGGCCGAGCGTTACATGGACGTATGTTCTATGGATGAAATGGGCCAGGTACGGGTAAAGTGCCGTAGGTACTTATTACCGGTGGTACTCTACGGGTCCAGTTAAGCCGAAAGGTCATTGAGCAACACCTCTGAGTCAAGGAGTAAGCTACCCGGGCCAGGCGGTATCCGAGCTGGCGGTGTTGCCCGACCCATGAGCTGGCCCGAATGGGTCAAGAGGCAGTTACAAGGGCATGTGTCGTGGGCCACCTGGTATTGGGAAAGGGGCTTCTAGAAGCCTCTGGATAGCCACGTGGCGCTTTGTTATAGGCCGTGTGACGTGACCGAGGACGTCAAAAGTGACGTTACGAAACTTGGAAAGCAAGTACAAGGATATCTATAAATACCAAAGGATAAACCCTAGAGGTACACACACAATCTCAAATCTACAATCTCTTGTACTCTCTCTTCATACACTAACTTGATCGTCGGAGTGTCCTTGAGCAAGAGGCCCAAGTGACACTAACCTTTGTTTGTGGTGCATGATCATCTAGTGAAAAGGAGTATGTAGTTGGAAGTAGCTTCTCGCTGGATCTTCCCACCACACACCCATATGTGCTACAGCCCACCTTAGCCTCTACAAGGTTCCGCCCTTGCTCCTATATATGTTGACATAGTATTTCTCCCAAGCGATAGAAATTAGTCGAGGTGCACGTAACCAGGTCATCGGACACGTGTTATAGAAAATGAAAATGAAATATATCATATTGTGTGATTAGTCACGTAAGATTCCAAATCAATACGTAATACCCTCATTCGAAATTCACTGCATTAGTGCTTTTGTTTAAGTTTTTGCGTTCATTCTAATTAGCCCTGAGGCCTCAACTTTTATAGAAAACCAAATTGCGGCAGACAGACAGAACAAGTTGGCCAGTTCATGAACGGAAAAAAGTGCATGTTTGAAATTAATTATACACGTTTTAGAGGCGTGAGTTTGACTAGACCTCTCTCTCTCTCTCTCTCCACAGCAAAGGAGTTGTCAAGATTTAAATATTGTGGAGAGAGAGACGACAATGATGTAGTCATGTAGATAATTAAACTTGACCCGTGTTCAACCCTTGTCTGCCGCGTGGTCTTGCGCATGAATATAAGTATATGTATATTGCTAATTTTGTGCGTAAAAAATAGAACGGTGCTTCGCAACTGAAATGAACTGAACATCTCTCCCTAATTAATTTCTCTGCACAAACCCATACACTATTAAAAGTATACTACTAACAAGGTTTTTTAAAAGAAAAAATAAAAGTATTATGACCAGCTGCTACACGTACATCGATCAATTAATTTATGGAAGATCAATTTCATCGAGTGTAGAACAAGTAGTGGTGTCAAAATATCAAAGCATTACAAAAAAAAAAAAAATAAGCGAGCTGTATTTTTGCACATGTTTGAGTTTTTTAACCATCTAATTATATCCTTTCATTTACAAACAATAATCCATTCCACCCATCTAATATAGAGGCTCATATTATGTTATGAGAGATTATTTGGTGCCAGGGACATTACCTCATAAAAACCATCTTCACGAAACTTTTGTATGAATTACATATATCGTTACATCGTTACAGTGGAACTCACACAAATGTGTAGCAAAGGGCTCACTAAGAAAATTTGCTCTAGATCTCCGCCCTTTATCTTGTAGTGAATATGGAAACTTTGCAGACCATCTGTCCCTAATCGTTAGTCCTTTTTGGCCGTGTCTACGTTCTGATAAAAACCAATTTGCACTCCTAAAGTAACATTTTAAATTTGTTAACAATGTCCGAAAGATCTCATTTAGAAATTTTCAGTTATTGTGAATTCATGTGATCAAAAAAACTATTTACTGGAGTAAACTATTTTTTGATCCGAATTTTGATACGGCTCTACCAAAAAGGAGTAATAAATGGCGCCGAAGAGGAAATAGTGGATAAAAGAATAAAATTAGGGGCACAATTTGGACCTAGAAGCAACGTTGGCATGCTGTAGTAATTTATTAACAATGAACTCGCTAAAGCTATCATTCTGACGCAAAAAAAGAAAAAAAAGAAAAAAAAAGAGAGTTGGAAACCCTAGCTCTCCCTACAAAGGCAAGATATTATTGTATGCCCATAAATTTTGTAGGGCATGAATGTTATATTATAAAGCAGGTAAAGGGTCGTCTTTCTTGATGTTAAGCCATTGGTATGTGTCAATTTCATACAAATGTTTTATACGTATACAGGTATAAAACGTACAGCCTACTTTATATTGATCTTGTCTTGCCCAAGCTTTACTCCATACCTTTTAACATGTCATCTATACATACCCTTGCAAAGGACTAGCTGTTCCCATATACCATGATTTTTGAAACAGCCATCATACGGTATGGAGAACATAATAAAAACAATATCTAGCTAGATTTGATTTCTTTTTGTTGTTCGAAATGTGGAACAAAATAATCTATTTTTTATTATGTTTGGTTCACCTTTTGTGATTCTTTAAAAAACCATTTTTCTTTCTTGTAATTATTAATTTTTTCTATTCTTTTCGAATATGTAATTTAGAAGAATTGGATGCAAAACTAATACAAATCGCATACGATGAACACTATAAATAAATTATTTAAATAATTAATAGGCCAAATGGGTCGTAAACAACAAAAGTTTAGTATGTGTTTGATTTATCAGTACATTTTCGTAAAATTTTACGAGTAATATGCATGTATTCAGAGTCTATTCCAGAAATTATAGGGGTGAGTCCAAATTAAGTGGCACCATAGAACAATAAATTAGTAGTCTGTATATAGTTGTGATTGTTCTTATCTGTATCGAAACTTAGTAGGTAAAGTGAACTCTTTCACAATTTGGTAGGTGACCCATAAGAAGTAAGATAGCTAGGGCTTAGGGGTCCAAATCCTTTATACAAACAAAATTAGGTCCTGTTTCTCATATTGATTTTTTCAGCTTTTTCGAATTTTTACTCAAAATGTTCAAAAAGTAACAAAAGTCTCTCATTACAAAAAAAGTCCCAAAAGCCACAATAAAAGAAACAATTTATTTTTGTCTACTGGTTAAAGACAAAAAACTACGAGAAACATACATCAACAGAGAAGCGAGGGCCCTGTAGTGAGGTAACTCGCTATAGGGTTGCAGTGAGGCCTATCAGGCCGTCCATCTCGGCACCGACGACTCAGATTTAATCCAAACTCCAAATGATCAAAGCCATTCATGATTCATTGTTTGGATTAAAATTTGAGCGTTCATTACCAAGATAGTGAGCCTCTCACTACAGACACCCGTACCCAACAACAGTACAACTATGAAGTCATAATTTTGGGTGTATTTTTCCCCCAAAATCTCAGCTGGAACATTCTTAATGCTTTGAATAATGAGTCTACATCAACAATAATTAAATTGGGCCCATCATTGGTTGAATGTTAGCCCACCTTTGTCTACTCTCCATTTAACTTTCCCTAGCCTAGCCATTTATTAACATCACAGCAAATTAATTTATGTTTAAAGTACTAGTCTCTATATCTTAATGTGCACAAAATTTAATTGATATAAAACAAATACGCAGTAATCTATTGTCCAAAGTAATTTCTTTAGGGTTTGAGTTGGTTTAGGAATCTTATGCAGATACTTTCTAGGGTTAATTGCGTTTCCTTAATTTTTACTACAAATTGAGTTTGTAATCTAAGATTAAAATAGGCGAAGGTTTAACTTGGATTATGTGTATTTTTGGAAAATGATGAATTGAACTCGGGTGGCGGCCCCTAATCAAATGGAGCACTCATCTAACATTGAATGTTCGTACTTAAGCCATAACTGATCGACCAGGCTGAAGAAGAAATAGTATATATTGATTGATCACCAGTTTAAAGAAAAACACATTTTTTAATGTACTACTTAATTTTCTTTGAATTAAGTTCACTTATCATCACATTTTTTGGATGAAAAGTATTTTCCCTATTTTATACTGGCTTGGAATAAGTCAACAATTTGTTTGCTGTTATTCTGAAATGACTTGATTCAATAATGAACCAAATTCCTTATTGGATAATCATTTTATGAGAATTAGTCTCTATAAAAGTAAGTGTTGTACTCGTTTATTAGCGGTTATAACCCAAGTTAAATCGCTTAAAAGAGCTTCAACTTTTCAATCTAGTCGTGTCCAAAAAGGTGAGATTTTAAAGGTAGATTTGAAGGTTTTCTTATCTAATGTGCTGAAATATATATTGACAAAAGCAATTTATAATCTTTACATAATTTAAGGTATCATAGACATTCAATTTACACAAAAAGTGTCACATTATTTAGCTAACATGTTCAACATTTTATCCCAAAAGATGCAATACTATGCATGAGTGATACCAAACATGGTTTTCCCATACAATTAGGACATTTTTCTCCTCATCCTTAGAAAAAGTATTAAGAGTTTGGCCGTGATTAAGCCTAAGACTTAGCGGTATGCAGCATGCTCTATTCGATCTCTTGAATTTCAAGTTCGAAACCTCAGAAGGACTGACACTTGTGGGGTAGTCCACATGAGATTTTATGTCACTTAATCGTAATTTGCCACACGTTATGGCACGTGTATGCGATGAGATTGATTTCCCAATTAGTTAAGGAATGTGTAAGTAGACCCGAACAACTAGTTTTATGAAAAACTACCTTTACAAGCCCTCCAACAAATTAATTTTATTTAGGCAAGCGGAGTTTTCATATGCATTTACATGATCATTTCATTGTAAAATATGTGCACTGCAAGTTTCAGTTTATAACTCCCACTTGTCCCCAGACAAAAAAAATTGCCACGCAAGCATGGAAGTGGGGCCAGGTGACACTTGTCTCACGTGTGAGACTTTTGCTTCACTTTTCTATACTTAATTACCGTTTACTACTAGAAGAAATGGTTAGCACAAATTAACCATACAATAAAAATAGATTTCTCCAATCTTTCCTTTCCTGGTTCAGAGGAAAAGTGAGATTATCTTATCGGCACGCACAAGCACTCTCAAGCTCTGTATCATAATACTATTAATTAAATTAATATGTCCACGTGGCATTACGGAAACCATCAGCTTCCCTGATTAAAAAAAAAGGGAAAAGTAAATTACATTATACACCCTCAAATCCCATCGTACATTTTCTTTGGTTAACCCTTCATGCTTAAAGTCAAACCCTAAAACCCCTTAAAATACTTATATCATGACATAAAACCCTACCCTTCAATAGACCGTCGGGTTTTGGATGGACTATACCTTGTGAGTATCACATGACCACATAAATGGGACTTTCTTGACAAAATTATTCTTGTGTTTTTGCAAAAATGCAAACAATTATTCTTTTTGACAAAATTATTCTATCTTGTAATCGTGATTTTATAATTATATTTATACTCCCTTTGCACCAAATTGCTGGTGTTTTTTGGGCAGTACTCGTGCCACTCAAACAATTGCTTATATTTCACATTCTATAATGTTTTCTTATGATTTCACAAATTTGCTTTATAAAAAATAATTGAAATTTATCAAACACGATCCATATTAGATATAAAAAACATTTTAAATTAGAAGATGTAGACAATTTTTTTAGAGGTCCCAAATAGTAAAAATAGATTAGCAATTTGGAACAGAAGGAGTATATATATGTGACTGCATTTGAGGAAGATGATGGGCTTAATGGTTGAAGGTAAAAGGGTAAACTGAGATACTATGTTAACGGTACTCACAATTTTTGATCTAGGTATTGAAAGGGGTTAAGTGTTTGAGTGTATACATTATGATGAAATTCGAAAAACGGTAACAGTTGAGGGGCACTCAATGTAATTTACCCCAAAACAAGATAAAGGGCTTTGGGAATGTGGGGCCAAGTTCGAGAACGGAGGGGGGGAATAACGGTGGGGGGCCCACTTGCACAACCGGCCTGCACTGAAAGAAATTGTTGTTGTGGGCCTAATGATCATAATCCCAGCCCATGCCGGACCACCGCCCGCCACGTAATCAGTCCCAAAACTATCATTCCGTTCCCGTGGGACCCACTTTCCACTTCTTCTTCCTCCGGCCGGTTCAGCCGAGCCGTTTGGCTTTTTTCCTTTTTTTCATTTTATTTTCCATTTTTATTTTTATTTACTCATATTGAGTGATATAAAGTCTGTATATGGAGAGATGTCTCTATCGTATTCCATTGCGTCGGTTTCTGGGGCCCACAACTTCGTTATGAAAAAAACCACACAGAGAGAGAGAGAGAGAGAGAGAGAGAGAGAGGAGTTTGTAAACTTGAAAAGAAGATTGTAAAAATTAGCAGACCGACCAACCAGAGGCCGCGTGGGATTGTTGGTGAGGGCTTCAAACTAATATTAAATTGCAGTTTGGTATCCTCAAACTCACAAACCTTAAAATTCCCTTTCGATTGCGTGAATTTGGTGCTCCCATTACTTGTGATCGAGCTTCACATTTTCCTTATCATTCAGACGGTATAGGACAACTTACACGCACATTGATTAATTTTTTGGAGAGTGCAACACAATCGATTAAAAAAGAGTACAACCAAGAATATCTTCTTTTAAGAGGAATTTCCTGTTCGACTCCAATAAATCGATCAAGCGGGAGGCTACCCTCGACTCACTTCCTTCTCCGTTTGAAAAAAAATGCCTACCTAGTAGAGAGCAGGACCTTCCGAATGAGACCAATCTCACTGTTCACTAATAGAGTACTAGTAGAATAGGTGTCCAAATTTGGACAAAGTTTCATTTCCATCAGAGTTTTGATAGCAACCAGCTACAAGATTCTAAACCTGATAATTTAAGAAAGAGCAAATATCTAAGTTTCAGGTTTTAACCACTGAACCAACTCCTAGGGTCCAACTTCACATTGAAATGATGGGGCAAGGCTCACACCTCATACGGTAACGAAACAATTAACTCATGTGAATAGGGATAACTTAAACATAATGATTTTTTGAAAAAAAAAAAATCGATTTTTTTTTTTATTCAATTTAGCGGATACCAACGAACTCTTTTAATTCATGAATTTTGATCTTTTTCCTAAAAAAATATGTTATTCCTAACGTATTCTTTTGCGAATCCAACTATCATTTTGTGATGCGCCAGAGGAACTATCAAGAAAAGTCTCTAAAGATGTATGCTTGCATACGAAGTATATACTATGTGCTATCCTAGTCGAATTATTTTAAATCATTTCTTTCCTGATAAATCAACCGTACATCAATTTTTAAGAGTTTCAATAATAGTTGAAAAAGGATTAATTAGCAAAACGTTAAGATAAGTGGGCGCAAGGGTTTATTCCATGAGATGATGAGATCACCAACCCAAAAAAAAAAAAAAAAAAGGGTAAATAAATAGTACTATTATATATCTTAAAAAATCATTCCATTGGGCCGGAAGCTTAAAAAAGCTCCCAGTGATCCATGCCATCAGGTTTCTGACCAGCACCCTTTCCTCTCTCTCTCTCTCTCTCTCTAACCTCTGAAAGAGTAGGAGGGAGGAAGAACAATAAACAATACAGACATATATAAGGTTTGATCACTGTCTGGTCTCTATCAGTTGCTGGTGGAGTTTTCACCGCCACCATTTTTTTTCCGCCACCCTTTTCTTCTGCACACAAAGCTTTTGCAGCAATCCAGCTCAAAAAAGGGGTGAAGGCGGTGATAGATATAAGTATATTACTACATATATGCAGATCGAAATCATACATCCACTCAGAGATATAGAGAGAGAAGACAATGAGAGAGATGGGTTTGAGATAATTAGGTCGTGTGTCTTTTCCTTCTATCTCTAGGCTCTAGCTCTCTCTCAAAACTGTCACAGGGATCTGATCCATCTTTTGTTGTTGACGACCAAGAGACAGCATTCCTGAGGCACAAAGAGGTTTTTGTTTGGGTTTGATGATCAGTTCTCAATTCCCGAGGAGAACTTTTTGGTCTTGTGTTTTTGTCTGGTACCAGTGGGGTTAAAAAGTTGGCAAAGAGAGAGTGAAAAGAAAGCGTCAAAAAGTCTCTTTTTATTTACAGCGCCTTGTCTCCCTTCGTTCACTGATTGGTAAACAAAGGCTTTATATCGACCCAGATCTGAGCAACTTCTTCACTTTGGAGTTTGGATCATATACTTCTGTAGACGATCGAATATCCATCATCAAAGGTTTTGTTCTTCTTCCTTCTTAATTTGGTTTCTTTCTTTTCTTCTTTTTTATTTTTCAATTTAAACAAGTAGCAAAAACATTGTAATATCGATGATAAAACAGTCCTGATTTTTATCATAGGTTCTTGGTGATCTATTTCTGAAACCAAATTAGGTTTACTATCTCAAGATTTCCGCTTTCTCGATTTCTCTCCATAACATACCAAAAAATCCTCAGTTTTTATTTTCGAAACATATTAGAGAAAACATTACTCACAAATTAGTTTTTCATTTCTCTCTTCATGTCACTACCTCCGAAGTATCGATCGGGATTATTTTCTATCACGTTCCCAATTACCATCCTCTTATTATTGAGCTTCGTTATGTATCTTTAATTTCTTCAAAACTAATATACACTTGGTTTTTCCAGAAAGATCAACATAGCAGGTCCTTTTTCTTGTTTTTGTTTTTCCCAATCGTGGACAATATGGTAAATATACTGTATTTGAATAAGCTTTCAAGATCTCTTGAAGAAGGTAATAGTTTATGTATGATCATGGGTTTTTACTTTTGTTTAGTTGATTGCTTATGTTTGATCATGGTTTTCGCTCTTAACTAGCTAATATTCACTTTTACGAGTGGAGTAAAAACCTTTTTAGATTATTACTCTCATTCTTGTTCAAAAAGCCAACTTATATGTATCCAGCTCTTCCAGCATTTTTCCATATATGTATAAGGGTATTGATTAAATGGATATAACCAAAAACTAATTTTGCAACATATGCATGAAATTAACGATATGAAATGGTGCATATAATTACTATGTATGTATCTCATACTTCATTTTAATTTTCATGGGTTTATTTATTTATTTACACCAAAATTTACTGACCAATTTATTTATTTATTTATTTTTTTCTGTTCAAAAAAAGTTTCTTGGAGTGTTGAACACAACCTAAATTGGCAGACTTTTGATTGTGTTCATGAGATAGCTTGAGTTACACTTATCCAAGTGGTGTTTGCTTAATTGAAGGCTTAAAGATGGTACTGGATTGAACATTTTTTTTTTTTTTTTTGCACCGAACCTACTTGATCCCTCCTGATTTGTTAGTCTTTTCTGTAGATTGTGAAACTTTTGGATTAAAAAACCACTTGTTTTGTCGTAGATAATTTTTTTTAATCTTTTTCACCAGTTAATCATAATTGTAAGTTCGACTTTTTGAGCGGTGAAAACTTATCTACTAGTATACATTATTTTCCGATCCGCTTATTGACGCGGTTACGCAGAAAAAAACTAACAATTAGGGACGGTGGTGTATGTTTGTTATAAACATACTTTTAAAATAATAATCCAAATTGGTATTTAGGTTGCATCCGGAATGACTGTCTTATTATTGATTAATCAGTCACGTTTGCAACATAGAAATGCCACAAAGTACATGGAAACATTCCGAAATTCAAGATTCATAATTTTTTCAGCGCATGGTTTCTTAAAACTACTTGTTCATGGTGGTCAATAACTATGCTGGTGGCTATGTTAAATCATTGCATCCTTTCAAATAGAAATGGCTATAAAATGTTGCATCCAATTGATTGCATAAGCAATAATTTTAATGACTTACACACACACACACAAATATACATATATTACATGTACACACACATACACACAAGGCATGATCAAAAGTTTGTTATAGAAGATCAAATTTTTTTTGATAAGAAAAAATAATATTCAAGAGAGAATGATTACAAGACCACGCTACACCCCAATCAAACAAAAGCTACCTCAAACTCAAGAAGCTCAAATTTGCAAAGGCTATTGTGTTATCAACTAGGGTTATGGGGATACTTATTTTTGTTTTATTTTGAAACAAGGAATATTATTATTATATTTTCGATCGGCAAACAATGAATATTATTAACTTGGTTAAAGATTGCGATTACAAGTAGGTTGGCGCGTAAAACATAACATTATGGGCATCTTTGCAAGAAACACGACGTGAAGTTTTTCTTCTTCTTTTTTTTTGCTCAGCAACACGGCGTGAATTCTTGATGTTAAGTAACATAATTATAAAATGGTTATAAATACTTATAATTCAATTTGTACTAAAAGGATGAAATAGAATATTTGAAGTTAGTTATTTGTTTTTACAGGTTTTAGAATAAAGTTGCTATTAATATATGGCACAGACCAATTTCAGCACATATAGATATCGCATGTCGAATATAATAATTGTCATTGGACTCATTGCTGAGGTTTGTAATTTCTTTTATGTGTGTTTGTATTTGGAAATGCAGGTTCTAAATTCTAGAATTAGGAGGATATGGAAACGTTTTCGCATGTTCCTCCCGGTTTTAGATTCCACCCCACGGATGAAGAACTTGTTGATTACTATCTCCGAAAGAAAATCGCTTCGAGAAGAATTGATCTGGATGTTATTAAAGATGTTGACCTCTATAAAATTGAGCCATGGGATCTTCAAGGTACCCTTTTCTTCATCTTAATACAAAAATAAATATCCATACACACGCGTAAGCTATTTATCTTTTCTTCTTTTTTATTTGCCCTTTACGTTAATTTTATATGGACAGAGCTATGCAAGATTGGGACTGAGGAGCAGAATGAGTGGTATTTCTTTAGTCACAAGGATAAGAAATATCCAACCGGGACACGAACGAATAGGGCAACGAAAGCTGGATTTTGGAAGGCTACAGGAAGAGATAAGGCGATTTACGCTAAGCATGCTTTGGTTGGGATGAGAAAGACGTTAGTGTTTTATAAGGGTCGAGCCCCAAATGGACAGAAATCAGACTGGATAATGCATGAGTATAGGCTTGAAACAAATGAAAATGGGAGTACTTCTCAGGTAAATAACTAAACTGTGGATAATTTTGTTTGAGAATTTTTTTTTTTTGGCCATTAAACTCTTTTTTCAGTGCCCGAAATTTGCATTTTATCTGCCTTTTGTTGATGGAACAATTCGCTAAAATGTCCATTGCATAAGATCATCATGAATGAATTATCATACTTGAATTTACCTGTAATTTTTCCCTGGATTGGTGCCATGAAATGTTGATCGATCACCTGCCTTAGGTGGACAGGTGGTCAAAGAGTCAATGAAATTTTGGACAAACGGACGAGAGATACATGAGACCTTTATGAGAATGTTACAATCTCCCACAGCTTAAAACTCTAGTGCCAAAAATGATTTCCATCTCTTTCATTATTTTTACCTGAATTTTTTTGTAATTCTACTAGGAAAAGTTCACATGGGTAATCAATAAATTGAACTAATTTATTGACAAAAATGATATATATCCATCTCTTCAATTTTTTTTACCTGATAATCTTTTGTAATTCTACTAGGAAATGTTCACATGACTTATTTGCTATCGGTTTTTACCTTTCAACTCGTCTCCAACTATTGCCAATTAATTTTGAATTTATGCAATTCTACCAGGAAGAAGGATGGGTTGTCTGCAGGGTGTTCATCAAGCGAATCACTGCAACTCGCAAAATGGGGGACCACGATTCGCCGTTTTGGTATGAGGATCAAGTCTCATTTATGCCTGATTTCGATTCGCCGAGGCAGATTTCTCACCCTTATACTTCACACAATCATCAGTACTATTCCTGCAAACAAGAGCTTGAATTGCACCACAATATGCCTCCTCAAAACCCTAATTTCCTCCAGCTCCCTCAGCTAGAAAGCCCAAACAATGGATCCATTATGCAGTCCTCAACCCTAACACAAGAAGAGCCTTTCAAGCAACAAAGCAACATTCAAGAAAACATCAACTCGGTGGATCAATTGACCGATTGGAGAGTGCTTGATAAGTTTGTCGCGTCTCAGCTCAGCCATGAAGACGCATCCAAGGAGGATATCCAGACCTACTCAAGCTCGGCCTCGTTTCAAGTTGCTCAACACATGAACATGCTGCTCAATGGTTCAGAGAGGCATGATGGCGGTTCAGAATACGCGTCCATGTCCACCCCAACTTGCCCAATTGATCTGTGGAAGTGAAAAGCTTTTGCGTTATCGAATATTGACATTATATATTAATGATAGGTAAATCCAGACTAAAAGAAAACAAAAGCGTACATCTCTCCAAAAGTTTCTGTTCTTCTATCCCAACGCAATACTCGATCTCAAAGCACTATCGTACATTGAGATTGCATTTGGATAGAAAAAAAAAATAGATTTTGGAGACGGAGAATTCTGTGTATCGATGATATTGTTGTACATAGAGAAACTAAAATGGGTGATGCTTAATTAGCAGGTGGAATCTGCTACTCCTTGTATTGATAAATACTAGTAGATAGGCAGCTACTTAAACTTGAGATGCCTAATTACAAAAAACATATATAAGTGTAATGTTTGCCGAGTGCATGCCTTGGGCTTGGGATTGTCTCGGCGATTGTTGGATGTATTTTTCATTTGATGCAGTTTTATATGACATTAAAAGGGCTTTATTGTTGAAATCTCTTGTCTATTTATTTTGATGCCACGTCGTATTTTTTACCTTGAAAATCACTACTCGGTATTCGTGCTCCTTAAGTCGATCAGGTACTTGGTAATGCACAATATTTCATGTCCCTATACTATTGTTAATTCCAAATCGGGGGTTTCTCTGCAACCTTAAACACGTAGAAGAAGATGCATAGTTTCCGTAATGTACATGAGTATATCTAGCGTGAGGGGACTGCCATTTTGAAGTTATTTATTCGATGCTTATTTTTTCTTTCCTTTTTTTTTTTATCCTTTTGAGTAACATGAGAAATTGATCCCACCATCCGCAACCTTAGGTTCTATGGCTGCACAGTAAAATAGTTATACGGAGCTTCGTCCAGCAGTCATTTCGCATAAGTTTTCGCTTGCAGGAGTTGAAGTAAAGACTTGTTGTGTGCTTGTACGATACTTACTCCACCCTTCTTACCGGTTGAGCTAACCTTTTTGGGTTTTATATTGTAAATTAATAGGTTATTTATGTGTTTGTGGATTTAAGCAGAAGTGGTTCACACTTGATACTAAAAAACTCAATGAATTCCACAGTAGTGTTCTAAGTTCTTATGCATGCAAGAAAGTGTAAATTTCCATGCACACTGTGTTTTCGCTCCAAAACGTTTGAACTGAGCTCTTTCCTTTGTGTTAATGTTCCATATAGGTCCCATATCACTAACAATATTCTAACATAGTAGTGAAAGACATGATTCATCATTTCCTTTTATGAGAAATCAATACCTCGTATATAAGGTTTAAATAACGGTTTCTTGATACGTAACGATAAAGTGTAACAATTTCGGTAGTATCGAACATTACGTAATGGAAATCGGGTATAGCAGTCATGAATTTTTAAAAATCATTTTTCGCAAAAAAATAATTTTACATAACAGTTGTGAACCGGACCGTGAATTGGATACAGACCGATACATAACGGTACCTGCCGATACGGATGCAATTTGTCCCTCTCACGGGTATACGGGGTTGTAACGGTATATGAGAGGCCAAAAACGGTTACGTAACAACCAGTATTAAAAACCATGTATCTAGAAATTTATTGAGAAATAAGTTTTGCGGACCACATTCACTAAGGCTCGGCCGCGCCCCACATCTCAAACACTTGAAAATTGTAGCATTCACCCTCACTTTACGATAAAAACGGTTGCGTAGAAGGCATTAACAAAGAATTTGGCTTCCCTACAGTCCGAGTTTGGACTTCAGAGAGCAGGTCTTGAAGTGCCACATGCTGTGTTTGGTTAGATAGTTAGGCCTGCTTTGGCTAATAATCCGGATTATGGATTATTCATTTTGTCTTTATTCAAATTTTTTTTTGTATTTGTTAGTTTTGCATCAAGATTTTGTGATTTCTGGATTCCTCTCGACGAGACGAATCTAACGAGTACAAAATTATGGTCAAAACTCAAATTTTTTTGAATAAAGCCAAAATACTTGGATTATTGGCCAATAATCCAAGTATTTCGGCTTTATTCAAAAAAATATTTGCAAGTCTGTATTTATTATGGTCCAAATTTTCTGAAAGACCGTCGCTAGTAAGAGTCTTGACACGGTAAAATCTTATCAATAACAACTTTTAACAAATATGGACCATTGATTATCGATATGGACCGCTGACCAAACCCAGGATGCAGAGAAGTTAATGAATACGGAAATTATCCGTGGAATCCTCTCTCCAAAATCCCGCTATCCCCTACAACAAGCCACAAGATCAATGACAGCTAGAGTGATTGATAATATTGCAGATAGGGAGCTTAAGATAAAAGGCGCGCAGAGCCGCAGACAATTTTGGAGAGGGATCTGGTCTTCAAATATTACAATACGCAAACATGCACGGTTGTCAATTAATCGCAACACCAAAGGGAAGAACACACAGAAATTCCGATGAACCGAAAGAAAAAAAAAAGGGAAGAACACACGCGTGGTTTGTTCAAAACAGGAGTACTGTCTAACATGGAGAATTGAACTCATTTAGGTAAAGACGACACCATTGAATCCTAAAGAAGAAACCTCGTGATCGAACTCCATGGAAAAAGGATTGTTTGTAACACCATGTTATCTGCACATATAAATTAACCAGCTCTAGTTCTTACTTCTTACCGCATTTCTCGGTTTTTATTCATATGAAACCTTCACCCGGAGAAGCCAAAGCTAGCCAGGTGAGAACCATAATAGACCAGAACTCACTAAACTGCTAGCAAATATAATATCAGAGGGCGATGACCGACCAAGCCTCTGATGAAGAAACAAAATAAACGAGACAATGCTAAAGCAACCGATTAAATGGTTGCATCGCGAATTTCGCGATGTATTCCTATACCGAAAGCTACTTAGAAATAGATTAACAGTTACTTACCTCGTTGTGCGAACCGAAAATTCAGATATTGGAGAAAAAAAATAACCATAATTCGGGCAACGGATGGCTTGAAGTAAGGGAATTTGGATGGGTTATAACTCACATTAATATATATACCCAAAAAAAGGAGAATAAAAATTAGTTTCATAATTGAGGAGAAAGTGTGATGTTGTAAAAATCTGGGGCCGTCATTGACTTTGATATGATTTAACTTGGGTTGAAGTCAAAGCATTGACACATACAATCCCTTTCAAGCAATGCCATGTCCACAGGGAACAAAATTATTGGGCGTGCCCTTGTCATCTCATCATTCACCGTATTCCCTAACAATCACACAAGAGAGAGAGAGACTTGAAAAGCTGATGTTCTCTTTTTTCTCACTGGAATTTAGGTTTTATTTATTTACATTCTAACTCTGAAGTTGGAATATTTGGCCATTCGAACTTACAACCTCTCACAAAGTAAGCCTTAAATTGCATTCTCATACCGATAATTACCCTACTTGCCAAACCTTTGGGTTATTCCTAGTTTATATTATACTAATAAAAAAAAAAGAAGACCAAAAAAAAAAAAAAAACCACACACACACACACCTGCTTTATTGTACTTTTTATATGTAGTAATAGTAATATATTTTCACACTTTCAATAAAATTTTTAATTAGACATTTAGATTATTAATAACGAATTCATTTAAAAGCTTAAGTTGTTAGAGAAAGAGATTTATATCTTCAACACGTCCCTTCATGTGTAACTAGGCTCTTCTCCATATGTGAGCTAATTCAAGTTCAAATTTTAATCATTAGGTGTGCGGCTGGTGATGTTCAACCCTAGAATCTATTGTCTGCTGTGATACCATATTAGATTGTTAATTACCGACTAATATGAAAACTTAAGCTGTTATTCATCTGATTTTATAATTTTCCAACAAAATAAACCAAGAATAGCATTTTTTAACCTTCACACATGAGAAAGAAGTGGCTGAGTTAGTGCGCCATACTCCCACCTTGCGAATTTCAAGAACAAACAGACCACGCGCATTCATTAGGTTTCTAATTACTAGTTCTTTAAGGTTGTTTTTTTTTTTATTTTTAAAGAAACCTTTATGTTGTTTTGCAGGCCAAGTATTATTGATACATTGACCATGTGTTAGTAGTCCATTGAATGTTTCCTTTCTCCCCAGATCCCAGACCTCCTCCACACTCCTAGTATGCTACTAAATAAATAGAAAGTAGTAGTGGTTAATTATTAAATTTTCGCTTTGCTTATAAAATCTCTTTTTTGAAACAAAGATTTGTATTAAAAAAAAAAAATGAACATTCTTTACTTTTGATAATTGGTTTTGTGGTGTTTCTTAATGAGTGGAACTGGAAAATATGAAAAGTATTTACAAGAATCGGAAAAATACTAAGAATGGATTGAGAAAATAACAGTTTCAATTATTCTCTTAGACTTTTTCTACCATTAGTCCTATCCCTTCGTTTATTTTGCAATTTATCTTGTAAATATGAGAATGAACCGTTGAATAAAAAATTAGGCCACAGACAGGGGCGACGCCAATGTAGGAGTAGTGGGGTCAGCTGACGCCAGTCAACCAAAATTTTGTAAAACTTACCGAGTACAGAGTATACGTTTGCAGTATAACTAATGGTAATATGACACCACTTCAAATTCTCACTGAACCCATAGATCTATAGTCTACGCGTGTGTCTAGCTCTCTTGTCTAAAAGCAATTGAAGATGAAAACCTACTTAGTGAGATAGGCTGCTGGCACCTATCCTTTTTACAGTACTAGTACTGTATTTTCCAACCCATTCCGAATTCTTGTACTCATTTCTATTTCTATTGTGTCTTCCCTTAAAGTTTTTTTTTTTTACGGAAAATGTTAACATGGAATCTCTGCTATGGATTTCTCTTTCTAGTTGTTATTAATAGAAGGTAAGTTGGCAATGTTTCCAAAATAAATAAGGTTTTGATTTTATCTTTATTTCTACAATTAAAATGTAACCGTAGTTATAGTAAGTAATTTTACTATTAATAGAAATGTGGGTAATGTTCACCTAGGATGAAGAAAATCGGACTCTCGTAGCATGCACCACACGGTACACAGCCCCCTCCACTCCAAAATCTACCCTATACCAACTACCTCCTATACTCCAATTTTTAATAGCCGTATAGAATACATGATGGATCAAGTCCTGCAAATAATTGGAGGAGATCTACATCCTACATACTCCCATCTACTGATAACTGTATAGATTGAATACACTGTGTGTGTGTGTGTGTGTGTGTGTGAGAGAGAGAGAGAGAGAGAGAGAGAGAGAGAGAGAGAGAGAGAGAGAGAGAAAAGAGTATCCCCCAAAGAATGTGGGGGCTGAGCGGGATGTGCCCTGACACAAAAAAGGGGAACATCAATTATCTCTAGTCATTTGTGGTTTCGTAGAACACTTTGTTTTTGTTTATTTGTGATTAATGTTGGACCACACTACTCGACAAAATTAAAGAACAAGTAAAGGCCAATCAATTTGTTTGATTCCTTTAATGGCATGGACTAGAGTTGATTGACATACTCTCTTCGTCCACCTTTATTGGTCAATTTTTAAAATTTGTGACATTTTTTTATTGTTTATATCACTTAATATAAATCTCAAAATATATGTATAGGTAAGGTCAGCGCGTGGACCTTTGTTGACCAAAGTCAGAGTTGATTGACCAATAAAGTGATGACAGATGTCGTATTACCAGCCATTGCGCGACACGTGGACATACCTCGCGGCGCCCACCGCGTAAGGGCCACTAACGCGGCACTATCCAGTTCCAGGTGCCTCACTGGCGTGCAAGTGAAGCCTGAAAAGGGAAAACGTTTAGTTGGCCATGGGCCATCCGTGTAAGGAGAAGGACCAACAAACGCGGATGGAGGGAGTAGTATTGAGTCTAGATACTCCACCCAGTGTTTCAAGAATTGAGAAGGCGGCTTTACCCGTGCCAATGCCGTGCAAAATGATTTGAGCTCTATCCGAAAAGGTATATGAATTTCATTTTGCATTGTGTTCAAAGTTTTTCCATGCATCAATTGAGTTTTTGTGTCTAAGATTTTATTGGGAAACTCTTGCTTTTCTTTTTTGGTTATAAGGGAACCAATTTTTTGTAAGGCATGAAGGGTTTTTTCTATTTATTTACAGAGAGTAGCATTTGTCGAGCGCCTCGTAGGCACATGTGCGCCTCTCCATTTTGCAAGGACCAGAGGCTAGCATTTCTCGAGGGAAGCGCGGGCCCTGTAGTGAGCCAAACTCTCTACAGTTGTAGTGAGTGAATTTGGGCCGTCCAAAATGTTTTGGACGGTCAAGATTTTAAATAAACTATTCACGCAAACAGTTAAACTGGTTCAGCAAATAGTATATTGAAAGTCTGGGCCGTCCAAAACAAGAATGGACGGCTCTCAAACTCACTACACGCCTATAGTGAGTTGCTCATTACAGGCCCCCCCGGTTCCTTTGTCAAGTGCCTCTGGAGCTCCTGTGTGCCTCTCTTTAAAAGGAGAAAGCATTCTTGGAGTGCCTCTAGTCCTTCCCCAGATTTTTGGAGCGCCTTTGTGGCGTCTTCGAAGCGCTTCGCGTGTTTTAGCCTACATGTCACTCTCCTATTGGTCTTTTGAAGGGTTTCGTTTATAACACTATAAATACATATTTTTTTCCCCTTTAGGGTACCACTATTGTGCCAGCCCACTTTAGAGAGAGAAAATCCTTCACACTTATATCCTTGTGTGCTTGGTGCATTTTTTTTGATTTAGACCTTGTGTTTGATCACTTTGATTTTCAATCTAGTGCATTCTTCTCATACTCCATGGATTGACTCTAGATTGTTTCATTTTACTAAAAAATCTTCATAAAAATATATCTTTGATACATCATGTTTTGTTGCCTACAAATTTACGTGGTCCGAGCCGTATTTGACACGAAAATCGAGGGGTGTTGGACTCGTGGGGGCTATGGAATCAAGAAGGGGCTCGAGGAGCTAAATCAAAGTGTGGAGTTAGGTGTAGCTTGGGAAAAGTTGGTAATTCCTAATCTTGTTACTAAGAAGTTTAGGTCAAGAACATGTTATGGTGAAACTTGCAGTTTAGAAGACAGTTGTTTGTGTGGGAAAGGAATCAACTGCAAATTACTTTAAACAAAAGATTGACAAATTTCGTTTTGTTTCTGTTGGGAAACAAATTCTACCATGTTTGGGGACCCTGCTTTTGCCCAAAAAGACATCGTTTTGCTCATTTTCTTGGTACATCTCTAAAATTTCCAAGGGCCTTGTTTGGAGAGTTAATTTCCCAAAGTGCCTGAACCCTAAACCCAAGTGCTTAAACCAAGTATACCCTATCCCAAAGAGTCTAAATCCCCTAAAATTGAACCTCAAAATTAACTCTCCAAACAGGGCTCTTGGAAGCTTTGGAGGTGTACCAAGAAAATGCCCAAAACGACGTCGTTGGGGGCAAAAATCAGGGGCCAAAAATAGGGTCCTCGGATTCAATTCTGCTGCCTGATTTTTTGGAAGGATCTGGAGTAATTCTTTTTTTAAAAAAAAGAGCCTTTAATTAGGGACATTTTTGGAACATTAATGTTTTTCATGGTGTAATGATGTTGTCTACTTAAAAAGTAGGATTTCCGTAGTCGACAATTTGGGGACGGAGGCAGTATCATTTTTGTTTCCATTCGTGATGATAAATTTATTATATTTTGTTTGCAAAAAAATTATTGTTTGTGATAGAAAAACAATTAGATAAAAGTTTAGCATAATGGAGCCTGCTAAATAATAAAGTTGGATTATTTTTTGTCTTTATTTAAACTTCTTTTTTCATTTGTTTCTTTTGCATCATTTTTCTGGATTATTGGTTTGTCTCGGCAATAGAAATTCAAAAAATAAAAAATTATTAACCAAACTAAAATTTTTAATAAAGACAAAAATAACACAAAATGTATGTCTATTTGGATTATTTTTTGTCTTTGGTAAATATTTTAAAGATTTTTATCGTAATTTTTACTTATTGGATTTCTTTTGTCGAGCCGAACCAATAATCCACAAAAGGTTGACACTGTACCAATAAATGCAATTTTATTAATAAAGACAAAAATAATCCTGCTTTTTATTAGCCAAAACGGGCATTCTTAAGCAAGTTTCTTCATTCTAGATAAAACAAACGGGTTGAACTCCTCTCAATACCCCATCCCATACAAACCCCTCCATACTCTCATGTTTTTTCCACATATGAGATCCACAATTACAATTCGAACCATTCACCTCAAGAAAAAGCAAAGAATTACAAATTTGCAAAAGTCCAGCATGATCAGTTGTGGGCACCCGTGACCTTCGCTAGAAATCTTGAAATTACTAGAGCACACGTTCGTTAGGGTCGCCACTTGATTTTAAGGTTAACCAAGCAACCGAATTTAACGTACAATCATTTGAGACAACCAGTCTGTTAATTACTAGAGATAATCTTGGTTTAGGAGCTAAGTTATGGAATGGGAAGGTTTTATTTTGGATAAATAAACCAAGTGGTTTTTTCTTTTTATCCTTATTCAAAAAAAAATCGCATTTGTTAGTTTTCTGTCTATTTTTTGTGGTTTATTGGTTCATCTCGATGAGAGTAATCGAAAAAGTATAAAATTATTAAACAAATTCAAATTTTTGTGAATAAAGACAAAAATAATCATATAAACCACAAAATAATTAGATTATTTTTGTCTTTAGTGAATTGTTTTTTAAATTTTGATCATAATTTTATATTTTTAGATTGCTCTCGTTAAGACGAACCAATAAATCACAAAAAATCGACGCAAAACTAACAAATGCAAAAAAACAAAAATTGAATAAGGACAGAAAAAAACCATTTTTGGTTTATTTAGCCAAAGCATTAGTCTTTATTTATAATTTATGAGATTTTAAAAATAATTTTTGAAGTGATTTTATCAAATATGGGAGTGGGGACAAGGAAATAAAATTAATCTAATGCATGAGATTAGTTTAAAAGACTACCAAAAATTAATAAAAGGGCGAAGATTGAACTTCTTGTATCGATGCCTGGATACTCCCCTCAAAATTACGAACTTAGCGAGTATAATTCGGTTTGCTGTGAAAAGCACTTTATGTAGATTAATGCTTCTAAAATTTGGATTAAACGAATAAGGTTTTATGTAGTTTGGAATTTGTGGCTTGAGACTAGAATTTTTGAAGTTTTGGTAGGCTGATAAGGAGGAGGATTTTGGCTTTATAAAGGTAAGAACAAGGTTAAGATAAAGACTTTGGAAACAAGAACAAGGTTTAAGAACAAAGAATTTTGGACTGGATTTCATGGTGGAATTTTGTATCCGGGGGCCCTGTAGTGAGTGAGCTCACTACATGCGTTTAGTGAGTTCTCTCAGCCGTCCGATCCGAGATCAACGGTCCGGATAATCTTATATTTTAAAAAGTACTTTTACATTTACTTTAACTTCAATTTAGCCGGACCGTTGATATCGGATCGGATGGCCGAGAGAGCTCACTACACGCATGTAGTGAGCTCACTCACTACAGGGCCCCAATGTCCGGAATTTGTTGTGTCTGAAATGAGAGGCTTAAGGTTGTATTTATAGGCATATAGAACCTTCTACTCTTAATTTCCCACCCGAAAACGGATGAAAAATGAGTAAACTCAGCATGGGAAGCCATACCCGAGCTGCAGCAACTATCTGTAATCTGGGCTACTCGACCACGGATCCGCAAGGTACCTTTTGTTTTTTTTAACGGCCGTTGTCGGTGGAACTTTTAGGTTGCGTCCTAAGTCAGTGGCTTTTTTAAACTTGCGGCCTTAAGGTATGTTTTGGGCCGTGAAACTGGGCTTTTTCAATGGGTTTTAGGCTTGGACTACTTGGGTGACTAATGCTTCGACTTATTCGGCTTTACCAGTCCCAAAATTCACTTATCCAAACCAAAGACCAATCAACCTTTATAAGCCCAATAAATCGTTGCGTCCTAAGTCAGTGGCTTTTTTAAACCTACGGCCATAAGGTATGTTTAGGGCCGTGAAACTGGGCATTTTCAATGGGTTTTAGGCTTGGACTAGTTTTTTTTATTGGTTGGGCTGATAAATGGATCTGGAGTAGGCCAAGGGTGGATTTATTGGGCTTATAAAGGTTGATTGGTCTTTGGTTTGGATAAGTGAATTTTGGGACTGGTAAAACCGAATAAGTCGAAGCATTAGTCACCCAAAGTAGATTCCTTGGTCTTATTAACATTTTTTTTTATTATTGGGGACACATCCAGACTCTTACTTAGAAATTTACAGCTAATCAAAATTGGGGTGTCTACATCAATATATCGATAGACATGTGAACAAATTGTGACTATGCAAAATGAATAGTAAATGTTATTCTAAAGTTAAAGTTTAAGCCCACATTTTATAAAAGAAAATGCAACTTATTCCCATATCCATCCATATTCAATTATATTGGGTGTTTTTTGTCCTTGGTGTGTCTTATTAGATGAGCGGTTCGCATCATAATTGACAATATGATCATGATTAATAATAATAATTGTAGGCTAATAATTCTTGGTGTATTCTACTCCCTCCGTTCCAAATTGCTGCTTACTTTTGGAAATTTCAACTTTTTAAGCAAACATGCAATAACTGCATTCAATAAATGCATTTACATTAAACAGATTCATTAATTTCCAACAATGCCCTTATATTTCAACTTTTGACTGAAATTATTGTTGTTGGTAAGGGGGTGATTTTGGAAGATGGAGTAAATATTGTTTTGACTTTTCAAATGGAACTAACAATTTGGAACATCCCAATATAGTATAAGTGACAAGCAATTTGGAACGGAGGGAGTAATAGATTAGTAGTTCGGATTACAATCGTAGACCCGGTAAAACTGCAAATATAGAGGGACACGGAGAGATGGGATATGAGTAGCTAATACCTAAAACAAACACGACATAGGGACAACATAGGAAACACCGATCGTTGCCGTCTAGCCTCTTACCTATTCAACTATCGACGGAAAAACAATCTGGCAGCAGCCAGCAAGCCCTTTTGCAGGCAGAGCAGGTCAGTGTTTTCTTCACCTTCGATTCAATTTTTCCACTTCATATATATATATGTATTTGATGCCCTGTTGGCCTGAATCAATAAGCATAAGGTTGAGTTGAATACCGAAATGAAAATTTATTTTGATGCCCTGTTGACCTGATTAAGATGAATTTAGCATCTCGGGCGACGTGGGATTTAGACTGTTCCGTCCAATCCAAGAACATGAATCCCACTCAAATCCTACTTCGTTCGGAAATTACTTGATTAAGTCACATTTGTCATGACCAAAATAAATAGCCAAAAGTCTTGACCATCAATTAAAAACATGCCTCGATCGAAGATTGCTTTGAACGTTCATTGTACAATGCAGTTTATATTTTTTCTCTCATCACGATTCCCAATAAATTGTTACTCTCATTTCCCCTTTAGGAAATGGCTACAATACACACCCCTTATTTGAGTGTACCATATGCACTTATTGTATGGTCCAGATTGTGCCACCTCATCGACAATCGTAACATTTTTTAGTTTTTCGTAACTTTTCAGCAATATGATTCGTAACATTTTCTATGATTCGTAACATTTTGATGTGTCTCGTAACTTTTACAAAAAAAAATTCGTAACATTTACAAAAAATTTGTAACTTTTCCAAAAAATTCGTAACTTTTCGCAAAAAATCGTAACTTTTACAGGGGTGTGTATCATACACACCCAAATGAGGGGTGTGTATTCAGGGCCGGCCAGGGGGTAAGCCCCGCAAGCCCGCGGGCTCGGGCAACCCCCCGGCATGGGGCAACAAAAAAAAAAAAAAAAATTTGTATATATAGAAAAAAAAATAGAAATCCACCGAAAAAAAGGAGGGGGGCATATTTATAGTTCCCTTTGAAAAAAAATTACGAATTCCAAAAAAAAAAGAAAAAGGGATGTGTAGTTATCACCCACTTTCAAAAATTTTATGGTACTTAGAAAATTAGGAGGGCAAATAGAAGGTTTTCAATGCATGGGGTAAATAGCAAATAAAAAGAAAATTGGGAGGGCAAAAATTAGGAGGGCATAAGAAGATAAAAAGAAAAAGGGAGAAAAGAGGCGTACAAAGGACTCCTCAGAAACTCACTCTAAAATCAAAAATCTGGAAAAAGCTCCTGGGAACTTGCCCAGCCCTGCCGATCGAAAAAAATTACTTGCCCAAAACGGCAAAACCCTCCTGCCGATCTTCATTCTTCACATTGTCGTCCAAGTGAGTCCAACTGTCCAAGCATTGCGTGGAAGGTGGAACTGTGGTCCTGTGGAAGAACCAAAGAACTAGTTTGGCCTGGGTTTTTCAAGAAGCATAGTCTTCTAACCCATACCCACTAACCCACCGACAAGATTCAAGAACAAATAAATTAATAGTGGAGCAGTGGAGCTGTGGAGGTTGTCTGGGTAATTGGGTAAACTAAAGAAGCAGTGGAGGCGTGGAGCTGCGGTCCTGTGGAGATTGTCTCGGTAAGTGTACACAGTACATATTAATTGTTTATTTGATTCATTGTTTATTTTGATCAATTAGTGGACTGAGCATACCTTGTTGAGCAATAATCATAATAAATTAATAGGGACCGAGCATATTCTTGTTGAGCAATTAGTGGACCAACTACCAAGCAATTAGTGATATCGTAGTTGACTTATTCTGTTAATAGGATTACTTGTCTTGGGTTTTTGATTAATGAGATATACTAATATAGGTACTATGACGAAGAATGAGAATGACAAGGACAGAGTGAGGTTTCGCAAACAAAATTCCGGGTCTCAAAATAGAAAAGTCAAGCAACGAAAAGATGCAATGGAAAAATCACTAGTGGGTTCAATATCTAACCTATTTAATTCAAGGAAACAAAAATCTCTTCTTTCAAGTCAAGTTGAAGAAGCAAGTAATGAAGAAATTGGGGAGGATGGTGGGAATGATAATCTTAGAGATGAAGGTATTAATGAAGAAGAAGCTAATGGTGCAAATATGGGGGATGTTCATGAGGAACCTATGAGTGAAGATGTTGATGTAGCTAATGAAGAAACTCATGAGGGTCATAATGAAGAGCCTATTCCTATACTTGACCTTGAGAAAGATGTCAATGTGAACTATGATCCGGGATTGTGGGGAAGTATTAGTGACTCTAAGAGGTTAATGTTAGTTAAACGAGGTCCTATTAAGATCATAAGGGAAAATGATGCATTTCCAAAAGAAAGTACTCGTGGGAGACACTTTTCTTGTAATCTTTACATTTGTGATCTTCCAAATGGTGAGAAACAAGAAAGGAAGTGGCTTGTGTATTCAAATGAGTTGAATAAGGTCTTTTGCTTTTGTTGCAAGTTATTCAAGCAAAAAACAATGACAACTAGTTTGGCCGGGGAGGGAACTAGTGATTGGCATAATCTTCCTACAAAGCTTAGAGATCACGAAAGGAATGTGGAACACATTGCCAATGTTGTGAGGTGGGTAGACTTGCAAAAGGGACTTGAACATAAAGCAACAATTGACAAAAAATTGGAAGATCAAATCGACAAGGAGAGAATTCGGTGGAAGTTGATACTAATTCGAATAATTGGGGTTGTGAAGGTTCTTTCCCGAAATAGTTTGCCGTTCCGTGGAACTAATGAGAAGATCTATGAGAAGAATAATGGGCTTTTTTGTCAACTTATTCAATTCGTTGCTGAATTTGATCCTATTATGCAAGACCACCTTCGGCGTGTGGTAGATAAGGAGATTCAAAATCATTATCTTAGCCACAAAATTCAAAATGAATTGATAGAATTGTTGGCGAAAGAGATTAAAGATAAAATCTTGCATAAGATTTTAAAGGCAAAGTACTTTTCGGTTATCCTTGATTGTACTCCGGATCTTAGTCATGATGAACAAATGTCGATTATCATAAGATGTGTGGATGTTGAGGATGAAAGTAAAGTCAAGGTGGATGAATTCTTTCTTGGGTTTATGAAGGTTGATGACACATCGGGCCTTGGGCTTTTCAAGCGACTTGAAGTTGCTTTGGTTGATCTCAAACTCAACATTGATGATGTAAGAGGACAAGGTTATGATAATGGCTCAAATATGAAAGGTAAACATCAAGGTGTACAAAAAAGGCTACTTGATGTAAATCCTAGAGCATTTTATATTCCATGTGGTTGTCATAGCCTAAACCTTGCTCTATGTGATATGGCAAAGTCTTGTGCAAAAGCAAGAAACTTTTTTGCATATGTGCAAAAAGTTTATACTTTGTTTTCGGGTTCAACACAACGGTGGGATATTCTTAGAACATATGTGAAGGGCTTGACACCAAAGGCATTATCGATTACTCGTTGGGAAAGTCATATTGAGAGTGTTAGAGCAATAAGAAATCAAGCACCGGACTTAAGAGATGCATTGATCGAAATTGCAAATATTTCTAAAGAGGATGTTGTGATGTCGGAAGCTAAAGGCTTGTGCAAGAATGCTTTGGAGGATTTTGAGTTCTTGATTAGCTTGTGTATATGGTACAAAATCTTAGACAAAGTTAATCAAGTTAGCAAAATTCTTCAACGAGAAGAGATGGACATTGAAGATGCAATTACAAGGATAAAGGAGTTGATTTTATTCTTTCAAGAACTTAGAGGAAATGGTTTTGAAGACTTGATGGAGGAAGCCAAAGAACTTGCTCATAAAGTTGGTATTGAACCGGTATTTGCAAAAAAAAGAGTTGTTCAAAGAAAGAAGCAATTTGATGAGGATGTGGAAGATGATGCCAATGGAAGTCAATCACCGGAAGATCGTTTTAGAGTTACTTATTTCCTCCACATCATAGATCAAGCTCTAACATCACTTAAGGATCGGTTTGAGCAATTTAAACTTTATGAAGCAATCTTTGGATTTTTGCTTAACGCGAAATTCAAGAGTGTTAGTGAAGAGCAATTGATGGAGCATTGCACTAAACTAGAGAGTTTCTTGGAATACAAACAACATTGTGATATTCATGGGGAGGAGTTATTCCAAGAACTTAGACATTTGAAAACAATATTGCCGAGAGAAGTAACAAAATCGATCGACATCCTTGATTTTATAAGGTCTTATTGGAAAGATGGGGGTTTTCAAATGGTTTGGGTGGCTTATCGAATTTTGTTGACTATTCCGGTCACAGTTGCTTCGGCGGAGAGGAGTTTTTCGAAGTTGAAATTGATAAAAACTTACCTTCGGACTACCATGTCACAAGAGAGGTTAAATGGATTGGCTATGATTTCAATTGAAAATGAGTATTTGGATAAGTTAAACTACGATGGTTTAGTTGAAGATTTTGCTTCAAAAAATGCAAGAAGAAGTTGTTTTCTTTGAATTGGATCGTGCTAATCATGAAACACTATTACTGAGGTTACATTTTGATTTTGAATTTTGATGTAATTCAAGCTAAAAGCATAATGTAACCTTGTTTTTGTTCTTCTTTTGTTGTTTGATTATGTCTTTTAATTTTTTATAATTTAATACTAAGTGGGCAACCAAGCTAAGGTCGGGCTTGGGCAACCCAAATGTCGGGGCCGGCACTGTGTGTATTGTAGCCTTTTCCTTCTTTATCTTATCTTTCTCAAATCATTTCCTGAAAAAACCGAACCAAACAAGGTTATGTTTGCATTTTCTCTATTTTTTTCGACGTATGGCCAGTTCAGGATTATTTTTGGTTCCTTGCTTACGAGATGTGAATTCTCGAATCAGATAATTTGTTTTTGCTGGAGCAATTGAATCCTTGAGAATGGACATTTTAACGACTAATGCTTCGGATGAAGAGAAACCAAAGGGACATCATTGCACCCTTTCTGTTTCATCAGCTTCTGAATTTGCAAAACTTAAGTTCAAGCGACCGAAGGTTTTCGCCACCCGTGATTTCCCTGTGAGTTTTAAACGATTCAATGCACAAGGAAATGGCTGCGGGGATGATTCAGAGGCCGAACCTTGTGAGGTTGATCATGTTGAGCCTCAGAAAAATATATTTCATTCTGAAAATGATGATTTGGAATCGATAGTCGAATCAAATGATGGTTATAATTCAGAGGACCTGGACAGAAGTGGCAAAATGGAACTACAATATTTGCTGACTAAAATGTCTTACTCTGCTCCAGATTTTGCTAAAGTGAAGTTTAAGCGGCGTAAGGTTTCTGCCATCCGCGATTTCCCAGTAGGGTTTGAAAAAATTGGTACAGGACGAGCAAATGGTGGCGCGAATGATTCAGATGAAGACATTGACGAGCCTTTAGAGATTGATGATCACGTCGCGTCTCACCAAAATTCACTTCATTCAGAAACGCACGAGTTATCCCCGTGTTTGGTATCCAAAGTGGAAGTAGATGTTGCTTCTGATCCGGAGATGGTTGAGTCGGAGGTAAAAAGAAGTGTTGCCTAAAATTTCTTTGCCGCGGTGAAGAGTAAGCAATTCGAAGGACCGCCCGTTGTAAAATAGTTATGGATTAATTTGATGTTTCATGATAACATAAAACATTTGTTTGAGCTTATGTCGTTAATTGAGTAATCATTTAGAGGTCTTCGGACACTGCTATATAGTGTCTCAACACTCTTATCCACCATATATTATAAACTCCGTAAAATATGTAGTGAATAAAAGGGTTGGGGCACCACCTCGTGGTTCCCAAGGGCCGAGACCACCACACAATTTTTCGTTGTTAACTACTTTCGTAGCTGCCAAACATAGCTAGAGAAAGTTTCATGGTATTGGGAAATAGGATATGATAGCTCGAAATAGAACGGGCCTCCCATGCATGTGGATCTCAAAAGGAGCCCATACTTGAATGGGCCCAAAACGTGGGTACACTTGTTGCGATTTAGGCATCTTGGGCTTAACATTTTAGGACAAGGGCTCTATGTGTAGTAAGAGTAGCTCCTGTAAACATATTTTCTAGCTACACGCCCAAAATCTTTTTCCTAACATGCCTTTTCCTTTCAATATACACTGCACCAAATGAACACCGGATTGTGTGGGACTTATCTCAAGGTCTTACACAAATGATCCAACTCATTCGATTTGTTTATAATTTTTTTAAGGGTCTCTATGTAAAATCAGCTCAGTGGAATTTTGAGAAAATTGGATGAATTTATAAGGCTTTTACTGATATCTGATTGAGCATGTTTTTAAACATGTGTTCTTAAAAGAATATTTTAAAGAATCGCTTGGATAATTTGTGTATGTAGGACTCGAGTTGGGTCCCCCGCAATGTAGTTTACATTGGGTGTATCGAAAATGGTATACCCATAGTCATGTTGTTTTAGTTTATGGGTCTTGCTAACTATTACCCACGTACTGATGGATAATATGGATGTAATGCAAAACAAGTTTGAAATTTAATATGCATCTCATGAATATTGATTAATACACTTATATGGATATCACAATATTTTTCTCGAATATCGATACATATTTTTTACATATTACTTACCACACTTAGGACTGTAGTTAGCATTTCCCACCGTTATACAATTTTCTGGGTACAACTGAACAAACAGTGTCATGGACTAAGACATTATTGATACTAGAAATTCTTTCCTCTAAATCGAAAGGTGCACAACTCAACCACGTCTTCTATGTAAACATGAGTGGTTAGCGAATGTATGCAACCCTATGGAAGTAAAAAGAAAGCTAGGACCTGGGGGTGCTGTGCGGCCATGGCGCGGCTGCGCCAGCCTTTTACCGTCAATCGGAAATGTTCACCACGTAGAACTCGTTCAATACTATTTGTGTACCAAAAATCAACTAGATCGGATATCTGTAAGTGCATCATTGAAATACAAATACCTTGAAAGAAATGGACATAAACACTGGATCAAAACCACTTTATCAAATTATTTGTGTTTGTATGAGGCAGCTAAAGACATCCGATCGAGTTTATTTTTGGCACACTTATAGTAATCGACGAGTTCTACGCGGTGAACGTCTCCAATTATCGGAAACATACCGGCGTAGCCACGCCATGGGACTGCACAGCACCCCTGATCCAGAAAGCTAATACTGAGTAAAATGGGGATGTAAAGCAGGAGCATTGATGCTACCCCTGTACGAATAAGCACAGCATTAGAACAAAGTAAACAAGTACGGCCTCCTTTTGGAAAAAAAAAACCAAAAACGAATTATTGGTTTTTTTATTTTGTCTTTGTTCAAGTTTTTTTTTGCATTTGTTACTTCTGCGTCAAGATTTTGTTATTTTTAGATTCCTCTCGACGAGTATAAATCTAACAAATATATATTTATGGCCAAACCAAATATTTTTTAATAAAGCCAAAATTAATCTAATAATCCAAATATTTCAGCTTTATTGAAAAAAATATTTAGTTAAAAGACATCCTTTGGGTAAAAAATCGGTTTTTGGTTTTTTGGTTTTTCTATTTTGTCCTTATTCAAAAAAAAATTGCATTCGTTAGTTTTGCATGAAGATTTTGTGGTTTCTAAATTCCTCTCGACGAGACGAATCTAACAAGTATAAATTTATGGTCAAAACTCAAATTTTTTTGAATAAAGCCAAAATAGGTGGATTATTGGCCAATAATCCACCTATTTTGGCTTTATTCAAAAAAATATTTGGTTTGACCATAAATTTATACTTGTTAGATTCGTCTCGTCGAGAGGTATCCAGAAACCACAAAATCTTCATGCAAAACTAACGAATGCAAAAAAAAATTGAATAAGGACAAATGAAAAAACCAAAAAACCAAAAACCGATTTTTTACCCAAATCTGCACCTAGCAGATTAACAGTACATAAAGGAACAGAAAGATAGATATGCAAATCTCCCGCTGATATTGGAGTATCATTGCTGGAGTGCTGCCAAATAACACGATCAGATCTAGAAGAAAACCACTGAAGGTTTTGTGAATGCTTTCAATAATAGAAGGATGGAGGGCAAAGGGGAGTTGATCAAATTTCCAATGGGAATGGTCCCAACAGTCCCGAATCTAAATATTTTCCTCATTCAATTGGAGGCCGTGGCTCTTGCATTTATGTTGGAACTTGTGGCTCATATGAAGAGGTACCAAGGAGTTCTAATGAAAGGCCAGATGCCGGAGCAGAGCGAGGGGAGCGTAGCGCACCGAGCGGAACGACGGCATCTGGCCCATTGCGATCCAACTGTTGTCATGAGTGGCCCGTAGGGCTGAATAATTTGGGGGGGGGTTGCGTAGCCCCCCACGGTACAGTACGGAATTATTAGGGTTGAAATAGAGTAGGGCTATATATACTCTCTATTGTAAAAACGTACCCTAGCCGTTTTTTCAGAATAATACAGACTCGCTCTCGCTCCCGTGGACGTACCCGATCTTGGGGAACCACGTAAATTCCTGTGTTGATTTCTTTTACTGTTTTCGTATTCTGTTGTGTGCGTGTGGTGATTACTCTAACAATTTCAGTAGGAGGTTTAGGAGCTCGAATCTCACCGTTTGTGTATACGGGTTTTTCCTTTCTTTATTTCTACCCACCGGGGCGTTTGGCTAGTGGATTTGATTTTGGGTAGATATAGAAGGATGACGAATTTGAGGGTGGATTTGTAAGGAAAATGAATTTGTAAGGAGAGTGGGCCTACTTCCTAAGAATGGTGGATTTGTATATGAGGTATTTGGATGGTTTTTTGAGAAGGGGGATCTGGAGGGTGGATAAAAGGGCAAATGACTTAATTACCCCCAATTTATTATTTTAATAAACAAAATGGATTAATTTCATTATAATTAAATAAATACATAATAATTACAATAAATACACAATAAATACATAAATATATTTAAACTATATTAGAAGTTTTAAAAAATTATTTTGTCTTAAATATAACATTTGAGGACAAAATATTTTGATTTTATCTTAAAATTGTTTAAACTACATTATCTATTAGTACTAAGAAATTTTAGGAACGCCCATTGGGTGGGCCAATTGCATACATTGGATAATTATACACCCTCTCGAGATACTTCTGTATTGTTTCATTTGCTCTCTCTCTCTCTCTCTCTCTCTCTCTCTCTCTCTCTCTCTCTCTCTCTCTCTCCATCTCCATTCTAGAAGCAAAAAGAAAAATAGATCGAGAAGGGGGAAAAGGGGATTCCGATGTCCAATTTCCAGCCACTTTCCGATCGAAGGGGGAAAAAATGTTTTCTATGCAAAAGGAAAACACTCTCTGTCTGATCTCCAATAGATCGTCGGTCATCGTCATAGGTCACTCTCCACCACGCAGACGGAGGAGAGTTCGACCCTCACAGCGTCACACAACAGCAGGATCGTCTTCTTCCTCTCTCTCTCTCTCTCTCTCTCTCTCTCTCTCTCTCTCTCTCTCTCTCTCTCTCTCTCTCTCTCTCTCTCTCTCTCTCTTCACTAGTGTTTTGGTTTTGGGTTTTGCTGTTGCTAAGTAATGACGGGTGGATTTGGAGGGGCAGTTTAGTACAAAATACACACACACACACACAAACAGAGGAGAGGAGAGAGACATTGGTATGGCATTGAGAATTGAGATTGCGTGCATGGGGGTTGAGTCGATCGTATTCTTCAATTAGGCGACGAGTGCATCGGGGTTGAGTCACTGGTGGTGGACGGTAGTCGAGGGAAATTGGCTGGTGGTTCGATCGTCGTCTTCTCCTCTGAGATGTTTCTTCCTCTCTTCTCTCTCGCTTCATCTGGAGAGTAAACTATGTCGATTTGAAATGCCTTTTTTTTCTCTCTCTATTTTAGGGTTAAGTGGGCGCGAGGCCCACATGCCACGTAGACAGGGTGTGAGTGAGGGTATAAACGGGAGGGTGTATATGTAGACTTATTGGTAGAATTTGCCATATAACATACACATGAAAAAGCTATTAAAAGTCGTAACTTAAACGTTCCATAAATTTATAGCAACTCTCATATTTACAAAATCTTTTCACACATAACTCCCCACCCTAGAATGAGTTTTTATGAGGAGAATAATGGAACATTTATTTGGGATTGAATTTCTCAATTTACCCATATTAATGCTTGGTTAACATGATACCTAAATGTGAAAAGAAATGACAAAGTAACACAACTTTTTATGTTGACTTTTCAAAGTAGACATTGTTTTTAGGATAACTAAAAAAGGAAAGAAGGACCAACAGTTTAAGGCAAAGGAAGAAACCCTCTAGTGCAGGGGTGCACTATAGGGATGTAATGCGCAATACGAGACATCCATCAGGAGTGCTACATGCACACTTACCCAGAAAGTACACATGATCTGAGCCACTCATTTTTTAATTCTAAGTACTTTTTTGGTAAGTTTTCTTTGCATTTAGTAGAATTTTCCGACATCCATTGTGTTTTTAATGGTATCTTATATGTAAAATAATTTGGACTATTACTAGTATGATGGACAACTCACGTTATGCATTACATTCTTGTAGTACACCCTTTCAATACAAGATCCCTGTATACACTTGAGGGCATGTTTTGATGTTGGTGTTGGAACCGTTAGTCACGGCTATATAAAAGGGAAAACAGTAAAGAAAAACAGCAGTGGAATACGAATTATTGTTATCAAAAGACTTTTACCGTTTCACTTCTTGTTTTTTTTTTTTTTCCTTTTTACCACACACTTTCACGGATTCTAATTATAATTATTTTTCATAATCAAGACTCTACAATCTACAACATCCAGAATCTATAATTCAACAAAATAATCTGTGCCAAACACCCATTAATTGGGTTGGCACTGTGATCACTTGCCAATAGAATTACCTTTTTAACATAACATACTATTTTATTTCCAAATTGGTAGTAGTATGCTAGAAATTAACAAGATCATCTTAAGCTAATCTATTTTTAGAAATCTGTACATGTGCAGCTCTATAGCTCAATATATAGACCATTGCATAACAAAAATCGCTCTCCAAAACACGTTATTTCCGTGCAATGTTACTTCCTATTTAATTACATAGCAAAAAAGAAAAAAACAATTTCTCTAAACCAAATTATCTCAAGCGTTAGTTTGAGTACATTAGCCAAAAAATAAAAAGTTTATGAGTGAAACTTATACCTTGGCCATGCAATTTGTGTTAATAAGTGTTGGGTTGTTGGATAGGTTTGTAAATAGGATTTAATGGTCATCAAATGTTCATAAATACACTCTTATTCTCTCGCAGCTCGTTGGCCGGCCCTCCCTGTGTTTGTGTGTGTGTGTGTGTGAGAGAGAGAGAGAGAGAGAGGGAGAGAGAGAGAGGCGGTAGACATGGGGGAGAGGAGTGAGAAAGGGACGTTTGCATGGAAGTGATAAAGCTTTCGCTCATTCACCTGTTGCTTTCAAAGTTAAGATCGAGGAGGGCTTTTGAAACCATATACAGCCACACAGGCCTCTCTTTGTTTTCTTTTTATGAGTGTTATGACCCCACAGGCAAATGAGCCCTATTTACTAGTCTATCTGATCACATCCTCCAACCCTACGTCTACCCATCCGTCTCCTTGTTTTCTTTTCTTTCTTTCTTTTGTCCTTTTTTTTTTTCATCTCCGTAAGGTAATGGATCAGCTTACGCGTATTTTGATTAATAATTCCCTCGCTGGTTTGAGTAAAGGCAAATCATAAGCGGATGGACTAAGAGTTTCACAAGAAGTTACTTGTTGCATGACTTTGAGAACCAAACGGTGGTAAATTGTTTGCCGAGCAAACTCTTAACTAACCGAATTATTCCAAGAGGCTGGAGTTCTTACAATCATAAGGGCTTTGTTCGTTTTTCAGTTTAGTTTTAGTTTTAGTTTTAGTTTTGATGACATCGTCATTTCCCTCATTTCTCTCTCTATCTCTCTCCACTTATTACACCTAGTGACATCATCAAAACTAAAATAAACTAAATTATCTAACCAAACACAACCAAGGTAATCATCATCTACACATGCAATTTTGTTTTTGGAAAGCTTGCCTTTTTTTTTTTAATTTGACCACTCTATGATTGCCACCTCTTTTCCTTTCCAAAATGGTATCACTTACAAAATTTTCTACATTTTATATGTTTTAAATAATTTTAAAATTTTTTCTAATAAAATTAATTGAGATCTAGTATCAAACAAGATTAATATCTGAAAAGTATAGATATTTTTTAAGAGGTCTGTAATAATAAAAGTGGACTCTTATTTAAAAATGTAGGGTGCAGTTTTCAATTTAGTCCTCCACTTAAGAAGCTAGCGACAAATTACAACTATTTCTCTAAATTAATGTATATAAAGTATAAAATAAAGTTAAGATAATTAAACTTTTATTACAAAATAAGTAACACTATCTTACCGATAAACTAAGTTTTGTGATGAAAAAAGTACTATTCATCACACCTTAACTATGTAATTAAACTATCGATCATAAGTTGGTGGGGACAATTAAATTGAGACGAAGGGAGTAAATAATAGAGTTATCCCTTTGTTTTTAATCTTTTAAATGACTTGATAGTAAATAATCTAATATGGCATAAAAATAAAACAGATAATAAATCACACAATAACTATCATTTTGGGATGAAAAGCGTATTACATTCCCAAGCAATGTATGTACACTTTTACTCTAGACACATCGCCAAGCATGTAAAAAATAATGGAGTACTCCCTAAAAACAGAGAAAAACTTGGGTGCCGGCGGCATCAAGTGCCTATACCCAATAGCATCTCGGTCATCCAAAAATATTTTGGACTGTCCGAATTTTAAATAGAGAAAGAAGAGAGAGAAAGAGAAGAGGGGGAGGAAGAAATCTGAGTTGTCCAAAACACTTTTGAATGGTTAACATGTGCGTTCGGACACCACGTGTGCTGTACCCTATTTGCACCCCAAATTTTCTCCTAAAAAGAATACTCTCTCTTACATAAACACAACTCTCTCTCTCTCCTCTTGCCCCATTTCTTTCTTTCACAAAAGGCATATCCAAGGCAGTTGGTTAATCTGTCAAGCCATCAATCAATCAATCAAATCATACACTCAATCAAACTTCAAAAAGCATCAAAATAGAGGTCATGTCCTCCTCCTCTTCTAACTTGTTATTGGACCACCAGCACCCTCCCCACTCCTCCTCCTCCGACCAGCTCTGCTACGTAAATTGCACCCTATGCAACACCGTCCTCGCTGTAACATCAACTTTCCCTCACTTATATATCACTCTCCCTCCACCCATTTTTCATTAATTATCAAACCCTATTATCTAGGGTTCCTTTTTAATTGTGGTCCCTTTTTTGTATGAGTTTTGATTGTGTGTTTTGATGGAACAGGTGAGTGTTCCTTGCACCAGCTTGTTCAAGACCGTCACGGTCCGATGCGGCCACTGCACGAATCTCCTCCCTGTGAACATGAGAGCTGGGTTTCTTCTTCCTTCATCGAACGCGAATCAGCTTCATCTCACTCCCTCTTTCTTCTCTCCTAATTCCCATAGCGTTTCGGTACATTTTATCTTAAATTATCTCGAATTTAACCGATCAGTTCACTAACTAATCTCACTTGGTGAGCCAACGCCCTTACCATTTTAGCTTAAATCTTAAATTTGCTAAAATTGCAGCTTTTATAAACTGTCCTGGACACCTTGAGTTACTAAAAAACGTTAATTGGAATTACTTTGAATCAAAACTTGTAAAACCTTAACTTGCTGTTTGAGTAAATATATTTGGCATTTTTGGGTTAATAATTGTATTTTTCTTGATGAAGATTAATGTTGCAATTCTTATTTGAGGATCTATACAATATGTTGCAGGAGGAGATCCCAAACCCTAACCCTAGCTTCCAGATCAACCAGGCCAACCCCGGTGACTTTGGCCAGGCGGTACGAGGAGGACTTGACGGGCTTCCAAGGCCGCCAGTCGTAAATAGACGTGAGATTTTACCACATATATTTTGACGTTCTTCGGATTATTTCCAAAGAAAATTTTGATAAAAGGGTCTAGAAAGAAAAAAGATGCATGGTTTCCTTTTGTGAAATTCTACCAGATTTGAAGGGATCACTTGATCAGCTAAATACATCAGTCGATTGATTAAATTAGAAGTTTAGAACCCTAACGGCCTAAACTCAACCTTTTTGGTAGCAGGTATTACACAATCGACAGTTTAAATTCCTTTCATAAAAGCAAGTGCAGTGGTAGCGTATTTGTTGGAACCATCTAAATTCATACTGAAGTTCAAATTTCACTAACTACAATTTTTACTGTTGTTGACTGTCGGCGAGAAAAAAAGTCTCTTTTGAAAAAGACTGCAGTCATTGATTAAATTTATTTTTAGAAAATCAAAATCAAAATCAATAAGCCCCATGTCGAGATCGAGAGAGAGAGAGAGAGAGTTCTTTAGTTTTCCCCAAGGAAAGCTAGCGTAGATTGCAGGAAGGGTAGAGAAATCACGAGAGAAATGATGTGATGTGACAGTTGCTAGAGATAAAAGAAACAAATTTTCAGCCTTGAAATTGTGAAGAAAAGAAAAAGTGATGAGTGAGTACTACTGGAAATGAATGAAAATAGTAGAATTTAATTGAAGTTTGTGTGTGGGTGCAGCTCCGGAGAAAAGACAGAGAGTCCCCTCTGCCTACAACCGCTTCATCAAGTGAGTAATCATACAACTCTCTATCTCTCCCCTTCTACCTACTCTACATTCTCATCAATCAATTATCATGACAGTTTTTAGGTCAATGTATTGTAATAGAATGACTTGTTTCATAAAGCGTAATAACTCATTTTTGATCCCATGTTTGTTCTAAACCCTGCTTTTAGTTTTACATTCCTTGTACCACCTCGAATGTGCATGAACCAAGGATTTAAAAACCGGCCGTTATGCATCATATCGAGCAATTTGTAAAGTTTTTTAGCCTCCTGATACTATTGCACTCCGATATATTACTATGTCGGTCCTTTTCTGAATCATGGATTGTTTTTTCTTTCTTTTTGTTTGGATCAGCAAAAGAAATTTATTATTCATTGAAAATAATACAAAGATTAAAAGACCAAGGACACACCAGAAACATGGCACCCGAGATCCAGAAAAAGAAGGCAAGACACCAACCAAAAAGAGAACCAAAGACACTAAGCCAAAACAATGCCATCGAGAAGCAAACCCAATGGAAACACCTCTACTAGAAAACCCAATGCCAACGCAACATAATAGAGAAAGAGAAAGAGAATACTAAACCCCAAAGCCGAATAAAGAAAAACAAAAAAAGCCTCACGCCATCAAGTGTCCAAAGATTAAAACCCCAAAGAGAGAGAAGCATCATCATCCAAGCTTTAAAATCTCAGGCATCATCCTCCAAATTGTTATATTCACATACTGTTTGATGACCTAGTATCAACTGTTACGGTTTATTTAGGCGCTTAATTTTTATTTGGTAAAAAATGTGTTCAAAAAATTCACAACCGGTACAATCGATTCTTGTCACGTATCATTCGATAGTACTCCCAATACCGTTACATGCACTACAACCATTATCGTTACATATCCCAAAACCGTTATTTATAACCTTGGTAATGAACAACAAGATGAATGGAATTAATTTATCATTGGATGTAGGGTTTTGAAAAGTAAAAAAAGAAAAGAAAAACAAAAAAGAAGATGATAGGATATGGAAGGGAGCTGAACGATCAAGCATAGTACATTAATTTACCATCGTTCGAAGTCCCTTTTCTTCATTTCGTTCGAAGTCCCTGGCATGCCACGTGGCTTGTGTTTTTGCTGTTTCTCTTTTCGATGTACCCGTTATCGAGTTTATATATATTGTTTTTGCCGGAAAAAAAAAACTGATAAATGTGAGAGGTAATGACGTCAATTTAATATCAATTTTTTCAGGGAGGAGATACAAAGAATTAAAGCAGGAAATCCAGATATTAGCCACAGAGAGGCCTTCAGTGCTGCTGCCAAGAATGTATGATCCCCATCCCAGCCCAAAAAAAAAACCGTATTAGGGTTTTTCATTCTACCCTCGAATTATTTTCACAAGTTAATTAATTAGGGTTTCATTTTGTAAACTCATTTTTGTGGTGGTGTGTTTGCTTTAATTATTATTCATCAGTGGGCCCACTTTCCAGACATTCACTTTGGTCTCATGGCTGATCACCCGATGAAGAAGACTTCCGCTGTTCGCCAACAGGTACTGTGCTCTCCCTCCCTCCCCTATTTTCTACGGAAGGAATGCATTAACATTAGTAATTAATTTTTGCTCTCCATTTTTTTTACAAATGCACTCACTTTTTTGTCATTTTGTAATTTAAATTTAAAATATTGTCATTCGTGTGAAAGAAAATGCAAATGAAAGATAATCTTGTAAATTAACATTTAGAATGACGAAAAAGGAAGGAATCCTAAATTTTCACACGTTTTTTTTTTGTGTGTGTGTGTGTGTGTGTTTTGACGTCGTACACAATCTAATTAGTGCGCCAATTTGTCCCATTGAGGATATTATGAATATCCATGAATTTTAAATTAGAAGTTGTCATGAGAGGTGTTTTTACGCGCTTCTTATTGCAAAAAAAAAGGGAATGTGCACTAATTAGCTCTGATAAGTGTTCAAAAAGTCTATGAAAAAAATACTGCCTAAATATCGGGTAAGTGTAATATTGTATTGAGATTCTAAATATTTTGTCTCTTCTCGTAACTTATCCACCCATATTTTGCAATGGTGAGTAAATTTCTTGAACGATAACACTTCATTTTTTGTTATCAATTATTACATTACTAAGCTACAATGTAACACTCTTATTTATTCCAAATATTGAAAAATATTTCTACAGAAGTGATCGGAAAATCACTTCCCAATGTTTATAGTAGTCTTAGAGGTTGTTTCATAAACTTATTGTATTTTACGAGATAAGTCATTCTATCACAATACATCAATTCAAAAAGTCAACTTCACTCAATTTTTGGAACAATTCAAAAGGCTAACTTACGGTGCTTTTGAGTTTGATTTTTGTTTTGGCCTCTTATTTTTTGTAGGAGGGAGGAGATGTCCTAATGAAAGATGGGTTCTTTGCTGCTAATGTTGGTATCTCTCCTTACTGAGAAGGGGGGAGCTGCTGCATCTCTCTCTCTCTCTCTCTCTCTCTCTCTCTCTCTCTCTCTCTCTCTCTCTCTCTCTCTCTCTCTCTGTGATAGTGGGGAAAAGGGTTTTGGAGGTTCAGATGCTAGTAGAGTCCAGCAACTTGCCAACTTTGAATGATCATTAAATAGCTTTAGCTGCCAATTAGATGTGGTCTTTTCAGAGCGTACGTTAATGCTTTACTAGCAGGCATGTAAACACTTCAACCTTTTAATAGAGGTAGCTCATTCCTATCTATTGTGTACATGTACCTTTTATTTTTCTATTTGGCCAATAAAATTGTGTACTTTGTTTTGAGCTAATATATTAGGTGCTCAATTGGGAATTATCTGTATTGCTAGAGGTTCATAGTATAAGATAAGTGTTCAAACGAAATCCGAGATAAAATTACTACATGTAATAAAAAAAAAAGTAAAAGCTTGAGAGTGTTCAATTGACTATTTATGGGAAGCTATGGAGTTGCCTGTGGGATTAATTGGGTTTTTTTATTATTATTGTATTGATTTGTGGGTTTGGTGTTGTAAAAACCCGTATTTTTTCCTCTCTTTCAAAATTCGTGATTTATGACATGTTTTGAAGTACTATGTTGAGAATTTTTTATTTTTTTTGATCGGCAAGATAATTTTATTAGAACTCGACAAAGGGTACATCGAGGAAAAGCCAAATACAAAGCACGATGCAGAGTATAGGCTGGGAAAGAAATCCAGCGAAATGTTGAAAGGGAAAAGAAAATTACAAGAAGAAACGTAACAAGAAGATAAACAAATCTGTCCCAGGGGATCAAACAGCTCTTTGATGCTGATTGTGCCTTTCTTTTTGTGGCTGATTATATACTGATGGTAGGGGGGATGTTTCCTAATGCTAAATTCAACCGTGTGACTTTGCTATCCGAAAGGCTGTTTTGACTTTAAATTTGAAATACCTACTTTTGAGTTAGCGCATTGAACCAATCTGTGTGGAAATGTTTTAGAGGATTAAGATAAAGCCTTGTGTAAGTTGGAGAGCCTATGGAGTCATATTTGAAAATATGCTATTTTTAGATTTCGTAAATTTGTTAAAATTTGTTCTTGGTGAGGAAAGAGTTAACTTTTTATCTATTTCGAATTAGCATTTCTAAACCCCACCATTGTTTCCGAATGGGGATACTTTCTTACTTACATGTAACATTTTAAGTCAGTAACTTAAAGTAGTGAAGTGTAAGTAAGTAGTGATTGCATGTATGTGTTGTCTAGGTGTTATATAGTGCTGCCTGGCAGTCTTCTGGAATTTTTCCAAGTGGAACCGGTTATAAGGTTTCCTTAGAACTGGTACCCATAGATTAGTAGCTCATTTTAACTCTTGAACTTGTTCTAAGCTTTTCTAAGACTCGGTACCCACTAAGGATTTTCAGCACGCTATAAAAAGGGTCATTTACCCATTTCTTCATTTCAAAACCACGAACAAACCCTAGAAAATCACCTCCTTTCACGTCTCTCTTTAAATCTCCCTCAAAACCTTTGACATCCACATCAACCTTCATCAAATCATCAAGATCTATGCATCTTTTACATCAATCTCACTTTGATCTCGGATTTCTCACTTGTGAAGGTTCTACCAATCTTTTTGCTATAATCTCCTCTCCTTCCAAATATACTACTTGATCTCCACTATCCTAACTTGTTTTTGGGTAATCTAGACCATAAACCTCGTAGCAAAGCTAGCTAGGAAGGAAGTTGTTTTGGCGGGATTCACACTCAATCTACTTGGTGTACATAGGGTTTTGCTCATAGCTCACTTTGGTAAGGATCTCTCTCTCTCTCTCTTCTCTCCATATATCTATGTGTTTAGATCATCAATCTTTGATTTCTACTCCTAATCTTTGTAAATCTTACATGTGTTGGAAAAAATCTAATTTTCTCTTCAAGTTCTTGGAATTTGGCATAAATCTCTAAACAAGGGTTGTGTGTTTGACTTTTCTTGTAAATTTATCTTCATTGATTGTGGATCTACATCATTTATGAAAAAATCTATGTTTTGATCGAAGCTAGGGTTTGTAGCTTGATCGATTTTGGGGCTTTTGTGATATGCTTAGTAATGCATCAAATTGTTTCTCATAACAATGAAATTGGGATATTTGTGCATGCATTTAAGGCATGGATTGGTGGTGACACTTATGTGGTGGATCCATGATGATACGAAATTACGGATATACCTTGACCGAACAAGTTTCGCAAGACTTAACATGTTAAATTCTTGGTAAACCGATTCTTTGATGGGACTGTCTATGGATTGTCTTCGCGTCAAATCCTCTAGTTTCTTACATTTCTTAATTGATTGGTATGTCTGTGGAGTTAGGTGTCGTGTGTTGTTTGTTGTGCATATTGTGTAAGGAACCTCAATATTGATGATGGGTCTATTTATGAAATCAAAATGTGTAGTTGTATTTAGTAAATTGAATACTTAATGAATGATCTACGAGGTCCTGAGTACCCAAAATACTTAACGAAGGATCTACAGTATCTCACATACTTGGAATACATAAAGCTTAATTAATATAGAAAAGACCTGGGTTAGGTTATGGTGACTCTAGTGCATGTGCGAATACAAAGAAAAGACCCGGGAAAAGCCATAGTGACTCTGGTTACTAAGGAAAAGACCCATGTGAGGTTGAGGTGACCCTAGGGATTGTCTATTAGAGAAAAGACATGAGAGAGGCCGTGGTGAATCTAAGGTTGGTTTGAAATTAACATAAACATAATGATAAAGGATACCCCTGATAAAAATTGAGACTTTTAAAGTACCTTTTTTTTAATGGCGAAATATTTTTATTAATCATCGAGATATTACAATGACTAAAAGGAACATAGAGAAGACAACAAATTCAAAGAATCCGAAGCCAAGTCCGAGACCCAACCCACGATTGGCAAGGAACCAATCAAGATACCCAAGGGTCGAAGCCCGAACACCTAAAGTCCTAGACTCAAAAAGAGCCACACCAAGTATGAATTAAAACCATAACACCCATCCATGGCCTAGCCCATTAGGGCACACCCCAAAAATAGCATCAAGGCCCAATAAATCAAATGGGCAAAGCCCAAGCCCCAAACTAAAAACCAAACAACCGACCCTCAGCCCCCTACCACCACCTCAGCCCAAGAGCACCATGACCACCACCATCCGACGCCACCACCACAGGAGGTGCAAAGAGAAGACCAACCACAACCAGCAACGAGCCACAGCCGCACTGACAGCCATTTCGCCATTAAGCCAAAACTGATTGAAACCCAAGAGAAAAAATCGGTGAGCCACCAGAGAGCCGTCGAGCCACCAACAACAACGATCAGCCCCCCAAAAAGGAGGTACACATCACCTTAACGACCGAAGAGAGCGGCAAGATCAGGAGCACCCAAGACTGAGCAAACGTTAGGCATATCCGACCTGTCCAACAACGGCGCCGGCGCCGGAAACGAGAATGGGAGAGGAAGACAGTAGGGGAGGGAGGGAGGGAGAAGGGAGCGGAGAAGAGAAGAGCCCGGGGGGAGGAGGAAAGAGTCGGTTTACTTTTAAAGTACGTGTATGTGTGCGTGCGTCGGATGTGTATTTGAACGAAAAGAACTCTCACAATTAGATTTCATGATTGTAGGTTCACTCACCTACACAGTACACTACATACGTATATAGAGTTAGGGTTAGGGATTTCTCTACTAGGCAAGTGTATGGTCAACCCTGATGTTCAGGTACAAGGCCATCATCATGGATTGGAGTGTATCATGCTATTTTTGAAAGCTTATTGAAGACTAGAGAGTAACTTTGACTTATTCTAATTTGGTGATGTAAAAGCTTTTAGTAATCTCTCTCTCTCTCTCTCTCTCTCTCTCTCTCTCTCTCTCTCTCTCTCTCAACATTCGGGTTGTAATACTTTAACAAAATTCAACTAGTGATTCATGTAATGCATGTTTGCGTTTCACTTATGGGTATTGATCAAAAGCCTTGGGCTATTTTATTGTTAGAAATATATTGAAATTATTTTAAAAATCTAGGGTGTGACAAGTGTTCAATTGTTTTTTAGTTGGGTGTTCAAGTATTTATAGGTAGGATGCTCAAATATTTAGGTTGGGTGTTCAAAAAGGACTAAACTAAAATAAAAACTTAAAAATATTCCATATATTATTAGTAAAAAAAATTTGTAGGGGTATTCAAGTAAACACCCTCTCTGTAATGTAAAGCCTCCTCTGCCAACGACGTTGGTATTCATGCACCTAACAATCACAAGCCACCAAAACCCACAAGACAAAAGCAAAGTTGGCTTTTATATATATGTGATTGCTAATATTACCATGACAACATCTCACCTGCTAATTACAAAGTGACAACAAGAAAATTTTAATATTTCCTTATTCCTTTTGAAATTGGAATTTTTTTAAGGGGACGAACATATATGAGATGTATGTCATTTAAAAATGAGCATTGATTTTCACTTCCTGTTTTAATCCAACTTATAAAATTATTTTTTTAATTATTTATATTGTGTAAATTTTGAAAATTCATACACACTTTTTTAGTTTACATTTCAAATACAATTAATAGTTTAAGATATCCAAAAATAAAATATAGGACCAACATTATGGGACGATAGGAGTCTAATGTGTATAAGGGGGAAAAATTGTAGCTTATATTCAGTGGTGGACTTACAATGGGGCATGTGGGGTCACGTGCCCCCACTCGATTCCGTGATTTTAAGATATCCAATTTTTTTTTTTTCTTCTCGATGATTCGAGCTAATTATATTGTAGAGATCACCAAAGAATTTGTCCATACAAAAAAATAAGCTGATCTAAAACTTCTAAGAGCATGTAAGAACATTTTATTTTTGCAAAAATTGTTAGATCTATATTTTTTCTGAATAAAAGTATCATACACACGGTTCAAATCTTTCTGGAGCGATTTAATGTGGACAAATTGCATTCGCAGAGAAGCCGAATTCTATTATTAAGTTAGAAAATAAGAAAAAACAGGGTACCCCGAGAAGAAATGAATAGAAATAAGCATTTGAGACCGAGTCATTAGTTTACTAAGAATAATTATGTGCCCCAGTGAAGGAATTTCTAAGTCCGACACTGCTTATATTGGAGCCCAACGCTTCTGCCACTACGGGTTTTAGAAAGGAACAGATGTACATAGCCTTGCTGTACACACAATAATTTTGTATTGTTTGAGAATTCTCTTTAAATTGTTAAGTGTTATATCTTTTAGAACGCAAATTCTATTTTATGGATTAAGGATGAGTTTTCGCTACGGTATTTTTAATATCAATTAATGTATGTAATGAAAATGACTTGTGAGTAGAATACCGAAACTACCTCAATGGGAAGTCACCCTAATTAATCCCAAAAGCAAAGTAACAGCAGTGTGATTCTCTTCTCAATTCAATAGCTAGCTAAGGATTGATGTCTAAGTCTAATTGGGTGGAGGGCTGGACTGCTTTGAGTTTGGTTCAGTGGGCTAATTATTGGGCCCATTTTGATAAAACGATATATTCATTTCGTGGGCTTATGTGAATATTGAAGTTTGCAGATCCATCATACTTGTCTCCGAAATACAACATTTCGTGTATATCAGATTGCACCAAACCTATTTTAAAGTCCCGCACTGATTATCAAAGCCACCATTTAATTTGTTTAAAGCTTTATTCTATAAGAAGTTAACTCATTCAAATATCGATAAACACTTCACGATTCATTCAATTTTCACCCTTGCGAGTTTAGATACGAAAATGGATCTAGCTCGTTCTAATATTCATATGAGCTCAATCATTTTTGTGGAATCACGAGGTGGGTCTCACACAAGCCGGTGTCATTTGCTGCATATCAAATGATTCCCGTAGTTTTTTTTTTTTTTTTTCCCAAAAAAGAAGCGTTAAGCGACATTTCTAAAATGACAATTTTAGAATCCATTTTTGAAATCAATAGTGCTGTGGGTACACCACATATGGGTACCCCATACGCATCCCCCACGACATCGGGGCTGTCCAAACTCTTTTTTCGACGTTCAAGATTCAAAGTGCTCTATTACCGTTAATAAAGTACTTTTACCGGTAATAGAGCACTTTAAATTTGGAACATCGAAAAAAGCGTTTGGACAACTCCGATGAGATGGGGTGCATTTGGGGTACACTTTGTGGTGTACCCAAATCATTTTCGTTTTTGAAATATGTCGAAATTACTGTTATTACGAGTGTCCTATCAAATCACCATTACTCCTTTTTTTTTTGGTAAAAAAACCACGGCCTAGAAAAATGAAAAGGGTCATAAGTGGGCCTAGAGACCTGTCCACTTTCTCTAGTCCAGTCCTGTCTCAAGCAAGAAATAAACTGGGCCCAAGTAGCGGTGTGTGAAGCCACCAAGGAGAGGATGGCACGGAGGATAAAAGATATGGGTAAAGAAGTTCTGCACAAAAAATGTACAAATATTTTTATTTGGGCTCACTTTGGGTCCAATGCAGATGATCGAAGCTGTTTATATTTTTCAAAATAATGTTTACTTGTATCCCATAAAAAATCAGTTCAAACGGATATCAGTGAATGATCCATCCGTTTATCAAGTCTTTGATTCACGGAGATTAATAAAATATTATTTTGATGAACATGAACGGCTCCAATCATCTAGGTGGGACCTGCAATAGTCCTAAATCAACTGATTTGTACATTTTATGTACTCCTATCATTGCTTTATCAAAAAAATGGAGTATAAAGAACACAACTTTAAGGGCTTGTTTGGATACTTCATTTTCTACTTTTCATTTTTACATTGTTGGTTTTTGGTTGTCTGGCTGTCAAATGGAAAATGCATTATGTGAGAATGTATTTTGGTTTTTTGACATTAGAGAGGAGAAGCCAAAAGTAAGTTGAGAAGAGCTTTTTGACTTCTCATTTTTCACTTCTCCCATTGTGATTAACAAAAAGATCTACAAAATGTATTATGCATATATTTCCAAATGCTACTCGTGTTACAAAATGCACTGCACATTTATTCTAAACATTCTACCAAATTTAAAATTCATTTCAACTATAATCTAAGAAGTCAAAAAAGTTGAAAATCAAAGCAGAAAATGAGCCTCCTAAACAAAGCTAGGAAAGAAGTTGTATTGGTGGGTTTCACACTCAATCTACTTGTTGTACTTAGGATTTTGCTCAAAACCCACTTTGGTAAGGATCTCTCTCCTCTCTTCATATATCTATGTGTTTAGATCATCAATCTTTGATTTCTACTCCTAATCTTCGTAATCTCTCTCTCTCTCTCTCTCTCTCTCTCTCTCTCTATATATATATATATATATATATTCGGGTTGTAATAATTCATTTGTTTTTTAGTTGGGTGTTCAAATATTTATAAGTAGGATGTTCAAATATTTTTATGTTGGGTGTTCAAAAAGATTTAAACTAAAATAAACTTAAAAAATATTCCATATATTATTAGTAAAAAAAATTTGGGAGGGGTGTTTAAGTGAACAACCTCTCTGTAATGTAGACCCGCCTATGCCAATGACTTTGGTATTCATGCACCTAAAAATTGCATGCCACCAAAGACCCACAAGACAAAAGAAAGGTTGGCTTTTACATATATGCGCGCGATTGCTAAGATTACCATCGCAACGTCTCACCTGCTAATTACGAACTAACAACAGGAAAATTTTAATATTTCCTAATTCCTTTTTTGGTATTCAAACTTTTAAAGGGGACGAACATTAGATGTATGTTACTCAAAAATGAGCATTGATTTTCACTTCTACTGTTTTAATCCTACTTATAAAATTATTTTTAATTATTTATGGTGTGTAAATTTTGGAAATTCATACACATTTTTAGTTAACATTTCAAATACGATTAATATTTTAAGATATCCAAAAATGAAATATAGGACCAACATTATGGGACGTCGGGAGTATAATGAGTATAAGGGGAAAAACTGTAGCTTATCTTCAGTGGTGGACTTACAATGGGGCACGTGGGGTTGCATTCCCCCACTCAATTCTATTGTATTTAGGGCCTACAGAGTGTAACTTGCATACATTTGGTTGCCTTCTCGACGATTCGAGCCAATTATATTGTAGAGATCACCAAATAATTTGTCCATACAAAAATTTAAGTCGATCTAAAACTTCTAAGAGCTTGTAAGAACATTTTCTTTTTGCAAAAATTGTGAACCTATATTTTTTCTGAATAAAAGTATCATACATACGGTTCAGATCTTTGTGGTGCGATTTGAGTGTAGACAAACTGTATTCGCAGAGAAGCCGAGTTCTATTATTAAATTAGAAAGTAAGAAAAAAACAAGGTGCCCCGAGAAGAAATGAATAGAAATAAGCGTTTGAGACACAGTCATTTACTGAGAATAATTATGTGTCCTCAATGAAGGGAATTTCTAGATCCTCCATTACTCCTTATATTAAAGCCCAACGCTTCTGCCACTACGGGTTTTAGAAAGGAACAGATGCATATAGCCTTGCTGTACAGAAAATAATTTTGTGTTGTTTGAAAATTCCCTTTAAATTGCTAAGTGTTATATCTTTTAGAACGTAAATTCTACATTATGGGTGAGTTTTCGCTACGGTATTTTCAGTAGCAATTAATGTACGTAATAAGAATGACTTGTGAGTGAATATAAAAAATATCGAGAATACGAACCTACCTCAATGGGAAGTAACCCTAATTAGTCCCCCTAAGCCAGAAGTTTTAATCCCAAAATAACAGCAGTGCGAGTATCTTCTTAATTCAATAGCTGGCTAAGGATTGATGTCTCAGTCCAATTGGGTGGAGGGCTGGACTGCTTTGACTTTGGTTCAGTGGGCTAATTATTGGGCCCGTTTTGGTAAAACGATATATTCTTTTTTTTTTGTTCAGGTTAAACGATATATTCATTTTCTAGGCTTCTGTGAATATTGAAGTGTGCTGATCCATCATACTTGTCTCCGAAGTACAACATTTCTTTCTCTTTTTTTTTTTTTTGGTACAAAAATTACTCCATCCGGCTCATTTTGATAGTCCAATTCGGTCTACAATGTAATTTTTAATTTTTTAATATCTTTCAATTTATAATAAATTTTATATGCAATATCGATCTCATATGATAGATCTCAATTAATTCTATTATACAAAAATTTTAAAATCTTTAAACATTTTGTAGAATGAAGATATTAACAATTAAAAAATTACATTGGAGACCGAGTTGAACTATCAAAATGGGACGGAGGAAGTACAACATTTGTGTATATCATTAAAATAGGTTTGACGCAATCTGATATACACGAAATACAACATTTCGTGTATATCAGATTGCGTCAAACCTATTTTAAAGTCTTGCGCTGATTATCTAAGCCGTTTAATTTGTTTAAAGCATTATTCTAACATGCTCTACAAAAAGTCAACTCATTCAAATATCGATAAACGCTTCATTGATTCATTCAACTTTCACCCTTGCGAGTGCAGTTACAAAAATTGATCTAGCTCTTACTAATATTCAAATGAGCTCAAACTATGGGTACATCATTTGATATGCATCAAATGTACACCGGCTTGTGTGAGATCCACTTCGTGATTCCACATAGAGGGTCTCGCTAAAGTGTGCCCAATAGGCACACATTTTCACATATTCCTATACACTTTTCACCTATTTCAATACACTTTTCACCTATTTCAATACACTTTAAGCTTAATGTTTTTCTATTGGACACACATTAACATTTTCCTTTTTTGAAATATGTTGAAATTACTGTTATTACGAGTGTCCTATCAGATATCATTACGCCTATTTTTTTGGTAAAAAATCCACGGCCTAGAAAAATGAAAAAAGGGTCGTAAGTGGGCCTAGAGACCTGTCCACTTTCTCAAGTCCAGTCCTGTCCCAAACAGAGAGAAACTGGGCCCAAGTAGCGGTGTGTGGAGCCACCAAGGAGAGGATGACACGGAGGATAAAAGATATGGGTTAGAAGTTTTGCACAGAAAATGTATAAATGTTTTTTTGGGCCCATTTTGAGTCTCACGCAGACGATCGGAGAAGTTCGTATTTTGCACAATAATATTTACTTGTATCCGATAAAAAATCAGCTCAAACACATATTGGTGAATGGTTCATCCGTTTAATTAATTTTTGATTCACGGAGGTCACAGAAGTATTATTTGAACAACATGAACAACTCCGATTATTCGGGTGGGACCCTAAGTCTCAAATCAACTGATTTGTACATTTTATGTTCAAAAATTTATGTACCCCTAGCATTGTTACCACCTCTAGTTTTATCAAAAAAACTGGAGTATAAAGAAAATAACTTTAAGGGTCTGTTTGGATACTTCCTTTTGTACTTTTCATTTTTACATTATTGGCTTTTGGTTGTTTGGTAGCAAACTGGAAAATGCATTATATAAGAACGTGTTATGGTTTTTTGATATTAGAGAGGAGAAGCCAAAAGTAAGCGGGGATGAGCTTTTTGACTTCTCATGTTTTTATTTATTCCATTTTGATTAACAAATAGATTTACAAATGTATTATGTACATATCACTCAAAAGTTACTCCTGTTACAAAATGTATTCTGCACATTTATTCTAAACATTCTATGTACCAAATTTAAAATACATTCCGACTATAATCTAAGAAGTCAAAAAGTTAAAAATAAAAAGCTGAAAGTTTAGTGTAATTTTTCAAATTTAAACTCAATTTTAATCTAGTCTAGGAGGTAATGAGTTAAGGATGTCTAGTGTGATTTTTGCTCAGAGACCCTTAAAAAGGAGCAGCATTCTTCCTTGCTATTTTCCCGCGTGATCCCTCCTGTCCCACGTTTTCTCTCTGCAAACCAAATACAAATCCACCACCTTTTTTTATTTTTTTTTATTTTTACATCAGCATTATAATTTACCTTAAACACTCTCTCTTTCTCCCTTCCCCGACAAATCCACCTTTTTATTTTAGGATTCGAAAAAAAAACGTCGAATTTGATTTTGACAGGTTGTTAACTTATTTTTTGTTCTATGTTGATAGACGTAAGATTAACCTTAGAAGTTAGAGAACATGTTCACTGTTTTAGTTATTAATAAAAGAAATTTAGGTAGTTGATTTCCGGAAATACAAGGGGTACCGACCCCCTTGTTCCGGCTATGTACAGACAGCGCTGGAGACCATCTCGTGGGTCCCAAACAATCAATCCAAACTATTGATTCATCTCAGAATCGAATCAATCCAAACTATTGATTCATCTCAGAATCGAATTCGATTCTGAGATGAATCAACAGTTCGGATTGATTGTTTGGGACCCACAAAGGGGGTTCCGGCGCTGTCTGTGCATGGTCGGTACCCTTTGATCGGTACGTATAGAAACGGTTGGTTGATTTCTTCTAGTTTCGCCGTCAAGGAATTCAAATCCTGACACCGCCCTACTAGCGGTACATATTGGAGCCTGGAGTTGTGGTGGTCGGATTAGTGGGGAAATTATTATGAATGATGCAGATATAGGATAAAAGTTGCACAAAAAGCAAAGCAGAGATGGAATACGAGTTAAAAAAAAATAAAAATAAAAAATAAAAAGCCCTGATGATCCAGCTAAGACTGCACCATACTATTTCTCATATGCTTGAGGAATGGCCCTACCTACTACCCTCACTGCAAACTGCAAAGATTGATCCCTTTATCTTTGGGCTTGTTTCAGTAATTTCATTTCTGCAGTGGCTTTTTTAACATATCTGAAAAGTACGGGGTACGGACACACGCTTAAACATCTTTTTATGCCAAAACTTAAGGACAATTACACGTCAGAAGCACATTGAACATAAAAACATTATGTTATAAGTTTATTACATACTCCATGTGAGAATTTTTTTTTTTTAAAAAAGGCATTATTTCTGTCGAAGTACGGAGAAACTAGAGACCTTTTTGGCAATTGAAAAAAATAGCAATCAAGAAAGAAAAGATAGAGGCACTAACACTTTACACCAACAATTGCACTAATTCTTTCACATGGAATATGTGCCACCTATCATTGAGTCTCACATCCCATATAAGAGAGTTCATGCAAATATTGGTATAAGTGTTAGTGCCTATAGCAAACCTCGTCAAGAAATCCGTAGTTGAGAACGCATTCATGGTCCTTGTTGAATCGCCCAACCTTAAACTTGCAGTTTAACCTCCTATCGTGTCGCAACATGTCCAACCAACTAAGGTAACAATCAAATAGGAGAGAGGTTAATGGTTGTGCACATAATCTAGCTAGGTTGGGTCTTCAGTAAGACCGAGGGGACCAATGGTTTGAGTTGGATGTGGTAAAAGCTTGCAAAGCTTTTAGCAAACGGAAAACACTTGATGCAGTAGCGCAATGAACTCCGAGACCATCTGATGCTGCATGTCTGATAGCACTTGATAATCTTACCAGTAACAGTTAAAATCAGTAACAAAAAAAAAAGATTCATGGCATAGGGAAGCAAGTATTTTAGAGCGGATTGACAACTAGTTCTCGGTAAATATGCGCGTGCGCTTCACGTATCAAATAATGCAACAAGACCTACATAAACAATATGAAAGTTTGGAGGGTTTAAACTAGGATCAGGGTTGTTGGTCAAATTGTATAGAAAACTGATGAATTGTCACCATTACATCAAAATATAAGTTATGAAAGAATGATAAGTCCCAGCAAAACACGGGTCCGAGGGAGAGGGAACAATTTAGTACATCAGGGATGAAAAAATGTCCGTGGAAATCAACGAAGATTCATATCAACAAGCCTAATGTTACACACCTAAACACTCACAAACACAAAACTCACTAGGCAAAGCCAGGCTCCCGTAAGCAACACAGAGGCATCGGAGTGGAAAAGGATTAGCTCAAGACAGAAATTACAGTGCATATCATCACCACCAGACTCCATAGGAGTTTTGACGTAGTACCCATGATTGATGTTGCCGCGGAGATTTTTTGGGGCCTGAAAATGGGACGAAGATAAATGAGTTAAGGATCCTTGATCTTGATAGAAAATTGAAGCTAGAAAAAATTGATACAGGTTCTGATACGTACTTTTGCAATTTACTGAGGGCACCACAAAAGAGAGCATTATCTGGCATGGGGAACTCGGTTTTGTTATTGACCTCTGGATTGTAAACCTTGACATAGGTTTCTTGACCAAGATACCAAGAGTCGAGGTTATCTGTTCTCAAATTCCAGACACCAACGTTGTCAAGAGAGATTAAGATTGCCGTCCAGGCCCCTGGAAAAACCTGTGCAAAACAGGAGGGAAAAAAATGAAGCAAAAAGGGTTCAGGGAAACTAAAGGAAGGTTAGGCATAATAATCGCCTCCCTTTTTTCTGCGGGTGGGCATCAGCAGGTCATACATGCATGTTTAACAATGAAGATGGTTTAACGATGAAGATGGTTTGGCAAACTTTATGTCTAGCATAATACGAGAACTACCGCTTCAAAAATTGTAACAAGAGGGGAGAGGCAGAAAATGTCTTCTGAAGAGACTGCAATGGAAGTTCCATATACCAGTGGCCTAGCAGATTATCTACAGGAAAATTCGAGAAGTAACCTCAATCAATGGGAAAGAACTTGAGCATAAGCATCCATTTGACTGGTTTACAAACATCTTGTATCTTACATGATAAAAGGATGAGGGGAAAAAAGGTCATATCTGTTGGAACATGTATGAAGGATTTGAGTCCCATACCGAGTAAATAGAATAAATGTTGGACCTCAATATCAATTAGGTGACTCACCACTAACAAGGCTTAAGCTTTTAACTAGACTTGGGTCATTCAATGTACGTTGGGCCCAAGTGATGTCATGTGGATTGTGGAAACACCACAATAGATTGGGCCTACACGCACATGGGGAATACCTCTTTGGATCGTTCTCCTAATAGTTAGTATCGAAGCTGATGAATGACGATCTTTTGGGCGGACTCTCCTGGGCTTGCACAAAAAAGAACTCACGGGAGTGGATCGTAGTGACTCTCGACGGAGCAAGGTGCATGTGGCATGCAGCGAAGTATCTCTCTCAATGGAGTAACAGGGGGAGTGGGTCCAGTGAAGTCCATGATTAAACTGGTGTCTGGGGGGTAAAAGATCAAGGGGGAGTCAAAGCAGATGAAGTCGAAAGATTGGACTCCTAACAATATCCAGCAACACCTGGATTTTGAGAAGGGGCATAATTGGGCATTAATGTATCTAGTAAAAAATGTTCCCGCATATTAGGGGTCTGACATAAGTAGAAGTAGAAAGCTTTATCCACGTCTATTGTGAAGAGATTGGTTGACTTGAAGCCACATCAAAGTGTAAGGGCGGCTAGCATTGTCATAACACTAGAACAGATCCTCCCATATGACACCAAACTATAAATTTTATCATCTGTTTTCCCATATACGCAAAGAACATCAAAGGGCCTGGTCAGTAGCTATTAAATAGAACCATCCCAAGACCGCATAGTAGTAGAGATCTCGAAACGGAGAGAGCAAATCGGGAAACCAAGATAATGGGAAGCTAATGACTGCGGCCTTACGGAGGAATAAGCCATCAGAAGGCTTACCTGCGTTGTGCTGCGGGCAATACCATCCCACTTGTTGTATGTCCCCCTGCTATTCTCTGTCCACTCCCCAAAATCCATCCTGTAAATAATTAATTGAAAATATTGGTTCGCAGATCAAACTTGCCAAGAAACAAAAAAAGAGTGTTCGTTTGGAAGATAGATATGATGAAGTTTAGATGAAGGAAGCCAATTCCTACCCAACCACAAAAAAGGCATATCCATCCATATGATAGCTTTGCATCTTTGTGTCATTATTTTGCAATATAACTTCCATAAATCCCTTATATGTGCCATTTATTATCGATGTTGCCATCTTGGGTGGTCCTGTAATTGGCCTAGTGGGGAAATCAAGCTTGTATACTCCCTTCAATTTGAATTGGTCAGCAAGTCTGATTGGTGTACTGGGATTGACGAATGAGATCCCGCTGAGTGTTGTTCGCTTCTTCCCATTGATGGTCACTGCTGGCTTGTTTTTCAATACATAAAGATCAGTCACATTGATTGAGCCATAATGAAAAGAGCCTTGCGGGTTGGGGCGAGCACCACTGGCAGACACATTCCACCTGCACAATGTTGACCAAAAGACTCAGAGAGAGACACAGAGAGATTTCTTTTCACTGGAAGACACAGATGCTAAATTACACTAATTTTGTCAGCATAAACGCTGTCAGATCATACGGCCATCCACTAGTTTCACCACATTTCCTCAATGTCATACCTACTTTTTTACGTTATTTTTTTCCGAAGAATTCTTCTCATGTTTAACAAAACTATTTCAGATTTTCAGCAGCAATCCCTCTGACCCTCAAATCAACACCATGATTAATTCATTAATTTGGCCAACTCTTACTTTACACAGGTAAGTGTTCAGTTCTTTAAGTTCTCATTATGTTTGAAATGAAGAAACATCATTATCTCTAAGAATACAGAAACATGAAAGAGAAAATATATTTTCATTAGCTTAACAAAATGGCCAAATGCCAATGCATCCAAAAAATTTCCAACAAACCTGATCGATCTTGCCTGGTTCATTGAGAAGGTTTTGTCATATTGGTCATTTGGTGGGTCTGGAAGGGGGCCTGAAGCCTTCCCTTTAGAATTTGAATAGTGCAAGATGGCCACACCAGTAACTCTGTGCCAGATCGATTCATTCACAAACCTGGGACTCGCTACAATGTAGTAATCGGTGCTTGCATTCTGGTCCATGGTTACCAAGAAAGAGTACGATTGTCCAACATGAATATCTAGGTTAGTGTAATTCTGCTGCACTGTATACGATCCCTCTGTTTCCGCTAAAAGCAGGTTATGGTTTTGAATTCTGAAGTTCAGACTAGTTGACACCCCCACATTGTGTACACGAACGCGATATGTTTTCCCTGGCAGACATCACAACATAATATATTAGGAACCGAAAGGAGGAAGGAAAACTGGATCAAAGAAAATCAATTCATGACCATAAAGTTCGTACTTTCCAAATAAAAGAAGTTACCTACTACAAACAACTTAAGAACAGGAAACGGTAACTTCAAGAGGGATTTTCCAAGAATGGCAAAGGGCAAGGTTAACAGAGGAGAATTTGCAGCCCATAACTCCAACATCATCTTCCAAATAACAGAGGAAGAGGGTCTTTGGATACCCTGAAAGACTCTTTTCCTGCCATATGTAGCACACCATGGCTGCCCATGCAAGTTTGCTGACAATAGGTAGTACATTATGGCTGTCATATGTAGTTCCTAGCCCCTAGGGTTTTTCATAAATCCTTATTATTATGCTGTCATGTCAAGAAGTGGTTTAACAACTATAAAAGGTACAAACCCAAAAAACTATGAACATATTTATTCATGAATGTTTAGAAAAATTTTAGCACACCACAGATTTGCTCCCACTAAACCGCAAGGGTGACTGATTACCCCAAAAGTTTGCTTGTCTTCAACTTCCAATGGAAAGTAGTAATAAAAGAGGAAGGGAAAAGCTGATGCATATGGACCACATGGCCTCTTGCTATTAGCACAAATACTTTGGTACATCCCTAACTTAGTAAATTGTCACATGCGTTCCCAAGATTTGGGTCCCATGAGAAAAGTAGACTAAATTGCTGAAGCTTATATGAACTAACAGTCGAACATGGTATCTGAACTAAAGCCTAGTTCAAAAACACCTTGAATATAGCAAACACGAATTCCATCAAAGGTAGTAATCGACCTAAAAAAGTTCAGAAACAGACAAGGATGCACATCGCAGCCTATAATTGAAGGTCAAACTGCATATTTCTCTACCTTGCATCAAAAGAAGGTTCAGTGCATAAACAGATAATTGCAACAGTGGTTACGAGTTACAACATATTCAGAGCATGAGACTAAAACGAATCTATTTCCACTTCTAATTCACAGAGTTTAGGGACATATATAGAACATTACTCCATTCAGCAAAAACATTAAAATTTCTTGTATACTATACATAAACAAATACTTTAAGATATACTAACCTGGTTGAACGTTAATTGTTTCGTAATCAATGCCATCAGGCACAAGGGTAGAGTTATATTGGTAAGGGCCTTTCCCATTCATAAGAACGCCATCCGGCATCCCAAGATCCTTGCCTGCATTAAGGGTCGTTCTCAAAGCCTGCAACCAGAAACTATCGTTACATGCAGCTTCAATATGACCCAAAAAGTCAATTTTGACAATTTATCAAACACTAACCGTGTGGTTCCGAGTGTACCAATCACCAATCAAAATTGTTATATCCCCGTCTGGGGTTGCAAAGGGAATTGCAATAATATCTCTATTGGTAATAATAAATCCGCCGTAACCACCCGAGGCCCTTTGAAAATTGAGAGACGGGAAGTAAAAGAAACTCCCAATCTGGTCCTTAACTTGGAATTGGTAAGTCCAGTTCCACTTGGGAGGAATCGGGCAATTAGTACCGAGTACCCCATCTTGCCAAGAAACTCGCCTCTGTTGAATACCATTCCTGTAACAAACGATAGATTGTGCATCCCACAATGTCAATAACCCAAAAAAAAAAAAAAAAACCCCCAAAATCCAAATCCAATTAGTTTTAAATTACTGCAATCCTACCAAGTCAGGAGAAGGTCCTCATCTAGTTTGTTCTTGACATTGACGACTACATTGTTGTTAGTAGTCACATTAATGATAGGCCCCGGAAATTTACCATTAATAGCAATAACCTGCGTTTAAAAGCAATGCAGCTCAGAAAATCAATAAAAGTAGCTCTTCATTACTATCTCAAACCTACCACGAATAATTTATTTTTTGGTGAAGAATTAAAATCACACACAAATAGCACAAAGAATAACCAATCACAACAAGAAAGCAATAGACGTATATTGGAGAGTACATCAATCTATACGCTAGGGTTTTACAGTAATACCCTAGAACTCAGAAGAAACAATGCCCAGTACTAATGAAGCTCCCATAAACCCAACAACAGCAACTATAACCCTAAACCCACAATACAAAACTTTAAGCACATTCTGCAGATCTGAAGCTAAAGTTTCGAAATATTGAAAAACTAGAGCTAACCCATTACCTGTTTAGGTGAATATCAGAGAACCCAGATGGAAATAACGACGATGGAGAGAAACTAGAGTGAGAGAGTAAAAAGGAAAAAAGAAAACATACATACCTGTTGGGGAACACCCAAAGGAGAGGCAGTGATGTAGGAGACCACGAAATCGAAGTTAACAAAAGGGTCGTCCGCGAAACAGAGGCTCGTGAAGAAACAAATGTAGACGATGAACAAAGAGGAGACAATGTAGCTAGCCATGTATGAAGTGTTTTCTAGGGTTGAATTGAAAGAAAATAGTCAATTTTTTTGTAGCTTTTCTGGGTATTATTTGTTTTTTACATTACGAGAGACAGCAGAGGAGAGAAGAAGAATAGTAGCAGAGGAAGGGACTAGAGAGAGAGGGAGAGGACTGTCTTGAGTGGGAATGAGAGAGAGAGAGAGAGAGAGAGGTAGAGAGAGAGAATAGTAATTGCTTTTTGGAGTGCAGTTTTCTTGGGCATAGTAAAAAAGGTGGATGGAGATCAGAACGGTTGGTTGAAGGGAGGGACGACAGTGAAGCTTTTGTCGGCGTCTGGCCCACTTTTTGGTAATCATCCAGTACGAATGAGCATGCCAATGGAGAAAAGAAATCTGGATCAAAAAGGAAGAATTTACCAAAATTTGAAACAAGAAAGAATCTAGAGAGAGAAGTTTGAATGAAAGAGATAAAGGATTGTGATGCCAACCAGTGGCCAGTTCACAATCACATTTCTTGATACAGCATCTTTTCTGGGACAAGAAAAAATATTTGCTGGGACACGAAAGAATGTGTTTTTGTATGTGTTTCCATTAATACATTGGTACAGTCTTGGATTGGGTTTTCTGTTAATTTGATATCACTCCCATTTTCAACTAACGGTTAGAATGCCTCAAGGAACACCCTGGACGGAACCAAAATTTTACAATAAGCAAACAATGACATCCAACTCTTGTCCATTACGCCCTTTGAAGAAGCCAAGAGCCCAAAAGGCACTACATTGTGCAGCACCTCAAAACGACATCGTTTGCGCGTAAGTCAGGAGCTTCGTTACACGTGATTTTGTGGGGCTCACTTCGAGGTCTCATACAAATGATCCAAACCATTCAATAATTTTAAAATAATTATTTGAGTGGCCTTGACAAATATCAGGCTAATCGGATATTTGTAAGTGATTGATCTAATTCGTTCAATTTTTCATTCAGAATCCAGGACCCTATAATCGGAAAAAATCTTGAAGAAAAGTTATATAATTGTTCACTCGGGAACCCTTTGATCTGAACCATAGATATCATAGAGCTAGTTGAGAAGAACATTCACGAAAAACATTATCTTAATCGGACTTTAAATAGGTATCAAAAAAATCCAAAAAGTGTTTTTCTATTGTCAACCCACTGGGCTAATAATAAACAAATAAGAAAACAAAAAAATACACACTCCAATGTACTTTTTTACATTTTTTAATATATATATTTTCGCACACTATTATACATTTTTCACAGATTTCAATATATTTTTTAAATTATAATGACAGCCCAATGATCTAATTTTAGAAAGTGGGCAGTTGCATCACTTTTGTTTTTTTTTTTTGTCAAGACTAAAAGGAATCCTTTGCAAAAAAAAAAAAACCTCCAATCAATAATGAAAAGCACACCAGAATAATCTCGCGAGTTTTCGAATGGGATGGCAAATTAGCCCTGTAGCAAATTATGTTAATTTTATGTTTCAATTGTTTTTAAACTTTGTTCGAGTATATTTTCTTGTAATGTTTCTAATTAATACCGGTAAAACAGTTCCTTTTCGATTTTATTAATGGATATCTTATGTTTCTTGGTTAAAAAAAAAAAAAAAAACTGAGCGGTAATGATGAGTGAGAATGGGTGGGAACTAGGTTTCCTTAATTTGGATTAGGGTTGGGATTATAATATGGGCAGTAGTTAATTTTTCATCGATTAATGTGGGATTAATTATTGACCGGACCCTGATTTGAGGAGGATGTTTTTGCTTGATTACCGTTGATTCCGTACCATATTTGGTAGACTTGGAAATGCGATAAATAATAATAATAATAATAATAATAATAATAATAATAATAATAATAATAATAATAATAATAATAATCAAGCGTGTTGGGTACAAACCCATGTGCATTTGAGGTCCACTTTAAACAATTCGTGATATTGACCATCGTAGGAGAACGAAAAGACATCTCTATCATGGTCAATATCATGAATATTTACCATAATATACATTGAACATAAATTATATATAAAAAAAACATGTTAACGAAAAAAATTAATAGTACTAACAGTTACAGTAGGCCCTTTGTCGAAAACAGTTAGTCAGTTCGTTGACTTTCAAAAAAAAAAGTGTGAAAATTTTGAATAAAAAAATAAAGTGTTTCCCGTTCATAAAATTTGGGAGAACACATATAGCTCAAACAATTAAATTGGGTGTCAAGAATTTTTGTAAATTATATATGCATAAAAACCTTCATTTTTTAATATGAAAATTGCATGCATTTTCGTAACGAACTAGCTTTCGGGGACGGAACGGAAGGAGCTACTTGTTACAATAAAAACCTAGGAGTATAAAATTTGATGAGTGTTCTTTTTTATGCAGATGAATTGAAAATATCAAATATGTTAAAGAAAGTTATAGAAAATTCACTAATAACAAAACATAGTCAATAATAATTAAAAAGAAACGTTGAAGGGTGTAGCACTCCTTTAAAGTATGAAATCTAAGATTAGACTCGTATTGATAGGAGGTTGGCTCTCATACTAATCTGACATATACAAACATATATCGTCTAATGAAAGGAAAAATCTCAAGTGGGCATTGGGCTCTTTTTATCACTGGCCGGTTCAAGATGATTAGGTCAATACAATCCCGAAGCAATTGCTCGAAAATTGTTCAGAAGGTTATTATATAGGGGTGTCAATCTTCAAACATATTCTTTAATTTTAGCAAAAATTGTGCTACCCTACAAAATGTAACAATTTAATTAATATATATGTCCTTCACTTTCGTCTGATTTAAAATGGGACCCACTACAATTCCCATGTAAGGAAACAAATATTTCATTATAATGTCTAGATACCTTAGTCATCGTAATTATTCATGTTAAAAATTAAGTAAATCAAACATTGACAATTTTCGAATGACTCAATTTTTTCTTTATGACATGAACAATCAAATGAAATGGTAGGCCCTATTTTGTAGATGGTACCTCTTGTTTGAGAAATATTACCCGTTGACTTTCACCCTAAAAAATGTACAACATTAACCACGGAAAAAATAGTAAAAAGGAATCCGAAATGGCGTATGTGACTATACAATTGAATCAGTGAAGACAATGAGTGTTCATCAAATTCTTGTCTCAAAGCATTAACAATAGTAGGATCATGTCTTAAAATTGAGATATGTGCATTTTAAATTTTAAGATGGCGCGACTTAGCGTTTTTTATTTATCGGATACAGGATTGCGTTATTGTATTATGACACAGGACAATATGTGAAGATAAGATCTCTACCATCATAAACTATGAAACTACTAACCGGTCTTACCATATGCTAATTTAATCTGACAAATAAAAACTCGGGGTGGGTGTTGTCTCTTCGAGGACAGCATGAATGCTGGCCGATCACAGTCATTTGGGATCGGTCATGGACTGCTCAAATCGCATTTTATCCAAACAAATCTGAATCGTCTGCTGCCGAACAGATCTGAGTCATCCACAAAAGTTTTTTATTTTTATTTTAACTGCACAACAGAAGTTCAGTAAAAATTGGTCTTTAAGGAAGGATGTTATGGTGGTATGACCATTGACCAACCAAGGTCAAAGTAATGGAAGGACTGGCACCGAAAGCAAATCTTGTCACGTGATCCTCATATGATCTACTCAGCACACGCTGGCAGCAATGGACCATTTTGTCACCTGTTTCTGGTGGATTAATTTGTGGGGTCATGCATCCATGCACTCTGCAATGCCTCACTATCCACATTTCCCTACCTACCCCACATTGTTCACCCTTTCATTTCCAAGGAATTATCAAATTGTGAAAACTACACTATTCTCTCAGGATTGAAGATTTTAAAATCAGCTCACGAAGCTATCGTTACGGATTAAAAACTACATTGAAGTATGAGAAAAAACGAATAAAAGTGTATGAATATTAAAAGTAATGTGTATTTTTTTTTGTCTTCTTATTTGCTTATTGTAAACCCTAACAATAAAAGGACCCCTAAAGATTAAACAAGACGGTATAATGCAATGATTTCCACGCTCCGCTTTTGTCTATTTGCCTCCATTCTTTTATCTTTATTCACATTGAAATTTATTAATTTTATCTCATGAGTAATTTTTTCCATATGAAGAAGAGACAGAAATATATAAAAGGGGGATGTGGCACAGTCCACCCCCAATTTTACATGAATGAAAGTTGATTAGATACTTATTAGTTTCCGAATAATTTGATTTTTTTTTATAGCAATGGTGAAAGAAATAGCGACTTGAAGAAACCAACGATTCGGATCATGAAAATAATATCTCGGTGGCTTTCATTCAAGGACTACATGAGAGTTGAATCAAGCATTTATTCTTTTTTTAACTGAAACAAAGCTCATGACAAAGTTTGACTTTAACTTAATACTTCTTCTTTTCATATTGTTAGTAACAATATACAACAATAAAGTGGACAAACATCAAATAGCGCCACCTCTCCCGCAATTCAAATCCTGACTCCGCCACCAATATAAAAAGGCAATTTCATACTACTTTCAAGTGAATAAAGATTAAAAAAAAAAAGTCCCAATGGCTTAAAAAAAGAAGTGTGAAAATCATTTCACCAACTAAATGCACCAATTATGATTTTGTAGAAGTACCTTATCGAGAAGATTGGTATAATTAAATAAACCAATTTTTCCAAATTTCTTTTCCTTCCACTTGTCCATTTTTTGCATAAAGAAGAGATTAAACTCCTCCGAAGACAGTACGAACAAAGCCCAATGGATGGTTGTGTTAAAAAATGCTAGGAACACAATCATCCGGACACAATCACAATGGTTGTGTTCCTAGCATTGTCGACTGAAACAGCGAATGAGTAGTGGTTATGGAGGTAATTACGTGTCTCTCTCTTTGCAGATATGACACATGTAAACAATAGTTCATTTTTCTAATCACAAATGTGCTCGCTCTTATCATTGTAGTTCTTTTAACGTCTAAGATTAGGGTTAGTGAGTGTAAGATTACACATATATATTAAGTTATATTTCTTTGTAATCTTTTTTGGCAACAGAATCATGGTTTACCCCTGTTCAAGAAACCTTTATAAAAGAAGCACTTACTCTCCTTTCGATTATGTTCTTAATATAATTGTTTTGACTTTTTAATAGCATTTGGTACATGGTAGAAATCGCCAGTTCGCGCTCTTAATATGGATACTTATTCAACTCAATTTGGATTGTGGAAAACTCAAGCAGGAATGACTCTGATGTCGTATCCCCATGATTTTCACATTTGAACGGATCAGAATAGAATTGTAATTCCTGATGACATATATATGTAATTCCTAATAACATAACTGATTTGAATAGCATTTGGTACATGGTAGACATAGAAATCGCCATTTCGCGTTTGTGATATGCATCCTTGTTAGACTCATGGATGGCGAAGGTTTAGGAGTTCAAGCGAACCTCTTGGATATTAAAAAAAAAATGCACTCAAATTTTTATGTATTTCAATATAATTTGATTTTTTCTTTATTATTGTCTGCACTACTTCAGTGTAAAGGAAAATCTAATTAAATACGTGAGTAACACGGTACAACTTAATAAAACAAAATAAATCGGTCCAATAAATTTTTAACCAAATAAAAACCTTATTTTACATCAAATTTTGCATTACGAAAATTTTATGTGCGATTTTGTCACCGCTGAAGTGAGATCCTGGAGCCGCCCCTGATGACGGTAATCTTGAAGAGGACGAGATAAGGATGTCATATCCCCATGATTCCTACGTTTGGGATAGACAGAATAGGGGTATAGCAACCTCTTGAATGACGGGAAATACCTTCTTAATCGCACCAGCAGCAGCCTCATCCACATCCCTCGTGGAGCTAGTGAATGTGCAGACTGTCTTGCTCACCTGGGAGCAAGCCAAGATGAAGACCTTGTGGTAACTTCCAATCCACCTTTGGCGGTTCGGGAATTCATGATAAGGGACAAGCTTAACCTCTGCCATGTTCTGGATTAATTTTATGTTGTTTTGCTACTCTATGTTTAGATTTTCTTCTATTTGGTGTTGTAACAAACTTCCTGCATGTTTGATGCGGTCTAGATCTGTTTCCTAGTTTCTATTTTAATTTCCGAAGTACCAACACAAAAAAGAAAGAAAGAATAGGAGTATGATTACTGGTGAAATCGAATCCCTAATACCTGGGGTAATTTAACTTCGGTGGTTGGATTAATCCAGTAATCTTAAGCAGAAAACAATTATTTTAGAAATTTATTAAAGTCCACATTTTCTTTTCTTAATGAACGAGTCAGGAATGTAATATTCCTCGGGATCAAATTCCAAGAAGTTGAATATATCATCAGGAATCACATTCCTATTCTTGTCTCTTTCTTTCAAACGTCGGAATCATCTAAACATGGCATCATATTCTGGTTTCTATCTCTTCCAAACGTGGAATCATAGGAATAGGATATCACATATGTTGGTCATCTAATGGTAGTGATGTCACATTCCTATCCTAGTAGGAAGGTTACGGATAGTCAAAGGTATGGAAGCAAGGAGAGGATGGATAAAATGATGTCCATGATTGAAACCCTCACAGCAATTCGGATTGCAGAGACTTCACCACCCCTCTGCTCCCAGAATCGCGCGGAGACACGCAACAATAGGATCATTTATCTATCTGAACTATTGATTTTACTTTCGAAGTAATTGTCGGGACACCTTTTCATAGTACTTAGCATTTTCCGAATTATACAGTGTTGTATCATTACTAATTCGCACCTAAAACATAGTTTCACCATAGAATTGCATGAAGGGGATATAAGGTGACTTCGTTTATGTAGACTTGTAGTACTTGCCAAATTCTAATAAATCCAGAAGTTTTTTTTGGGTAAATATAAATCCAGAAGTTAGTAATTGCCATTTTGTCATCCTTCGAATGTGTTCCATATACACGCGCACATGCACTCCTCGGACATTCTCAGCGATAATGAATGGCTACTTGGAGACGTATCCCAGTAAATGCAGAAAAAAATTGTATTAGAGATGAATATATCCAAAAACATTTGTACTGGAGACGAACATATCCGAAAAAAGAGCAGAAAACATTTGTATTAGAGATGAACATATCCGAAAAAGTGCAGAAAACATTTGTATTAGAGATGAACATATCCGAAAAAAGAGCAGAAAACATTTGTATTAGAGATGAACATATCCGAAAAAGTGCAGAAAACATTTGTATTAGAGATGAACATATCCGAAAAAAGAGCAGAAAACATTTGTATTAGAGATGAACATATCCGAAAAAAGAGCAGAAAACATTTGTATTAGAGACGACTGGGCTATGCATAGCAGATTTTTGTATGGTGGCAGTTAGGCAGGGTTCTGGTATTCTTGTTTATTAGTGAGTGTGGTTTGCTTTTTAGCTGTATAGCTAGGGTTTTTGTTTGTAATCTAGTGTAGAGAATTTTTCTGGTCTAGGTCTGTATGGTTTGGCTTATACCCTTGGAATAACACTTTGGCGTTCTTTCCTTAATATAAGAATCAACTTACCCAATATAAAAACTGAATTTTTTTATATCATTCGCAAAGGTAAAAGCAATTTATCATTGACTGCAAATAAAAAACAAAATGCCAAAGACGACAATGAACAAGAGAAACTGTTATCGGGAGAAGAAAACGCAGGGATACCAACTGCATCTGAAGAGGCGCAAATGGAAGTGAGCGAAATGAACAAGAAAAGAACTGCACTTTGAGATAAACTGTGACTTTATTTCAGCAAGGCAACACCACTTTAGACATTTGGGGGTGGCCACATTTTCCCAAACAACTCCTCGACCCGCTTAGCTTGAATAACATAGCCATCCAGTCCAGCAGCCAGAAGTTGCACGGCGGCAGGGCCCATCGCTGAGGCAAAGCTGTATTGGTCCCACTTTACAAGCTGGGAGAAGATTAAGTTGAAAACTTTAGTTTCAACCCCCCACTCGATGCAACTTAGATTAATGCATTATTAATATCTACTCAAGCTTATATTCTCTACTAAATTAGACCAAACCAAATCAAATTGAAGGCCTAATGTCGCACTCAACATTCCGATTTTCTACCAGCTTATAACTTCCAATACAGTTTGTTTCAAATTGAAGAATCAACTTCCCCATTAATCAAGTGAACCACAGGGCTAGAAGGAGATGAGAAATGCAAACCTCTTCATCACTAAAGCTATAGGTAGCAGCGGATTGCGGGGACAACTTCTTTATAAAAGAGTATTTCTCATCAGGAGGAGTTACAGATTCCTTGAGAGACTGCAATAACTTCAATGGGGTGATGATATAGTCAACCCTGAAGAAGAGGACACTGAGCTTGAGCACTTCATCAAACTGGTGAATCCAAATTAACAACGGCAGGTAAGTATGACTTACCCTAGAATATTGAAAATATCCTGCTTGTTTCGCACAGCTGCTGCCATCAACTTTGATTTGTACCCATGCTTGTGAATATAATTATAAGCTTTTGTCACCTGCAGTGATGGGCTATATAGGTTAGCTTAGCTCATAGCAAAAGGGACACGAACTCTACTCCCTTGGGCATCACAACAGTATACTGTAAATATTCCGTTAATTTGGCTGTCAACAGCCACAAGCACCAAATGGAGGGAGAAAAAAAACATGCTCACAGTGAAGACTCATGAGCTTCATCTTTTAACAGGAGGAATAAGTACAAATGGCAACCACAATAGTTTAAAGGCCATTGACATGTGTTGGTCCTTCCAATATTTGGTACCCTTTCAATAGTTTTGTCCAAAAATGGCTGCTCTAAAACCGGAACTCGGGTCCCCAGCTGACTGCGCCACACAATGGCAACTAGAGTCAATTTTGTTTCTCTTAATCTATCATGCTTATCGTTATCAATTATCCCTCTGATATCATTATTGCTGTTGATTTTGTCGTTTAATAAGCCCCTAGGAGGTGTTTGGATGAGAAACTGAACTAGTACAATTTTAATAAAACCTTGAAATATTTCAGGGCTGCAGCACCTCTCTTTTTGTTTATCTGTAGTTAATTTTATTTTTATTAATCTTGTTTAATATTTTGGGGGAGATGACAGGTAATCATCCAACGGATCAACGATAGAAGATATCAAAGACTTAAGAGTTGCAGCATGATATTTTAGGAACATTATCCGAAGAAAGAATATAAGGTAGAATCAAAGAGAATACAACAGAATCAAAAGTCAAAGGAAATAACAATGTATATAAATTAAAAAGGAGGTAGAAATCTCTTAAGATCAGAAGTCAAAGCAATGGTCGGAAAACATGAAGGTTTATATATTTATGTTTGATTTTTCCATGTGTGGACGGGTGGTGGGTTGGTTGGTTGGTGAGGTTCCACAGTACAAGACTACAAGCCTCCTAAATATCTGACCAACATTTTGGAATTCAGTTATATTATTTGGTATCTTCTCTAAGAATAAAAGTAGCTTCCTCACCCATCAATATTTCAAGAGACAGTGTAAGACTGGCAGATGCAGCAACATAGCTGAAAATATAGGGCCACTCTACAGGCAACTAGGCAAGCAAAAATCTTTTACTAACCGTAAGGACATACGAAGTCAGAATAGGAGAGAGATCTAGAACTAACCAAAGCCACCCCGGGATCTTCTCCTCTTTTAAGAGCAGCGTCTACCTCAGGATCATCAGAATGGTGTCGTGCCCAATCCTGAAAGATAAAGTCAACAGATGTCACCAGATTGAATATTTCCAAAATCAATCTAATTTCTGGCAGATGGGCATGCGTATTACCCTAAGGCGGCCAACAAAAATTTGTATAACAGAGGCCCCAGCTTGAGCTGCAGCTGCAGCTTGGCAAAAGCTGAACCATGACCAAATGGAAAAATTAGCAATGGGTCATGGCACACAAATTCATTGTAATAAGATATTTCAAGATGATTAAACTGGCTCTAGAGATAGACAAAGCCAATCTAGATGATGCTAAAAATGGTGGAAAAATACTGATCGCTTACCCAATTGAAGGAAAAAAAACTCTACACAAGATTATGACTGAGTTATTTCTCAACGAAAACTAACCAATAAATATTACCTGTAAACAAAAGTCAAGTGTGTCTGTATGCCTTCAGCTTCCAATAAACTTGATGCCTCTATTCCCTGAGCAGAAATCAATACATTAGCATCCACAAAAGTAGACAAAAGAGTTTAGTATCCATCATGCTCAGACACTCACTTGCCAAGTTGAAGGAATTTTAAACAGCAAGCGTTCTGGAGGAATGCCAATGTCATTATACAATTTCAGCAGGTCATGCACCTGCAGACGAATGACAAACCCAAAAGAGCTAAACATCCATATAAAGAAATCTAGTAAATGGTCAGGTAATAGCATCCCTTTCACCATCCCTATTAACAATTGTCAGCTTGAAATATGCTCAAACAACTGTTCCGACTACATCTTAATAAACACAATGCTGTAGGTATTCACCAAATAAAATAACATATCCACAATTCAAAAAACCATGCAGATAATGCAAGAGAACAAAAGGTATCCGCATCAATGCGGAAGAAATTTAAGCGAGTCAATACCATTGGGAAAAAAATTATTGTCGACAAATAAAGTTCAAATTAAACTTTTGATGAAAAGTTCATGCTCAACAGAGGTAGAAGTAGAACATACAGTCCAACAACCCAACGTAATAAAGACAACACAAAGCGTGCTTATGGAAGCCAAGTTTAGGGGAAAAATACAGAAGAAGTAATGGCAAGTGATATGTTTATTGGAACTTACTGCACAATCTCACTCTATTCATAACTGAATGGACCACAGGTAGCTATGTAGGCCCAGCTTTAGAGATAATTCAATGGGTGGGTGAGAAAACTGGTTTGGACAGCATCAATGACAAATAATAAACCTTTCAAATTCCAAAATCAAAAACCAAGTTCAAACGGATTGGGATTAGTTCTTTAAAGTGTCACTCATCTCAATTTCCACTTTCTTTGTACAAGTCATTGTACTTGAGAGTGTCATCCAAAGTACCCCTGTTTACCGGTATCCCCTTTAGGTTTCCTACTGATTTCTGTGAATGTCAAATAGGAATATTTTCATAAGTTGGACCAGATAAAGGATTAAATATTCCACGTATCCTTCAGAAGCATAATATAAAATTGCAAAATCCACTGACTACAATGGCTGGCCAGAATTAGCTAGTCTAGGCTCTCGCATGTGATGCACCAAAAGTTCGCTTTCCTGAACTTTTCTCTGAAAGAATTCAGTCATGTCTTCTGGTTATAGTTCAGTTCGAAACTCACCTTGGACTTAATTTCCTTTTGAAGACTTATTTGCAGGGAAATCATGGACCTATTCTTCTGAGTCACAACCAGAATACATGAGGCAAGAAACAGTCCTCCCTTCTAGAATTGTAGAAATATGCTATCTCAGTGTACATTCCACATCTCTCTTTTTTTGTTTGTCGGTTACGATGTATATTATTAAACAAAACCAAGAATAGGTGCTCAGGGGCACACCCCAGAACAAAGCAAACCAAAAAGAACAGACAAAGCCTTCCTAGGACAATCACCCATCAAAGCAAAACCATAACCAGTACCATAAACTAGAAACAACAGAACCGAAATCCTCAAAGACTTAGAAAATTTCTGTCATGAATCCTCCGATCTCTACAGAAAAACCTATTTGAATCTGTTTTCCTAACATACTCCACGCACTGATATATGAACAGACATCAGAAATAATTTTAGAAATCACCCCATCTGAATCAGTAGCTAGGTGCTTGAATATCCCAGCATTCCTGTGACCCCAAATGGCATAGAGGACAGCAGGAAATGGAAGTTAAGAAACTAGGTGCTGCATGCTTCCACCCCCATGATGAGCACTGAACCAAACACCCAAATGGCATAGAGGAAAGCAGAAAATGGAAGTTAAGAAACTAGGTGCTGCATGCTTCCACCCCCTTGATGAGCACTGAACCAAACAACTTCTTGAACCAAAGGAAGAGGAGACCTATGGATGCCATTCTTATCTAGAAAATACTGCCAGATTTTCTTAGAAAAAGAACAAGTGCTCATGACTCAGATTCAGAATGGCAGAGCAAACACTTCATGTCTGCCACAATCCCCCAATTATGAAGTCTGTTCTTTGTATCTAATGTACCCAGAATATCATCCACTAAATTATAGTCCACCTGATGCTTGAATGATACAAATTACAACTACCCCAAGGAACTAAGGCCTGGTATGCCTCAGAGCTTCCCAAGCTGATCTTACAGAAAAACCATATTTTTGAAACAGTCCATTCCACAGTGTATTGGACTGCTTCATGTGGAAGAAAGTACTTGGGGTATTTGCAATAATTTCTCTAGTTACAGAAATTCTTCCCCTAGGCCATCTCCAATAACCATCCACCACTATAGAATTCAGTTTAGCATGAAGAGATCTGCCCAGAGTATACAAAACTCTGTCCCCAAGTTCTGAAACAGTGGCCCAAGAGGGTGCCCATTATCCATCCACTAGAAAGTAGAGGCACCATTGCCGATGACATACCTAATTTGGGGCTGAATTACGTGTCTCAATCTAAAGATCCTTGTACTAGTCAAAGAGTAATTAGGAGGAACACTCATAAACCATAAATCCTGTTTGATCACATACATGAGGATCCACTTGAACCATTAAGTATCTGCCTTCTGAGAGATGGCTCAAAGGTGCCTAGACATGGCAGCCCTGTTCCAATCTCTAAGCAACTTGAACCTAATTCCCCCTTCTTGCTTAGGGAGACAGAAGTCACTCCATTTAACCTGAGCACTCCAAGGTTCCGTATCTGGTCCAGACCAGAAGAGTGCTCTAAGAAACTTCTCAATGGGGCAAAAGGTTGTCAATAACAGAAATTACTTCTCTTGCTCTTACCGTCTTACGCTGTCTTCAATAACAGTAAACAAGTTTAGACCTCGTTGGAGAGAGCACATGGTTGAGTTTCACATGGCATACTAGACGACAGTTACCAAAAGCTTCCACGAAGTTGAGAAAAATCATTACGGACAATGGAACAGTTTCCATGTCAAGGGTTATTCTTCAATCCGACTCTTTTTCCATTTCGTTTTTCTGTAGGTTCATTATTTGTTTAATTAATCAAACACTCTAAAGGTATCCCAACTATAGTTCCAATAAAACTAAAAGTTACAGGCTCAGCCGCTCAGCATTAGAAGCTCTGATGTTAAAAATGTAAATTGCCAAGAATGCAGCTTTCATATATATATATCAAAACATAGCCCTAACATGTCTTTGTATAAGCAGCAAAATTTGCTGACAAAGAGACCTAAAAAAACTAAGGAAACATGGATAACAAAGAAATCTAGACTAATTAGGAAACATGACTACTAAGCTAGTCTAAACAAAAAAAAAAAATCCGATAATAAAACATGACTACAGAATATGGTAACATAATAGGAAAATGCTAAGCAGAACCCTCAGGGTGATGAATAATGAATAAAATGTGTATCGGTATCCGAGAAAAGTGTATTGATATTTTTAAGATGTGTGTTAAAAATTTATAACTGTTTGGCATTATATGCTTATTATCCATCACCTAGTGGAAGGTGTTAGCAAGACCAAACATAATATTACACTAACATCCCCCTCAAACACAAGTTGGTCTACAAACTTGAGTTTTAAAAAGCCAGGAGAAACAAGGAGACCTGAGCCAGGAGTGAGAACCAAGAGAAACCACGAAACCAAGACTCAGAACCAGGAAGAAACAAGCCCAGGAGTGAAAACCAGGAGCCAGGAATCCAAAACTGAGAACTAGGAGAGAAACCAGATCGAGACATAGAAAATTGCCATCAGGATTGAGCTGTCCAGGTGGTGCTAGATCATTGTCAAGACCCCGTGTGGAAATGGAATCCAAATGAGAGATGTCCCTAGTGAAATTTGTATGAGCGAAGGGAAGTAGAGAGAATTACAATAAAAGGGACGAACTGGTTAATGAAATGGTGGTTAACAGGAGATTGGTTAATGATGAGGAAGGCGAGTCCCCGGCGGATGGCGTAGGCTGCATGCTGGAGAGTGAAAATCTCATATGGCCTAAAACTTATAGCTCTAATACCATGTTAGAACAGCAAATTGCCAAGAATGAAGCTTCCATTTGTACATCAAAAATTCAAAACATAACTCTGACATGCCTTTATATGGGCTACAAAACTTAGTGACCAACAAACTAAGGGAACATGCATAACAAGGAAACCTAGACTAACTAGGAAACATGACTAACAAGTAATAACCTAGTCTAAACAGAAAATATAAAGGATAATGGTAACATAATATTATCCTAATATTGCGATATCACTCAGAATGCCTAAGGACAACATATCACGATATGAAACATTAAAATCCACCAAAAAAAAAAAAAACCCATCTAATACTGAGAAGAAATAAATACCTTGTTAACAATGCCACGCTTGTCATATGCAAGACGAGCATCCACTTCTGTAGAAACTCGGCCAGGGACTAGCTTTGTAAGATCACCACCAACATTCACTAGTGCCTACAATTCATGCTCAGTTGTTAGACCAACAACCTATCCTCCCACATAATAATATGCACACTAACATATACCTGTATATGTGCATATTGAATAGCAGACAAAGGGAAACCCATAAGAATCAAGGAACACCATACCAACCTTGTTAAAGAAACAAGACATTCTATTCTCGGATCCCTGCAGACCATAACACTGGGAATCTGACAATGCCATATCCACAGCATTCTACATCCAGGAAGTGAGAATAAAATAAAAATCATACTCAGAGTCTCCTGTTCACAAACAAGAAAATGGTGTTGCAATCGTGCATCACTTCTATGCCTCAAAATCCCAGTTTTTATTGATTTCTCCATTCCATGACCCAACTATCAAGTTTAAAGTGCATTTATTGTAATGTTTATACACTGCATTAGGTAACTCCAATATGTGTACGTCAGAACGATTATAAAATTGACAGCGCGTGTATGTGAGCATGCATACGCATGTAATATATATTGTTCACAAATATCCGATAAAACAGTATATGAGGTTGGATAATTACCTTGAATTTTGTATCGGGGAGGCTGCAGATACCAAGGAGGAGAGATGAGCTAACGGTTGCAGCTGTTGGAGGAAACCTAAAAATGTTGGAACTTTTGTGAGTTTTAAACTTAAAGTATCTAAGCTGTTGGAAGAAACCTGAAAATGTTGGAACTTTTGTAAGTTTTAAACTTAAAGTATCAAAGCTGTTGGAGGAAACCTGAAAATGTTGGAACTTTTGTAAGTATTAAAATTAAAGTATCTAAAAGGTGTGACTTTTAAATTCAAATGAAAAGAAATTATTTTGAGTTAAGGGATGTGACTATTGTGAAGAGGTGTTTAGAGTCTTATAAATACAGGGCCACCCCATATTATTATGAAGGCCATAGTTTCTGTCATCTGTCTCTATTATTTTCTATGCATTATGAACAATCCAATTCAAATTTTACACCCCGGTCTTCCACTGATAGTTTAACATGAAGGACTTCGAGATCTATGGGTAGAATTACTCCATCTTGGAGTGGTATTCAACCATCAGAACCTACGACCTACACGAAGGGAGGAGAATAAGGCTTTATGAGAGCGACCTGCAGTGCCTTCCATGACTCTCACAGGTTATCTTCCTAACTCTAACTACTAATATATTTAATTGGTTGCATACATGATTTTAATGTTTCATGGAATTTATAATTGTCAGAGTTTTGCAATTATTGTGGAATAAATTCCCAACAGAAAATTGTAAAACAATATTTCAAAAGCAATAAATCAGGAATCAACCAAAGCAATTAAGCCCAAAAAGGGAAGGGAAAAAAAATTGGAAACCAAGAGAGAATATTGTTCACCTCTCGAAATCATCGAAAATGACAGTATCAGGGACGATCTCGCTGTAGCTTGACACAGAGTCTAATTCAGTGCTTGAACCTGAAAGACCAATAACACAATGAATAAAATCAATTCCATGGTAAGCAAATACAAGTTTATATTTACACAAATAATTATGAATAAATAGAGATAGAGAGAGGGGAGGAAGGGGACCGGTGTCAAGAGAAGATGAGAAGCCAGTGGAAGCTCGGATTTGAGGAAACGATCGGTGAGAATTGAAGTTGAAATTATTTGGTTTTGTGGAGCAAGTAATGAACCTCAACGACCTTGCAATCTGCCCGATCCAAAAACCACAAATTGAGCGATCAATACATTGCAGATACGTGCATACGGGTATCTATATATACACACAAACAGAGAGAGAGAGAGAGAGAGAGAGAGAGAGAGTGAGAGAGGGGAGGGAGACACTTACTTGCAGACGGGAGGAGGACGATAGAGCAAAGGAAGTCGGAGAATGCAGCGAGGTTGACATTTGGAGCGAGAGACAGAGAGAGAGAAGAGAGAGAGTGAGGGGTTGACGAGAGAGTATAGTGTTTATTTGGAGCTGATGAGCTTTGAAGAAAGCTACAGGTGGCGAGATTTTAGCACACGACTGAAGGGCGATTTCCGCTAAGTTTTGGACAGCACTACGCGTACAGAAGTTGGGGTACCGAAATTGAACCGATCGCACACGGGGATCCACTTTTGGATCCCACACGAGTGATCCAAACCGTTCATTGTTCTTAGAACATTTTTCCGAGGGGAATTTTGGTTGGAACGGTGGGACTTTGGTTGGAGCACTTCCAACCGTCCGATTGAGCTGAAATTTGGTGGGGCCCCTCGGAAAAATGTTCTAAGAACAATGAACGGTTCGGATCACTCGTGTAGGACCCAAAAGTGGGTCCCCGTGTGCGATCGGTTCATTTTCGGTACCCTTTGTTCGGTACCCATATCTTTATCCCTAAGTTTTTCGTTTGCTAATTTTTTAAAATGATTTCACCAGTGCTAAAATCAACCATAATTTTAGAAAATGAGTTCACCAGTGCTAAAATCAACCATGATTTTAGCATCTGATGAACTCATTTGCTAAAATCATGGTTGATTTTAGCAACTGGGTTGCTAAAATCAAACAAAAAACTCAGCTTGAATTTTCTAAAAGATTTTAGCACCTGGAAAACTCATTTGCTAGAATCGGATTGATTTTAGCAACTGGATTGCTAAAATTTTTTGGAAAACTAACTGGATATTACTGTACAATTTTCCTTTCTCTCCCATTCACAAAACAAATCTGTGCACATGTAGTTACATCTGTGCACATTTATCTGAATATATACTTAGCATTTTGGTTGTTTTCTACGCCATTTGTAATTTCAGTAGTGTTATTAATAAGAAAAATTGATATTGACACTATTTTTCTCTATTGACACTCATTTTTTTGTGTTTATATATAAATGCAAGAATAAATTTGTCTAATAAAAATAAAAAATCAAATACCAATAGAGAAAAAAAGTGTGCCAATAACACATCCCTATTACTTTATTACTAGCTGGTGATGCTAGTGCCGGCTGCCAAAAAATGGGCAAATTCCTTATAACAAAAAAGATGGTGGGTTGTTTTCAATACTCGTCTAGTTTCATTTTTATATTATCTGGATCAATAATCTGGAATACTCGTCTGTCTTGTTTGGTGCGCTTTTTTCGGCTGCATATTTCCCTCGTGCAGTCCGCCCAGGCCTCCGTACAACGACAAGTTATTTTGGTGTCGAATGAAACAAAAATATGAGTACTTTTTTTTTTTATAACTACATGTTCGGGCCAATTTATGCGTATTTTAATTAATTTTGGAGTCGTAGGGGTAACAATTGCGTATAATCTCCAATGTCCCCACAACATTACTTGCAAGGAGAATCGAACCTAAGACCTTTCCCAATCCCTTGGGTTTAAAAATATGAGTACTCTGTGTGGGACACGTTCGAATCACAAATAAATGATCCATTTTTAAATTATCAAAACCTTTCAATTTGTTTGGAACACGTTTTCAAGAGTCCCGATAAAAAAAATTCATCCAATTCAAATGTTGGTAAGAGGTTAATCAATTTTATAAGGGGGTTCAAAACAATGTTTTGAACGATAATTGATGTGGAACCTCAAAATAAGCAAAAATTAGCTCAACGGGCCAGAAAACTGATTAAAACGGGCCAGAAAAAAGTACACTATAGCCACAGTTGGACACTGAAATGTGAACGAAAATAGTTGGACTTAACCCAATCCGGCCAGAAAATTCTACAAAAATCTGACCCATTCGTGTCACTGTATTAGGCCCAATAATCTTTTCATGAAGACCCATCATCTTGGGTGCGGAAAGAAAAGGCTTTTACAAAATTCAGTTCGAGAGCAAATGAAGCAGAAAATCGACTAAGATTCCAGACAAATGAAGCAGCTCCCACATGTCATAATTTATCAGAAACTGGTATACTTTTATTAAAGATAAAATAATGTACTATTATCTAAATAGGTCACTGAAATTCAAGGCTCCTCTTATTTATGGATTTCAGCAGTTCATCGTTCTCTTTCCACCTCACAAGAGACTTGAGGAATCGTTGCACCTCTGAAGGATCTCTCAGAGAGAATTTTGCCTTTGTTTCTTTCGGGATAGACGATACAAGGATTCCATGACCAAGAATTCCCTCCCGAAATACCTGACATTCGTATCGATAAGGTCATAGAATTAACACAAGGTGTGGATACAACTTGCAAACTCACGAGAACCCAGAAACTGATTCGGAATTACCTCGAAAGCATCTTCATCGGTCCTGTCGTCTCCGATATAGATTGGGAGCACATCAGCTCTGTTATTTAGCTCTGCACCATTTTCCAAATTATACGAGTTAAGGAACTAATTCAGACAACGAAAAGAAGCAATTCCGGTAACTAGAACAACCCCAGTGAGTCCATTTACCAAGTGACTCAAGCAGAAACTCAACTGCTTTCCCTTTATTCCACTTGATCATTGGACGGACCTCTAAAACCTATATATGTTGAGAAGAAGAGTGCCAAATTAGTATCTAAACAAAGTCAAAACAAAATATTAGAGCCCAAGACCATAAACATGGAAATCCGCATACAAAAAAGCATAAAAATTTGTTAATAAGTGATCGCTCATTGCCAAAGTTCGTTGAGTAAATTACCTTCCGGCCATGGGTTAGTTGCAACAGTGGGTAACCTTTTAATGCTTCAAGAACACATTGTGCAATTGTAGGCCAATTCTGGTATTATTAAAAAAACAGGAGAACAAATTAAACTTGTGAAACTAACTTGTAACAAGCCAATGATAGCTATTTACCAGATAATAAATGTAAAGAACCCGCCAAAGTTACCTTCTCATCCACGTTACGGTAATGTACAGAGGCACAAAATTTGTGATTCTCAACTTTTGCACCTTTGATATCTTTAGTGCTCTCAACAAGGGTTCTAAACACCTGTACAAATCAATGAAAGAATAAAAATTGAATCATGCTAGTAGGTAAAGGATGGTTACTGACACTGTACGATATTAAGGGTATAAGCAATATAATTACACACCTCATTAATCATGGGTAAAAATTCTCTAGCGGGCTGGAAGAGATTTGCCTCCTTGCCCTGCACATGAAGGAAAAAATAAAAGGCACATCACAATTAGAGGACCTCACAAGAAAAGGTACTCCACATGTTGATTACAGTGGAAGTGTAAAGGGGGAAGAGGAGGGGATTTTGAGAAAGTTCTTTAGTCTCTTACCTGCTGGTCAGTAGATTTAATACAATTCGAAGGGTCAGCAAACGCAGTGTCTCTAACTGGGAACATGATGTCCATACCATGACTACCCGCATAGTAGAGATCTGTTAGTCCTACCAACTCATACACCTAAAAAGATGAAAATAGGTTGGAGATCAAACAAGAATTTGTGGTTTAAGGTGATAACACGCTTAAAAGTATCAGTTCGGGTTGTCATTCAACAAAGACATTTATCCCCTTACCTTGTCAAGGCTTCTTCCACTAATTATTGCTATCGGGATATACTTTGCAAGATTCCTAACAGTAGAACGCATCTGACAAAGAGATGATTTCCCATGAGTATGAACGCACAGCTAGAGAAAGGACAACATGAACAAACACTCATATATATAGAAGATACGACACTGACCTCATCAGACATGAAGGCACGATCAGGGTCATCAACTATTGGAGAAAGAGTCCCGTCATAATCTAAAAACATTACTATCTTCTTATTCCTCGCGTGATTTATGATTTGCTGAAAGGAGTTGAGGGCCGAAGGGTGCTCAAGCTGCAAAATAAAGGAACAACATGGCCAACAAGAATTACTTTTTGATAAATTCCTACTGTAATGGAATTTAGAAAGATGCATAAAATACTAATCCTACCATCCAGGAGTAGTACTCAAGATCACTATCATCTGAAGCCACCTCAACATTGAAATCCTTAAGTATCTTCTTGCGGGGTGGTGAAGAAGATTTCATGGCATCAAGCCAACCATTGGACCGAACATCATCAAGCTTCCCTGGCTTCTTTCTCGGTATTGATAATATGCCCGAGGTGAATGGTGCTCCAGATTGCGAATAAGGCAAAAGACTGGAATGTATTCCAAGTCTGGACTTAGTTATTGGCGCAGGTTCAGTGAGAACAGGAGAGACATTTGTCGAATTCAAATCCATGAGTCCAGATTACTTGCACAAGGCCACCCCCAGAAACTAAATTAACCACTTCTTGGTAAGGAATTGGGCCTTAGTATGTAACGTAAGGTAGATATATTCTTCACCCAACCCTTTTATCTATGAAGAACCACCTCTTTAGTGTTTTCTTGTCACTGCTGCTGGGTGAGCAGTCCATCAAGCAAAGGTTTCGTGAAATCTGATTACGTAGTAACATGTTAAACAACAGATATAGCTTCAGTTACCTTTTGATTAAGAAGTCCCTTCTACTTTCAAAAAAAGGATCCGTTTAAGATTGTTCTTTGGAGTCATACCTCATTGCTATTGCCGCAATGCATTTATAGCAGAAGGCCAAACATTAATGGGTAGATGTTATCCCTAGAACAGAGTGATGTATAGCCTCCAACGCCAGCAAAATCAATGCAGTTACTACCTGTGGGGATAGAAACATAATCCAGTTTATCTAATTGCTGCATCACTACAAATTGTTATGCACATAAAGGCTTTCATTACATTTTTTCAGCATACGAATACTAGAAAGCGCAATCATAGACAGAAATACACTTCAAGAAGAAATAAATAAATAGAGCTCTCCAAATGCAAATGGAGAAATTTGAACAACACAGCAATAGAGAGAATCTGCCAACAGTAAATGAGAGGCAAACGTTTGAATGGCTCATGCTATATCCTTGATCATCTCAAAATAAAAGCTGGTAAAAAAATGAAGCCCAAAGAATCCTGCAAGCTACCACCATTTTCCATAGGGCCCTAAAGAGTGATTTCAATTCCACTAGATTTTCGAAGGGGGAAAAAATCAGTGTGGTAAAAAGATCTGGCGACTAGTACTTTGACAGATTTCCCAACAAAAAACAATTAAGAGGGGTTTGACAGAATCAATGGTGAAAATATAGCCATGGACTCTATATAATGTAAAAAATAATTCTTGGGCCTTCTGCAAGGAATGAAGCGCATAATACAAACCCTATGCGTAGATACTACTCCATTTATGCAGTTTTTTTTTATCAGCAATCTTGTTCTTTTAGTTCTATGAGATTTGGTTTTTACTGTTTATGAGCTTTTTATATACATGTGTACGTGTTCATATTTGTCAATGTCCCTACACATGATTGTCAATGTACAGACCTCACCTCACATTGTGAGTGAAAAAGTTTGTGTTAATAGCTGGCGCAGACTCTAAATGACAAAATCATAGTGAGAGGCCAGCAAGAGATTGGCATGTCACATCAAACTTTTGTGGCTACCAAAAAATTGAATTTATAGGGTTTGGACCACGTTTATAGGAGCCTATGAACAACAACTGAGGGAAAAGAAGCAAAAGTTTCGAAAGTCACTTTGATGACATTAGAAGTGGATGCCATGCCTGGACCTAACAATGAAAGGTATGGTGAAGAAAGCATTGCTACACCTATCAAAGTTGGGTCAATGGCATTAAAACAAAGACAATCTCACAACTTCCAACTATTAATTGTCTTACAAAATTACTCAACCAAAACGGTGAATAACTGAAGTACCAAAAGGAAGAATGCTATTTCATCTCTGTGTTGAAGGAGAGCTATCTTTACAAGACGTACACGAAACAAAAATAATTGAAGACAATACTTTTTTTAAAAGCTACTGTGGAAATTGTGAATGAGCACCTCTGAACAAAATGATCGCTGATGTAAGAAAAGAAGAAAGGATGACTTGTCCATAAAACAAAAAAAAAAGCATATAACTTTGCAAGATCCATAAATTGTATTTCATAGTTAAATTGCAAGGCAGGCATATCTGTAAGAATTAAGAATAAAGAAGTTAGCTTTGTGATGTGATTGGCATATCTGTTGTATCATTATTTAAATTACAAAATGGACAGAGTGAGAATAGACAACAGAGGCATCAACTTCCAATATTACCATACTATTTCAATAATGTCAAGACCGCAACATCTGCCAAGTGCCAAGCAACATAAATTTGTCCACAACTCTTGCCAGATACAATTATTGAAAAAGCAGCCATCACTGGGCCACTAAATAGACAAATATCATATGACTTGATGCTTGGAACTAAAACTAAGAAGAGGAGGACGTCCTTTCTCTGTTTGGTATTGAAACAGCTTCAGCTTTGTCCGATAAAACTAAATTTTTGTGGGGTAAGTTCGATAAAATTAATAAGTTAGGCTGAAGCTTTAGGATTTTTTAGGCTAAGAGGGAGAAATCTTATTCCTGTTAAGGGACAAAAATTCCTCACCAAATAAAAGTTCTCTCCAGAAATTTCTTGGATCAAGATATGTAAGTTATGTTGGTACAGTTTTTGCACTATGATTCATTTGAGAAAAAACATGATAGTTCTAGATCCAGACACAAACGTAAGTATTTATTTATCTACCACCACTGAATAAATTTACAGGAACATGTTATGTAGTTGAAGACATGGTCAAATTTTGTGTTATCAAAGTCTCTTCTCAATGCATGCAGTAAACTCTATATTCTTTATTGAGTATAACTATTTTTCAACTTAATTATATTTAATCTTGGTATCATATCTCACGATACTCAATATAAATCAAGATACCATACATAAAATAGAAAAAACGATATACAACACAACTGTTTTTGACAACATTAACCTTAATAATATTGTCGAATCCTGTTCCTAATAAATGAACTTCTGGGACAAGTAGCGAGTTAAACCATCCTAAACTACACTTAAAGGCCACTTAGCTTTATGAAAAGGGGAGCGTTATTCTCCACACAAAATTTATAAATTAAAGGTCCTTGGTCTGCTTCAATATGAATTATTTTTCCAAAACAAAAAGATTTACTGGACCTACAATTGTTTTTTTTTGCACCTACAATTGTTGGTTTGCCAATGCTATATCACACAACATAACTTGGTATTTTTATTATATGACCATTAACTAAAACACGTCTATGATTAACTAATTGTCAAGTTATGGGAATAGTCGGAGCCAAACTCATCAAAAAAAGGCTATTATCCATGCGTGGTATTCGGTTTGGCCGGTTTTTATTTCACTTTTTTTTTTAAACGGTTTGAATTGAAAATGTAAATTGGGCGTGGATCAATAGATTTTTTTTCCTATTATTGGGCCAAAAATTCACAAACATGGATTAAAACTCCATCATAAGCATATACAACAATTGTGGCATAAACAAGGTACTTTTTTTTATTTTATTTATGGAAGTAAGGCTAATGAGTTCTTTTTATGGTACCTTATGTATAAGTGTATATATAAATTATAATATATTGTTATGTATAAATATGATGGTTCGATTCTATTTATAACGGTTTGTACTTCAATGACATTGAATCCGAACCGGTGCCAAAATTTTTGGAAAATGACAAACCCAACCAGACCTATACTTGGGAAAAACCAAACCAATTTTTCGGCCCAAATTATCGGTTTGGCCGGTTTTAGTTTCACCCCTACTTGGCTCCTCAGGCCAATAGTAACGCATTTAGGTAGACATCATTTAGGTATTGTCACCCTCTAAGAAACCAGGGGCAACTACAAAAAAGAAGATTCACTCAAGCCTTGTGATATAGTTAGCCAAGTTCACACGTATCATTCTAAGTTACTATGATTAAAAGCATCGTATTTCTGTGGAATCTATGGGGACGACATTTTCAACATGGAGAATCACCTGGCTATTCCTTGACCAAGTAAAACCTAAAGGTTGATTAAGACATCTATTGAGGAAATTTAATATCTTCTCTAGATCCAACAAACGACAATACCACATACTTGCACTTAAAAGACAAAAGAAATTAACAAAGATTATGCTGTCAAATCATAAAATATTTGTATGTGTATATTTAGGTGACTATATAAAAAATATATACTCCTTTTGTCCCATTTTGATAGTCTCATACAAAAAGATGTAGAATTTCTGAATTAAAAAATAAAGTATATCGGCACATCATTTTTTGAGTTTCTTCGCACCAAATTAAAAATCTTCATTAGTTCTTTAATTTGGTGCGAAAAATTCAAAAATTATGATCAGAAGTACTTTACACAAACAGTCTTACAAACGTATAAACGTAAGGTAGAAGATCCTGATATCTAAATCGTAAAAACAGGTGTTTAGAAACTACGGAAGTAAAAAATTTAAAAAATAAAAAAAAATTTTAAAAACCCAAAAAGAACATAAAATTTGCATGTCGCCACCGGAAATAGAGACGGTAAAAACCACTGAAATTAACCAAACGAGCAAACGAAAACCGAAAAAACTCGACCGAGAAAATAGAAACGAATCACGTATTCTTCATTCAATTTCACCGGCATTAGATAAAATGGTCTAGAAAAAACAGACGCATTAACGACATCGCAGAAAAACACAAAGGAACTCAAACAACACACACACACACACAAATATGACATATAAAAGGCAATATTCTACCTGATTCGATAGCTGGAAATACTATTCCTCCTTCCTCCAATCGCTTCAAAATGCAGACGTCGGAGACGAACCTGAAAACGGTGGGCATTAAATCTTCAATGAAACTGAAAACAGACCGGAAAATTGAAATTTACCGAGAAACAAACGGAAAAAGTATGAGAAACGGGAAAACCGAATCTACCTCTAGAAACACGGAGGAACTGAGAAAGCCCTAGAAATGAAGCCGGAAAAGTGGAGAGAGAGAGAGAGCCAAGGAGACGAGAGTGAAAAAGCTTTGTGAGTATTTATAGAGCGAAAAAATAGCCGTGCCAAACAAGGCACTAGTCGGTCGTTGGAATTGGGGAAAACAAACCTTGAGGAAATTCACCGAATTACCGCGCCGTAAAAGGTTCTTATTTTAACGGTAAAACCACCCCGTCAAGTTCTTTTGAGAGGGGGTATCGGGTGGAGTAGCGGCGTAGGAAACGGAAACAAACGAACACGTGTTGGGAGGTGCACCATTGGTCAGTGAGGTTACGGAAGAATGACGACAGCTGTTAAAATGTACCCACGTGATGCAGTCCGACGTGTCAAAGGACAAACCGCTTGGGATCGGCGGCTTTCATATGAACCATGAGAAAAGCTCATTTTGGGGCGCGTGATACTGGGTCCCCCACCTTAAAAGTATTGGCCATAATTAAAATCTTATAGCAAACCCAGAAATATGGAAATCAACGTGCTAAAATGGAAAATCTCATAAAATCTTATGGCAAACTCAGCTAGGGGAAGAGGATGGGTTAGTGAGAGTTGAACTATCGACTTCATAGACAGAAGAGTTTTATGGGAGGCAACCCCAACTATTAAGTAGTGTTGCTCAAAAAATTCGGTGAACCGTGAAACTAATCCAATCCAAATCGATTTGTTCATTTTGAATTGGAAACGTCGATTAATGGTTCGGACACTGATTCAAAAATAAAAAAACTTTGACTCGCAATCTGAATATAGATTTTCATTTTGAAATCATGGATTAATCGAACTAGAACGTGAGATTTTTATTTATATATAGTGTATATTTTTAATCGAACTGGAACGTGAGATTAATCGAACTGGAACGTCAGTATATATTTCTTGCTTTTGAAAGTGGAAACTGATTCTTTCTTTTTTTTTTTACTTGTTGGATTGGAAACTGGTTTGGAACCTTAAACCAATATGGTTTAACGCAATGTTCAATTCAATTCCAAAGTATTGCATTAGTTAATGTTTTACTTGTGGATATTTTTAACAACTTAAGTATTTAATGTAATACTTTATGTAATGGATTGGAACCTTGAAAATTTGCTTGTTGGATTGGAAACTGAATTCTGTTTCCTGTTCTTTTTCATTTGAAAGTGGAAACTGATTCTTTTTTTTTTTTTTTTGTGCTTGTTGGATTGGAAACTGGTTTTGAACCTTAAACCAATATGGTTTAATGTAATGTTCAATTCAATTCCAAAGTATTGCATTAGGTAATGTTTTACTTATTAACTTTTCAAAACACACACTTATTAAGGGACATCCTAAAATGAAATAGTCGACATTAAAAAAGTACCATATAATTAAGTTTCTGTGTGGTTTATGCTCTATGTTATTAGATATACAATGATGATTTGAATTGTTCGATCATTTTATAAAATTTGCAGAAAAAGTATTAATTATGTGGAACGGCGATACATACACTCCCTGGGAGCCATGCACTCCCTCTCTCACATGGGGTGTGGTCCCCATATTTGGGCCCCACACCCCATGTGAGAGAGGAAGTGGCTCTCAGGGAGTGTATGTATCAAAGATAAAAAAAAGTCTATAACTTATTTCCTCAGATAGATATCAATTATAATGTCGGTATTAATGTTTGATCAAAACAACGTTTCCCATGGCTACAAGCTGAGCAACTTGGAGTGTAGGTGGCTCGAATCACGCCAGTTGCAACATGGACTTTGTCCTTAATTCTCAGATTTTGGTCGCGAGTGTGAAACACAAACTTAGACAAACAATGGGTGGTTAGGTGAATTGTTAGGTCGCGCGTGTGAAATACAAACTTAAGACAAACAATGGGTGGTTATGTGTATCACACAAACTTTTCTAGTAGCAATCAATATATTAGTGTAGAAAATAAAAGTACACGTAGTTAGGCCCCCGCTATGGACCAATCATGTGTTTGCTATTGAACATGAGGTTCCTTCTCTCCATTCGGTCTTGAATTTGATTATTGGGACCAGATGATAGGGAGAGGGGCTCCAATTTAACTTGCAGTACTCATGTGGAGGCTTGGTGACGGATCAAAATTTTCTCCCCAACTGGACTAGCTATGGCTTAAGTCCAAATATTTCAGATTGGGTGAACTCTCCAGTTGATGGGAGGTCGCTATGCTGGTTCAATGCAGCTCACCCTTTATTCCAACCAAAAAAAAAAAATCATATCTTATCAATTATTTTTCTTGTTCGGCAAAGAGGAATACTTTTCCTATTTAATCATTAAATTGAAAATTACAATGATTAAAAGGACCAAAGGTATGCCGTGGTCTCGTCTCAATTTTGTTGCTTGATATTCTTTAATTTCAAGTCACATGTAACATTTTGTTTCTCTCTTTATTATAGGTTTTGGATCTATTCACGTGTGAGGAATCACGTGGCTGTATACTTTAATTGGTCCTAAAACAAAGCCAGAGAAAATGGGTGGTAAGTGGAGTGGGGCTTACCATCATGATAACCTAGTTGGCCAGAGTGAATGGGATAAGGTTTTTCCTCCTTCCTCGTCCATGAACATCCCACATTCGAATTCCTTCCATATTATTGTTGGGACTTGTGTAGATTTGCGTGGATGACCTTTGGCTAGCTAGTCGCCTAACCAACTAGTCGTCTAGATGGTGTTGTAGTAACGGCCTTGTCCTCTTCAAACAGTAGCTATGGCTCAAATGGACATTCCATAGCTGATCGGGAACCCCAATGGTCACGTCGATGGGGGGTGCTACGCTGGTCACCCCTTCCCACCCTTTTGCAGTTCAAAAAAAAAAAAAAAAAAAGAGTGGAGTGGGTCTTACGGCTCGATTAGATGCGAGATGAGTTTTGAGTGGATAAAATAGTAAAGGGATCAGATAGTACGAGTATTATTTATTGATGGTGGACCCACATTGATATGACACTTATAAAGAGTGGATAAAATAATACTTAGTTTAGAAGATTTTGGTAATAAAGAAGGAAAAAATAATTCTTGATTTATTTGTATTTGAAATGGAGGATAAGGATAAATTAGAGGATCTGGGGTGGATTGGGGGTATTGAATGAGGCATTAGAAGGGGTATTATTCATGGATAGGGTCTGGGTAGTCCATAATTAGCATCCGGGTATTAAATCCAACGGGCCATAAATAATACACATGTGCGAAATTGTCACAAATCATGGATGGCGTATGAGCCCGAGATTAGTCATCCATGCCCCATCCAACGGGTCGTTACGGTGTCGAATTCTTGTCATCTCATTTTCCCGACGGTTAGGTGTGAGTCCATGCACACCTCAGCAATTTCCTCTCCGGTCCGATTAAAGGCAAGCTACACTACCGAGACTAGTGGATTTACAAAAAAATACTTTCTTATAGTTTCACCTCAAGAATTAAAGCGCCACTCCACAAGAGCACACATCGACTAATCACATCTCCAGTCTAGTACAAGAAAGGTCATCCACACTGAGACTAGGAAATTCACAAGAAATTATTTTTCCACTTCGTCTTTGAAACTTGGAAGGAAGTGAAAAGAATACTTGAAGCGAAAAATAGTATCGGTTTGTTTGGTTGAGAGTTTTGAGAATAATATTTTGAGAATTTTTTTTGAGATAGTGTTTGGATGGGTTTTTGGAAAAGATAATAATTGGAGAGAGATAAAAAGAGAAATGAGAATAATGATTGGAGAGACAGGTATGAGTAGAGAGAGAAATGTGATTAATTATTGGAGAGATGAGAGATGAGAAAAGAATCTTTTTGAATTTTTTTTTGGAAATGTGAAGTGAACATAGACGTTTTCCTCTCTTGATAATTACCTTATTTATTTGCTTCTAATTTGTAAAAAAATATTTACCTTACTTCACGAAATATCTATTATAGTATTGCAGAATGACTTTTCGTGAGAAGAGCCCAGAGCACGACAATTGGCATAGTTTAATTGGATTGTCATTGGAGTTTTTAGTTAGCACATGTAACATTACTCTTATTACCACTCTTACATATTATCCATAAAAACGTTACATGATATTTAAAATTTACCTTAATTGTCTCCCTTCATAGCCGTATTTGAATAGAAGATTTTTATGCTATGATTGGATAATAGATTTCATCAATTATGCAATAAAAATTCTACCCGACTATAATTTTCAAATTCAAATGGCTCTGATTTATCTTCTCTTTCTCTCTCTAAGGAATTAAATTTGACATATAGGAAAAACAATGGATGTTAAAAAGTCACAATTAGTTTCTTCCCTCTTCTGATTTGTATTTTAGTATATCATTAGTGATCGTTTTGATTCCTAACTGAACATATGTTGGCACTATTTGATATTTAATATATTGTCATAGTGCTTGAAAGAGTTCTTGCGATTATTATTTATGAGGTTCTTCCGAAGATCTTTTGTTTACTTAATTAGTATCCACTCTTTGTTGTGACAGGAATCAAAGTAAGAGTACTATGTGACCTTCCACAAAGGAAAAAGAATTGGAAGAAAGGCCGATTCTACATTGAACTGTTTTTTTTTCCAGTTATTACTTAAAATTCGTTGCAATTGTAAAAAAATCTCACGCATGTATGTTAAATTGTTTATGCGATTAGTTATAATTTTCGTGTTATTATTGTGCACGTATATGAAGTGAGATTGTAGGTCATTGGTTACTCCAAAGTCTCTCATGCATTAGAATTGTGTTCAATACTTTTTGCCCTTCCAAATATAATAAAAAAGAAAAAAAAAAGTGCACGATACTGTGCTTTAAGACTTTAAGTGCACACCTATATTGGATGAGTTTTTCATATACGAAGACATATATTCAACTCTAATATAATTAAATTATTACCCACGTATACATCCAAAGCTGCATAGATGCATATATATAAGAGAAAAGACAGAGGTTAGATTTAAAATTCTTCCCATCTTAAAGTTTGTACTTTGTCCTTGGTTGTTGGCTCATTACCATCTAAGGATTATTAGCTTAACAAGAATGTAATTGGAGTACATGATTTTTGCGTAGTAATTAATAATGATTTTTTTTTTCTCAAAATCAATGGAGTTTTTTCATTATTTTTTTGATTAATTTGATTATTTGTGATATTAGGTACATTTCCATGAGATCTGTCGTAATTTAATTATTATATCTAAAAAAAATAGTTTAAATTTGAGCAGGAGTACTAATCTTTTGATCATTTGATGGCCAGTAACTTTAGTTCCTCATATTTTATTGTCTCCACTTGAAGTATAATTTAATCATCAATATTTCATATATCGCATTTTTTCTTATTAGTTGAAAGAAAATATAAAGATAAATTTGTCTATCCGTGCACGCTTTAATAATCTTATTGATATTTTTGAAAATATTTTTGAAAGGAAATATTGATAAATCTTGCTCAATCCTGTTGATAAATAGTTCCATATAAAATGAAGATGGTTGCCTTATTTGCAGGAGAACTCACCTATGTGAATGTATAATTGTCCTAATTTAGATGAAAATGCGAAAACCACTCCAATCATATCTAGAAGACTCGAATCAACTTACAAATCAAACAATAAAATTCAAATTAAAAAATCTGTTAAGTTTATCAATGATTCATGGGTTTTACAAGGGAACAACTTTCTCACACCAGCTGTGTTTATTTCCTAGAGGCTAGAGGCAACAATCATATAATTGTCTGTCAATACAAAAGATACTGAAATTGATGAGGAAGAGATGCAACGAAGACACACGGGCATCTGTATAGGAGCAAAAGATGTTTGATAGTATATTGTTTATTTTGTTCTTTGTTTTTGCTCATTATGACATCACTCCAATTTGTTGTTGCATGTGCCATTCATTTTTTTACAGTAGATACTAGAAAATTATTACCAGTTGTTTTCCTCCCAAAATCATAGAAGGTGTCCCCAAAGAAACGCTCTCAGAGCCAGTAATCTGGCAAGAAAAAAAAAAAGAATCACTCAATCTAAACAGTAACATTTAAGATCTATATTTGCGGCATATCTTTATGTTTGTACGCATATTCGAACTCCAATACATGATATTATTGGGTCATTCTAGGACAAAATTCTGGAGTGGTCATGTTACTCAATAAACAATATTTGTCCAATTTGAGTGTATTTGTAACTAAGACTTGGTCAAATTATGTATTGCTATATTATTTGTACAAAGAATGTTCAAAGCAACGTACAAATACTAAAGTTATCTCTTGAAGTTTAGGACACAATTATACATAAGAATGTTTGTTAACCATTTGAGAGTGTTGAAATGTTTTGACATAAAAATGCAGTTAACAAGATGTGTCAGATTTCTTATGTAGACTAAGCAATAGGTGTTGTCTGTCTTTATTCATAATATCGACCTCCTTTTACTTAATCCAAGAGTAACAGTAGAAAGAGGTTGGTCGTAGTTGAGGGGTTAAGCTCTCCAAGGTGCTGCTATTGGAAGATATATTTATAATATTAATTTAAAGTTTTTGGACTGAATTTTTTAGGATTATGGATTACAGTCCATTACTTTATTTCATTAAGTTACATATGTTTATGTAATTTAATTAGAATTCAGTTCATCACACTAAGTCATTTAATCGAATCATCAAAATTATTAATCTACCTATGCATAACATGGGTTTTATGCTAGTTAAATATTATTGCAGAATGACTTTTCGTGATGAGGACTCTCATCGTGACAAGTGGCGCGATTTGGTTGGGTTGTTATAGAATATTTAGGCAACACATGTGACACTCTTATTATTCACATGATTTGGAAAGATAACCATAAATAATATTTACTCACAGACATTATTTTATAAATATGTTTTGAATTTGAAGAGGATTCTTTCCTAATCCTCTCAATGTCACATGAATGTCCATTTCTTAAGGATCGTCTTTTGGTTGGAAAGGAACCAATTGGTGTTGTAAACAATTAGATTTTTCACTCTTATTCTCTGGCATCATTGTAATACTAATTTTTTAATTGGTTCATTATTCCTTCAGTTTCCATCTTTTATAGGGCCGTTCTTTCAAGTTTCAACTTTCTGGTGGTATGAATCACTTTCAGATGGAAGATAATAAATGAAAAACATTTCCCCCCCGTCATTTGGTAGGTTGGAGGGTTAAGGGAAGTTTGAATCCACAACGGCAATACTCAAGTCCAAACATCAAGCATGGTAAGGGAGAGTGCCTCACGCACAATGTAAAGCCTTTGTTTTCTTATGTTTGTTTTCCGTAGTTGATCATTTCTCGGTAATTGTGAAAAAATTGACTTGAAAATCGTATATTTATGGGTTATGGCAATTTCGTGGCGATAAACTGATTTGGCTAGGTTGTATGAATAATCAATTAGACTTTTGCTTATGTTTATGTGGGACATTTTTTGGTTTAGTTAGTACTTTGATTTTTCTCAAATGATAATCAAATGAATTTTTGTTTTTTAATCCAAATTTCTTCAGTCTTTTAATGCATTATTATCTGTTATAAAAAGCTTGAATGTAATGCGGAATTAAAATTCCATAGTCCTTCTATAAAAAAGTAATTTAGCAACTCTCATTTGGATTAACATATTAAACATATACACATTTTATACTTGAAAAATATTTTTTCTATTTTCCTGTGCATAGCACGGGTTTTACGCATTTATTATAGAAGGTAATCGGTGTATATACTGAAATTAAAGTATAACAATATTAAGAGAAAATCAGTTATCTATGGTTTGGGAAGAAAATAAATTCTTACAAAATTGGATCACTTGACAAAATTCAAATTAGCTCAATCGCAATTGCTAAGATCAGGCAAATATAACTTTCGCTATTAAAATATAACTTTCCAAATGAGGCTTATATAAATTAAAAATTTATAATCAGCAAAATTAAATTATTTCTTTTATATAAATTTAAAATTTAATAATTAGCAAAATATAAATCTCACCAATGTTTATATCACAATGAATATACACAGCCTCTAAAGTCCCATATCAGGGCATATCACGGGCATGATTAGGGAGTGAGGCGAATCACTATGGAATATTCTGACACAATTGAAATGCGAGGGTTACACATAGATTAGAGAGTCAACAAGAAAGAATTGTAGAAAATCGACAAATGATTTCCAAAATTCAAACGAATGTGAAAGAATAATGGAGCAGATTGTGGAATTTGGGGAGAGAGAGAGAGAGAGAGAGAGAGAGAGAGAGAGAGAGAGAGAGAGAGAGAGAGAGAGAGAGAGAGACGTTAAAGAAGAAAATAAGTGGTCGTGATCTCTGTTGTGCTTCGAAAATTAATCCTAGCCATTCCGTAAGCTACTATTGGAAACAAAAATGAACGGCTTAGATTTATAGAAACTCTAAACACTCTCTTAACCATAAGATTAGAAATGAAAATGTTAGGATTTATAAGGGATTGAAAAATTGCTCTTCCTTATTATATAGATACTTTTTGCTTTTTTCCGATTACATGCATCATAAAAAAATTATGTCACATTTTCCCTCTAGGGTGTTGACTTCAATTATTTTCTGAAAAGTCACATATATGGATTATGAAAGAACAATGCACATCACGCGCGAAGAACAATGAAAGAAATAAAGCAAAGAACAATGAAAGAAATAAAGCACATCACTCGAAGAACAATGAAAGAAATAAAGCAAATAGGAAAGACAGAAATTTTTATGTGCATGGTAGGTACCCCAACTGTGTAATTGAATACATTTCCGACTCACAAAAGTTTTCACTATGTATCAAATAAATAGAGTATAGATCACATTGCTTGCAATTGCACTAAGACAAATATTATTTGCAAGCTATAATACTTCACAAACCCTATCGACTTCACCGAGAAAGTTGAACCTCGAATTAATAGTCAACAGAGTGTAACCAAACCGAATCAAACTTCACAAGTCCAACGTACAGCTTAAAATTTTAAAACTCCTAAAATAGTAACCAAACCGAATCAAACTTCACAAGTCCAACGTACAGCTTAAAATTTTAAAACCCCTAAAATAGACTAGCATGAAAAGATGGAAAGTATGTTTTTGACAGCGAAAGTATCCACATGCAAGCCAACTTGACTTTCTTTTGATTCGTCTACCTTTTAACGAGCAGGATTCTCTCTCAAGAACCAAAAAATTTCTAGAGGGAAAAAGTCAAAAGTCCTTAACTACCTTTTCATATATATTACGATTTTGATTAAGTTACTCAATGTCTTTGCAAGGTCAGTGTTTGAAACAATACGCCATGAGCAAATTCTAGAAGCTGTTTACCATGACTTTGAGAGCTCTTCGTTGGAGTATTATTTAAGGCAAAGTCTAATAATTAAATTTTTTTAGTACTCGTGTTAATTTATTTAATTTTCCTCAATAAAAAATTATGCTCACTAAATATCTAGATGAAAAAAATGTAACGGCTGTGTGCAAAGTGGGGACATACGGTTAAGCGAACACAAACAAATCCAATAGTCAACATAGAGATAAATATGCAACCGTTTACAACCGTTCACATTTTGTGAGTTGTGCCATGCACGTAAAAAGTGTTAGAAGTATTAAATTAATTTTCTTGTATATCCCTAAACGCTAGAGATCTTACCCAAGTAATATTGCCTCTTCGTGTTCTCCTCATTCTTTTCTTGAGAAATCCTAAAAGTGGACAATATGAACAATCCGTTCAGTTGTTAGGCATGTGTGAGAAATTTAATCTTGGAAAATGTGAAGTACGAATTAAAAGAAAATGAGCTTGGCAATAAAACTAGAATTACTCATTCTCAATTGAAAAGTGTTTTTCATAGGAAAGTTGAAATTATGGATTCCACGACTTCCTTGGTATTGAAACAAAGAAAGTAACGTGAAAGTTAATTTTCCCATCATTTCCATGCAACTGAACTGGGCCAGAGGCAAGTACCAATGCTTTCATTTTTTGCTCCAAAAAGCAGTAATATTGGAGAAGGATTTTTCTACGATAGTTTTCCAAATGAATATGTAGCAAAAATGAAAAAAAAAAAAAGGGAATTCATCTGAGCCACTAATTTTATTTTCTGGGTAACTATTCTGGGCATGTTGCGGAAAACATGAAAGCAACGTATAAAAAGGACCAAATCAATTTAATTAGTCTTTTGAAACGTGGAGTTAGGAAGAAGTTGTGTATGAAACCAACTAAAAACCAACTACCCAATGATACAGCGGTCAACACAAGGAAAAAGTGTATTACTGTAATTGATTGTTGCAGAAGCCTACGATTCTTCTAACCTAATAATAACTTTCCTCAGCGGGCAAGTAAACTTCTTTAATTACCAATCAAGCACAGTGTAACATAGGTTACTTGCAAGAATCAAATTTGTCAAAATGAGATCATTGATGATGCAACTTATACGCAATTAGTGGCTAGCTCATGCGGTAGAGCTCTTGAATGCCCAACACTGCATCCCGGGATCGAGTCTCATTCCCCCCTCTCCCATGTAATAGATTAAGAATGACGAATGACAAAAAAAAAAAAGATGATGCAACTTATACCAAAAATAGTGTTGTCGAACAGTAATTCTATGGTCCACGAAAAGTATGCCCGAAAATGAAATTAGTGATTGGGATTTAGTTTGATGTGTAGGACTAGAACATTTAAGTTAATCTGAACCATTGATTTTTCTTTCGGGAACATTTTCGGGGACCTAGCATTGCTGATATTTGAAACATGTTGTGTGGTTGTTCTTACTCATTCTCCAATATCTGTGCATGTAACTATTTTTCATCTCCATTTCGATCAACAAAGGAAAGGATTGAAAATTACTTATAAGATTTCCAATAGAGAAAGATTGAAGACGTGTAGAGCCCTGACGAAAATGTACTTGGAGTAGTTATATTGACCCTGTTCGTTTCCCAGTTTAGTTTTAGTTTTGATGACATCATCATTTCCCTCATTCTCTCTATCTTTCTCCACTCATTACACTTGATGACATCATCAAAACTAAACTAAACCAAACTAAACTATCTAACCAAACACAGCCATTATGTTTGTAGTCAAAGTAGGGATTGTTCCAGGAATTGACTTATTTCTAAACTGACTTATTGCGTTTTACGGGACAGGTTATTCTCTCAAAGTACATCAACTCAAAAAGCCAACTTAAATCAGTTCATGTTCAGTTTCCGGAACAAGTTACATTGGAGTACATTTTTCTTTTAAAAAAATAGTTGAAGCCAGCAATCAACACACGACAATCCTCTTTCGGCGTGATAAAAAAAACCCCTACCTACAAAAGAGCCCTAGCCGGGACCAATAACGCAAAAGACCAAGCACTGGTTGCTCCCGATTAAGATGGACCCAAGTCATACCTAATCCCAAACCTCACTCGGGACAAAGTAACAGGAAACTGGTGAGTTAAAATTAATAGGCACACGTCCAAGAGAATCGAATCGAAAAAGTGTTAGAAAAATCACAGTGGCAATCCGAATTTCAAAGAATAATTTCGTATATCACAGTTAATATCAAATTACATGAACAGATTACGATGTGAACGAACTGGAAGTTACAGAAACTGTAAAACAGAAATACGAACTGTAGATACGCCGAGTCGTGTGTAACCACACTCTCTTTAACAAAGATGCGTCGCCTGCCGTGGGTGTTGTAGGTTGTACCGACGTCTTCGTCCCAGGATACAACGGCTAGAACCACGACCACCGGAACACCACCGCTGGAAGCCTTGGCGAACTGTAACTTGCATCTGCCTCTCTCTCTCAAGAACGATTTCTGGAGTATATGTGTTGCACGAAAACTGATGATTAAACCAATTGGCAAAGCTACCAATTTATAGCTGAAGGAGGAGCTGCAACATAGAAGACGAGAATCAATGGGGAGCCTCCCCAATGAATACGGGAATCAATTCTGCCAATGAATTCTGCAGAATAAAAACTCCCACGCAATAATGTCGCATTTGAATTCTGGAAGAAAACTGCCACAGAATTTGAACGCCATCAAGTCTCATCATGGAGGGGTTTAACTCGTGTATTAACTAGCGTATTTGATCACGCGCATCTCACACTTCGTGGGATCCCTTTGGTTGCCTCGTAAGACCCTCCAAATGCCCCGTTTCATTCACATCAAATTTCCAACAAAAAGAAGTGTACAATAGTGACTGCTAAATTAGCCACAACATATGTTGTAGGGGTCTACGTATAACGAATTACCGTAGTAAGTACACCTAGTAACCAGATATACCTAGTATGAAATTGATAAATTAATGGGATCTGATCATACATACGTTAAGTGCATCAATACAGAGTTAATTAACTAATAATAACAAGAATTTGAGCAACTTGGTTGAAGGATAACATTTTAAAAGACATGCTTCTGAATTCTCTTCAAAACCTGAAACTAATGTATTAACAATTAATTACTCAGAAAACTAGATTTGATAAATTTCTTTTCTTTTCTTTTTGCTGTTAAAAATATTTTTTTTAAAAACTGATTTTTTGTTTTTTGTTTTTTTGTTTTAGCATCGTTACACCTAATTTTCTGAATATACTTTCCCAAGTTGCACGGTTCAAAATTAATTAAAAAGTTTTGTTTTGGGCAAAGTAGTAAAAAACAAGAAGACCTATTATGGACACTATTCGTCACCCGAGTACATTTTCCCAAGAAGCAGAAACAAATACAGTATCTCGTCAAAAAAATTTCTTGGACATATATATTATAGAAGAACATGTTTTTCTCCAACCACAACGACAACCAAAATTATTACCCGTAACTTCGCAGTACTTTAGTGCTGATAGCCTGATACACTACCACTAGCCTAATATTATTCCACGCCCCCGGACTACGTACCATGGGCTATTTCCACAAGAAACTCTCAACAAATCACGTGGCGGCAAATTTTACATATGGAGCAACGGGTCCGGGGGCTCACTACATGCGTGTAGTGAGCTCCATCGGCCGTCCGATCGATGATCAACAATCCGGAAAAATTGGGGTTAAAGTAAATGTTAAACTGTTTTTTAAAGTGTAAGATGATTCAAACCGTTGATTGCTGATCAGACGGCCGAGGAAGTTCACTATACACATGTAGAGCTCCCTCACTACAGGGCCCCAGTTCCGTGGAGCGCGCAACAACATAGACATGGGACACAATCGAACAAAAACAAAAAGAAAAACAACTTAGGACATGGGATGTACGTAATTTAGTGGTAACTCATTGGCCCAGGGTAGGACATGGGACACAATCGAACAAAAACGAAAAGAAAAAAAAAACTTGGTTGTGGTGTCATGCATGTACGATTACCAGTTTGTTAACTAGGTTGTTTGTTGAGACTAAGTTGACCTGCAGATGCTCCAGCAAATTATTGGTTTGTTAGTGTTACAAAGTACATTTCTTTGTCAACAATGAGTAGGCACTCACGTTGCTGGAGCAGCTATTTTGTCCAAACATGTTATTCGCACAAGTTATCCTACAAAAGTTCCTTCTTTTTCCAAAACCCTTTTCTATGTATGGACCATAAAAAGCATATATTTTGTCCAAACATGTTATTCTCACAAGTTATCCTACAAAACTTCTTCTTTTTCCAAAACCCTTTTCTATGTGTGTGGACCATGAAAAGCATATATACAAACCATCATACAATCATATATCTCATACCGTATATACGTATTCGTAAATCATAGTAGCATGTTGCTTGTTAATGACAACGTTGTTAGAATATCGATTAACATAGGTCTCGGGAAAACAGAGTTGGCAAGTATACGTACGTATCTTTTTCAGGTCAAACAATACTCTCGTGTTTGAATAAGGATGAACTAATTCAATTCTTAATAAAGGAATTAGCACGTACTGTACATGTAAGTACCGTTCAAGGTGAGAAAACTATATTTTCATCCTCTTCTAGATTTTTACTTTCTGATAAAAAGCATTGGAATACTTAGAAGTTGACTACAAAGTACAAATAATAATCACAAAATTGGCATTAAACTATTATGTATATTTCACATAAACCTAGAACTAATAGTATAATATCTCTTGACTGCAGTGAACTTTCCCTCTTTCTCTATTTGTGAAATTATATGATTTCTATGATTAGCTCGTAGTCGCAATTACTCCTACTGATGGATTATTGCTAAATTTACTGAAGTATAGGCTACATTATATAGAAGCATGCCTTTCTGGTAATACCATTAAACAAGTATTGAAAATTCAAGTGATTACTGATGGAGTGTCTCCTAATTGTTTGGACATGGCATTTGAAAGAACAGGTTTCGATAATCTAGAAAATCCCTCGTGGAAGGCAGAAATTGAAGAATTGTCGGAGAGAAGATTCAAGTTTGCATTAAACCACATGTTGTACGATCGCTTTTCTACCATCTCTCCTAAACATATGGTGTTAGGGATGATTTCAATTAAGTCTTTTATGACATTCGATATCGCACTCGTAAGTCTGTTTTTAGAGTGGTCACAGGGAGTGGCTTGTGCAGCCAAATCTACAAGGGCACTCCGGATCCAACAATCTCTCCCTTCCCGCTATTCAAACCCATCACCTCGTTGCTCAAATACCGCTTGTCTAACCACATTTCCACTATCTCTCCTAAAACCAATTGGTGTTATGGAGGGTTTCAATTAAGTCTTTTATGACATTCAACATTGCACCTGCAAATCTGTTTTTATAGCGATTGTAGAGAGTGGCATTGTGTAACCAAATCTATGTGGGCACTCCGGGCCCAGTACATGTAAACTACAACAGGTTTCTAAGTTGCTCACCAATTTGTACTATTTCATGTTGGCTAGGAAATGTTAATAGTTGTCATGATATGGGAAATGCTATCACCCTGTTTGGCAGCCGGATTTGGTACTCGGATTTTCCCTACAGCCGGATTTGTAATCCCGGGCCCATGCTAATCCCCCGTTTGGAATGCCATTTTGTTCCCTGACTTGTTTCACTGTTTGGACTGGAAATTCGGCTTCACCTTCGTTAGCCAACGACAGCCCTCACTCTGTCGTTAGCTAAGAAGGGGTGATTTGGTTGATTTTATACCGTTTCTACCCCTCCAAATCCGGGTGATTTGGGGGTTTTGAGGCTATCATACGATCCAAATACTTCATCAAAACCCAAAACCCAAAACCAAAATTTTGGAGAAGAAGCGAGGGGAGAGAGAGAGAGAGAGAGAGAGAGAGAGAGAGGGGAAGAGATTGAAGAAGACGATCCTGCTCCGTCGGCGTGGCGAGGGTCGAACTCCTCCGCCGGCGTGGAGAGTGACCGATGAGGATGAGCGACTATCTGTTGGAGATCAGACAGAGTGGGGGTTTTCCTTTTGGACAGAGAGCATTTTTCTTTTCCCCCTTCTAGATCGGAAAGTGGCCGGAAATTGGACATCGGAATCTCTTTTTCCCCATTCTCGCTCTGTTTTTCATTATCTGGAATAGAGAGAGAGAGAGAGAGAGAGAGAGAGAGAGAGAGAGAGAGAGAGAGAGAGAAAGAACTTGAAACAATACAGAAGTATTGAGAGGGTGTATAATTATCCAGTGTATGCAATTGGCCCACCCAGGGTGTTCCCTCTAAATCCATCCAAACACTTGTTAAAATTGTTAAATCCATCCAAACAATTGGCCCACCCAGTTTTAACAATTAGTTTAAATATAAGATAATGTAGTTTAAATAAGATAATGTAGTTTAAACAATATTTCTTACTGTAATAGAAAAATGATCTACTACATTATTATTATTATCTATTATCTAATATTTATGTTAGTTTAAACATTATCTATTATCTACTGTAATAGATACTGTAGTTTAAACAATTTTAAGATAAAATCAAAATATTTTATCCTCAAATGTTATATTTAAGATAAAATATTTTTTTAAACTTCTAATATAGTTCAAATATATTTATGTATTTATTGTAATTATTATGTATTTATTGTAATTATAATGAAATTTATCTATTTTGTTTATTAAAATAGTAAATCGGGGGCAATTAAGTCATTTGTCCTCTTATCCACCCTCTAAATCCCCCTTCTCAAAATACCATCCAAACACTCATTTACAAATCCACCCTTCTTAGGAGGTGGGTCCACCCTCATTACAAATCCACCATCGTTACAAATCCACCTTCAAATTCACCTTCATTACAAATCCACCTTCAAATTCACCCTCATTACAAATCCACCCAAAATCATCTCCGGCATCCAAACGGGGTGTATTAGAAGTAAAAAGGAATGACCGAAGGTTTTGTCGCATCGAAGCCCGGATCTGACCTGAAAACGCTCCTAACCGAATCCCTTCCTTCGGGTTTCTATGCTCTTCTGATGGAGCTAGGGTTGGCAATGGGTCGGCTTGGTTCAGGTATTGCCATATTCGAACTCATTACCCGAAACTAGATGAGTACCCAGAACCGAACCGAAAGAAAATTGAAACCATAACTAAACCAATAGGGGATCGGTTCGGTTTCGGGTACTCCCCGTTAAATTAGAAAACAAAATAAAAACAAAATAATTATGAATGAAATTAAAATATGAAAATCAGTTAAACTAGAAATGCCACAGATCCGTCAATTAAAAAGGTATGCAGATATGCATCTAGATATTTTAAATGCAAAACTAATATTACATCTAAGTAGAAATTCAATGCATTGAAGCTATAAACAGGCTAAACTTCTACATATGAAGGGTAATTTTGTAATTACACATAACCAGCTCAAACCAGAACCGAACCGAACCCGTTCGGCACCCACGGGGAATATTTTAGTTATGGTCCGGGGAATAAAACCGGTTATGGTTTGAGTACCCATCGGTTCGATCGAAATTGCCATCCCTAGATGGAGCAGAAAGAATAAAAAAAAACTACCCACATGGAAACTGGCATGGACAACGGCATTGCTCCTGATTAAGATGGACCAAAGTCCTACCTAAACCCAAACCTCACTTGGGACATAGTAACAAGAAACTGGTAAGTTGAAATTAATAGGCACGGGTCCAAGAGAATCAAACCGAAAAAAGAGTGTAAAATAACAAAATATGTTGTAGGGTAACGAATTACTGAATCCGCATGAAAACACAAAGGCTTTGTATACGAATGAGGTTTCACTGTTCACAAACTCTACCCTTCAACAAGGTGGGATGGATTAACAAACCATTTTTATGACCTAGCTACCTAGGCCAAGTTACACTTGGGAACCAGATGGACTTAGCATGAAATAAAGTAATAGGGTCTGATCATACACACGTAAGTGCATTAATACAGAGTTAGCAAATAATAGCAGAATGTGAGCAACTTGGTTGAAGGATAACATTTTAGAAGACAGCTTCTGATTCTCTTCAAAACCTGAAAATAATGTAACAATTAATTACTCAGCAAACTAGATTAATAAACTATTATGTATCCTTCACATAAACCCATAACTAATTTATATCCCTAGCTAGACTGCAGTGCACTTCCCTCTTTCTCTATTTGTGTAATTATATACTAATTTATATGATTAGCACGTACGTGTACTCGCAATTAACATGGGCAACTTGGCATGCATTATTGCTATATTTGTTGTAGTATAGGCTACAACAGATGCATGGCTTTCTGGTCAGGTGATTACTGATGGAGTATCTCCCAATTGTTTGAACATGGCATGTGAAAGAACAGGTTTCGATAAACCAAAAAAAACCTTCGTGAAAGGCAGAAATTGAAGAATTGTCGGACAGACTATGCATGCACAAGAAAGCAAGACTCAAGTTCAGATGTTTTGGGGTTTTTTCTTTACCCTATAGCATTCACTCTTCATCTATTTGTTACTCCCACTCAAAACAAAAAGGGCTGAACAGAGTTTAGAGTCTTTTAGAATTTAGATGAAACCACGTGTTGTCGGATCGCTTTTCCACAATCTCTCCTAAAACTTATTGGTGTTAGGGAGGATTTTAATTAAATCTTTTATTGCATTCGATATCGCACTCGCAAGTCTGTTTTTAATGGGGTCGCGGGGAGTGACATTATGTATCCAAATTCATGAGGGTACTCCGGGCCCAACAGACGTAAGATACAATAGATTTCTGAGTTGCTCAATAACTTGTACTATTTCATGTTGGCTAGGAAATGTTACTAGTTGTCATGATTTTGTTGTTAACATTGGCGCACCATGTGAGCAGAAGGAATGACTTGATGTCTTGTGGCATTGAAGCCCGGATCTGATGTGAAAACACTCCTACCCAAACCCCTTCCTTCTGGTTGCTACGCTCTTCTGATGGAGCAGAAGGGACAAAAATGACTACCCATATATGGACAAATGCATTCCAACTCCGCTCCTATTTTGTTTTGACGAGCTATATTCCATAATGTAATCATAGGGATAGCTGATGACTTAGAATTCAGATTTGCCGTCACTAGCAAAATGGATAGATCGCCACTGTCTCCAGAAATGCATGTAATAAGGTGAGTTCGTAACTATCTTTTCAGGTCAAAACACTCTGATGTTAGGATAAGGATGAACTAATTCAATTCTCTATTGTAATAAAAGAATGATTAGGTACTAATCAACTAGAAATGCATGTAATCTTATCTGCCATATATGATATGTAAGTAATGTTTGAGGTGAGAAAACTATATTTCATCCACTTCTAGATTTGTACTTTCTGATCAAAAGCATTGGAATAATTAGAAATTGACTACAAAGGACAAATAAGGATCATCAATTTGCATTAAACTATTATGTATCCTTCACATAAACCTTATAACCCATATAATATCTCTACACAGCAGTGCACTTCCCTCTCCCTCTATATCTATCTATTTATTATACCATTAGCACATGTACTCGCAACAACTCCGATCCACATAGTATTCCTGCAGGAACATCGATATTAGTTACATAATAAGATTGACTTGGGATGCAACCATTTCAGGTAGTATATAGACTACATGGGATGCAACCATTTCAGGTAATACCATTAAACAAGTACTCAAAATTCAGGTGATTCCTGGTGGGGTGTCTCCAATTATTTGGACATGACATGTGAAAGAACAGGTTTCGATAAACCAAAAACCCTTCACGAAGGTAGAAATTCAAGAATTGCTGGGGACTATGCAAGGTTAAGTTTCACAAGAAATCAAGATTGAAGTTCAGATTTTTTAGGTTTTTTGTTTACTGTTATTATATTTTTGACTGCCACTAAAAAAAATAGGCTGACTAGAGGTGGGAGTCTTTTAAATGATGCCACAAGTAAAAATACAACAGGTTTCTAGGTTGTTCATAACTTGTATAATTTCATGTTGGCTATTAGTTGTCATGATCCTATTGTTAACATTGGCACATCACGTCAAATTACGAATTCAGATTTGACAGAAGTAGTGGATAGTAAGCCAGAAGGTTATTGCTGGAGTCTGGAGGCCACATGGGGTTGCTATCCTCTTCTCACGGAGCAGAAAGGATACTAAAACTACCCGTATGGAAATTAGCATGGACTATGGCATATTCCACTTCTAAGGTTATTGCTGGAGTCTGGAGGCCACATGGGGTTGCTATCTTCTTCTCATGGAGCAGAAAGGATACTGAAACTACCCATATGGAAATTAGCATGGACTATGGCATATTCCACTTCTGCTCCTATTTTGTTTTGCTGAGCTATTCCATAATGTATTGGTAGGGATAGCTGATAAATTAGATTTCAGTTTTGCCTTTGCTAACAAAAATGGATAGAGCGCCAATTTCACTAAATAGATAGATATTTTGAGTATCTAGCACTGCTGAAATGGAAAACATGAAAGCAACGTATAAAAAGGGCCAAATCAATTTAATTAGTCTTTTGAAACTTGTGTATGAAACCAACTAAAAACCAACTACCCAATGACACAGCGGTCAGCAGAAGGAAAAAGTCTATTAACTGAAATGTTGGGTACCGCCTATTCTACGTGCATGGTTAGTTAATTGATTTCATTTTGCCTTCGCTAACAAAATGGATAGAGCGCCAGTCTCTCCAAAAGAAAACAATTATTATGATTCTTTCAGGGGTGCCGTAGAAGGTAGAACAACGATTATTGTTGATTGTGTCCTATTCTTAGTCCTTTCCTTCACCAATCGTACAGTGAGCTAATAGCGTCATGACAGACTGTAACTTGGACAAAACCACCATTTTCTGAGACAACGGCTCTACCCAGAAAAACTCAATTTCTGTTGTTTGAATATAACATTTTGTGAATCATGAATTTAGGTATAGTTTTCCTTCAATAGGATTCCAATAGCTTACACCAGAAAACAACAGATACTGAGAATAATACACAACATAAAATCCTGGTCATGGAAAAGTTAATTATACTTGACGTTCAGAGCATCCATCTGATGGATGGGAGAAGGAGACTCCTCAAGGCTGAAAGGCCTTCTAGTCTTGTACTCCAACTTGTATCTTAAGCGAAAAAGAGTATAGTTCAAAAATGTTACTTTTTCTTAATCTTAGCTTGAAGTTCTCACATAGTGTACTGCTCACTCTTTAATGTATCTGGTTTCTTTGAGTAGACAGCTTTGCTATTAAGCAGACAGAAATTCAGTACCCTTTCTCTTTCGGTTAATCCTCAATCTCAAGCCAAAGGAAGAAATAGAATCCACTAAAGGAGGATCAATAGAACAGAAATGCGATTGGAATATCTCAGATTCTTATACACTCTTTGAGATTTTGTGGTTCAAGCCTGTGTACTTTCTAGTTTAAGCAGAGATTCAACCAGCATAGTTGTATATGATATGGGGATTGGCACTGTTCTACCTTTAGCTTTTTGAACGAGATTTTATATCAATTTTACGTAAAAATCAGCTAAGAGGCCCAAAACAACTGATGTAGGACACATGACTAGCAACCCACCTTATGTTATCCTAAAGGGCTATGCTTGCAAAGCCCATCTTTTCATATCAATTTTACGGACAAATCAGCCAAATTAACTGGTGTAGGACATATGACTGGCAAACCCACCATATGCTATCCTAAAGGGCCATGCTTGCGAAGCAAATCTTCCATCTCTACTTCGTTGTGTTATCCAGCAGTATCCACTTTTTTTCTTTTTGCTCAGTAGTATCCACTTTACTATAGTTATTTCCATGGCAACTTAAGCTTATAACTTTGTATGTAGACCTTTCTCGTATGAAATATCAATTTGGCTTTTACTAAATACTTTCCAACTTGTTTTTGACTGTATGAGTTATCATAGCATAATTTATTTAGTTGAGTGATTATTGTGGAGCTCCTGGGGCCTTCTCCACCACACATTTATGCGGGAGCCACACACTTGGTGGTGGAGCCCACACCAATGTGTGGTGGAGAAGTTATCTGAATCACCACGTGGCGGTGCTCATGGAGCAAATAATAATAATAATTTTTTTTTATCTTTACTGGATTATTTGATTTCTAAATAACTTTGACAGAGCAACAAAAGTCCTACAGGAAAAATTTCTAACAATTAACGCAACCATGCAAATTAACAACATATAGCTTCTCTTCAGACCAGTACTTGAATCTAAGACTGATTCGCATGTTCGTTGTTATATTTCTATTAGAATTGAGAGCACAAACAGGAGGAACTCTACTTCATCATTCCAAGGTACATTCCCATACCTATTACAAATTTACAATGACGCAAATTGAAATTTCTACATCTACTCAAAAGTGACAAAACTGCTGGATTCACTTAATACCCATCATAGCATACAACATAATTAAGATTCAAGGCATAAGAAACACTCAACCTTAAGAATATAAGTCACCGTATTTGGAGATCAAAGCTGAACAGTTGCTTTCTCTCCCAATAACCCAAATACTCTAAAAAGCACAAATAGACCCCAGTGAACAACGCAACACCCTGTAAAAAAAATGGATTTCAAAGGAAAAACAAATAAGATACTAGAATGAAACTACGGTCTTAATAAACCATACGCAAATTTTGGGCACAGAAATGAGAAGTATAGCTTAAGCACCTTACTGGAAATCGTAGACAAGAGTAACCTACAACTCATCGAAAAGCTGAAAATCGGACAATACCCAATTGAATTCACGAGTTGATTACCATTTTGCACCGATCAAATTGCCCTAACAACTCATGTTCCCGAAACCCAACAATAAATTGAGCCAACCCTTCAAGAAACAGAGCAGCCTGATAAACACTAGTAACACCCATAATATCAGACAAGACACTCCTTCTTAACCTATTAGCGTCCAAGAAAACACCTGTCATCTCATCCATCTCCACCTCCATAGCCTCCTCAATCACCCCCTTCACATCCTCCTTCTCCCTCTTCCCCCACTCCACCCCAAGCCTTTCCACAAACACCTTCTGTGCATCCCTAAACCTGGCCGAAATAGCAGGCACCATGAGCCTCAACCCACACTCAATCTGCTCGACACGACTCGTTAAACCCGACGATGGAATCTCCCATGCCGTCACAACCTCCCAATTCTTCCCAACCAAATCAAGATTCAATCTTTCATCACTTTCTTTATCCTCATATTCCTCGTCTTCGTCGTTGAGAAACGATCGGAGAAGGTTAGTGAAGAGGTAAGGGTGGAGGTCGCCTAGCCAGAGAAAGGGTATCTCGAGTGGGTTACGGTAATCGGGGTAGAGGAGTTGTGCGACGTCGTTTTGGGAGGATGCGGCGAGGTCGAGGGCAGAGTAGTAGGATTGGAAGTGGGTGTGGATTGCGTCGACATGGGTGGCGAGGAGGGGGAGGGAGGAGGTGGTGGACATGGAGTGGCGGAGGAGAGGGAGGAGGGTTGTTTTCAGGGTTTCGACCCATTCGGCATAGAAGTTCTTGAATGGGCGATGTGTTTTCTTGCGGCTGAAGAGAGCTGTCAACAAAAAAAATGAATCGAAATTCGTTAGACACACAAAATTCGTATCTTTATGTATGTATAGAGAGAAAGGGATAGGGTCTGGAAAGAAGATGATATACTGGAGAGAAGATGGTATACTTACAAACTGATTTGAACATCTTGGGAAAGATGCGGTTCTGGGATGGATTGTTCTTGGGTTTTTCTTCTTCGATGAACAGGAGAGAGAAGAAGGGAGGAGGGAGAGAGAGAGCGTATGGAGGGAAATGGGGGGTTTAAAACGGTGAGTCGGTTGTGACAGACGGGCTAAACTCTGGGATGAGCCCATGGAGTGTAGTGTGTACAAGCCCATATACGTTATACGCAAAGATTTTCTTGGAAATTTTGGACCAATAGATTTGGAATTTATTGGTTGATTGGTGCACTTCCAACTTTTGCCTTAAAGACAGAAATGAGAAATGTAATCACTAGTAAAAGGTCAATTTTTTTATAATTAAGTTCGAATGTCAGGGGTGTCAGGGTTGCTTATGTGCACCTCGACTAATTTCATCACCAGTCTGGTTGAAGACAAACCATCCAAACCAGGACGCCCATATACATTATATGCAGAGGTTCTCTTGGAAATTTTGGACCAATAGATTTGAAATTTGCTAGTTGATTGGTGCACTTCCAACTTTAGTCTTTGACAGAATTGATAAATGTATCAAGTAGTAGAAGGTCAATATTTTTTATTTTTCGGTTTGACTGTGAGGGTGTCTGTATCAGCTTACGCACACCTCGACTAATGTTATCACCGATTTGGTCGAAGATAGACCATCCAAACCGGGATAAAGTTATTCACAAGAAATTACCCTCTTGCGATCTGACTTAAAATTCGAACCATGATCAATTATGTAGGCTAGCTAAGCAGGAGTGGTAGATTAAACTATCCCATGTTATTGTTGGCTCAAAGAAATTACTAAAATTTCTATGCAGTCCTTGACAATGGCATAGTTAGGATCTATAACCACAAAATTGACTTAAACTCAAAACTAAATTATTATATTTTACTGCTTGACCGTTCGGGTGATTAATAAATTAACTTAGAATTTCGTCCCAAGCGTAGGACTATCGACCGGTGCAGCACAATAAATCCGGAAGTACCGGAGTCGAACCACAGAGACGGTCTACGGTGTTGACCCAAACAATGCTAGCTATACGTTTGTAATTGGCTCTCAGGTAGCCACCCCTTGCTCAATTGGTTTAATTAATTATCTAAATTGAACTAATTTAACTACTGAACTCTGAATTTAAACAGGAGAGCACAGCCGTGGGCACTACGGTGCCCGCAACTAGTCTAATCCACATTCACTCGGGCCACAATTATTTAATTAATAGGTTTAAAAATATGGAAATAGTTCCTAACAAGTGCACACCACTTGTCACCAATTCCTGCGCAATTTAGAATGGGCGATGCCCGGGTTTTGTTTGCTAGAAAAGTTCCGTATTCAGAAACTGCGCATCAATTAAAGTGATTCGGCACCGAGGTGGAATATGAATCAGCCTAGCCACGGGACACCTTGTCCCGCGGCCGCACTCAATACGACTACTCACACATATTAAAATAAATTGCAGAAATCAAAATAATCTTAGATCTAGACATGCTTGGAATTAAAATACGAAGAACAATGGAGAACAATACCGTAATTGCAAAGGAAGAAACTCAAATTTGATTATCAATCCGCAAAGTAACAAGGCTCTGGAAATCTGGAAGTTAAACTTGAATGCGTAGAATGCTGAAGTAAAACTGTAGCCGAACTCCGAAAAATAATAAAACTAAGAACAATTCGTGGAACCCTACTTAGCCCCAAAAACGGGGTATTTATATCCCTTCCCGAAGTCAAAATCCGTAACAAAGTCAAAAACCAATTTTAACGCACTCGGTATCGATACAGGAGAAGTCCTGTATCGATACCCATACGTTCTGTTCGCGGATGATGCATCGGGTATCGATACAGGACAATCCCTGTATCGATACCGAGACCTCTAAAATGCAATTCCAGCTGTTTGGTCGTCCGTGCTTGGGTCCCACCGGTTTCCATCATGCCCGATGCCTTGTGTTCATTTTACGCGCACTTTTCCGACCTGTTTCCTACAAAATAGACACAAACACCAAAAACAAAAGACAACACCGCATCAAGTGGAAAATGAAATAAAACGCGCCTCTAACGCGCTAATTCGCCCTACTTAGGCGCTTATATCTTGAGATATTGCGCGCCTATCACACCCCCCAACTTGAGCGTTGCTAGTCCCGAGCAACGAAAAGAATAAAACACATAAATAAAAGGATAGATCTTTTAAACCCCCGGGCGGCCCCGGTAGGACGAGTGAAGTCTCGTGAGGGTTTTCAGCAGTGATAACCCACAAAACACAAAGGACTCAGACATTTGAATGCAACTCTACCCAATCAATAGCTTCTTGAAACACTACAGTGACTGTCAGGCAAGTCAAAGGCAAGATATTTCATCCATGGACAAAGTTAAACAAGTGAACTTCGCAGCATACTTAGCACCAAAATTAATCCTCTCACCTACGATCGGATAGGGATTTATCACATAACATGCGTGAAAGTGAGAATCACACATAGAAATTCACTAATCCCGAAAACAGTTCACACAATATCAATAGCCCGGTGTGTCTCTAAAACTCACCCCTTCCCCTAATGATTAATCTTTTTCTCTTTTTTTTTTTCTCTTGTGGTCGTGCAATGCCTGGATCTGTCGGGCTTTCTAGTTGACCCATGTAACGAGCTTTAGGTCGGTCATCCCCAAGCCAAATGGCCTTAGGGTACCAGGTTCAAAGACCCCTCAGACTTAATTGCTCGAGTCAAAAAGGCTTTAGGGAGAGACCCAGACTAACCACATTTAACCAATGCCTTCACAAGGTCTATCCATCTTGTAATGCGAACAATACGGTGGGAGCAAACCCCGATTGCCCGAATACTCAACGAACGCCCGGATAAGCAATACCAATTTAGCGCACAATGTAGGAAAGGGGTTCCAATTAGCCCGTGGGCGCAATCAACTAACACCGAAATATCAATAATATGTAAACCAAATTCAAGGCTAGTGAATGCTCAGAGTGGGACAGTGTGCGTGAAAAACATGAACTCAAGTGATCAAACACTATCCAACTATAGATGATACGGCTAACTGGGTGCTTCCTAAACATCATGTTCACGAGATTAAGTCTATTCATGAAATCGTATCGAGACTCCGACTCGCACAACAACCATTATAGCGCTAATTAGCAATCATCAACCAAGAATAGTTACACCCCAAACATCCAATTTTTGTTTTTTTTTTTTTTTTGAAAAAAACAAAACAAAATGAAAAACATGTACACCCTCCCCCCAACTTAGAACATGCTATGTCCCCAGAGCATGGAGACATTAAAATTGAAAGAACAAGGGGAAGAACTGGACCTCCGGGTGGCAGCCAACCACCATGACCTCGGCCGATATACGAGGAATTTCAGGTACGCTCACCGTGCAACCTGCAAAACACGTCAGTCCAGCCCGGCACGTGGTATCCGGGCGTACACAGAAAAACCAAAAAGCAAGAACAGAACAAAAGAAAATACACCACCACTTCCGTCACGTGAAAGACACGGGTACTACTTTTCTCCCTAATTTCTCACTTAAATTTGGGTAGAGAAGGTCATCATAACAATCCCGGGTAAGTCATGACTCAACAGGTTAAATTACTCAAGGTTGTTCCTTAAAGAAATCAAAGCCAATCATCTTTTATGACTATCCGAGACACGACAATAAGATTGTTAGAAACCCAGATACACAAATTTAAGGCTAGAAATTAGGTGGCTATACCGGACCATTAAAAACTTTTTTTTTTGAAAACTGAAAAACAAACACGAATATAAAAATTGCCCTTACTAACCGGAGCTGGGCACACGATCCTTCTTTTAATAGCGGCGTGCGAAGCTATGAAAACCCAAGTCAATGATGGGTACCCCTAATACTAGAGGCCGGGTCCACACTTAATGAAAAGCATGGTACGTGTAAGCTACCCGTCAACAACTTCCTCTCTTGATCTTCCTCAAGGGATGAGGAGATCACAACCGGATAAGTATCATTGCCCTTCAACAAGGCGTATTCAAGCGTGTCCGGGAGAGGCTTCAACTCTGGTTCAGGGGTGTCCAGGGGCTCGAACATTGGGTCATCAAAGACCCCACAAACTTCCTCTACTGACTCCTCAACTCCTAACATATCTACCAGTTCGACCACCTCTGGAGAATCTAAACATGACGCCTCCTTGGCGGTAAGAGCTATTTCCAGAGGATCCTCATATAAAACTGTATCAATGTGCCCCTGAACGAGTGTGTCAACCAAACATAACTCATCGAACTCCTCCTCATCCTCACCCAAGGTACCGACACTATAGACATCCACCTCCATTTTATCCTCGCCAATAGACAACTGGACCTTGCCAGTTTTGCAATTCATGACAGCATTGGAGGTGGCTAAGAAAGGACGACCTAGGATGATAGGAGTCTTCTCTAAAATCTCAGGATTTAAGCAGGTGTCTAGGACAATAAAATCTGCAGGGAATTGGAACTCACCTACCTGAATCATTACATCTTCTACCACACCCTTGGGCACCCTAACACTCCGGTTTGCCAACTGCAATGTGACAGGAGTAGCTCTCAGATCGCCTAGGCCTAGCCTCAAGTATGCAGAATAAGGGAGCAAATTAACACTCGCTCCCAAGTCTAATAATGCCTTGTCAAAACGCTGACCTGCTATGGCTATGGGAATGGTAGGACACCCTGGATCCTTGCACTTTGCAGGAATCTCAGTCTCAATAATGGAGCTCACTACCTCGGTCAGAACCACATTGTTCTGACTCTTGCGCTTTGGTGTGCAGAGGTCCTTCAGAACCTTCGCACACTGGGGAAAAGACTCAATTGCTTCCATCAAAGTGATAGGGAATTGCACCCTCTTAAAAAGTTCGAGCATCTTATGGTTCCTGCTCTGCTTAGGCTTCACCGCCAGCCTTTGTGGAAATGGAGCTAATGGCATCGCTGGTGGCGTTTGAGTCTTGGGGGCCGCATCAGCAGGCACCACCACCTCAGGTGACCTCTCAACACTCTCAGGAGTTGCGCGTGGTGCATCAACCGGCTCCGGGGGTGGAGCTGGTTTCTGCTTTGGCGGGATGGACTTGTCAATCTCCTTCCCATTTCTAAGAATGGTGACCGACTTGGCCTCCCCCTGATTCTGACCCTGAATATTCGGACCTGAAGAATTTCCCAAGTAATGGGCCCCCGCTGTACTACCCTGGGCTGGGAACTTTCCCTTCTCCTGTTGCATTTGACTAATAATCGCAGTGAGTTGGGACATCTGGGTAGTAAGGGCTCCTATTTGATGCCTTGTCTCAGTCTGAAATGTCATCTGAGACCGCATCATGGAGTTGACACTATCCTCTAGCTTATGGTCACGTGCAGTCATCTGTGAATCACATGGGGGAGGTCCACGGGTGGATGAACCTGCCCCCCTACCAGGCTGTTGCTGGTAGTGGAATGGAAGCCATGCGGAGGCCTGGATGATTGAGACTGTGAAAATTGCTGCGGCGGAGGCGGCGCAAGGAGTTGCGCTTGACCTCCACCTGCGGGTCTAGGGTCTGACCACCAGTCTTTGGGATGATCTCTCCATCCCAGGTTATACGAATTATCCCAACTCCGGACTGCATTGACCTCCTCCTGATTGAACTGACTTGCCCCTTTGGCTGCTAGAAACCCAGGGCAAGCGGTCGCGATATGCCCCTTACATTCACACCACACACAGACTTCCTCTACACTGACCTCATGTACTGGACGAGTCTGCCTAACTTCTAATTCCTCTAGTTTTTGCGCCATTTTTTCAACCTGGGCCTGGAGTCGCTGGTCACGAATGGTAACAGGGATAACAGTGGACCCAAAAGGTCCGGACCGATCAAAATCAGAGGGTTCTAACGCCCTCTGCCTATCTGCTAGATCATCCAGAAAATCCCAACCCTCATCCGCAGTTTTGGACAAGAAGTCGTCCCCTTTACACGAATACTCTATGTGCTGGATTGTCTCAGCGTTGAGACCCAGGTGAAAGAATTCGACCAACTGTATCTTCTCAAAACCAGGGTGTGGCATCCGTAGGAGCAAATCTTTGAAACGCTCCCATGCCTTCACAAAAGACTCTCCCCTCTCTTGCCTAAAACCTTGAATTTGACGCCTTAAACTATTAGTTTTAGCCTCAGAAAAATATTTCCTGTAAAACGCGTCACGCACATGCGCCCATGTGGTGAAGGACTGAGGCTTTTGCATTCTGAACCATCTAAGTGCGCCATCTTTTAAAGTTGCCTCAAACAGCTTGAGGCAGGCATTGTCGTATTGGGTAGTAGACGCCAGGTTGCGCACTAACCCCTCGAACGTCCACACATGTTCGTACGGATCATCAGACTCTCTCCCATAAAAGTTAGGGAGGCTATTCAGGACACCCGGTTTTACAGTGAAGGCATTGCGTGCCTCCTGTGTCTCTCGAGGAAACACAATCGGCCCGGGAGGAGTGGTCCTCTCGGGATTCAAGTGCTGCCTCAACGATGGTTGTTGAATTACCTCCTGGTCTCCCATTTCAAAAGATTCTGGTTCGGAAACTGACTCTGACTCTGACTCTGACTGATAAAGCGGATTACTTAAATTAACTGACTCGAAAGGTAAATCTATGTAGAGTCCACTAATGGGAATGGACTCCGACCGACTCTCTACTGACTTTGACGAAGAATTTGAAGACTCTGACTGACTCGACCTGTTCTCTATCTTAACCAAGCGATTAGTACAATCACGGTAATAGAGAGGATCAGGCTTACGTACGATTTGCTTATCTCTACCTATGATGACTCAACTAAAATTTAACAAACCTAAACTAACACCGTTTGAACACACGTCACCGTCCCCGGCAACGGCGCCAAAAATGCTTGACCGTTCGGGTGATTAATAAATTAACTTAGAATTTCGTCCCAAGCGTAGGACTATCGACCGGTGCAGCACAATAAATCCGGAAGTACCGGAGTCGAACCACAGAGACGGTCTACGGTGTTGACCCAAACAATGCTAGCTATACGTTTGTAATTGGCTCTCAGGTAGCCACCCCTTGCTCAATTGGTTTAATTAATTATCTAAATTGAACTAATTTAACTACTGAACTCTGAATTTAAACAGGAGAGCACAGCCGTGGGCACTACGGTGCCCGCAACTAGTCTAATCCACATTCACTCGGGCCACAATTATTTAATTAATAGGTTTAAAAATATGGAAATAGTTCCTAACAAGTGCACACCACTTGTCACCAATTCCTGCGCAATTTAGAATGGGCGATGCCCGGGTTTTGTTTGCTAGAAAAGTTCCGTATTCAGAAACTGCGCATCAATTAAAGTGATTCGGCACCGAGGTGGAATATGAATCAGCCTAGCCACGGGACACCTTGTCCCGCGGCCGCACTCAATACGACTACTCACACATATTAAAATAAATTGCAGAAATCAAAATAATCTTAGATCTAGACATGCTTGGAATTAAAATACGAAGAACAATGGAGAACAATACCGTAATTGCAAAGGAAGAAACTCAAATTTGATTATCAATCCGCAAAGTAACAAGGCTCTGGAAATCTGGAAGTTAAACTTGAATGCGTAGAATGCTGAAGTAAAACTGTAGCCGAACTCCGAAAAATAATAAAACTAAGAACAATTCGTGGAACCCTACTTAGCCCCAAAAACGGGGTATTTATATCCCTTCCCGAAGTCAAAATCCGTAACAAAGTCAAAAACCAATTTTAACGCACTCGGTATCGATACAGGAGAAGTCCTGTATCGATACCCATACGTTCTATTCGCGGATGATGCATCGGGTATCGATACAGGACAATCCCTGTATCGATACCGAGACCTCTAAAATGCAATTCCAGCTGTTTGGTCGTCCGTGCTTGGGTCCCACCGGTTTCCATCATGCCCGATGCCTTGTGTTCATTTTACGCGCACTTTTCCGACCTGTTTCCTACAAAATAGACACAAACACCAAAAACAAAAGACAACACCGCATCAAGTGGAAAATGAAATAAAACGCGCCTCTAACGCGCTAATTCGCCCTACTTAGGCGCTTATATCTTGAGATATTGCGCGCCTATCATTTACCAAACAAGTCACTCTCCACAACACATCAACTCAATTATGCTCAATAAACCAGTTCCACTGACTTATTCAGTTTAGGCCAATTTGTGCAATGCGGCAATGTCAGATGAAAAATAATTTTTAAAAGTATGAGATAGTTACTCGAATTTTTAGAGGCTAAACTATAAATGTTTAAATATTTAGATACTAGTTTTCTGATTACTCCTACATACTATACTCAATGTCAGTCTCAGTGTTTGGGTTGTCCTACCCCGATCTTAAGCATTTGATTTCCCACTTACTCCCTCCATTCCTTTTTAAATGTATAGTTTCGTAATTTCAATTTTTTATGAAAACATCATCATTACACCGTTCACATCAATTTTTACATTCACTTTCACTATTGCTCTTGATGGAAATATCATCATTAAACATTACCCACTAACTTTTCAAAAAAGAATCTACTTTTAAGGGCAAAATAAGAAATGCACCAACTTTTATTCACTTACTTTTCAATGATCACACTTATTTAGGAACAACTCAAAATGGAATATACTACTCTTTTTAAGAAACGGAGGAGCACTATAATTAATATAAGTTATTTACTTAAAAAACTAATGAATGGTGTTTGTTAACAATTATGAATGTCACTTATTTGACTTTTCTAACTTATTTGATCTAAAAAAAAGTATATTATTTGAAGCTTTTTTGCTTATTTTAAGTTGTTAAAACATAAATGGACAAAAGAATCCTAATGTCAATAAGTTATTATTCCTCAAGTTTTAAGAATAACATTTTGTCTATAAAAAGCTAGTAATTGACAGTTTATTCAAGCAAACAAGTTAGATTCTTTTACAACTTATAAAAGTTATAACAAAAGTTTTACAACTTATTTGAATTTTTTTAGGCAAATAATCTTAAGAACTATAATCCAAAAAGCTAACTTATAAGTTCTACCAAACGGGGCCATGGAACCTTGATTATGGTTTTTGTTTTTTCTATTTTTTTATTTTTTTTATGGCTTGTTAGGTATTTGATTTTGATGATGCTTGTTGAATTTCTACTGAAAAAATATTGTGGTTGGAATTTGTTATTAACTCATAGGTCTTAAGTCTTCTAATCGCTTGTTAAATTGTTGGGCTAATATTATTTACAAGGTGTAGGTACAGTGGATCAAAGTTGGGCCTTGATTTATAGAACATCAAATTAAGTTGGGCCTTGATTTATAGAACATGGTCTTTCTTTTGGGCTTTTGTTACAATTTCATTTTGCTTCTACCCGACTTGGTTCTACCCAGCAAAAGAATAAGCTCCTATGTAGGAGCCTAGGCAGGAGCCTAAGAGTGAAACCGAGGAAGAAAAAAAAACAGAGCTCCCTTGTTTCGTCCTACTTAAGCCTCATCATTTCGCCTGTTGGCCCGCGGCCCGCCCGAAGCCCGCTAGGCCCGTTGGGTTTTACCCGAGCCCGAGCCCGCCAAGTGGGCGAGCTAGCCCAGCCCGTCTTTTCCATGGGCAGGGCTTGGGCCTAGGAATTTTAACCATAACCTGCCTGCCCGCCTGCCCATGAGCCCGGCTCGCTAGCCCGAGATACTAGCCCGCCCATAACCCGTACACTTATACACGCGTAACATGGGTTTGAGTGGATAATTTAAATTGACTAAATTGAGTCTTCCCTCTCTGTTACCCGACAATTGAAAATGATGAATTGGGCTAATGGAGGCCTTGTCTTACTGAAACTCCTCCCCATCGAGTACTTGTGGACGGTGTGATCCACGCGGCTCGGGGAAGATGGAAAAATGTGTGAGTCGCCACCCGGGGTTTATATGGAAAACTTTTGGTACCCGAGAAACCATTGAAGAATATTGATGACTCTTGTGCCGCTTTGAAAAGGTTTGTTCTGTGAAAAGATTCTTGGATTCGGAAGCCAAGTTACGAACGGGGAAGGTTTTATTGAAAACCACCCCGCTCGCCCGGGAGATTCCCGGTCTCTACTAAATTTTTGTGGGATTTTTAGAAAACATTTTATTGAAAACTCTGATAAATAAACAAGTAAATAAAGAAATTAAATAGAATCATAACGGAAATAAAATTAAACAAAAGGACTTTATAGCAATAATAGAAAAGTAGAAGGAAAATTATGTAATAAATAAATTGCAGAAAATCGAAAAAACAGAGCCTAAACAGAGGAAAAACAGAGGAAATTTTTATGGCGCAAAGGTTAGCCGCACGGCTAACCTTAGTTGGCCGTACGGCTAGTTTAGGTTGGCCGCGCGGCCAACTTGCTCTGATTTCTGGAAAAATTTTGATTTGCTCAAACAGAACCAAAACTCAGTTAGAAATTGATTTTTTTCTTATGAAATCAAGCCTTGGGACTGTCCAAACATTTGGAAATCATTTTTAGGAAGAAATGTATCCCCGGGTAGATTCGTATCGTGCGATTACGGAAGGTATCGCCCGGTACAAACCCGTGGGGAGAGTTTTATTGAATGAAAAACATTACCCAAGTATAATGACGACTACGGGAGTCGCATTACACCCGGGTTCTGCCCTCAAAGAACCAAAGTTGAAGGACTTTGGTATCGAAACAGAATTTCGTACCTTGAAACGATCGAATTTGAGACCGAAACTTCGGGTTCGGACGGGAACTTGAGATGAAACGATCTTTGGACGATCTCTGGAAGCTTTTTCAGGAGTGTTTATGGGAGAGTAGTGATTGGTCGGTGTACGGAAGTTACCGGTGATGGAAGAACCCGTCGGCAATGGAAAAATTCCTCTGTCTCTCTTTTCTCTCCTGATGTTGCTTCCATTTTATAACCGGAGGAAGGGAATAATCATGATGATATTCGAAGGAATAAAAATGATGAGATGCTTCTGCTGTAGAATTGCGAATATTTTCTGGAATGTAACCGCACGGCTTGACAGATTGACCGCACGGCTTGACAGATTGACCGTACGGCTAGACCAAGTGCACCGTACGGCTAAAGTGCAAGAGGATAAACCGTACGGCTAAGAAGGTGAGCCGCACGGCTATGGTTTTGTTTGTTCAAGGCTTCCAAAGTTCCAAACAGCTGGCTGAGCATTCTGAGCATTTCTACTTATCATTGGGTACTTATTTTCATAAACCAAACTTAAGTAAAGATTTTCTTTACTTTAATTTATTTATGAAAATAAGGAAGTATCCCCCTTTGGGAAACAATGACATTTCTAGAATTTTGATATCCCAATCCAATTAAAATCTCGTTCCCCCACTTTTAGTACAAAACCGAAAACAGGCACATTTTTCTCCGAAGAAAATGGGCGAAAGATGACTTTGTTGTACTAAAAAATAACTTCCGATTATACCATTTTGATTAGAAAAATCCAAGGAACAATTACCGGGACTTTTTATTGGCCAAATCAAAACTTCCCCAAAAAGTTAATTTTCCATACTTAGCCAGATTTTCAAGCAACAGACAGGGGTGTCTCGGATGAGAGACGATGATGAAGGAACACTTGGTTTAAAATTGGGGTGTCTACAGTACTCTTTATGCCTCTGTAAATGGCAATTGATTGGAGGGAGTCATCCAATGTGGTTGGAGGGTATACGATGTTTTGGAAAATAGATTAGGATTTTACCCAAGAAAGATACTCTTTTGGACGAAGTAGAGGTTCAAAAAGTCATGGTTATGGGGCACTTTATGGAGTAATCGGAAGAATTTAAGGTACAAGCATTGTGGGTAATAGTCCAAAAACATAAACTATGCATCAACAGTAGTGCCCTTAAGTAGGGGAATAAAAAAAAAGAAAAATCGTACAAAAAAAATATGAATTTAGGCTGGTGGAGGTGGAAAAAGAAAGAAGGAATATAAGGCACATGCTTAAGAATGGATTTTTATTTATGCATTGGGTGGACCGGAGTAGTGTTTTTTTTTTTTTAAAAAAAAAAAAAAAACAAAAGCATTTGGCCCGCCCAAATAGCCCATCTTGCCCGCCCAAAGACTGGCCCGCCCGCCCGCCCGACTAAGATAAGCCCGTGGGCTGGGCCTGGTCTTCATCTTTTGAGAGAGAGCCCGGCCCACCCGGCCCGCTAAAAAATAAAAGCCCGCGAAGCTCGACCCGCGGGCAGGCTTGGGCTGGAAGTTCGCGAGCTGGGCCGGCCCGCCCGGCCCGATGATGACCTTTAGTCCTACTCCGTCCTGAGTGCAATTTTGTTCACCCTCCTTAAAAGAGGGTGAACAAAACCCTCCCTCCTATTGGTTGAATAGGTGTGGGTCTCATCACAAAGTGATGTCATACTTAGCTCTACAATTCACTTTTTGGTAAGCATGACATCATTTTGTGATGGGATCCACATGTTTCAACCAATAGGAGGGAGGGTTTTGTTAACCCTCTTTAAAAGAGGGTGAACAAAATTATTCTCCTCTGTTCTCTCTCTCTCTCTCTAGATTTTAAACTTGGACCAAGCTTTGTGTTGACATGTTTTGTGCTCTAAAAAATCTAGATATCTTTTCTACACTTGTATTTATTATTTCTCTAACCCAATTTTGAATTTGCAGGCACATTTCAAAATAAGCCGAATTATTTGAAAAAAAAAAGGAGATTCTCAATTATTGAGAATATTTTTACAGTTGTACTTTTAGATTGCATAATCCCAACGAGTGTATGCCTCTATTTATTTTGTGTATCAGATTTTCAAAGGCAAAGCTGTAAAGGAGATTCTCAGTTAATGCAATGAATCGTTGAAACTGTAAAGAGGAGACAAAGCCTTCAAGTTGTGTACGTTAATCAGCTAAGATTTTCAAAGGAGAAATCTTCTGAAATTCTGTTGGGATTTCGCTATAAATAGAGAAGACTCCTTCATCAAACATTACCAAGTCTTAAATAGAGCTATTTACACAAAGCAAGTTCGAGCAAATCTTCTGATATTAAGAGAGTTTATTTCATTGTAGTATTCTTTTTACTCTCTGTAGTGTTGAGCCACACTTGTAATTTCATATAATCAAATCACTACACTTATCCCACCTTGTGAGAAAGAGAACCATATCCACTGTGTTTCAGTTAGGCCTGGTATCTCTCTGACTATATCAGTTAACTGGTCTGCGTGTACTAGTAGATTGCGAGTTTGGGTGTCTGGTCTGAGTGTACATGTTTGAGCTTTGAGAAGCACCTGTATTGTAAAAGAAGTGTTGGTTTCTATGAAAACCAACAAGGGAGTTTAGTACTGATATAGTGGATACCAGTGAGCGTTCAAGGGAGCCTCATTGAAGAGTGGACTAAGCGATTTGCTAAACCACTATAAAAATCCTCTGTCTTTATTTCCATATTTTCGGTGTAATTTGTTTTTACTAACATATTGGTTGAAGTTTAATTTGTTTTTACTAACATATTGGTTAAAGTTTGTGATTTAAAAAAAAAAAATCAGAAGCTCAACCTATTCACCCCATCTAGGGGAAACGGATCCGCTGTCCCGAACTTCCTGTCCCAACTCCCTGTCCCATCCATCCGAACCGTCCATTCGAGCAATCAACGGCTCAGATTCCATCTCACCCCAAACAAATCTCAACCATACACATTCATCACACATTCATCAGCAAATCTGAGTTATCGAGTACTCAGATGGACTGCTCGGATGAACGGGACATGGATTCGGGACAGGGTTTTTGGGACAGCAGATCCGCAACCCCCTCTAGGTTGCACTATCATGGCTTAAGTGGGAAACCAATTGCTTGAGGTAGGGCTTGGGCAACCCAAAAAATTAAATTAAAAAATCAAAACAAAATGTAATTCCGGTTATAGTGTTTTATGATTAACACGATCTGATTTCAAGAATAACAACTTCTCCTTGCTTTTTTTGAGGTAAATTCTTCAATTAAGTCATCGAACATTAACTTATCCAAGTACTCATTATTGATTGAGATCATAGCTAATGTACTTAATCTCCCATGTAATATGATAGTCTGAAGGTAAGAATAGATAGAGAAAGTTTCTTTTCATCTAAAAGACTAAAACTAAATTTTTTTTGTTCATAATTTTATTTTGTTTGGTTCACTTTTTTTTTTTTCTTTTGTTGCCCCATGCTTGGGGTTTTATCCTCTATCATTTGATTTAGGGATTGAAACATACAGAATCCTGAGATCAGTAGTTCTGAACTATTTGCCCTACTATTAATTTTATCCCTAATTCTATCAGATCCTATGTTTGATTCGTGTGTGATTACTTATGGGATAAAGAACAAAAAAAAAAAATTGAAAACCGTTTTTTTAAAGAGATTTTTTAGAATAAAAAATACTTATTTTTGAAAAAATGAAGTTTTGAAAACATATTTTGAAAAAATATAGTAGTTTGAAAATCATTTTTGGAAAATATTTTTGAAAACAATCCCTTTTATGTTAATCCTATCAAATCTCACATCCCCTCAGGATTATTTAGTACCCCCATCTCGCCTTGATTGGATGCGGGATGAATTTTTGGGGTAAGATAGTAGGTGCTCATTCGGCTGCAGCCAATTTTGAATGGGAAAAATTATACATGGGCCCTTTCGTTTGGTTGGGTTTGGGAATGAAAAGCCCACCCTCCATCCATAATTTTGACCCCTCCATAACTAATCCCCTTTCAACCCTCTTCCCCCCTCTTATTTATTTATGTGCTGCTTATAAACCCAGCCCAAAAATAATCCCCCTTCCAAACCCATAAGCGAAAGCTGCGAAATGACCACGTAAATCCAAATTTTTGCTAGCATTTCTCACTCTCTTTCTCTGTGTGTGTGTGTGTGTGTGTTTACAGTGCTCTTCCTTTGCCTGCCATGGCTGCTGCTGCTAATGCTCTTGCTATTGCCACACCCCCTCAAACTCCTTTATTAATTGGCTTTGTAATATTTTTCGGATAAAAAAATAAAGTACTAGTTAAGTTGTATTAGGGTGCTTCTCCCAAAGTATTTATAGTATTTTTGATATCTTTGGTATTGTTCAGAAGTCATTTTTCTCTCATAAATCGATTAATTTGATAATTTGTAGTAAAAAAATCATGAAAATACTAAAAATATTGCAGGGGAAACTTATCGCCTGAAATGTCACTGATTTTGGAAACTAAAAGGGATGCAAATCACCGCCGCATCGAGTGGTGCAGTCACGACCTGGATGATCCACCCCACCACCGACATCCATGGCACGTTTCCAATTTCCATTCCCACCCCTTTCTTTCTCTCTCTCGGGTAAAATTCTCTGAACTTTTCAACCCCATTTTGTCTAGTACTACTTCCCTTCCAGATTCCCCCCCCCCCCCCCCCCCCCCCCCCCGGAAAACGCTACAGAACAAACAAATCCAAACCATACAGCAGTAAACACGAGAGTAATTTTGTTCACCCTAACTCTAACGAGGGTATACTCATTATGTGCATCGCATCAATAATCCAAAACCTTCATTTCTTTTCATCCATTTGCTAGTAGCCAACGCAAGAAACCGAGTTCAATCTAATATCAGTAAGTGTTTGATTTAAAACTTCAATTTTTTTAGTGAGACTTTAAAGCAAAAAAATAAAACTCTACCTGACAAAGTAGTTACTTATACATGATTGAGCTGAATTTTTACATTATCTCTGTTGACAAGTGAATTTAGACGCAATGAATAATTTCAATCATCCAAATATGACACGAAATGAGCCTACCATCCTGATGGTAAACAGAGCGAGGGTAAAAAAATTGCTCCCCCACGGACACCCCCAAATCTCCACAAAAATCCAAAAACCATCACTGTAATAATGAAAAAGTCAAAACAGAAAACGAACCCCCTCTGTCCCCTCTCCTCTCTCACCCCTTCTCTCTCCACCCAGAACCACCTCCCCCAAATGGCCGCCACCGCCACCACCGGCCTCCTCACTCTCTCCTTCGTCTTCTTCACCCTCGTAAACTCCCACCAATCCGATCCCGATCCACAATCATCATCCGAATGCGCCAACCGCTGGATCCACATCCGCAACCTCCCGCCCCAATTCAACCTCGACCTCCTCTCCACCTGCTCCCACTACCATCTCTTCGACGACTTCTGCCCTCACCTCCCCAACCACGGCCTCGGCCACAAGACTCACAACAACACCCGCTCCTGGTTCCGCACCGACCCCTTCATGCTCGAGCTCATCTTCCACCGCCGCATGCTCGAGTACCCCTGCCTCACCCCCGACCCCTCTGCCGCCGACGCCGTCTACCTCCCTTACTACGCCGGCCTCGACTCCCTCCGCTACCTCTACGACCCTAATTATTACAACTTCAGCTCCCACCACGGCCTCAACATCTACCAATTCTTAAACCACCCCGAAAACTCTCCCGATATCTGGAATAGAAACAACGGCCACGATCACTTCCTCGTCGCGTCGCGTCCCGCGTGGGACCTCTCCCAACCCTTATCCAACGATCCACCCGTTTGGGGCACTTCTTTGCTCGAATTACCAGAATTCTACAACGTCACTGTTTTGACGTTTGAATCTAGGGCTTACCCTTGGCAGGAGGTTGCCATTCCTTACCCGACGTCGTTTCACCCGCCGAATACCGCGTTGTTGGATTCGTGGATGAGTCGGGTCCGCCAGTCGCGGCGGACCACGTTGATGTTATTTGCTGGGGGAGGCGGAGTTTCGGCTTCCCCCAATATACGGCGGAGCATTCGGATGGAATGCGACAACAGCACTGGTGATGGTGGTGGCGATGGTTTGTACACGACATTGTGCGATTTTGTTGATTGTTCTAATGGGATTTGCGAGCATGACCCGATTAAGTTCATGAGGCCAATGCTGCAGTCCACTTTCTGCTTGCAGCCCCCTGGGGACACGCCTACGAGGCGGTCCACGTTCGACGGGATTCTGGCCGGGTGCATACCGGTTTTCTTCGAGGAGCAGTCGGCGAGGAAACAATACGAGTGGCACATGCCGGAAGCACAGTTTGGGGATTTTTCGGTGTTCATACCCAAAGAGGATGTGGTGTTCAAGGGTTTGAGAATTTTGGATGTGTTGTTGGGGATTCCTAGAGGTGAAGTTAGGAGGATGAGGGAGAAAGTTGTGGAGTTGATACCTAGAGTTATGTACAGGAAGCATGGGAGTTCATTGGGGTTGAGGAGTAAGAAAGATGCATTTGATATTGCTGTTGAAGGTACTTTGGAGAGGATCAAATCTAGGCTTCAAGAAGTTTCAGTACACTAAAACCTCTATAGCCTGTGTATGTATTAGTGTTTTGGTCATGCACTCTTTCACCTATTTATTTCACCGGAGATGGCGTTAAAGCCATTAGATGTGAATGTTTTGTATTCATTTGAAATAATAGTTCTTGCTATTTTGGTCCTGTTTCTTCTGTTTCACTTATTGGAGTTGAGTTGGCCTTATTTCCTGCATACTCAAATTCGCAAAACCGAGGTCCTCACCATGAGCGAAGCATGCCTCTTTGTTGAGGCCTTGGGTCTCAAGGGTTGTTGGATCGAATCAGACAATGCTGCAGGCTTTGGGTCTCAAGGATTGTTACATCAAATCAGACAATCCTGCTGTGAGGGAAGCATGCCTCTTCGTTAAGGCTTCAGGTCTCACGGATTGTTGGATCGAATCAGACATTGCAAGTGTCATTTCGTTGAGTGTATCCGAGTTGGTTCCCCCATGGAAGGTTGCAGCCATCTTGTTTGATATTAGGCTTTTTGCTGGGGAGTTGAAGAAGTTTGCTTGGACACGGAGGAAGGGGAATCAAGTAGGGCAATGTGGAAGGTACTTTGGAGAGGATCAAAGCAAGGCTTCAAGAGGTTTCAGTACACTGAAACCTCTATAGCCGGTGTATGTATTAATGTTTTGGTTATGCACTCTTTCACCTATTTATTTAGCTACAGATGGTGTTAAAGTCATTAGATGTATTCATTCGAAATAATAGTTCGTGCAATTTTGGGCGGCAGTTCTTTTACATTTCCTGTTTCTTCTGTTTCACTTATTGGAGTTTGAGTTGCCCCACTCCAATCCACTAAACAGAAGCCCTCGCCGTGAGCGAAGCATGCCTCTTCGTTGATGCTTTGGGTCTCAAGGGTTGTTGGATCGAATCAGACAATGCTGCTGCAAAGGAAGCATGCCTCTTCGTTAAGGCTTTGTGTCTCATGGATTGTTGGATCGAATCACACATTGCAAGTGTCATTTCGTTTAGTGTGTCCCTGTTGGTTCCCCCATGGGAGTTTGCAGCCATCTTGTTTGATAATAGGCTTTTGGCTGGGGATTGCAGCTGAAGTTTGCTTGGACATGGAGGAAGGGGAATCAAGCAGCGCAATGGTTAGCTTCCAGCAAGGCCAGGTCTCTTTCTAGGTCGAGGATCACAATTTCCACCTCAAGATTTATCCAAGTTTATCAGTTTGAATTGGGGGTTGTCCCTTAGTTTTGTTTTCCTTTGAGGTTGTTTTCATGTTGTGGTATTTTGGTGTTCAAAGCTAAAGAAATGCAAAACATTACGAGAGTGTTTGGGAGGCTTATTTTCAGTTTTTTTGCTTTTTCACTTTTTGTGTTCTTGTCAGAATATATTTAAATTTGGTAAAGTGTTTGGAAGAAATGTACAAAATGTATTTTGCAACATGGCTAGTATTTGAGAGACATGTGCAGAATATATTATGTATGCTTTTTATTAAACCAAAAATGGGAGAAGTGAAGTATGAGAAGTTAAAAAACTCCTCTCACCCTACTTTTGGCTTCTCCTCTAATTTCAAAAAACCACATTTCCACAAAATGCATTTTGCAATTTCCATTCAAACAACCAAAAGTGAAAAATGCAAAAATGAAAAGTTAAAAATGAGGTATCCAAGCAGCAGGTGGGTGTTTGGCCACTCATTTTTTGCATTTTCCATTTCTACTTATCACATTTTGGATGTTTGGGAACTGTCCCCCAAAACACATTTTTGGAGAATGAGTTCTTGGTTTTTCACTTTAGAGAAGAGAAGTAAAAAAGAGGTATTGAGTTACTTTTCACATTCTCCACTCACATTCTCCACTTGCAAAATGCATTCTACACATTTCTCCCAAACACTCCTCTCAAATTCAAAACACATTATGATCATAATCCAAAAACCAAAAAAACCAAAAAATTGAAAATGAAAAGTTGAAAAGTAGGCTCCCAAAGATATGATTGAGTATTGGGAGAAAGAATGATCTTTATTGATGGTTCAAAAGTTTGAAGGTGACAAAATCTGAACAAGCAAAAGAAAGCTGAAGAAGAATGTGTTTTACGACCTCGTAAATAACTGCATTACATATGAGTACTGTAAAATTTTCTTTAGCAGTGATTGGTGCTAGAAAGGTAGGGTTTCATCTCCATCTAACAATTGCGGATCCCCAAGTAAGACCAGCACCGAAACCTGCAGCTGCAATGGTGTCTCCCGATTTTACCTTCCCACCTCTTACAGCTTCGTCCAATGCCAATGGAATGGATGCTGCACTTGTGTTACCATAATTCGCCAAATTAGATATAACCCGTTCTGGCGGGACCTCTAATCGTGTTGCAACTGCATCGAGGATCCTCTGGTTTGCCTGCAGAAAAATCACTCCTTTTAATAGACAACAATAGCAACATCTAAAGTGCACATGGGAAATTAATGGTTGCATCTATAAACGAGAACGCATGCATGGTGCAGTACTTGATTGCTGGATATACGCTCAGATACCAACAATTAACGTGAAAGTCAAAATTAGTCGAAGATCGAATTAGTAGCAAGTGAAAAAGTGAAGATTTGGATGCATCTTTGTCAAGTTCATTTTAACAGATCATCCTACGCAAATTTTCAGAAATCTGTACAATCTGCAATCCAACAGTAAATTCCCACTCTTAAATTCTCATAGACTAGATTTGTAACACCCTGAAGAGTAGTAGCTATCACCACCTAGGAACAAAAATAATACTCAAAGGGGACAGAAAAGTAACAAAATCCTTGAATCAGGTAATTCAAATCCACCGGTAAACTAGTTTTACAGGAAGCGGATGAAAAACTAAAGGTCCAATATCCTTAAACTAGCAGGCTTCTGTCTCATACCTGGTGGAGCAGTAACCAATCAATGCTTGACGCAGTGAGACCGGCCTTTTGGAGGGAAGATTCTACTGACTGAGGCACATATCGAACAGCAAAGCGAAATACCTCGTTACCTTTCATCTGGATGCACGAATAGGAGGAACGTCTAGGTGGGAAGCCTAGCACTGAACCATTAGAACCCAAAATACGATCAACTTCATTTTCAACAATAGGGGCGTTCAAGTTCCTGCATTGGGGAGAAGCAAAGTTTAAGGTACCACTCATCTCCACTCCACTTAGAAGCGAAGTTTGGTCTCTAAAGAAGATGATAACACAAACCTTAGGCCGTCACCATCACTATGCATGTCAAATCCAAATAAACCATCCTCTTCGCTGTTGCAGGCCTGCAAAACAACTGTAATATCAATACGCTACAACCGTGTACTTTACCGATAGCACTTACAATTTGCAGAATGGAAGCAAATAACTATACTTGCAAGTAACAATGTGTATACTGAATATTTGATGGGAGAAGAAGCAATGGCTAAAACATGTTAACAAATGCAAATATTAGTTATCAGTGGCAGAAACTAGCAATAGAGAGTGGAGATTTGGGGTCGAAAGGTGTTGTAACTTGGACATTTATTTTTTATTATGACATCTGCTGTACAAGAAAAAGTATGTAATCTGTCCACAGATTTTGTTAAGTCTAGAATTGTCTCCATTAATCAGTATCTTTTTCAGCGGTCTTGAAATCTTTGTCCTCGCAAAATTAGGGGATATATGTGCAGCAATTTTTTTGCCCTGAAGAGTTTATGCTCTAGAGAATTTAAGATTGTTTGACATTTTTCTTTTCCTTCTTCTCTTTGTTAAGTGACCAAGTAATCAACTCCGGACAATTATTTACTAGACTCCATAATTCATTCTCAACCCCATTCCCAGGCAATTGAGTTTACCAATCATAACCCATAAATCATTACTGTGCAGAGATCCCTTGCAAGAAGTTTGTGTTGGGATGAAACTTGTTCTAAAAACCAAGAGAGAGATTTCTGAAGTTTTGGTCCGGACGGGATCCCAGGCGGTCCGGACGGAAAGTGCAGAAAGCTGTCTGCAGGTTTTTGGTGTGAACATATATATGGCGGCTAGGTTTGCGGCTAGGTTTTGTGTAACATAATATATGGCGGCTAGGTTTTGTGTAACATTTAAGGGTAGTTTAGTATTTAAGTTAATTAGGGTTAGTAAGTCTTTCCTATTTAAAGTCTTCATTATTCATTGTAACAGTATCAAGTCTTATGGAATAATACGTTTGTTTTCTCTCTCACCTTTGCAAAGTATCATGGTATCAGAGCCCTCTCCCTGGGGCTGAATCGCATCACGTAGCTTCTCCCTCTAGTCAATATCTTCCCCTCTCTTCTTTCTCCAGTTTAAATCCTTCTTCCTCTCTCTCGGTTTCTCCAGACGAGTTCCAACTCATCCACCACCATCATCGATTGCTACCCACCCACCGACGACCACTGTCAAGCACTTTCCGGCCATCAACGATCACCGTAAAGCTTTGACAAGAAGTTTCGCTGCTACTCTGGCTTCGTACTGTTCAGATCTAATACAGGCGAGCACTACCCAACCACAACCGACCATTGTTGAACACTATCTGACCACCGGCGACCACTATTGAGCACTCCTTGACCACCGACGACCACTGCGAGGCACTTTCCGACCATCTCCGGCCAACTGCTGCACCGTCCGACCACCACAGTGGGGTTTTGACTTCTGTTTCCCCTCGAAACCTACTGGGTTCTCTCTCTCAGGCCAGCAACTGCAGTTCCTAAGGTATTTTGAGATCCAATCTGTCATTTATAGTAGGGTTGCTCAAAAAAACCGGTGAACCGTGAATCCGGTCCGGACCAAACCGATCCGTACCTTTTGGATTTTAACCGTGGATTAATGGTCCGGACACGGATTCAAAAAATAAAAAACCGTGACTTTTGGATCGGACACGGATTTTGATTTTGAAACCGTGGATAAACCGATCCGGACCGTGAGATTTTTATTATGTATAATATATATATATATATACCATCCGGTTCTAGTGCGGGAATCCCGTTTCCGGACCTCCATGATCCGAACATTTTTTTGACGATCCGATCCGTCCAATGTGTTCAGAAGGTGTTTTCAAGGGTCCACGCGAAAAATCTTCAAAAAAAAATACCGGGAAGGGCTTGATCCAAGCAGTTTTCGCAAAAATATATAAATACAGTTTTTGCGAAAAACTGCTTGGATCAAGCCCTTCACGGTATTTTTTTTTGAAGATTTTCCGCGTGGACCCTTGAAAACACCTTCTGAACACATTGGACGGCTCGGATTTTCCAAAAAACATTTGCAACACAAAAAAACACCATTTTTTCTTATTAACGGGAGGTGTGGACTTGAACCCCACGGTATATATATATATATATATATACAGTCCCGATCCCTTAAGGGATCCCTTAAATGGGATTCCGTGCGGACTTGGCCCTTTTTCAACTTTCCGGATCAAATTTTGACGATCCGAACCGCTCAATGTTTTTAAAATGCATTTTCCAAGTATATAGCGTTTTTAACAAAAACTGATCCGATCAAGCCCTTCCGGGTATTTTTTTTTGAAGATTTTCCGCATGGGCCCTTAAAAATGCATTTTAAAAACATTGAGCGGTTCGGATCGTCAAAATTTGGCTCGGAAAGGTGAGGTCCGCACGGAATCCCATTTAAGGGATCCCTTATTAGATCATTTGTGTATATATATATATATATATAAACGGGTACTCTCCAGTCAAGGATCCCGGATTTCCCGGATTGAGTTTTTTTTATGCTTTTAAAAATTGTTTTTGGAAAATTCGAGCCGTCCAATATGTTCAAAAGGTGTTTTCCAAGGTCCACGCGGGAAATCTTAAAAAAAAAAATACCGGGAAGGGCTTGATCCAAGCAGTTTTCGCAAATCATGAAAATTTGATCTGGAACTATGAGTTCCGGACTGAAGAGTCCCGGACTAGAGAGTTCCTCTCTATATATATATATATATATATATACGGAAATTTTCACATCCGGGACTCCCGGAAATAAGAAAAAATGTATTTTTTTTTTGTTTTGCAAATTGTTTTTGAAAAATCCGAGCCGTCCAATGTTTTCAGAAGGTGTTTTCAAGGGTCCACACGGAAAATCTTCAAAAAAAAATACCGGGAAGGGCTTGATGCAAGCAGTTTTTCGCAAAAACTGTATATTTACAGTTTTGCGAAAAACTGCTTGGATCAAGCCCTTCTCGGTATTTGTTTTTGAAGATTTTCCGTCTGTACCCTTGAAAACACCTTCTGAAAACATTGGACGGCTCGGATCGTCAAAAAAATGATCGGATCATGGAGTCCCGGATCCCGGAGGAGAAGCTCTCCCTATATATATAATTTTATCACTTTTATAATTATAGTTATATAGATATTGTTAATTTAGCAGACTTACGGTTTGGTTGTACTGTTGTAAGAGTTATATATGGTGCGAATATTGTAATCTCTATAAAATCTAGGGGGGTAAAGTATTATAAGTGCTACTATATATACTCTCTGTTTGTGAGTGAACTAAAAGTAACTATCTGCTATTGTCTTTATGAGTGAACCAGAAGTAATTATCTGTTATCCTTTGTGGTAATATAAGTTTGTGCCTTTGTTTGTTCAGTTATATAACTATTTGCCTTACTGCCTTTGTTGTTTTTTATTGGGATTTCCAACTTTGAACTTTCTATTTAGTGCATTTGCTACTTGCTAGTGCCTTACTACCTTTGTTTGTTGTTTTTTCCGAATAAGTTGAAAATCCGCGGATTAATCCGGAACCGATCTGTGACTCATGGTTCGGATTGGAACCGAACCGTGAGACTTTTGGATCGGACATGGATTGTATTTTCAAAAAACCGTGACTCGCGGATTAGGATTGGATTCATGCCAATCCGGACCGATCCGGACCGTGAGCACCCCTAATTTATAGCACTGGGTTCTCTCTGTTGCTTATAAACACTGTTCTCTGGGTATCTCTGTTGTTTTCTGGGTTCTCTGTTCTGCCTATTTTATCATTATGTCGGACGATAAAGCCTTTAATGCTATCAGTGTACGCTTAAATGGTGTTAACTACTCTTATTGGTCAAAAGTCATGAAGAATTTTATTGTTGGAAAAGGCATGTGGGGATATGTAACAGGGTCTACTGGTAAACCTACTGTTGTGAAGTCAGATGAACCCAACCATGCAGAGTATGTCACTGCCTTTGCAAAATGGGAACTGGAAAATGCAAAAGTTCTTACATGGTTTCACAATTCTGTTGAACTCACCATTGGTATGAATTTCTCAAAGTATGATATGGTGAAGGAAGTTTGGGACTATTTGCGTGGCATGTATCTCCAGTCAGATTTTGCAAAGGAATATGAACTTGAGAGCTCTATTCGCGATGCTAAGCAACATGGTAAATCGATTCAGGATTTTTACAATGAAATGACACAGTATTGGGATCAGTTAACCTTAATGGAACCCGAAGAATTGCACTCCCCTGTCCTTATAGAGTATTGTGAGAGGCGTCGTCTGGTCCAATTCCTTATGGCTCTTCGTGACCAATTCGAGCCTCTACGTGGGGCTATGCTTCATCGTTCTCCCCGCCCTACAGTTGACGGTGCAGTTCGTGAACTTATTGCTGAGGAAACTAGGCTCAGGGTGGCCTCTAATGCTTCTCCTTCTACATCATATTTGTCGCTTCGCCAGCACAGTATAATGCACCCCTGCTGCCTACTCCAGCTTCTCACCTCATACAGGTTACAGGCAAGCCTAAGCCTCGTGTTGCTATGGATGAGTGTAGTTTCTGTCGTCAAAAGGGACATTGGAAGCACTCTTATCCCAAATTATTGCAGATGACGAGCCAACATTCTCGCTCTAAGTCCTCCTCCTCTCGGCCACCCCAGCAATCTCAGCAATCTTCTCGGCCTTAACAGCAGTATCAGCAAGTTTCTCGTCCTCCAGCAGCTTTTGCTACCTCTGATGGGGTCCCTCCTTCTCCCTTGTTTGATCAGTTTCAGCAATTTCAGCAGTATCAGCAGTATCAGGCATCCTTGGCTACCCAGCCACATCATTCACAGGCTTCTGCTATGACCACCACCTCGTCAGATTTGCATGGTTCCTTTACCACAGGTATCCTACCCACCACATGGATCTTTGATTCTGGTTGTTCTCATCATATGACTCATGCTTTGTCGTTATTAAGTCATTGTGTCTCCCCCTCCTCCCCCATTAGCATCTCCACTGCAAATGGCTCTTCTATGCATGTTGTCTTTATTGGTTCTATTCTCCCGACCTCCTCTTCTTTTCTTTCTATACCAAATGTCTTTTATATACCACAGTTATCTCTTAGTCTTCTTTCCATTAGTCAACTATCTGATTCTGGTTTTGATGTTTTGTTTTCTTCTTCTGGTTGTGTTGTGCAGGATCGAAGATCCAAGAAGCAGATTGAGACCGGGCGTAGAGTTGGTGATCTTTATGTTTTGGAGGATTTACATGTTCCCATTGAGTCTACTACCACTGTCATGTCATACTTTCGCTTAGATCAGCAGTCTTCTCCTTTTTATCTTTGGCATTCTAGATTAGGACATTTATCTAGTGAACGTTTACAAGTTTTAGTTAAATCTGGTTTTTTGGGAAACACTTCTGTTAGTGATATTTCTGAATGCAGTGGTTGTAAGTTTGCAAAGATGTCTGCCTTGCCTTTTAATAAAAGTGTTTTTGTTACTACCTCTCCGTTCAGCTTGTTCATACTGATTTGTGGGGACCTTCCCCAGTTGCGACCAAAGGTGGTTCCCGATACTATGTCTCTTTTGTCGATGACTTTACTAGGTTCACATGGGTCTATCTGTTGACACATAAGTCCGATTTTTATCAAGCTTACCACACTTTTCACTCCATGGTTCAGACTCAGTTTTCCACTGAAATCAAAATTCTTCGCTCTGATTTAGGTGGGGAATACAATCTTGGTGAATTTAATGATTTTCTTGCAACTCACGGCACTCTTCACCAATCTTCATCTACTAACACTCCGGCCCACAATGGTCGTGCTGAACGCAAGCATCGTCATCTCCTCAACACTGCACGGTCTCCTCTTTTATCCTCTTTTGTGCCGGCCATCTTTTGGGGAGAGGCTGTGCTCACTGTAGCTTATCTTCTTAATCGAATGCATACTCCACTTTTGTCTGGTTCGACCCCTTATGCACGACTTTATGGCAAGGTGCCCAACTACTCTCTTCTTCGTGTGTTTGGCTCCACTTGCTTTGTTCTTCTTCCTGAAAAAGACCGAACTAAGCTCAGTGCTCGTTGTATCTTATGTGTCTTCTTAGGATATGGTATCCAACAAAAGGGGCTACCGTTGTTATGATCCAGTGACCCAAAAATTGCATGTATCTCGGCATGTTTCTTTTCTTAAGCGTTTGCCCTTCTTCTCCCTTCCACCCTCTCAAACCCCCATCATCACCAAAGAGGATCTTGTGCACATTGACCCATTTCCATTTAACGTCCCTGAAGAGGATTATGTTCGTACATTAGATTTGTTAGATGTTCTGGGTGTTCCTCCTGCTACTTCCTACCCAATTCCTCCTTTTCCGCACCATTATGTTCGCCGGGCAACCAACTCCTCGCCCTCCCCCTGCTTCTGACGACTCTGATCAGCCTGCACGTCGGTATCTTTCTCGTGATCGTCGCCCTCCAGTAAGACTTGGTTTTTCTAATACTTGCTTTTCCTTATCCTATTGCTCCTTCTTATCTCGTCTCCATACCTATTTTGAGCCTCGGTCCTACAAAGAAGCCTGTAATGATCCAAATTGGGTAACTGCAATGAATGATGAGCTTACTGCCCTTGCTAATACTTAGACTTGGGATATGGTTCCCCTCCCCAATGGTAAAAATCTTGTTGGTTGCAAATGGCTCTTCAAAGTAAAGACTCATTCTGATGGTTCTTTAGAATGCTACAAAGCTCGTCTTGTTGCCAAAGGGTCTCTCAAGAATATGGTATTGATTATGAGGAGACTTTCGCTCCTGGTGCCAAAATGACATCTGCTCGCATGTTGATTTCTGTTGCTGCTGTGCACCATTGGCCTCTCTTTCAGTTGGATGTTAAAAATGCATTTCTTAATGGTTTTCTCTCCGAGGAAGTGTATATGCGTCCTCCTCCCGGCTTTTCTCATGCTCCTGGTCTTGTTTGCCGTCTCCGGCGTGCCTTATATGGTCTTAAGCAGTCTCCTCGGGCTTGGTATGCCCGTTTTCATGATGTGGTCGTACAGATTGGTTTTCAGCCCAATACTCATGAGTCTGCTCTTTTTATTCGCCGCACTTCTCAGGGTTTGGTTCTTCTTTTACTCTACGTGGATGATATGATTATCACTGGCTCTGACTCTACTGCAATTGCTGAGGTCAAACAACATTTATTTCAGGAATTCGAAATGAAAGATTTGGGTCCTCTTCGGTATTTTCTTGGCATTGAGGTTGCATCTTCTCCTGATGGCTATCTCTTAACTCAGACTAAGTATGCCATCGATATTCTTCATCGCGCTCGCCTCACTGATGACAAAGTTGTTGATACTCCTATTGAGTTACACGCTAAGTTCTCTGCTTCTGATGGGGTTCCTCTTGCTGATCCTACTGAGTATCGTGAGCTTGTTGGTTGTTTAGTTTATCTTACTGTTACTCGGCCCGATATCTCCTATGCTGTGCATGTCATCAGTCAGTTTGTTTGTGCTCCTCGGTCTACGCATTGGGTTGCTTTACTTCATATCCCGCGTTATGTTCGTGGCACCATATTTCAGTGTTTACATCTTTCTTCTTCTTCGGACTTGACCCTTCGGGCTTATGCTGATGCTGATTGGGCAGGTGATCCCTTTGATCGCAAGTCTACCTCTGGTTATTGTGTCTTTTTGGGCGGGTCTCTTATCTCCTGGAAAAGCAAGAAGCAGTCTGTCATTGTCCGTTCCACTGCAGAGGCGGAGTATCGTGCCATGGCCCATGCTACTTCTGAAGTTGTTTGGCTCCGCTGGCTTCTTTCTGATATGGGTGTCTCTGTCTCTTCTCCTACACCTCTTTATTGTGACAATAAGAGTGCTATTCAGATAGCCCATAACTCGGTCTTCCATGAACGCACGAAGCATATCGAAATCAATTGTCACTTCGTTCGTCATCATCTTCAGTCAGGCACTATCTCTCTCCCATTTGTCTCTTCTTCCCTTCAGTTGGTTGACTTCTTCACCAAGACGCACACTACTGCTCGGTTTCGTTTTCTCCTTGGCAAACTCTCGATGCTCTCCGGGCTCGCAAACTCTCGATGCTCTCCGGGCTCGCATCATGAGTTTGAGGGGGGGTGTGAACATATATATGGCGGCTAGGTTTTGTGTAACATTTAAGGGTAGTTTAGTATTTAAGTTAATAAGGGTTAGTAAGTCTTTCCTATTTAAAGTCTTCATTATTCATTGTAACAGTATCAAGTCTTATGGAATAATACGTTTGTTTTCTCTCTCACCTTTGCAAAGTATCATTTGGTGCAATTTTGAAGTTGCAGAATTTTTGGTCCGGACGGTGGTCAAGTCCGTCCGGACTGTCGATACGGAGAAGATGCGCGTTTTGCAATTTTTTAGGGTTTCTGATGTATTGTGTCGCCTTATTCTATAAAAGGGACACTTAGGGTAGCCCCCATTATAACTTTGATCATTATTCATCATAGTGAAACACCCCAGCACCCCGTGGAGTACGATTAAGCAATCAGCTTAAGTCGGAACCACGTAAAATCTCTGTGTCTTGTTCTTTCTTGCTTCTCATTGTTTTCTGTTCTTGGTTTGTTCTTCGATTGTGTGTGTTTGTCTGTGGGTTTAAAGCGCGCGAATCCATAACAACTGGTATCAGAGCTCCGGGTTAGGAGGTCAAGGGTTTACACAATGGCTGAAGACAAAGTCAAGATCGAGAAGTTCAATGGTACGAACTACGCGTTCTGGAAGATTCAGATGGAGGATATTCTGTATCAGAAGGATTTGTATCTCCCCATCGATGGCAAGAAGCCAAACGAGATGAAGCAAGCGGATTGGGATGTTCTGGATCGCAAAGCCCTAGGGATTGTGCGATTAAGCCTTGCGCCGTCAGTTGCGTTGAACATCGCCAAAGAAAAGACTACATTAGATTTGTTCAAAGCCCTAGAAAAGATGTACGAAAAGCCTTCTGCGGTGAATAAGGTATATCTTATGAAAAAGTTGTTTAATTTAAAGATGCCTGAAAACTCTATTGTTGCTGAACATTTAAACAAATTCAATACGGTCACGAATCAGTTAGAATCCGTGGGTATTGATTTTGATGATGAGATCAGGGCTCTTGTTCTATTATCTAGTCTGCCAGAAAGTTGGAATGGACTTGTTGAGGCAGTGAGCAATTCCTTCGGGTCTGCAGGGTTGATATTAGGAGAAGAGGCTCGGAGAAGAGCATCGGGTGAGGATGTTGCTTTAGGTTCAGCATTG